>OY756211.1:3888031-4568981 GCA_963576795.1 Metopia argyrocephala | reverse complement strand
TGGGTCCCGGTGTCTGCCCTGGGCATAATTACTCTTAATAATAATAGTAATAATATTACTGTGTAATCTAAATTAGAGCGTAAAGCTAAATGTAATTTTGCGCTTATCATTTACGCTGTAATGAGCAACTTAAACAAGAGTGTCAATGTTCTTTCAACAGCAATAATTTTCAGTTATTTTGCTTGATCAAAACCGCTAATACCCACAATAAAGAAAAATAAAATCACAAGATTATTTACAATGAAAAATTTCATTACTTAACAAAATGGCAAATAAAATAGTAAAAGAAAAAAGAAAAACAAAAACAGCTGTTTTGCATCTAACTTTACTTCTTTACGCGCTGTCAAAATTGGATTTTCCAATTGCAAAACGTAGCTCTTATAAATTTTGTTCTGGGCATGAGAATTTTTGACAGATACTTTGCGATTTACGATTTAATTTGGGTTGGTCTGTTATGCTCACGAAGTGCAAGCTTAGAGTATTAATAATAAAGAAAAAACAAGGCATTTTCTGTGAACAGCATAGAATACAGAATAGATAAAATTTGCGAATTGTAATAGTTTTTTATACAACTCGCAAAAAGAAAAACTATTTTTATTAATGACGGATAGGCTTTTGAAGAAAAAGTTTAAGGCCTGGGGTACAAGAAAAGTATTCTTACTGAACCCAAGGAAAAATTATCAAAAACCGAATGATTTTTGTAGTCAAAAACTGAACAAATGAAATTTTTTTTTTGAATATGAATGGAATTCGATGCCTAGACATTACGGCATATGACTCAAATTTCACCGAGACGACAGTGAGAGAGCTCTATTAGAATCATAATCCCAGCAAAAAATTTTTCAAATTTGGAAGCAATATATAAAATTGTAAGCAAAAATGGAAGCATTATATTGTAGGGTAAAGTATTATTTTTGATCTTTTGTACTATCTCCTTACTGGTTGCAATAAATTTGCATTTCTATTGCATTTTAGCGGCTCATTTTATATACAAATTATTGTATAGGGCGCATCAATAAGTGATTGTTTACAATTTCTTTCTTACAAAATAGCTTATTGGTAAGCACTAATTTCTGCTGGGATGAAATAGGCGTATTTTTCCTTCTTTGGTGTTCGTATACAATCATCCAAACAATATGGACCAATTGTGGGAAATAATTCTGAAGGAATGGTTTTTCATTCACAGCGATATTTGTTTCCAATTTTAAAATTTCAGAAGCCGCAATTCCAATGAAGTTTTTAAGAACTAAGGTGGAGTAACAAAATATTAAATTTAAGTAATTTCTTTAAAAATCATAAAATTTTACTTTTAAATTTTAAAATCTTTATTAATTTTTTTACAGTAAAAATTACTTTTTACATTTTTAGTATATAAGTATTAGGGGGGGTCGATTTGTATGGAAGGAAAAAAGTCAACAAAGCGTATAGCAAAAACGAAATCTAGGGAAAATTCTAAGAAAATTTCTCAAAGAAACCATGGGTCTAAAATAAATTCGTAGCTCCCAAAAATCGATTTGAAAATTTTATGTCACGTTTTACACAAAAAATCATTTAGTTTTTGAATATCTGAGAGATAAATTCTTATTTGTTTTATTTGTTTATTATTATATGAATTATGTATACAATGGTGGCATGTATTACTTATTATAGTGTTATTCGATTATAATATAATACGATTTATGTATAATAATCGATCGGTTGTCCGTTTGGTCATACTTTAAAAAATAATTGCAAAAAGTAGTGTCTTTACGACAATTTTACACGCTGTCTTACCCTTTGAAATTATAGGAAAACTCTAATTAATGGTTTTTAATAGAAAATTGTATACCACCGTTTAGCTTAGAATCTAAGTTTTCTTTTTATTGCTCTTAGGCTCTGCAAGAACCACTGAGTGTGATTCTTTTACAATTCTCGGATGATATCTACCATTTGCTTCTTCTCTCGTCAGAGAGTTGTTGTTTCTGAAATCAAATGAGAATGCTACTAAATCATAATCATTGCGTTGCTTTCTATGAAAAGCATCCCTACATTTTTCTTTTTTTCACGTGAAAGCTTAGATTTGCCCATAATTATTGGTTCCCCATTTTCTTCGTTAAAACCAATGTTTTTGAAAAGTGATGTGGCTAAAAGCTTATCGTACCTTTTTGTATGAAATCTTTATTACGACGAACTTAGCTGTCCAGCAGTTTGTATGGAAAACTCCAGTTCAGACTTAATATCCATATGTGGTGGACCAGGTTTGGATCGCGACTAGCTGGTGGCAGTGATGATTATTGGTCAACAGTAATCGCATCAAATTCGGGAATGGTTAGCTTTCTTCTACTGTGCTGATCAATCATAAATTCTTGGAGGTCAATGGTTATCAAGCCACAGCAGCAAAACGATGTTTTTTGCGCACTGACATTTCCCAATATAAAAAACACGTCATCAATAGTGTGCAGAAATGTTAAAGACTTGCCGGAATTTGCTTGACATTTTATTTGATATTGATGTATAGTTAGTTATATTATTAGTTTTTTCGAGACATTTTTTTCATGAATTAACGGAATATTTAGCTTATTCCAAATTTCAAACAAAATTTTGCCACTTGTGGAGTATGAAAACAAATAGTCTAAAAACAAATAGTATTTCAATACGTCACGATTATTTGGTAGATTAAATCACTGGGCAAGCCAATGTTCAGACTGGGTAGAACACAAGACCCAGAGTTCATTGAATTTGTATCAATCTCTGAATTGGTGTAATCAACTCACGTTACAGACGTTTCAATTATAATTTAATAATTAAAAACTATTTAAAAGTTGAAAAAAGTAATTTGGAACACACGTTGGTTATTGAACGCAGACAGACTATCTGACATTTACGTGTCACTTCCACACTTGTAGTCAAGGCGAATTGTGCTAAATGTCCAAAAAAAAGACAAAAGCACTGCATTGATAACGGCATGCTGTTGTTTTTAAATTATTGTAAACAAAAATGCTAGTAGGTTTTAAAGAACAATTTAATATAACATCATAACTTGAAATCGATTTTCGGAAGCTACGAATTTATTTTAGACCCATGGTTTCTTGCAGAAATTTTCTTAGAATTTTCCGTAGATTTCGATTGTGCTATACGCTTTGTCCGAAAAAAAAACGACCCCCCCCTAATAAGTATACTGTATTCAAACGAAAACGGTAACAATTATTTTTTATTATATTTTGTGCAAACTGAAAATAAATTGTTTTATAAAAAATTAACAATTTGGATAAAAACTCTCGTTTCTAGTACTTTTTTCACCATAGCATGCATGTAGTTTTTACAGGAAAGTACCGCAAGTGACACAGTCACCAGAGCAGTAAACGCATTAACTTTTTTTGTTTCTTGTAAACAAAATTCTAGAGTGCATGCTGCAGAAAAATTCAGCTGTTAATTGGCCACCCCGAACAAACAGCTTGTGTTAAATCCATAACATTCTTAATGCTAAAAATCTGCTTGATATCATATTTTTTAAAGCTTAAAATTATTCCTTCCAATGCCGAAACAATTTAAAGGGTTTTTACATAAATTTTTGTTTTAAACAAAAGATAACAAATTTCAAATTAGTTTTTTTCTTTTTCTTCTTTCTTTTAACCCTAAGTACTATAAAATATTAATGTACTTGTACTAGGCCACAAAACTTTACTGGGACAATAAAAAGAAAAGTAATATAGGTGTCTGCGTTAGTGTTCAATGTATTCTGCTCGAACAAATTTTTATCGTTTTTACAAAAGTTTATGACACATTTTCTGCAGCCTTATCAACGTTAATATAATGGAAATAATAACAACAAACAGCTAAATGAAAATAATTTATTACTGTGCTTTTTTAAGCTACTCATAAAAATTGAACACAAATTATGTTATCGCTTAAGGAGAGCTGAAGGCACTTTACTTTCACCTATTCATTCAAAAAATGGATGGGGAATGGTTTGGAAGTACAACATTAAAATATATGTAATTAACTATTATACAAACATTAAAATACAGTACTAATTCTATAAACTGGATAGCCTAGAAGCTGAAGAATTCTGAACAGCACCGTGCTAATGGGGTTTCCGCATGATAGATGGTTTTTTTAATACTACGATTTGTTGGTTATATCGCCAAATGGCGGGACAAATTTGAGTGATTTTTTTTACACATCTTTTGGTAGTTAATTAAGGGTTGTAAAGTTAGCTAAAAGTTTAACTAAAAAATAGTTTCAAACATGTTTACAGGAGTATAGATTTAGACATCCAAGGTTTTTAGATTATCTTGTTTTCTATACTGTTGTTTAGTAAAAATAAATAAATAAATATATGTAGATACATACATACATGCCAAGATGATTGTAAACACTTACCCTACAATTGTTACTGTAACTCGATGTGTTGCTTATTCAAACAAAATAATCAACCATCTTACTGGGATTCGAACTCAAACAAGTCCTTAGCAAAAAAAAATATTTTTTTTTTTATTTTTTAATTATGTTTTCTGAACATAATTTGAATGGCATGAAAAAGCAACTTAAGACGGAACTGAGTAATATGGGTTAATGGAACAGTTTGGAGGTTGTCATACTCATTTTTGGAAGGCGTAATTAATACATATGCGTCAAAGACTGAAGGCGGATCAGTAACGGAGATTTTTGGACCTCGAAAACTCACCCGCATTTTTGAGGCAGAGATTTATGAAATTGGAAAACTGTGCTTAATTTAGCGTGGAAGAAAATACGAAGGACAGGAGATTGTGTAGTAGTACTACCTGCACTTGGTATGGAACTGTCTGGCGAAAATGAACCGACTGGGCAAACACAATAGGGTCAGCCTATGATGAGGCATTGGTCATATGGGTATTCAGGGATATGAAGTGATGGCCAAATTTGCCAGAAAGAGAGCATTGTAGTCATTAATAGACCTGAACCCTTTAATAGAATGAAAAGAAGATTTCGAAATAAAAGCCTGATGGAAAGAGAAAAAAAGTAGAGCCGAATATTCTTTTTGAGCTATACGGATCTTAGGCGTTTAATGTGATAGCTATGATCGAGGGAGGTCTGTGCTGTGCACTAGATCAAAGATGCCCAGTAGTGGCTGATATCAGCAAATTAAACTCACACGTATACTTACGCTCTTTTTTTGATCGTCAATCAACCAATAGGAAATCAGCATGTTAAGTGAGAAAGACAAACTACACTTGCAGAACTTCTGCGTCTTATTTTTTTTTATCTCGCCAATACAACTACCTTGTGCATCAATGCACTAGATACTTAAGTGACAATCTAAGGATTTTAAAGGGGCTCATGACCGTGCACTGAAGACTTAAAAGACATTTAAGTGAAATAGGAATCGTTTAGAGTAGTTGGTGTAGATGCTTTGCTGAGTCAATCAAGTCATCAGACCACATCGGTGACACATGTGTAGGATTGACACAAAGTATGAATAGGAATCTTGTTGATTATTAAAAAACTTACAGTTGTCTAAAGTTAGATTATTTACAGAGAGAAAAAAACAAAGGGTTTTTAAAACCCTTTTCCGGATTATAAATGTGGCCGTAAAATCGCATGTCTGCTTTATCGAGCTATTACTGTATAATTAAAGTATGATAAAGTTGAACTCAAAGGAGGTTAGTAGATCAAAGTATAATAACTATTATAGGTTAAATTTGTTCAATTATAAGGGCAAGAAGTTTTACACAAGCAAAGAGTTTTACCCTTTCGTTTTAATGATAATGATTATTATTTTTATTATTCCATAATGTTGGTAATTACCAATAATAATAGAATTATTCTTTATTAAGAGTATTAGTATTGAAGACAACAACAACAGAAATTAAAAAAAACAAATCGACAAACAAGTGTTGTTTATTTAAATTGTACTGAATATTGGCTTTGCCTAATGAAATATTGCACTTAAGAGTAATTGAGTACAAGGCTGGTTGAATCAGTTTGCAGGTTAATCTTTTTTTATGGATTATCTTTGATGTTATAATTCATATCTATTCCCAAGTGTACTCGCACAATTTTATTATTTTATTATTAAATGTAACATTTTATTATTATAATATATAAAAGTAGGGTTTTATACACACTTTTTTGATCTCCTTTTAATATAATCGAAATTTTTAATTGCTGCTATAAAAGATATATTTTTAAAAAGGAATATTTTCTCATGATGAGAGAGAAAATATATGGAAGGCAACATTTTTTGGTAGAAACGAAAACGCTAGAGAAACAGCTGTTATCAAATAGCGAACTTGCGATAATCAAGGCTTTAGAAGAAGGCAAATCATTGAATGAAGTTGCTCGTCAATTTAATATCAACAAATAAATGGTTTGTTGGATTGCATCAAGGCATCGTCAAAGAAATAACGGCAAAAGCAAGGAAGTGGTCGTCTTCGAAAATCTACTAAAATATTTATTATCTGCTAAAACATTAAATTAGTCAGTTTTGCTATATGTCTTTTCGTTTTCGAAAAATCCTTTTGTCTACATTAGACGCATAGCCCACATAACCAGGAGTTTCTATATTTCACATGTTTTACTACATATTAATATCGTTGGTTACTATTAATAGTAATACCATATGATCACATCTGCTTACAGAATATAGGGCTGTTAAAAAAAAACAACAACAACAAAAATGTAATAAAAGAAAGTATAGAACTCTCTAGATATGAAATAATTTTTATATGAAATGAACAACAAAATGAAAAGATTACAATACATACAGTCGCCATAGTCTAGTGGTTAGTGTGTTGGCTTACTAGACAAAAGCCCAGCTCTGACATCTTGAAAGAAATTTAAAGAAATATTTTTTTCGGCGACTACCTCTTAGCGGTTTTCTGGGAAAAACTCCAAGGGTTACTGATTGCCATGAACCAGATTCTCAACTCTACCCAGGAGGGTCGTGGTATAGTGGTTAGAGCGCTCGTACAGAAACTCAAACGACAGAGGTTTAATCCCAGCGAATTACAAAAAATAAAATATTATAAAATAAAATTAGCGGTTTTTCTAAGATTATAATTTAAAAATAAGAGGTTCCTCGCCCCCACCCCCTCCAAGAAGTCTATTTTCAACAAACTGCTCCCTGATATTTCCATTCTATTCCACCAAAAACGAAAGATCAGGAGTACAGCGCCACATTTAACATCCACTGACAGATGAGGCAATTGCTTGTGATGATTCAAAGGTGAAGGTATAACACTGGCCTTTGAGTGGTCAAATTGACTGCAACTTCTCTCATCAACAAAAAAGGCGCATAATAACAAAATTACATAAAAATCTATCTACATATGTATTTGTGTATTTTCAAATTCCAATACTATGCGCTGCATGACTAGCCGTTTACCCCTGAGTATTGGTCTTAAATAAAAAAAAAAAAACGTCAGAGCAGGGGCTTGAGCCGGAGCTTACGTCTTAATTAGCCAATACACTAACCTCTAGACCACGGTGACTACGAAAAAAATATTGCCCTCATTAAACGTATAAATGCAACTTTTCTCGCCCTTAAAAAATCAAAGGGTGAAAACAGTGCAATAGAGTGGGACACAGCCGTCATTTTTATTATAATTTTTTTTAATTTAAAATATTTAAATTGTTCTGATTTTTGGTATTTTTTCTTCTATTTAAAATTTTTTACATATAAAAACAGGCCGACTATTTATGTTCTTTTTTGACATAAAACAGGGTGCATTTAAATGGTGTGCGAGAAATGCTTTTAAAATGTAAATTTTTTTAAAGACAACATATTTTTTTTCAGAAACGAAAACTCCATAAAATTCAAGAAGTTAATAAGGAATATCGCAAAGAATTAACTTTTTTCTTAAATCCACACACAATCAATTAAAACTTCAAATAAAAGATTTTTTCTGAACGCAGTTTAATTAGACATTCTACAAAGCACTGCAGAAAAGAAATTTATATAAAACTTGAGATTTATCATCATTTATCAGATCTAGAGTAGCATAATGATTTGTAATATGAAGTTGTATTAAATGATGAGTTTCATCTCTTCCAATGAATCCTGCCACAACACTGATTAAATAAAAAGAAAGTAAAGCAAAACCGCAATGACAGAAATTACACACACAAAACAAGGTAAAGCGTAAAAGGAAAATTAAAAAGTTTTTGGGAATTAGAGCAGAAAATTATTCCAATAAAAACGTGTAGTGTACATGCATTTAATAGTGTGTACGTTGGATTAAAAAGATGTTGAAATTGTCGGAATTGAAATAGGGAAGTCGTACGTTTGTGTTGATTGCTGCACAAATTTTCCTATAACGTTTACTTTGTAAAGTAAACAGGGTAATCAGTTCTCATGTATTTGTTTACTTTTTACAGAAGATAAAATGAATGATACAAATTGTTATGAAGACAATTAAGACAAAGAGTTAAGAATTTAATGAAGGCTACTACCCAGATCTTTTATTAAGGAGTGCTACTACTACTAGTCGAAAAATGTCTTACTATATATATTCTATATTTATGATGAACAATGTTAGCTTTATAATAAGTTATGGAATATAATATATTATTCTTCATACATACATAAGTGTAAATGTTACGTCTGGCGTTGCGCAGATGGCCCCAAGAAATATGACCCCAATTTAAAAATGCAAATTAGCCCCATTTTTGGGACGAAATTTCATAATGAAAATTAAACTAAAAAAAATACGAAGAATGACCCCAACCGAATGAAAATTCGCCCCAATATTAATTTTGGGGCACATTTTCATTTATTACTTTAGGGCTTTTCTTCATTATGCAAAATAACCCTAATTTAAAGTAATGAAATATAACCCCAACTGAACGAAAAGAAAAATGGCCCCAAAATATTGAAGGTAAAAAAAAAAAACATTTATGTACAGTATTATTTATTAAATAATTGAATTTGTAATTAGGCGAAAACTTGTATGGAATTAATAACGTCCTCTCTACAACAAGGACACTTATACTTTAATTAATTTTCTTGTATAGCTGCGGCTTGCAGCAAAAGATTGCATTCGCTACAAACTTTTAGATACATTGCAAGGTAACATAATATAACAATATCGGGGTTTCTATCGTGACAGCCCACGCAGCCAGATTTTATTAAATTTGGTGGTAACAACGGATGAACCATCAATTTCCGATATGCTGTTCTTGCCTGCGGCGCAAATTTTTACGATCACATCTTACCAGCTCCATTCACACCACTATAAACGCTCTTTATTGATTCTCTCAAATCATGTTCATAATCCAAATGGTTCCAAGTTAAACACATTACTTTTATTATTTGTATATCAGCAATTCTTCATATGCCTTTTTTGATTTCTTTTCCATTAATACATAATACACTGGATAAATCTGTAACATCAAAATATAATTAAATAATCCCAGTTTTATATGAATTATTCCAGCAAACATATTTCACAATATCTTTATAGCTATATAAATTTTTTTTTTTAAATCATTTTTTGATTCACTAAATATATTAATTTACTACTATATTTTGTTCGCTATTATATACTTTTTTCCGACTATTGTCAACGCATTGCACCAGCAAACTAATTCTTTTCTATTAAATAGTGTTAAAAATTCCACTAAATCAAAACAATCATAAACCGTTATAAGGATGTTTGTTTTCCTAAAAAAACCGAAATGAAATTTGGCCCCAAATTTAACATCATGCAAACTGGGGCAATTTTTCATTTCTACAAATTCGAGCTACATTTCATAACGCAATTTCATCCCATACATAAAAACTGAAACTTAACCCGAAATTTTTGAGGTCATTCTTCATTTCTGTTTTTTGGGACATTGTTTCATCTGAAAACAGGCCCCACCAAATGAAAATACATCCCAAATATTTCCCTCTAATTTTTGGGGTCATTTTTCATTTTTCACTTTGGGGCCAAATTTCTTGGTGCCCCATTTCATAACGCCTTTACGTCTATGTTGCTGAGAGTCAACCAACAAGAACTTTGTGGAACAGTTAATATAGCAAAACCTGTGTTTCATCCTTAAAAAAGTCATATGTGAATAATTAAAATAAAAATACTCAAATAGGATTACTTTTGGTGATCGTTTCTGAATATGCTGCATTATATTTTGAAGGAGTAAATCGTCACTTTTAATAATTTAAATATTTTATTATGAACACAAAAAAGTATTAATAATTAATTTTATATAAAAACATATTTCACATTTTGTATATGAAGTTTTAAAGAAAATATAGAGTTTTAATAAAATAATGCATCTTCAAAAATATTGTCTCAACGTATTTATTTACACATATTGAGACTTATTAGTTTTTTGATTTCAAAAGTAAAGCTTAATAAATAAAACAGATATGAGGCTATAATTTCGATACAACTTTTATTTTATGGTAATGCTTTAATCTTGCCATTATATACAAAATATAAATATTTATTTAAATAACCACCCCAGGATAGAATGCAATAATCGAAACTTTTAAGGTAGTTTTTACCATATCGTCGTGCGGGATGTGCTTTAATCGCCATTGTATATATTTCGAGTTAATTATGCCACTTTAGGTTTTTGACACCAACATTTTTAAAATCTGCCAACTCCTAAACTGGACGAGATATCCTAAAACCGATTGCAGTGTTCTAAAAACAGGCCGGTAATTTTCATAAAACTCTCCTAATTGCTGCTGAAAAAATTCGATTGTTCAAATTTGTTCTTTTTTTTAGATACTGGCTCTTTAGCAGCAATGTTATTGATATTTAAACTAACTCCTTCTTCTAATGCTTCCGGTTTTTCAAATACTCCAAGTGAATTTACTTTTGAAACACTTTTTACGGATGTTTTATAATTTAATAGTAAACACTGCCTCTTCCAAATCATTTAACGCAATGGTTTTGTTTGGACCTTTACCTGTGGCCTCCATTTGCTGTTTATTTATTACCATCTTGCTTTCTGTATTGGTCTCGCCAGACCTTAGGAATTAAATATTTTAAATTTAGGATGTGTGTGGATATTGCTATTACCCAGTTTGGAGATATGAAAAGTCATTTCCAAATGGGATTTTACAACAATTTCACAACTCATATTCATATGTAGTCGGTAATTGGAAGTATAATTCAAATTTGTCCATCCTGCTACACCTCTAGCAGGAGGGACATTTATATTAACTTTTTGTGTGATTGCTTTCCGTAAAGAATTTTGATCTTCTGTTCGTAATTGGCTGACTCATCTTCCAATGTCCTTATGTTCCATCATAAAATCAATAATAAATTTAAATTGACCTGACGTTGTGTGTCTTTTAGACCTAAATATTGCAAAAACAATTTTCCAATAAGTTAACCAAATACTTTTTTTCAGAAAAAAAAATTTTTATATATTAGTTTTTCATGATTTCTTCTTAATAGATTCACTTCTAGCAAAATTTGGTAAATAGAAGCCTTTTATTAATTATGCATGATATATTTTTTCCGATAGTTTATGTAAAACGCAGCAAAATTTTTGACGAAGAAAAACGACTGGTTGTGATGACGAAAACGTTTTTTAGACTATATAGAAATTGAAAAAAAAAACTTATGCTTTCTAGTTCTTCATCCCTAACGTATTATAGAATTAAAAAATAACTCTATGAGCGTATTTGAGGTGAAAGCGAGAATATGAATTGCCCCCAATATTTTTATTTTATTTTTTTTTTTACACCAAAAGTGTAAATCAGTGATGTCCAAAAATCTCTTTCACTATAATGCGTGATAGGAAAACAAATTCTGCTTGCGTCGAAGTCAAACACGTACATAATAAAAAGAAATATTGTTACTCTTGCTCTTTTAATATTTTAGCTTCTCTCCAACATAGTTCATGGTTGGATAGTGGATATTTTTGTATTATTTTTATTTAACTGAAATAATTATTCATTATTTCCTCCAAATCTATGTGACCTCGGTACTCCTTTATTCTTAATAGATCGAACACATGTCTATCGGACAATCGATTACGTACTTTACTCAGAATTATGAAGAAATAGTTATGAAGTTATTAACTGAAAGTAATTCAAACATTCCCATCTCTGGTAGAAGTAAGCAGAGCCTGCTTCATATACAAGCGCAAGTGTGTTTATGTAGTAGTGGACATCACTGGTCTAAACTGCTTTTTAGCAGAGAAAACCTCAGAGAGTAAGTGCTTGCCCCATAAAAAAGTCTCTCAAGTCTGTCGTTCGGAGTCGACTTTAAGCTGTAGCTCTCGGTACTCATGGAAAAAAAAAATAACACACACATAAAATAAGTGCTGCGAGACGCTAGGCTGTAACCCTGAAACAGGTTTGTAATGGCCAATTATGTATGTATGTATGTAAATTAAGAACACCTAAAGATATTTGGTATAAAAATTTTCTCTTCTTAATAAGATAAATAATACAGACATAAAATTTTAAAGAACATGATATTTGGCTACACTTATGCTGTCTACTAAAGAAAAAAATATTTTTTCAAGTATATTTTTGCGACTTAACGAAATTCTCTTTAAGCTTTTTTTAAGCACAAATTTGTTATTTGTAATTTTCCACTTTCACTTTCACTTTAAATTTTTTACTTTTTATGTTTCTTGACATTTTTGTGTTAATATTTTATATTTCTATCTCTTAAGGTCTATGTGAGTACATATGTAAATATGTTTCTCATTATCTCACTGAGTGCATCTGTTGGAATTTGTACTTTCGAAACTCATCGGATCTGACAAGGACATTTTCCTTTTCTTTTATTTTCATTTGCTTCTGTCACTTCTGCTGGTTTAGTTTCTGGTGAGATTCTTTTTATAAATTCTAAACATTAAAGATGACTTTTCCATATTTTTTCTTCATTACAAACTTTTCAGGATTTCTCTTCCTTTTTGTTTAGTATTTTTGTATATTATATATATATAATTTGCGATGTTAGAAATATCACATACATAGGAGTACATTCATAATGAACCATAATTTTCATAATTTTTTTTTTTTTTTTGGCCATCTGACTCCTGTTATTTGTGTATTTGAGCACACAGAAAAAAAAAATTGTTAAATACGTGAAAAATGCTTTATTACTTACTTACTTACTTAGCTGGCCCTAACAACCCGTTAACGGGTTTTAGCCTGCTTCAGCACTAGTCTCCAGGCGCTTCTGCTTAGAGTTCGCTTTTTCCAGTTGGTCACACCAATCGATGACAGGGCTTCATTAACCTGGTCCTTCCAACGTAAACAGGGTCGTTCTTTACGCCAACTTCCAGTGACCTTCGCACCGAAAACTTTTTTCGCTGGAGCAGATTCTTCCATCCGACCGACTTCTTTCATCCATACGCCGAGCCAGCGTAGCCGCTGGATGTTAATACGCTGAACAACGCCTACATCGCCGAGGAGCTCATACAGCTCATGGTTGGTTCTAATGCGAAGCTCATCGCCATGCCTTAGAGGACCAAAGATCTTACGAAGAACTTTTCTCTCGAACACTCCCAAGACCGCTGTATCGGCACAAGACAGCGTCCATGCTTAAGCACTATAGAGAAGTACAGGAAGAATAAGCGACTTGTAGAGTGTTAATTTCATTGCACGAGAGAGATCTCTATTACTAAACTGCCTACCGAGACCGTAGTAGCACATGTTGGTCAGTGTGATTCTTCGCCTGATCTCTAGACTGACATCATTCTTGCTGGAAAATGCTCTCAGTAGTGAAAATAGCAATACATATCATTATTAAATTCAAGACCAGCATAGCTGCCGGAGACTACAACATTTTATAAATGTTCCTCGGTTTTCACCAACACAATTTTGCAATATTACCCTTTGAAGGGTTTCTCTTTAAACGACGGTTATGTTTAGCGTCTCTAACTTTTCTGGCACCTTCAACAAACTTTTACACAAACATTAAATTGATAAAATAGGCTTGCAAAATTGTTCCAAAATAAATATTTTTCGTTAAAAGCAAATAAATTATTTACTAAATCGACCACATTTTTTGTTATTGGCAAAAATTCAATAATTATTTAAAATTAAAAATTTAATATAAATTAGGCACCACTATACATAGGTATTATTCGTATTTCTGTATAAGTGCATTAGATCGTCTTAAATCTTTATTTATATAATTCATTTAATTAGAAAATAATTTCTCTTAAATTATTTAAGCAATGGATAAAATTAAATTAGTTTATATAACACCAAAACTTTTGTAATATGCAGTATTAGCTAGAAATTCAACATAAAAATAATCACTTATAAAACCACTTTTAAATTGAAAAAGAGGAAATAAGAAATTTCTTGAATTGTGGTTGGCATCCTTTCAATTTGATTAAAATATTCACAAAGTGGAAAATAAATTTTCTTAAGATCTTTAGCCAGTAACAGAAAAAGCTTAGCACAGAGAGATAAAGTTTGTACAAGAAAAAAAAAGCGAGATTACTTAAGATTTGCATTTCAATTAAAGCGATACAAAGAAGCAGAAAAAAAAACAAAGCATAATGCCATAAAACCTCGAATTCTATTCGTGTTTTATGGTACAAAGTTTGAAGCTTTACGCTCTTGGAATAATAATAAAAGAAAAAAAAACCAAATAATTAATTCACTTCACTTCGATTGACAAGCTAAAATGTTAGCCAAGTGCATAGAAAAAAGCAACAGAGACAAGATGAGTACTGTCTTCAGGAATTTGAATATTTGAAAGTGTTAAAAGGAATAAATTTACAAGAAATTGAGATAGGAAATAAATTAAACTTAAAATAAAAAATAAATAAAATAAAACGGAATTTTAATCTATTAGAAAGATACCTTCTCAAAGTAAATTATACGATGGCATATGGCTAATTAAAACAATTTTAAACAATTGAAAATTTAAAATTAATTTTTGTCTTTAAAGAATTCATAACTCTTTAGATTTAAACAAAACATGACATATTGAAAAAAAAAGAAATATAAAAAAATATATTTCTTTCGGGATCTACCTCTTAGCAGTCTTTTGGCAAAAGCTCTAAGAATAACTAATTGCCATGGAAAAGCTTATCAAGTCTGTTGTTTGGAATAGACTTTAAACTGTAGGTCCCGGTACTCATGGATAAAAATTAACCCTAAAACAGACCTGTAATGGCCAACTATGTATGTAATTTATATACTTTACCGAAGGAAAGTTTGAGAAGTTTTGAAATCTAGCTATATATCTTATATCGACTTCCTGCTAATCTAAAAAATATATAACGATTTTAAGATACTTTTTGAGTGACATAATCAATTCAATAAAATTATATAAGGTGAATTGCTCTTAATACAGTAAATGAAGATTTGGATTACATTGCTGTAAACAAAAACAGTTCATATTCTTACATACCAATGGAGTGATATTTTGCATTTTATCTCATTTCATTTTATCTCATTTCATTTCATGGTTAGAGCGCTGGCAAGGAAACTGAAACGACGGAGTTTCAATCCTAATGAAGGACTAAAATTATAAAATAAAAATTTGCGGTTTTTCTAAATTGTAATTTTAAATATATGAGGTTAGACCACCCCCCCTAAAAAGTTTATTCTCAAGATAGCGCTCCTCGAAATTTCCAGTTTAATCCACCAAAAACGAATGTTCAGGAGAACAGCGCCACCTTCTGGGAAGATAACAGCTTACCTACTGAAGACGTTCACAACTTACATTCAACATCCGCCGACAGATAAAACTGGCCCTTGAGTGGTCAAATATGACAGCAACTTGTCTCATCAACAAAAAGGCGCATAATATGGAAAAAATCTCCCTATCTTCAAATTCCAATACAATGCACTGCATGAGTAGGGGTTTAATCCTGAGTATTGGTCTTAAAAAAATACCCAAACAGCGTGCAATGAACACTAACTGACTTGTTTTTGATTCTTTTAACTCGAATCGCGGGCATAAAATAAATATTTTAAAAAATTTTGCTCGCGAGTCGAGTTAAAATATTCAAAAACAATATTTATATTTATGCAATATTATTTGCGATTTTTTCCTATTTTATACCGAATGTTAACTGTTTGATAAATTTGATCAGTTTTTCTAAAGGTATTTAGGAAGAATATAATACTAAAAAGGTTGATGCATGTCAGTAATATATACTGGTGACAAAATCCTCTGATAAGAATAACGTAGCTGGAGAAGAAGAGGTGTTCAGTTCAGTTGGTGTATAATTCCTTCACGGAAGTAATTTTATCCTTTAATGGAGAAATCATTGCAAGAGTAATTTTTTTATTATTAAGGCCAGCACTCAGGGGACGACTCCTACTTAGGCTGTACATTTTGCTGGTATAGGAAAATATGTTGCGGGAAGGGTGAAAGAGGGAGTAGTGCTTGTGAACATATGATTTAAACTTATTAATATCGTAATTGGCAGGAAAAAGAACGAACTCTCTCTGTAATGCATTGTGCAATTCAATGTACAATCAACTGCAAAAGGATAATTTAAATTTATTTATGTAATAGATTTATGTTCTGAATCAATTAAAGCGTTTAATGGTGAAACAAAATTATTACTTGATTTTTTACCTATACATACATACATAATTGGCCATTACAACCCTGTGTCAGGGTTACGGCCTAGCTTCTCGCAGCACTCATGTTGTGCGTGTTAAATTTTATCCATGAGTACCGGGACCTACAGTTTAAAGTCGACACCGAACGACAGATTTGAGAAACTTTTTCATGGCAATCAATTACTCCCAGAGCTTTTACCAGAAGACTGCGGAGAGGACATTTCTTTTTTTTTAAATATCAAAAAATTGTAATAAAACTAGTTGTATAAGCACAATACAATTTAAATTTATTAACATTGAATTAATTGAACATATTAAATTCATAGAAGAACTTTCAAAAATTTTTTAACTATTAGGTATTGAAATGGTTTTTAACTTCTTTTACTTTAAACTTAAGTCATCAAAGGTCCCAAATTTATACAAACATATAAAAATCGCACGCTTTTGGCCGACTTGTACACACCACAAATAATTCGGTGATTTCCCGTTTTAAGTATTTTAATTAGCGAAAAAAATAATTTGTAGTGAAAATGCAAAGAAAAAAATACACAACATCCAGAACTTAAAGCCAGTAGTTCTAATTTTAGAGTGTCCAATTGGTGAGATTCTACTGTATTACAATTGAATTACTATTGTTTAATAGAAGTAATTACAAAAATGAACATGAAATAATGTTGTAAATTTTTTAACTGTTTTTTGAAACACATTATAAGTTATTACAGTGAACTCGCAATAACGTGAAGTAATATAGAGTATAAAGGCAATATATTGAAATTACTTTGCACACATAGAGAGTATTACAGTGTACTCCCGGTAACGTGAACTAATTAAAACCAAGGCAGTTCATGTTAGCGAAATTGTTAAGGATTTTTCTATTAATATTATGTAAAGAGTTAAGAAAGTAAATGAAGCAAAGAAAAAAATATTCACGTTTTAGAGAATAGTCTTTATTAACCCATTTCCGCCCACTGCACTATTTATATATAGTACACAACTTAAAGTTCAAGTAAAAATTATAAAATGCAGTTTTTTACTTGGGAAAGGTTTTTTATCAGTCAATAAGAGTACATGCAACATCCACGTAGCTGTTGTACATCATAGTTGAAAAATATTAATTATGGGAATCTCCATTTTGGCTAGTTATCTAGGAATCTCCATTTTGGTGATTTATTTCTTGTGAGATTGTGAATAGTTATGTAGTTTATTTTACATCAATTAACTTTGAAGAACGTTAAATAGCAGTTTATTTACTTAATAACATCACATTCTAATAAAAGCAATATAAAACGGTTTAATTCGTATAGAATTTTTTGAGCTATAGCATATTAAGTGCTGCTGTACTAAGCTTAGTACACCTGAAAAAACACAACACAGAATATTTTTTTTGGTTTTTTTCTTTTACTGTACTTTAAAAAATGTTGTTTAAATCTAGTAATTAATATTGAATTTTAAAAATTGTTCTTGGTTTTCATTTGGGCGTTAATGGGATAAAAAAATGGGCACGTTTCTGAAACCTTCACCCTTTCAAGTATTTACGTTTTCGTAAGATATCTGTATAATTTTATTTCTTATACGAGGATTTGGAAATTGCATTACATATGGATTATTAGCAGCGTCACTTTTGTTTTAAAGTAATTCATCACACTAAAAGACGTCTGAACATAGCTTTTATTTGTATGTTTTATTAAGAATGAGCCAATTCAGACAAAAGTTCATTTAATATTTGTTGGTGGTAACATTATCGCAATAGAAAGAAATCTTTATTCCGCAAATATATTATTTTTTTCTTATCGATTTGATTAAAATTCAAGGCAAAATAATCCATAGATTCATTTATAAGATGAGATGGGATGAGAATTGTTTTGAACAAAGAATATTAAAAGCCTTCTTAGAAATTATGAAGTTTCATGATTATGAGGTTAATAGGTCACTATAAATATATTTTGCGGGGTAGAACTTATTCAAACGAAACTGAAATGTTTTGCAAATTAATCATTAAGCAAATGATGGAAATAATTCAATAACAATTTAAATACCATTATACATAATTACAGGCGTTTGAAGGCAGCATCAACACTAACACTGAAAATAATCGAAAAGGTAAATTATTAATATTAATCAAGAAACTATAAGTAGAGTAGATCAAAATGGTACTTAAGACTGGTTTTGTGTAGAGAAATTTTACACTTTATATTCGTAAATGGAATTGAGTACAAGTTTAGTTGGTAAGTCAGTAAGTGTTTAGTTATTTTTGTATTATTGGCTATAATTAACCTTTAATGGCTCTAAATGAAAATCTTTTAATCCTCCAGTTAAAAGATTACCACAAGACTGGTTAGAAAAGATTACTTTAATTGATAAATTCATTCAATTGAATTTAATAACCATTAATTCTTTAGTATTAAAAAGACGATATTATTCAATGTTAATATAAGGGAATAATGAATTGATTGTACATTTTGAGGGAAATTACTTACATACATACATAACTGGCCTTTCCAACTCTGTGTCAGGGTTACGGCTTAGCTTCTCGCAGCACTCATGTTGTGTGTGTCAACTTTTTCCAATGAGTACTGGGACCTACAGTTTAACGTCGACTCCGAACGACAGACTTGAGAAGCTTGTTCATGGCAATCAGTTACTCTTATGGATTTTGCCAGAAGTCTTGTAAGAATTTTCTTTTAATTTGTATATGGTGACTTCGAATGGTTTACCAAATCATAATTTATAATAATTTATCAAGTTCATAAAAATGATAACGCCAAATTAAAAATGATACGAACAATTGTTTTACCAACGATGGTCTACAAAGAACATAACATAAATTTACAGAGTCTACACCAGCCAAATCGATGATCGACTAAAAATTTTTTTGCCAAATCTATATCTCGTATAAACAGGGTGATAAGGAGTCAAATAGAATTTTGAGTAAACAAAATTGTTCACCATTTGATCATTAAATTATTCTTTTTTATTGAGACAAATAATCAGGGATATAGCCCTACTGATGCTGTTTATTATTTGGAATTTATGGGAAGGACAGTAAATATTATTTCTTATATAATTATTAATTATTCAGCGCCTTAGGAATGAGACACATTGCTGTGGATTGAGCATTCAAAGGCCAGCTTTATACATTCACCTTTGAAAACAGCAATTGTCTCATCGTTGCGTGTAAATTGTATGGTGAGTGCTTTCGCTAAGTAGGTTTAGCTGTCATCTGCTACATCTTAATAGATGGTGCCTATTTCCTGATCATTTACCTTTGTTGTTGAAGTTATAATTCTGAAAAAATCGTATACTAAATTTATAATTTTTCACCTTTGATGGGATTTGAACATACGCAAAAAAAATATCTCTTTGTGTGCTTCTATTAACCTTAATCTGCTCTTTGCGTCGAAAACTACGCATACCTAATACGATTTTTGAATTTTTATTAATATGGTTAGCTAAAAGTTCGTGAAATTTCCTGACTTTGTAGAATACATAAATGTGCACATTTAGACTTATTTTCGTATTATAAATTTTGTTTTTTTTATTGTGTCTAAAAAGTTACGTTGGCTACCCTCATGCGTCGTTTTCGACACTCATGAGAAAGCGTATGTTTTTTGGCGGGCAACTTTGTTTTTTTACCAGTCATTGTGCTTTTTATAGGTGATAAAGTCATTTTTGTAAACAAAATATATCAAATAATTAAAAAGAAGTAAATAAAATATTTTTCAAGTGAAGAAATAGGAACTCTTCTAAATGAAAGTGAAGCTGAAAATAATTTCAGTTTTTCTAATGTCAGAAATCCTGTAGTTAGTAGTAGTGTAGTCAGCCACAAGGTGGTAGGTTTTGAACAGAAAATGTTATTGATCTTCTGTCCGCCGTCACACGAATTGTATCTTGAAAGTGTATTTCTATGGCATAAAAATGCATTTGCCAAAGCTAAGTATGGCGACGTTTTCTTCCAAATTGATTCCAGTTTTTTGCCAGCTTCTATGGGTGTTTTTAAATAAATACTCGTTATACATGAATGTTTAATATTTTTTTAGATAAAAAAATCAATCAAATGCTGATTTATTCGATTCAGAGTATAGTCGTATTATGTTAAGGGCAATTATGTCGAAAAACATAAGATGTCAATGAAGTTATTCCTTTGGATGATGATATTAGCTTTTACCTTTGCACAAATCAACATTTGCATTCACAAGCAATACGAGTACAATACTTGTTTGATATATTGGTAGAAAAATTAGTGTACAATTTTACAAAATATATTGCATAACTCTAAAAAAGTTGAACCCGGGGAATAAAAGGTTGCCAACAATTATGAGTTATTATAACAAAACCACAATTTTAAATAGTTTTGCTACTTCAATATAGACTGTATCAATTAGGGTCGATATGATACTTTCTTGCTACAGTTGCATGAGGCCGATGGCTGTATTTGCGAATATATTCGACATGGCTGCATTGAATGCCTTAATTATTTTTAAAAAATTAATTCTAATTACCAACCAATACATAAACTTACAATAAAAAGGAATTTTCTAGGGGAATCGGGGTTATCCTTTGTATGAAATATAGAACAGGAAAGCTACGATCAAGTTCATTTGTAAATTTTATTGAATTGCTATTTTTATCATATGCACCGAAGAGATCAAAAAGCGTTCCTTCACAAATTAAATGTACACAAAGGTGCTCGATATGTTTTGAAAGGATTTCTACTTCAAAACATAACACGCATACTACTATTTGTTGCTTTTTTTGCAAAAAGTGAATGTAAAAACATATATTTATAACCAAAACGTATGTGTTAAATGTATTGATACTAATTCACTCTAATATATTATAAAACTAAAAGCAATGTTTTAATATTAAGCAAATATAAATACTAGCAATTTTTAGTTTTCTCATCATGTGTGTTTAGCGTTTTTCTATTAAAAACCATAAGAAATGTATTTTGCGTCGAAAACGACGCCAGGGTAGACAATGTAATTTATTTTGAGGAGCAGATGAAGGTTAAAAAATTAACTGTATGAATTAAAAATTTAATTTTAAAAATTTAATGATACTAATTAATTTATTAATTGAAATTATTTCAGCAAAAATTTTATCTATGTAAAATTTCAACTACTTGTACTCACTTATACTTAAAATTTCATAAGTGCTTATGAATCGCTAAAAAGCGACTCAATGCTGATCTCTGGTCCCTATTGTTCTAGTGAATATTGGTCTCTGTCGCAAGCATGTTTCGTTCTATGGTACATACGATCATCTTACAAGAGTTGTTTTGTTTTAATTATTTATTAACATGTGAATGTTTAGATTTGTCCTTGTACATTGCCACGCTCATACATTTAAATATTTATCACATATGCAAGCATCATTATCATTATCAAGTTTTCCATAAATTTTTATTAAGAATCTATGCCTTTCCAAATTAGTGCAAATTTTTAAAATGTAAATTAAAACTCATTGCTGAATTAACTTCTTCATAATTTTTCTAGTTAAACTACATAACTAAGTACTACTAAAAAGAAAAAAAAAATAATAATAATAAAACGTTCTTTTCTTAATATTATTGTGAATATAGTTCACAGTTAATGAATTGTAGTTGAAGATTTTAATTAAACTTTAGAAACAAGGGCTATAGGAAGAAAGTGTGATGCAGTATCATCATCCTGCCTGCAGTGGCACAGTATCACGGAAGACAAGCTTGTCTTTAATGATGGGCTTTATTTCTTTAATGATTACTTTAACAATTGCGATTAAATTAAATGAGAGTAATGCTAAAAGAAAGCAACAAAAATAAAAAAGGTTACAAAGGAAACGCACAAAAAGAAAATGAAAACAGTTGTGGGAAATGGAGCAGAACGTATTCTCAATAAGAATTGTTTGTCTCTCGTATATGTTTGCTTAATTGTATGGTTCACTAAAAGAATGGGGATTAAAAGTTTATTTGTGTTTATGCGGCATAATGTTCCATCAAAAGAAAAAGCTAATTTTGTAAAAAAAAGAAAAAACAAACAGGAAAACGTTTGTGGTTGCAATTTTGTTTAACTTTTATTAAAAGCAGATATTTTAACGTTAACGAAGGATTAAAAATTGTAATGATGGTTCTCAACAAAAAGAAAAAAACTGGAAGATGGTGTAATAAAGGACGTATTTTGGTTTTCTCATTTTAAACTTCAAGCGTCTAATCTGCATACTATGGTATTACGAGTATTTTGAAAACGGATCTTTTTTTTATTATTAAAGCCAGCACTTAGGCGACCGCTCTTAGTTATGCAGTCTAGGAAAGTATGTTATGGGAAGGGGGAAAGAGGGAATAGTGCTGGTGGACATTTGATTTAAACTTACTTTTATATAAAATGATGATTTTAGAATTTCAGAAAATATACAACAAACACATTATGTCATAGTGACGTTTGATTATTCACTTGTAAACCTACGTATTTTTCAAAGACGGTATCAGAGGCGTGGATGGACACAAAGTATCTTGCCACGCCCTTACGAGCAGTATTACAACTACATGGAATATGCTAAACATACTTACATACACCTGAGTTCTAACTCGAAACCATGTATTTGATTATGAATTTCCTCCTTGGTTAACAGTCGGGGACTATCTAAACTTTAGCCATTCTATGAATCGCGTGACCCGATTGCAGTACAACACCACAACGAACTTTGGCTTTCTCTGCGATTTGGATTTAAAGCAGAAGTACAGCTTAGCTCCGCTAAGCCTGCTCTAACCATAGCCAGCTATAAAACTCTGGCGGTTCTGACTCTCGCGGTCAAACTTCACGGCACAAGTGCCAAGTAACTCCGTAACTGGTTGTCTAAAAAAATTGAAAACGAACAACATGAACAAAAAACAAGACACAATACAAGGATAAAGACAATCACTAGTGCCTGGCCATAGTCCTGACTGGCAAGGCGGCAAAAATTGAATACAACATCGGAAATACAAGTCGAGAACATTTTTCTCTTTTCGATTTTCACGAGAGTTTTTCTTTCTTCGGCATAAATGTATACATAACACTGCTTTGTATGTATAAGTGACTATTTCTCATTTGATTGCACGTATAATGACGCATGTTAATCCATGATGTTAGTGGTACGACTACGGACAATTGTGTATTCGTACGCTTACGAACCATTTCGGTCGGATTAGGGAGAATCTGGGTACCGTTCGCAACAAACAAACAAAAAAAAAAAAATACATTCCACTTTTTTATACCTATATACACGAAAATACTGAAGGCATATTTTCCCAACTACCTCGAACGCGAATCAAAAATGCTATAAAAATATGAAAACAGTTTTTATTTCACAGTTTCGCAAAACGTGACTCGATCCCCAGTACTATCTCATTTCCAGAAAAGAAGTTGTCTTATCCAAATAAATATATCGTTTCTTTACTCATATTGATTTATCTTATGGCTGCACATATGGACGCTCAAGTTTCGTAGTCGTTTTTACATGTAATTATATATGTAAGTACCCATTAGAAAATAGTGTTTACCAGTAAGTTATTTTGTAAAGGAGAAATTGTAAACATTCACTTACTCGTGCTCGTCAATAACGCATGAATGAAATGAGCCGCTAAAATGCAATAGAAATGCAGATTTATTGCAACCAGTAGAAAAATAAAATAATACCTATCCTGTAGCATATTTGAAAGCTTTAATGTATAAAAAACAATATAATGCTTCCATTATTGCTTACAATTTTATTTATTGCTTCCAAGTCTTAAAAATTTTCTCTTGTTTATACAGCGAAATAAAGTAAAAACAAATTTTTGTCCAGCTATGCTTTAATAATTTAATAATGAAACAATTTTTAATCATGTAAAAGAGAAATTAAAATAAAGATAATAACTAAAAATTTTCATTTTAATATGAAATGTACTTCTTATTGGAATAAGCATGTCTCTGTGGCCATTTTGTCAGGAGAGCTTTTCCAAAAGATGGTATTTAAAACTATAAACTTTTATGTTCAGAATTTTATAGACTAAATGAGAATCATTTAACATTTAGTATATAAAAATCATAATGATTTTAAAAAAGTTCAAATTATATTTTTCTGTTCTACCAAACATGGAGTTTATAAAAATTTGCAGAAAATATTACATTCCAGGATACAATCATAGCCTGGATATATAAATACTAAATATATGTTAATTTTTTATGTTCCAAATTTTAATTAAGTGCAACATTATTTTTCTTAACGAAAAAAAAAACAAAAAATTAGTACAACAATTTTATTTTCAGTGACCCAGATTTAACTTTTGGTAGATGCCAGAAGTTAAACAGACCTGGTAACTGTCACAAAATATAAAAAAAGAAAAATAAAAAGAGAAACAGAAACAGAAACCGAAAACAAACAAATAATTTAAAAGTTTTTACAAGTTTTATTTATTCTCCATGAACGTTTAATGCAATTTAATTTTCTGCTTTATATAAAAATGTATTCTTTTAAATTTACAACTTTAATTAAATAAAAACACCAAAAAAATAAAAGTATATGTAACGTTTTTATTTTTTTTTTTTGTAACACAAATAAACTTTTTTCTTCAGGAATTCTGCTTATATTTTTTTAAAACTAAGAAGGATGTGGTGTGCAAGAAATCTTCTTGTATGTATAATACAAATTGTCAAGAACATTATCAAGGGAAAGAATATACGCCAGGGAAACGTATAAGAGGGAACAACAAATGGAATAAATTTACTGGTAAACTTCTATTACAGGGAAACGTGAGTTTTAGAATCACTAATATTGCTTTAAAGACCATCACCTTTTCACCATCATTGCATAAATCATCTTCACTAGTAATTTCATAAGAAAGCAAAATAATAATATTAAATATTAAAGCCCGTATGACACCTGTTTTTTTTTTTTTTGTATTGAATTGTTATAGAATTGATAGAAAGAAACAGCAAAGGCTAGAAAGAGTGGAATATAAAAAATGTAAACAAAATAATTATTTTTGTTTTTGTGTTTATATTTATTTCAATGTTGATACTTTTTATTTTGTACAAAAAACGCTACATTGAAAGCAAAAATATCGTAAAATCGCTTAATTTTAGAATAACACTATAACGTTAGCAACACTAAAGTATTTTAAATTCTAAATGTAAATTTCAATGTAAAATATTTTAACTTGTTTTTGACAAACTCCACTTTTTTATCGATAAATTTTTTAAATATTTTGACAATTCTGTATTGATGTGAATATAGTTGAACTCTTTACACCCTTTATACTTTCTTATTATATTATATTTGCACTGTTCTCCAAATCAATAATAATACAAAAAAATGTAGATGTCATACGGGCTTAAATTTAATATTTTGAATTGTTTCAGATAGCTTTTCAGACAAATACTAAAAAAAAATTAAGACATACTATCGTACTTCGTACTTCGGCGACTGCCTCTCAACATTCTTCTGGCAAAAGCTGTGGGAATAATTAATTGTTATGGAAAAGCTTCTCAAATCTTTCGTTCGGAATCGACTCACACACAACATGAGTGCTGCGAGAAGCTAGGTCGTAACTCTGAAAGAGCGTAGTAATGGCCAACCATTATGCATGTATGCTTGTAAATTTTGTACATATTGCCAATATGTTTACTCTGCCCAATGAAAAATTTAAAATTATAAAATGTCAATTTGAAATAGTAAAAGAAGGCTACATTAGAATTGAGTATGGGTGTGAAAAAAGCGTGCGAAGGACCTATTGATGAATTTGTGTGTGGATTATATGTCATAACGGTTATTATGTTTGGAGCACATACAAGAGTTTCAATGACTATCGTGCATAAATCAGATTGACCGATAGTATTAGTTGTGTTGGTCTTAAGAACGCTGAGGTTTACTGCTTGATTTAATGCACCTTTGACTTAGCACCTAGCAAAAAAAAAATGAGGTACATAAAATCACATCACCTCCAAATCATTTGATCTTAAATCGTTAATATTGCATGGGCTGTGTACTTAATTGCGCCGTCGTAATAATTGACCTAAAGCTCACGTTGTTGACAGTTATGGTCAGGCCAACGACGCACAGTGTGACAACGCCGGCATTAAATTAAAGGAGTCATTGTAGAGCTCTGAAATTTTTCACAGACAATTCCAGTTTAAAAAAAGAAAACTAAGAAAATCCGCCCACTTTTACGCCCACCTCCCATACAATTGAAATTTGTAAAATGCCGTATTGTCCGTAATACTTTCTGTATAACTTTCAATTTTGGTATACTTGAATGTTATACTGTTACAAACATTATCGGAAAAAAATTTGGAACTTTGGCTCACTTTTAACCCGACCACCTATACAACCTCAACATAAAAAGTGCCATATTTTCTAAAATATTTTAGGTACAACCTTCAAATTTGATATTACTGTAATCTATATTATTTAAAATGTTTCATGGAAAAATTACAATAACACGCCCACTATTACGCCCACCTCCCATTGAAATGCAATAAAAAAGAAAAATTTTGTTTTTCATTCTATCAATAATTTTTTATTATTATCATGGTATTCTATTTTTTTCTATTTCCTTCTCATTCTAAATGAATTAATATAGAAAATTGTAAACAATTAAAAAAAAAAATAAAAGTAAAAAGTTGTAAAAATGCTATTGCATGCTAACATACGTATAGAGACAGAATGCGTTTTTTTGCAGTTTCTTGTATGTTTAAAGTACTTTTGCAAACTTTTGCTATATGTTCTTTACTTTAAATGAAAGCTGAGACATAAATCCTTCATTTGATATAAGTCTGCACCTAGGGAGAGGAGCTGCTCTATATTTCCTAGTACATTGAAAATGCAAATTTTTTTTTCGTGTTTTTTTTTATTTATTTTTTCGTCCACTCATTCTACAACAACTAAATTAAATAAAAAAAGTTTAAAGTTATATTTTTTATGCATTTTTTTATTAATAAGCTTTTAAATATTATATATTAAACTAACATATTTCAAGCGCGTTGGCATACCTCAACTTTGACTTGCTCTAGACCAAAAAGTTATGAAGTTATGAGGCTGAAATTTCAGGGAGTTGTTACTCATATACCTGTTAATACACTGTGAAAATTTCATACAAATTGGACGACACGCCAAAAACCATTTTTTGCCGCGGCTACTATGGAGCTGTCACACTGTGCGACGTTCTTAAGAAAATTGCTATCTGTCTACACCAAATATTAATTATTTATTTTCATCTTTTAAATTTGACAATTTTGCTTGTTTATATTCATGTTCATCAAATCGCTTTAAATTATTTTTCAATGAATAAAAAATTTAAATTTTAATATTTTTGCTGTATTAATCTGTGGTGATTTGGACAGACTAAATAAATGACGACTAATTAGACAAAGGTAGCTGCAGCATTATGCCGGTTGTGAATTAACTGGCACAGTTTAGAAGTTCGTATTCGAATAAGCTGGTAAATAAAAAGTTTTCAACATACTACTACTCATAATAGTTTTTTTTTCTAGAGTTATAAAAAAGTGTTTTGGATTTTTGGAAATCTTGAATTATTTTTAGCCGATATTTTAATCATCTTTAAATTTTTCTTTAAGACATTCTAATGTTGCTACCATTCGCAAAATTACTTGTTAATGACTTATTGTTTTGTGGTTGTAAATGTATGTGTTAATCTGTGTAGTTTTTTTTTTTCTCAATTTGCTTATTTAATTTTCTTGAAATTAAAAATATTATATGTGTCACTGAAAAGTGTTGGGAATAAACTTCGTTAAAACTTTGACACTAGTAACAAATAGCAAAAACAATTATAGCGTAGGAAAGAATGAAAAGAGAAAAAATTAATTAAAAAGTTCATTTTAATATTATACCATCTCTTATTTGTAAATACGTATCAATCAATCTCATATGTTCTTTCAATTTTAGGTTTTACTTATTTACTTCGACTTGGCCACTGGATTATTTTTCATTCCTTCTCAATCACTTTAGGATTATTTGTTTTCATTCCTTGCACTTATCCAATAGTAGGCAAAAGAGTTAAAGCTTCAAACGTTAAAAAAGGTTTATTTGTTTAAGACAAAAGACAAATGAATTTCGTAAAGACTATTGACAAATAATTTTGACAATTGTATGTCAAGTGACACTTTTAAAAAAATTCATTACAAAAAACAATTTACTTTTTTAATCTTCTGCCCGATAATACATATTCATTTGTTTATGTGTACTCAACCTGGTTCTATGGGACGTTATTTACATAACTTTAAGGGTTTGCAAATGACATCTTTAAGAACTGTTTTAAAAGGATCATTTTATTAATTTTTGCGGAGTAGCTTGTAAATGATTTCAACTTGAAGAAAATCAAGTGACGCAAAAACTTAATTAAAAGTTAAAGATTATACGCACAATATTATAAAATAATTTTTTTTTTAATTATTTTAAAAATAAACCAAGTGTGTTTATTAGTACTTTCAACAAAGTTGCACGGATTCCAGGAAAAAAGGTCATATTGCAAATAAACAGAATGTTTGGCGTTTGCAGAAGCTTACCAACTGGAAAAACAAAAGTTTGAAAACATAATATTAGAATGGTTTTACTCATTATATTTGGAAATCTTTTGATCTCTCAAGACAGAATAATTAAAAAAATATACAGATCTGCACAGCAAGCATTCGTTATTAATAACCATATAAAACATTCAAACAGTAAAAAAAAGTTGAGGAGTTTGAGCATTTAATAAAGTAATCGACACAAGTGGTTATAAACCAATTATTATTCTTATTATGTATAAAATACAAAATCTTGTGCTGAAGTTAAAATGATTTGTTTTTATTTAGACCAATACGCAGGGGGAAACACCTACTAATGCTGAGCATTGTATTGGAATTTCTGTAAAAGGACATCATGTTATTACAACAGAACATATATTTTATTTTCTTATATTATTAAGCGCCTTAGGAATGAGACAAATTGCTGTGAATTGATAATTCAAAGGCCAGTGTTATACTTTCACCCTTAAATGATCAACAGCAATTGCCTCATCGTTGCATGTTGATTGTGTGGTGAGTGTCTTCGCGAAGTAGGTTTTTAGCTATTATCTTCTACTGCCTAATGGAAGTTGGAATAGAGTGGATTGTCAGGGAGAGGTTTGTTGGTAGATGAACTTCTTGGTCGGAGGAAGGCTCTTATTTTTAAATTATAATTTTAAAAAATCACTAAACTAATTTTTTAATTTTTCACATTCGCTGCGATTTGTTTTTGTGCGAGCGCTCTAACGTCTATAACCAGGTTCTTTCTTTTCTGCTCTTTTTAAATGTTCAAAACTGAACCAACCTTCTTTTCTCGCATCACAGTAACATGGACGGCTTACAAGAAATAAATAGATAAAATTGTAAAAGTCTTGTTAAATAATGTTTGAAAGTAAAAAAAACAATTATGGTTTACAAAAAAAAAATGTGGAGCATGTTTTCACAGATGTTTTATATTAAAAAAAAGGAAGTGTGTTATTCTTTATAATTTCTTTAACAATTTGTCATAAAAATTGTTCATCTACACGCGTAACATTTCTTGTATATTAAAAGGACTCGAACTTTTTTTTTTTTTTTGATTGTTTAATTCAAAGATCCAAACACATTTAAGTAAAATGTGAAAATTCATAACGGATTACTTGGTCTATAACCTATTTCACTTTTATTGTTTTAAGCAAACTAAACCTTTCCTCTTCCTTTAAATAAATTTCCTAAAAATACTTACGGTACTTACAAGACATTAGAGTTTGTTGGAAAATGTAAAATTTTACTCCTATCTTAAGGTAATGAATTGAAGTTGCTGCTCTAAATACATTGCATTCTTTTTACTTGAATTCATATCCTTAAAAATAAGCTAATTAGACATTTCCAAATCCACTGCAGGATGCAACAAACTTGTATATATACATTTAAGAGTCATCATAGTTTTATAAGGAAAATTAGTTACAGCAAAAGTGAATAAAAAAAATTTGTCTTCAGCAGCAAGTCTAATCCCTTATCCACATTCTTGTCACAACTGTGATTAAAAAAAAGAGAGCACGACATAACGTATATACCAAGGAAATGCAAAAAAAAAATTAAAATAAAAATATTGTGAAAATTGGAGCAGAAAATATTAACAAGTTGGTTTTTGCGTGGATTAAATATCTTTTTTATGGGCAAATGATTAAGAAAGTGTGGAGAAAAGTGTGTCTTTTTTGTGTTCCATGTATCATAAGGTAAATTAAAAAATTAAACCTAAGTTTACAATAAGTACGAAAAAAAAGAAAAAGTTGGGAAGTTATTCCACATGTCTGATTGACAATTGCCATTTATAAAAGACTGAAAAACTGTGTTTGAAAACGCATGGAGAAAGTTAGAGATAGAAAATTAAAATATCATTCACGTAATTTTATTTTCATAAAAATTAAAAAAGTTATGATTACAATGAGAACTGCAGTTTTACTAGCTTAACAAAAATGTGATGTGGTACCCAAATCAATTCTAATTTTTTTAACACGTTTGTTTACAATGTTAAGTGAGGGTTTTCATTAACTGTGTTCTACTAATTAGTGTGTTGGCTTACTAAGACATAAGCCCAGGATTCAAAATTATTTCTTTCGGCGATTTCCACTCAGCAGTCTTGTGCGAAAAGCTCTGCGAGTAACGATAGCCATCAATAATCTCCTCAAGTCTGTCGTTCGGAGTCGACTTTAAACTGTAGGTTCGGGTACTCATGGATAAAAATTAACACACACAACATGGGTGCTGCGAGAAGCTAGGCCGTAATCCTGACACAGGGTTATAATGGCCTGAGAAGCTTGCTAATGACATTCAGTTACTCTCAGAGTTTTTGCCAGAAGACTAGTGAGAGGTAGTCGCCGAAAGAAATATTTGTTTTTTCATACTTCTTTTTTTCAAGATGTCAGAGCTGGGGTTTAAACCCAGAGCCTTTGAAATTAACACTACAATGAGAATGGTTTATAAATGATTGGAAAAATTTAAAATATTTACGTATTCATATAGAAATTTTTTCACAATTTCTGTCATGTTTGTTTTTAGATGTACAGGAAAGGGTCTCCGGATGACATAGTGGAATAAATTTGCTGGAGCACAAAAAATACATTTGAAGACCCAGATTTCAAATAAAGGACAAAGCAGATGAAAGTACAAGCTAAAAAACAGGAAGCTAAAGATAATCCTGAACTACCGTTTTTGAAGGATTACGAAGATTTAGATGATGATGTTGATGCTGATAAATATGACTTTGGCGAAGCGTTTTAAAAACTCTGATAAAAACTCCAAGTGAAAAAGGTTTAAATATAGTAAATAAATAGAACAATAACGCTAGTTTACAAAATGAAATTTTTTCATGTACATTTGATGAGATGTGATTTTTCTTATGTATTTTCTTCCGCTGAATTCAAAACTCAAGGTTAAAATTTTTTTAATGGAACAGTTTTTGAGATATGGTCCATTTCTCATTTTTTCGACCTTTTTTCACTTGACAAATTATATCTCGAGATAGATATGTCCTATTGGGTCGTTCTTGGTACCAAATGGAAGGTATTAAGATGACGAACAAACATATATAACTGGATTTTTGATCTGTAAAGTGGTTCAAAATATATTGATGAAAATATGACACATTTTCAAAAAAATCATATTTTACAGTGCTTCTGTGCCGATGGAAAAGTACAAGTCGTTGAAAAAACATCTGGTTTCTCTTCATGTACGTGAAGATGATACTTCTACGCAAGAACTAATACCAACCAGAAGAAAATCGACCGAAAAATGACAAAGGTATAAGCTATTGAGTGAAACAATCAAATCCCATATTTTTCGAATATTTTATTTTTTTTTACAATTTATTGGGTTTAAAGTTTAAACTTTTTACGATTTTAATACATACGTCAATCATACGCCACAATGGCCAAATACATTCAATATGAGTATCACAACTGGAAAATATTTTGGATTGTTTCACTCAATAGCTTATACCTTTGTCATTTTTCGGTCGATTTTCTTCTGGTTGGTATTATTATTATGGATAGGACAAGGTTGTACGAGGCAAGCAACATGTGACATCTACTACAGCTGCCATGACAAGAGACGCGAATTTGGCTGCGGATTCGTAGTAAGTAAGAGACTTCGCCATCTTGTCTCGGAGTTCACCCCCGTGAACGAAAGAATTGCTACGATCCGAATAAAGGCAAAGTTTTATAATATCAGCCTTATTTGCGTGCACGCCCCGACGGAAGAGAAGGATGATGCGGTCAAAGATGCTTTCTACGCAAAGCTCGAGGACGTATACGATAGGTGTCCGGCACATGACGCCAAAATTGTCCTCGGCGATTTCAATGCGAAAGTTGGACGTGAAGGTATCTTTGGCCCCACTGCCGGACAGTTCAGTCTTCATAATTCCACCTCAGTGAACGGCATGAGACTGATCGATTTCGCCGCGGCGCGAAACATGGTAGTTTGTAGCACCAGGTTCCAGCATCTCGATATCCATAAGGCCACCTGGCTCTCTCCTGATCGATCTACCAACAACCAGATCGATCACATTGTGATTGATGGAAGGCATGTATCCAGCATACTAGACGTCCGCACATTTAGAGGTCCAAATGTCGACTCGGACCATTATCTTGTCGCAGCCAAGATGCGACTGCGTATATGCGCGTCGAATACGACACGTTCTAGTGTGCAAGGGAAGCTGGACATCAAAAAGCTGCGATCACAAGAGACAGCCAGGTCGTTTTCCGATCGTCTTTCTAACGAGCTCAATTACATCCCATCCTCTCTCGAAAGTATTGTTGGACAGTGGTCTCACATCGCTCGCTCTCTGCGCAGCGCTGCCGAAACAGTTCTTGGTTTTGAGCGTCCTCCCCGCAGAAACCAATGGTACGATGAAGAGTGCCGTGAGGCCACTGCAGCAAAGAACGCTGCCTATAGAAGAACATTGCAGTCCACCACTACAAGAGCAACGGTGGAGGCGTATAGAGAAAAGAGGAGGGAAGAGAGACGCCTATTTAGAAAGAAGAAAAGAGAGCAAGAAAGGCGTGATCGTGAGGAAATCGAGATGTGCAGGAGTAGAAATGATGCTCGAAATTTTTATAAAAAGATAAGGCGTCTTACTACTGGTTTAAAGCCCGGAGCAACCTTCTGCAGAGACGAACATGTCGGCCATGTTGTTCGGATGGAAGAATCTGCTCCAGCGAAAAAGGTTTTCGATGCGAAGGTCACTGGACGTCGGCGTAGAGGACGTCCATGTTTACGTTGGAAAGACCAGGTAGATGGAGCCCTGTCATCAATTGGTGTGACCAACTGGAGAAGGCGTGCGCTTAGCAGAGACGCCTGGAGACTAGTGTTGAGGCAGGCCGAAACCCGTTAACGGGTTGTCATTGCCAGCTAAGTAAGTAAGTAGTAAGTAAAATATTCATAAGAATTATGCAGTAGACTCTTCACACATTATTGCCAAATATAGCAAAGCAATATCATCAAGTTTGAATTAAATATTGGCCTAAAATTAAGTACAGCTTTCTCTGAGTGGTGTATTAATTTTCAAAATTTTTTGAAATTTTATTAATCAAACTGGCCAAACCAATTACATGGTTTTAAGTACTACCAATCAAACCTATACTGTTAAGTCCGTGTATTTTTTCTTTTTGTTCGCTGTTGCACTGTGTTATACAAATACTTATCATATATCAGAACAACTACGGTATAAAATAGTCTTATCCTAAATGCTTTACAATATTTTTATTTTTTATAGAATAAAAAAAATTTTTCAATAGCATATTAAGTAATAAAACAAAAGATGACTGAGGCAATAGGGAGTCAATTTCTTAATATGAAAGAATAAAATGGAATGCAAGAAAGAATATTCATCTTTACATTGCTTTTAGTAGAAAACAGTTTTAAATTTTGCTTTTTATTGTTGTAATCCCTTTATGGCTCACACAAATAGCTTCTAATTGATTCGTAAATAAATTTTAAGTGTTCAAGAGTGTATTGTAAACTGATATTTTATTATCTATATAAATGCTTTTATTGTTACTGTTCCCTTAATAATGATACAAGAAAAAGCATTGACTAGTAGGAGTGTAGCTTTAGAGTGTAAAGCAGTATATCTTATGTGTGTGTGTGGGTAATTTTTGGTGTTTTTGTCTTTAGTAACAAACTGGAGATATATTTAATTCTTAAAAGTGTCATATGGCTAATAATTTAATTATGATGTATGTTCGAAATGCTTTTAGCCTAACAATAACGAAAGCATAGCTTATTTATTAAAATTATTTTATTTTTAAATTTATTCTGCTAAAAATTCAATACGCTGAAGTCCATCAATTTTCTGTTAATTCTATCCCTTGCTTAAAATAATATTTCAAAAATTCTCAAAATAATCATCTGGTTGGTAAGAAATTTAATGATATAGACTAAAGTAGTTTTAATTTACTGATCGGGGGTGTATGTATGTAAATATATAGTAAGAAAATATTTAATTAACTTTTTTAATGTAGAAATGTTGGAATTCTTATAATTTTAAATCTTGCGAATTGCGAAGAGTTATAAGAAAAGTGTAAAAGATAATCTGAATTCGTCGATTCCACCATATTCTCAGCACGAGGGCCTATATTTCATACTTTCGTTGCATATTTTGTACTTGAATTTACTTATCTACCCAAACAAAATTAAATTAATCCCACATTTAAAGCCAACTAGTCAATTAGAACGTAAAAAAGTTCCGAATATGAGCTATAAACAATGTTACAAATATAAGTTGATCTCTTTTTAAAATTGTATTTGTTTTTAATACAAGTATATTGACTTTACTTAATTTTTATAATCACATCTATTAAATAAAATAATATTACTTTATTTTTTTCATCTTATTTTGTCAAAATTAATTTTATTTACAATTTAATTTACAGTCAACTTTAAAAATTAAAATCCAAATTTCACAATTAAAAAGCCAAATTTCACAATTAAAAAGCCTTGAAGAATGTATTTTGGAAATTACATTGAAAAAAATTTAAATCTTAATGTTGTAAAATATTGAATAAACTAATTTGTTCTTCTTTTTTATTGTTAATTGCATTGACAAGCTGCCAAAAATTACAATAATACTCATTAAATGATCCAATTTCTTGAATAATATTCTAATATTATTCTTCAGCATTTTTCTCTTTTCAGCCCGGGGTCTAATACGTTCCAGTCTTGATTGAATACACCCAAATGTATTTTCGATGGGATAAAGATCAGGTGAATAATTAGGTATAACATCATTATGTAAATGAACACCTTTGGCTAGTAAGAAACATTTAATATCTTTTCCGCTGTGTAATCGAACATTATTCGTAACCAACACAGGATTAGGTGAAAAATAGCACTAACAAAGCATTCTTCCAAACATCCAAGAAATAGTTCTTTTGTATAATTTACAAAATATAATAATCTTCAAGAATCTTAAATTGTGAAATTTGGATTTTTTTTTTGTGAAATTGGCTGTAATATTTTTATTTAATTAATTTATTAATCATACGCAATGTGGAACCTAAATTGTTATAACTACCCCAAAAGTATGCTACATTATAGATGTTGGTAAAATAAAATATTACTCATACGCTCAAATCTAATTAACAAAAGTGAGATCTTTTAGTAAATAAAAGTTGTGGATACTGTGTTTGTAATAAAGCCTGTGCGTATACGTAATACGGGCATTGCCAGAGAAAAGTCCATCATGATCGAAACAATTATTTTTAATTTTTGTCTGAGACCAATACTCAGGGGTGTAATCCCCTACTCATGCTCTGCATTGTATTTGAATTTGTATAGGATAGATTTTTTATGCCCCTTAAGTTGTTTTATTTAAGTTGCTGTAAATTTGAGCACTCAAAGGACTGTGTTGTACCTTCACCCTTGAATGATCAATTTCAATTGCTCTATCTTTCACTGGATATTAGTTATAAAATGATGAGCATCTTCGCTAAGTAGGTAGTAGTTGTTAACCTCCCACTAGGTGATGTTTATTCTCCTGAACATTAATTTTTGACTGCATGCCAAATGTGGAACAGAGTAGATTATCAGGGAGCAGTTTCTGCTGAATTAACTTCTTAATTTGTTTAATTATAATCACGAAGTTCAGCAAGTTATTTATTTATTCCTAATTTTTCACATTTTCTCCTAATTTTGGGATTTGAACCTGAGCTGTTTTCAGTTCTATGCTGCCGCTCAAAACACAATGCCACGCACCCCTTCAAAAAGTGTTGACATTTTTGTAAATTCAGTTTTTCGACTTGTCACTTTTAAAAATACGAAAAAGGTGACCTTTAATTTTATTAAACTTAACTCATTTTTTAATTATTTACTTTACATATGTATATACATATTCGTATATGCATATTAGGATGATTGTGCACATCTTAAATAAGCTTTCTATCAGCCATAAGGTGAGACTAAAAATGAAAAAAGAAGTTAAATACACCCCAACTAAAGGCCACATTTTAATTTCATTTTGCTAATGTTCTACTGTACCGTTCCAATTCTTGATCTATCTTTTTTTAACAGTGCTTCATGATCTCTTGACCAAAGTTAAGTTTAACTCGGACACATTCGGGTATGTTCTTAAAACCCGAATTCAAGTGAAATCGAAATAGAATGAAAATCTAAACTGCTATATTTTTAAAATGTTAAACTGTTTTGATAATTTTTTTCTATTTATTGGCTTAATAACTATTAATGAAGGTTCCCTGAAAACAAAAAGTATAAAATAATTCGCGCATTTAAGTTTTACTTGCCTTTGAAAAAATTTTGGTTTACAATTTCACTCGAATTATCTTCCAACCATGGTAGAAATATATGTCCGATTACAAAATTCCAACCTTCGAATATACCAAAGATTTAAAAATAGAAAAACAGGAAACAGCAGTAACAGAAACTTCTTAATTTAACCGAAAGAACTAAATATCTCGAGTATATAAAAAAAAGTTCTAAATAATTTGCATCCTTTTGAATTTAAATATCCTTTCTTTAGAAACTCAGTTATTATTCACAAATTGCTTTCGTACATTGTAAAGATAATGTTATCGTTAGTCGGAAATATATTTCTTTAAATTATCTCTGATTTTAATAATAAAACTTTTTGACATAAATTTCTTGTTTTTTTTCCAAATTTATTTTGTTAATTTAAGTTTAAAGACTTGTAGGGACGTATGTACACGCATATTTCCATATATGGATGTATGTTTTCTTTTCTTGGCATAAAATGATGTCGATTTTTGTTTTTTATTTATTTTTTCTTGCTGCTGCCAGGAATTTAATTAATTTAAGTATTTTTGTTGACCTAATTACGGTGACATAGAAAAAAAAAATAACACTGTTGTTTCACTTTTAAGCTTCTTCAGAAGATTAAGTTGAAAGGGTGTAACAAAATATGTTAAAATAAAGTCTTCTAATTATGTTCATTTAATAGCATTTACTTCATTATATAAAATTAAAGTATTTAGAATTTTTAGTGTGTGTACAATGAGTTCATTCAAGATCCAAACAATAGTGCAAGGAGTAGATGTCCATAGGGACTAAAATATATTAGTACACATTTTGTAGTGCCGCCTAACTGCCATTGCTAGACAGAAGGCTAAAATCGGAAATGCTATAAAAATTGTTCTCATAAGTGAAACATAGCCAAGAAAAAACTACTAAACTAGCAAGTCTGTAAATCAAAATTTTATCTTAAATGAACGTTATAGCTTTTCATTATAAAATTCATAAAATTTTTCTTGTCTTTCGTGAAAAAACCTGACCTGATGGGTCTTTTTCTGTGTTCATTCAGCTCATCAGGAGATACTTTCCATAATTTTGAAATAAACTTTAAATCACTTTATTTTAAAAGTTTAAAGAAAATTAGCAAAATTTAGATAAAGAAATCAGAAGCCTTATTCTGTAATTCTCTTAAGCTAAAGTGCTAAAATTTTGAGTTTTTGAAACAGGCTGGGAGTTAGAATATATAAAATTAAAAAGTGTAGAGGTAATAGGCATGAAGTTTTTAAATTACAATAAGCGGTTAAGAATTCTATTCGTAGCCAAAAATCCTAAATCAAGTTCATAAATTTTTAGAGATAGAGTTTTAGCTTAGGAGAGTTACAGAATAAGGCCTCAGAAACACAAATTTAAATTTAAGTCAAAGCATAAAAGTATTATTCAAACAAAATATTTTCGTTTTCTTAAGTCTGCTTTAATAATGTGGAAGTTGAAAGGGGCAGCGAGAAAAGATTATAGGAAAGAGAAGAAAGTAGTACTTGAATGACTGTAAGATAAATATTTATAGAAGAAAAATTGTTCGTAAAATTTATGAACGAATTTACATTTAGGGGTCATTACACATTGTTTACATGTGTAATTACACTCACATTTCTGAAATTCTCTTCATATGAAATGACGACTTCCATATGCAGGCTGTTAGGTTATGTTGTACGGGCGGCCATTACTCTATCGTTTTATAAATGTTTTGTTGATGCAACCTTCAGTAAATTAAAAACGTTTTAAATCAATGAAAATGCTGGTACATAGCTTAACATTGATTTTAGTGATGGCTGTGCTCGGCAATTTAATAATATTTATAGTATATCATAATTTAGGTATTTAATACTACTATGATTATTTTGCTATCAAATTTCCATAATTAATACTCTTAAACTTTTAAGTTTATTTAAATATTGTGCATATGATTTGTAAACTACCACTGTAAAAACATTGTAACACAGAAACAAGTTACGAGATATCAGCATACAGTGTTACAGAACTTTTAACGGTAGTATCTTTATTTGTTTTCTCTAAGCATATGTATATAATTTTAATTTATTTATATAGTAAATGATTTATGCTTTGACCCACTGTTTTGTTTTAAAAAGTAAGAAAATTTTCTTTTTTTCTTGTTTTTGCTACTTATACCCTCTATTATATTATTAACTGTAATGCGAGCGTATCTAATTAAATTTAGAGCTGCATTTAACGCCTTATAATCTTACTATGAAATGGAAATGAAAATACTAAACAATAGAAAGCAAGAGAGAGTGAGAGAGACAGAGTAACGAAAGTGAGCAAAAAACAATGGCGTCTTACTGTTATAAAATAAAAATAACATTCCACTACAACTTTGATTTAAACAGTGAGAGCAAAATTATTTTAATGAGAAAAAGAAAAATGTTTAACACAACATGTAATCGTTTTTTATTATTTTTTTTCTTCTTTTGTAAATGAGATTTTGTAAAATATTTAAATATGAAATAAAAAAAAAAGTTTTGTGATTTGCTTATTTCTTTTGTTCGTGGATTGTATTATTTTCTACAGTTTTGGACAAAATGACATTTGTATGGCTATTGTTGTGTTGTTCCGTTCTGGTTTTTAAGTTTAACTAAAAGGAAATTGTTTTAAAATAATTTTAGTGTACTGCTGAAAATTTTAATGAGAGATTTATGTTTGTATATGACTACATACATACATATGTACATATGTACAAGGTATCCTCCGGGAAGGTATACTACTTTGTTTTGCCGCCATTTCGGTAAGCATGAGTCTTGACAGTTCATATTTGGCCGTCGGGAATTAGAGACTTTGCAAATTTATTATAAGAAAATATTCAGCAAACCAATGTGTTTTAAACGTTAAAATATTTTATCACAACGTTTGATTACTGTGACGATGAGAAAGTTACGTGAAATTTTTGGGAGGAACAACGTGCCAACAAAACGCACTATTTATCGTGTAGATAGTAAACGATGTTCAAGTAAGTGTTCAAAACAATCCATTCATTTCAAATCGACGCCGTACTCAGGAGCTTGGTCTTCAAAGAACAACTTTTACCTCAATCTTGCAAACAGATTTGAATTTGTTTTATAAATAAGATTCAGTTGACTCAAAAGCTTCTCCCATAGCTTCTCCAATAGAATGCAACAGCTCGCCCATGACAACCCCGATTTTTATAAAAATCGTAATGAGTGACGAGACATATTTTCTGTCAAAAGGGAGCGATATCGTAATATGATTTAAAACTGTTTAAAGCCACAACTGCATCCTTCAGGCTTGACTAATATGTGGTTATAACAAGACAATGTCATTTCGCATACAGCCGGGATTGCAATAGAATTACTGCTAGATCTCTTTCCACAACAAATTATTTCAAGGAGTGGTGATGTTGCTTGCCCTCCACGGTAGCCTGATTTGACTGCTCCGGACTTCTTCTTGTTGGGAGAATTGAAAAGCAAGGATTACGCCAACAAACCAGAAACGCTGAAGCTCAAATAAAATATTCGTGATGAAATATATCAGAATGTAATGAAAAATGTGCCCAAAAGAGATCGCATTTGTAAGGCTAACAGAGACGGGCATTCCATACATAATTGTCGACATTAAATAAAATCAGAGACATAACAGTTATAAGATATATTTAAAAAAATTGTGCCATAACAGTTGTATTGAAAAAATTAATTTTTTTCTCTTTAAGTCTATGTCCACACTTGGCGAGGCGAGTCGGCAACTTTTGTAGTTTGTAGACGATTACGGTGAGGGGAATAAAAGAAGAAAAATACTTGCCCGTTCTCGGCGATTCTTTATATTCCGTCATTCGTTTTTTGTCTTTGTAGTTGATTATTTGACATTTCCTTTCATATTTTTTTTCGCTTTTTAGTGTACGCGTCTTTTTCATACAATCGCAGCGTTGGTCTTTCTTGTGTTGCAAATTGCAGCGTTGCCAGTTTATGTGTAATTACACAAATGGAAGAGAACACTTTTTCTTTAAATATTTTTAGACCATACATTTTTTTTTTATTTTGTCTCACCATTATTTCAATTAAATTATTTATAATAATTTAATTCAATTCTTCATGTTTTTAAGTCAACCCATAATATTGGTCACCATACAATTTCATTTCATAAAAATCAAATATTATTCAATACCAGAAACAATGTCAATCTTATGATAGCAAGATGTCGGTTAGAAACTACGAAGCAACGCATTGAATATACGGATAGTATGGAATTTAATAATCGCCCTCATGATATTAAATATATACAAAGAATTTAAATTTTCACGAAAAGAATAAAGGAATATTTGCTTCACGACTTAGAAACTCTTCTCATATGATTTACAGCAATCGTATACAATATCCTATAAATTGATAATTAAATTTTGTGTGTATATATTACTATTTTTTTACTTTTATTTCTTTTCTTTCTTTGTAAATTATATACATACATATATAGAATAGTCGCCGTGGTATAGTGGCTAGTGTGTTGGCTTACTAAGACTAAGACCCTAAGTTCGACTCCAGGCTCCGACATCTTCAAAAAAAAAAGAAATATGAAAAAATATTTCTTTCGGCGACTACCTCTCAGCAGTCTTCTGGCAAAAGCTCTGAGAGTAATTAATTGCCATGAACAAGCTTCTCAAGTCTGTCGTTCGGAGTCGACATTAAACTGTAGGTCCCGGTACTCATGGATAAAAATTGACACACACAACATGAGAGCTGCGAGAAGCTAGGCGGTAATCCTGACACAGGGTTGTAAAGGCCAGTTATGTATGTAAGTATGTATATAGAATTAAACCTTTAGATGAATATCTTAAAATATTTGGGGGTTCAAATGGACATTTTAAAGTCATATATCAAAAAACAATAAAACGAAAAACTATGATTGCTGTAAACAACCCGTCATAGTTTAATATATTATATTTAATTTTGTTTTTTTATTATTTTTTATTTTTCAAGTTATGACAAAATTATAAATATAGGTTGAAAAGTCTTATTGTTTTATGACTTTTTTATTCAAAGACCAACAACAAATTTTTTAAACTATTTTAAAATTGTATGATATTATGACAATATGACTTGATAGGACCCCGTTGGAATACCCCAATTATATACTGTACATGTGTAATTCAAATACCAGCTTGTCCCAATAAAGACTAAGTGATGCTGAGGCAATCTTAATTTGATATGCTAATAATATAAAGGAATAAATAGTAATAAAAAAATTCTTTAAGCATTAATAGTAAAACATTTAAATATTTTCAAGGTGACTTTTTCAAAATTTATACCAATTTTAAAATATGTCCACTGGTGAGCTAAAGCAAACATTTTTGGAAATTATTAAACTATAAGTTAATTGCCTTTCAGTGGGGACAACATGCTTTTTAAAATATTACGAATCATAATGAAATGTAAATGTATGCAAAAAAATTTAAATAGATTTTAATTCAAATGGTGAATAAGGTCAGCAAATTCACTTTGTTATTTTGTATATGACCGTTAAATTGCTGAATGTTTAATCGACACATAATACGTGAATACAAAATCTAGCTGTTAAGAGACAAGGGAAGAGAAATATTTTTATTTTTCATTAATAGAAAATTTAATTGTGAAGCATAACGATATTACATTGAAAGAAAATATTTTGTTTATATCAACCGATTTTCATTATTTGCAGCTTATTTTATATCTAACATTCCTTAATTTTAAGATAAATTATGTCTTATCATAAGACATTATAAAAACTTCTTCAAAATTTAAGCGGTGCTCCCGAACTACTTCAAGTACCTGGTCTTCATTAGCACTAGTATTCAGCTATAAATACTTTAATATTGTTTGGGCTGTTTAAATTGCTCTAGTAATAATTTTAAGGCTTTGTCTTCTATAGGGAAATTTATAAATACACAAATATTTATTCTCATATTAAAATAATTACAAAAATAAAAAGCATTGTATTTAAGGTATGAATATATTTTGGAGAATCTATAAAATTTTGTGTAATTTGTAAGTATTTTCTGTGGCAACACAGCATAAATGTCAAATTGTAAGAAAAAGCAAGCAAAAGAAAACACAAAAGTTGCTGAACAACAACAAAAAGTTGGGCAACTAAACTCGTCGAGTGTGGACACGAAGACAAGTTTAAAAGAGAATTGGTGAAGAATTGCCCGACTCGAATCGCCAAGTGTGGACATAGACTAAATAATAGTTTTTTTCAATTATTAAAAGGTTTTGTTTTCTGTAACTGTTATTCATAATAAATTTTTTTCCGTTGCTCATAACTTTCATTTTCGATTTATATTTTTTTACGTTGCCCTATAAGAGTTATTCTTAACACTAAAGTTTTTGCGTTTCTCATATCTTTTAAGTTCGATTTATATTTTGTTATAATTTAAAAAAAGTAGTTTTCATTACATTTTTTTGGATTTTATTGGTAGCTACATACGTACATATATTGCATTTTACATGTAAAGTCTAAAAAAAAAAACTTAAATAAAAGTTATCTAAAATAGAATAATTCATATGTTTTTTTATGTTAAGGTGGCCACACACTAGTGATTTGTGACTGTGATTTGTTCGGTTGTCATTTCTCCACACACTATAAAAAATCACAATAAGTTTAAACGTCAACAACAAGACATCACTTTTACTTTTCTAAATGGCATTTTCATTTTGTAAAATTTCAATGAATTCTACAAAAAATTGGTTGCTAGCCATCTCCGCAACCACAAAAAATATTTTCACTTTTCGTATTTTTATTTTAATATTTTAATATGAATATTTTGGCGTTTTATTGTAAACTAATTTAAAAATTTTTTCAAATGTTCGCGCACAACCCCATACACTTTGTTACAAATCACAATAAATTGAAAAATTTCAAATGTTTGTGATTTGTTGTCATACAGCCCCATTAACATGTAAAAAGACGTCGAACACAACAAATCATAGTCACAAATCACTAGTGTGTGGGCACCTTTATTCACAAAGAATTTAATTTCGGGGATTTCCTCATTTTTGTTAAGGTATAAGCAATGTAAAAATTTTGTTTCTTAAGAAAAACTTTTACAGGGCAACTTAAAAATTTATAAATCGAAAATAAAAGTTATGAGCAACGGAAAAAAATTTTTGTTATGAATAACTATTATTTAAAGAAGTTATTTATTATTTTATGGCCAACTTTTTCTATCTCAGAAAATAAAATAACTGTTAATAAAAATAAAAATAATTATCAATATAAGATTCTTTCCTTTTTATTTAATCAAAAATTATATACAAACAAAATAGTATACCTACCCAGCCGACACCCTGTTTGTACGTATGTATGTGTTACTATTTAAAAGGCTGGTTATTTTTTTAAAATTAGTTGTAAAGCGAAAAAGCCTAGTAACCTAAAAACATAATAACATGTAGAACTAAAAACAAATCTTTTGGAATATGAAGGAGACAAATCTTTCAGAATATGAAGAATTTAATTAAGATTGCAGATAAGTTTTCATTCATACGAGTATTTGTATATTAATCGATCTGTTTTCAAGGTGTCTAAAACCATTTGTATAGCGTTTTTTTTCTAACTTGTAAGTCACTATTCTGTAACTTGATTTTATTGCAGCTGTCGGAAATAAAAGTTACGCCTTCATTTTCTTCACAGTGCAAATACTTGAATTGGATTATCCATATTTGCTACGAATTTCTTAGACAAATTTTCCATTCCCACAATTTTCTATAAGCTTGAACTTATTTTCTATAGAAAAGTCATTCTTTTTTACTTCTTGTTCTATAAACATTTTGTATATGACAAATGTAGAACACGAGACAAGACACTTATAAACGCTATACAATTTCATACCAACCGACGATGTATACATTGTGTTGTTGACCGCAGTGAACAGAAAAAAACCTATAAAACGTTACAAAAATTCGATAAATATATAGAAAAATAAATGTATTCCTTGAAAAAATATATTTGTTCGTATTATTGCAAAGAAAAACAGAAACAAATTTCATTCGAACTATAAAACCGACAATACAAAAATGTGTCTTCTGTACAGTTGCAAATTCGAAGAAACGAAGAAGTGTACCATTGGACATCCTGAAGAAAAATAGAATATTCACGACAATTTTTACAGTTTATTTTGAATAATAAATGGGCTCCTGCCTGTATAGATACTTAGTAATTGAAAGCTTCAATGACATTTAAACTTAATAGTTTAATGATTGAATTTCGTTGGTTTCGTTAATGGTTGAATTTCGCCAAAATAACGAAACCCATATTAATTCTCATTGACAATATTCTATCGTATTCGGTTTTCTCAATTTTAAGCTATATGTTAGACAAACATAAACAAGAAAAAATTTTAATATATTTTTAATGCTGGTTTTCATATAATTATTTCAAAAAGAAAAAAAAAAAAAACAAAATTTAATGGTATTTTGTCTGCATTTAACTTTATACAGCTTTTTTTTTTTGCTTTTTGCTCTATTCCTAAAATAGTCCTTTTTTCAATAACCAGACAACGAGGTCAACATTTATCGCAAATCAAATACAAAAATATTTTCGTTTTAATAGAATATAAAAAATAAAAAAAATAAAAAAAAATAAAAAAAATGTTCATATCCAAACATATGCAGTAAAAAATATTTATATTTATTGGTCGTTATGGTTACTGTTTTGCTTCTTCTTCTCTACTTGCATACGTACATATAGTCTCCATGTATAGTATGTAAACTCTTAGGGCAGTTGTTAACAAGAATAAAATACCAACTGACACTACCAAAGTATATATATTCATGATGTCAGAGAAAGCAAAGCATAAGAATAAGTTTTCCTTCGTAAATTTCATTGTACTTTTACTCTTTATTCCCTTCTGTACTTAAAAGGTATCAGCCAACCAACTTAAAAATGAAAAATTTGAAAGTAAAAATTGAAAAACGAAAATCCTTATCTACAATCATAGCTATTAAATCTTTTTCTTACACCTACATATGTATGTATGTATACTTACAGTGTGAGGTGCAAATATTAGAAATCATTTTGTGTTGTATAAAGAGTAGCAATAGACAATAGAATACTTTAGGCGTTTTTTTAGTGTTATACTAGTGTAAGTCATAGTAAAAGGTAAAATATATTCTGATTATCAACTAAAGAAGCTTTACTGAAATGAGCTCTTTATGACATTAAGTTGTAAATGTGGCATACATTTTCACAAAGTTTTTTCGGCATTAATGGCTGTATTTCGAAAATAACTCTTCGAATATTGATTTTTAGATTTTTAGTTGTCTCTAGTTTATCGTCTTATTCCAGTATCTTCATATAAAAGAAAAAAAAAACTAGTAATCTTTATGACCATTATGTGAAATTACATACACACATAATTAGCCTTTACAACCCTGTGTCAGGATTACGGCCTAGTTTCTCGCAGCATCCATTTGTGTATGTTAATTTGTATCCACGAGTACCAGGAACTACAGTTTAATGCCGACTCCGAACAACAGATTTGAAAAGCTTGTTCATGGCAATCATTTACTCTCAGAGCTTCTGCCGGAAGCCTGCTAAGTGGTAGTTGCCGAAAGAAATATTTTACATATGGTTTTGCTTCAAGAAGTCAGTGCAGGAGCTTGAATAGGCGTTCTCGTCCTAGTAAGCCAACACACTAACCACTAGACCACGGCGACTATATTTTGTAAAATTAATTTTCCATTAAAATATTATTTCAGCATGTCAATTAAAGAACGCGCTGTTTGATATTTGGCTCCATATGAGCAAGATTAATGACAGCATATTGAGCTGCGAAAAAAAATTTTTTTTCTAAATCTTTCATCATCGTTTATAAAAGCATATGGACCAATGACTTAGCCAGTCAATAAAGCGCACCATCTGCGAATGTAATTATAACCAAAACCTTTTAATTTAATTTTTCGCATTTCAAATGCAACAATTCTGCTTATTTCATTTGCATACCCTTTCAAAAAAAAAGTTATCTTTATGGGAAAAAAAATTGTTGATAAAAAGTTCAATATCAATTGCAATTAGTGCTGAAGCCAATTCGACAAATTAGCGGCTCAAATGATGATCATTTAATTTTAATTTGTAAACAAGTTAAATCTTGAAAGGTTTTGATGCAAGAACCTTTTCTGAAAAGGAAGGTGTTTCAATAAAGTTTAAACACATCAACCTACGGTGAAGTACTGATTGATACGGAACTTATACACTGGCTCCCTTTACAGGCACTAAAGTTCCTATAATGATACTCTTGAGTATCAGAAAGAATAAACGTGGAAGAAAATCTATCCATTTTTATTCGAATTAGCCGCCTTGAAAGACAATGAAAATCATCGATATTAAGATACACCCATGATAATATCGACAAGGCTATGTCTTTCCCTTTCAATAAATAACTGCAAATTGAATCTCATGACCAATTTAAGAAATATATCTACTTAAATAAAACACACCTAAACCAAGTGCTAAAAGTAGCCTTTTTAAGAGATACGGACAAGCTTCTCACAACACCCATAATGCGTACATAAATTTTCATGCATAAGAATCGGGACTTTTTATTTAACGTCGAGTCCGAATGACAGAGTTGAGAAGCTTGTTCATGGCAATCTCTCTCAGAGGTTTTGCCAGAAGACTGCTAAGAAGTTATCGCCGGAAAAAAAAATGTTTCATATTTCTTTCTTAATGTCAGAGATGGCATTTTAACCCCATATACTTTATTGACTTTACAACACGTCTGTTAAGCACAATGATTCCGTGTGTGCCGTATAATAGATTTTAAGGTGTATAGTTCGAATGTTGCTTTCCTTGTTAATCCACAAAAAAGTAAAATGTACTGTTCATAATATGATGGTCACCGATAGTATGTAAATTAAAATAGAATACGTTGTGGGTAAAATTAAAAATATGGAGTCGATGATAAATGTAAATGTGTTTAAAATTTTTATATTCAATTCTACTTACTTTTGTAAAAAAAAAGAAAATATTTTTTAGCATGTTTTTGAAGTTCAATTTGTGGATGTATAAAGTATGTGTGTGTTTTATTTCTATATACTTTTAGTTATTTAGTTTTGGTTGTGCTGGTTATTTTGGTAATCTTTTTATAGAATTTAATATACAAATACGAGTATTCATATTATTGGATTATGAACTCTAATTGTGATTTATGGTTACTGTAATCACAAGGACACTCATATATTCTTGATTTATTCTAACAATGACAGATTTAACAGCGCAAATATACGTATATTTACTTGTTAAATTTTTTAAAATATTATTTTATATTATACCATATGTTGTAATACATACATATATTAGCATAATTGTTTTTATTCAAAAGTAAAAAAAAATAAATTCTTGAGTGAGTGAGATAGCCAATTATTGCCAAGGTTGTTTGTTCGATTCCCACTATAGACTCTGATCTATTATTATGTTGATCATATACATAATGTTTAGACGCTGTGGTGTAGTGTTTAGTGTTTTGGCATACCTCAGCTCTGACATCTTGAAAAAGGAAATATAAAAAAGGAAGTATTTATTTCAGCCCGGTACTTATGGATAAAAATTAACACACACAACATCAGTGCTGCGAGAAGGTAGGCTGTAACCCTGAAACAAGGTTGTAATAGTCAATTATGCATGTATGTATATACTATATGTAGATGAATATATTTGTATTATACAGTGCACTCGGGAAAACGTCAACTAATTTAAACCGCGGGTGTTGACATTTAACAAATTGTTGACGTTTTTAAATGTACAAAATGTTAATAAAAAACATATTGGACTCAGTTGGGCAGTTTAATTTTTTAAAAACTCGTGGATTTTCTGCCTTCCCAATCGGCAACAATTTAACCTTATGATTTCCGGAAGCATTAGCAGAACATAAAAAAACGCTTTGTTTTTCTATCTTTACGCCCGGAGTAGACTTATCAGCACTTGGTACGTAAGGCTTTGCTGGTAAAATTTTTCAGAATAAGCCAGATTCGTCAGCATTGTACAATTGACCCATTTCATCAATTTTTTTATTTTAGTTTAATTTTAACAGCAACTAAATCAGTTTAAATATTTTAAATTTTAAATTTTCAATGTATAATTCTCAAATAATGTTGTACTCTAGTACTTGATAACTATGATAATCATAGTGCACAAAAATTAATGCCGCATACAGTTCTTAAAACATGCGCTACTGCAATCGAAGTTAAAGATCAAAGGACGAAATAAAATTGGAATTTACAATTAAATTTAAATATATATAGATGCACTAGTAGCCTAGTGGGCAGTGTGCTAAGCTTCTAATGCGAGAGTTTTGGATTCAATTCCAACAAGATATACTGGTCACTTACAATTATGGTCACTCTGCTTGTAATAATTTCAGTATAATAATAATAATGTATTGTCATTTAATAAATATATATAATATAAATACAATATATATATACAGTATATAACATGTATATTAGTGTGTCCAAAAAAAAAAAATTTTTTTGGGATCAAGCTTATTTCGAACCACTATGAGGCAAAGTATTTTTGAGAATTTTTTCAGATTTTTCGGAAGTGGTTTAGAGGTCGCGCAAATTGATTTTTAATCAAAAATTGAGCTTTTTGGGCTCTATTTAAATTTTGGTTATGAATTCGTAAAAAATCGATATTTTCTCGACTTTTGAGTCAATATTGTTAAAGAAAATATTCCGATCTTTAATTTTATGTGCATAAATAATAAGTTTCGGCAATGATTTTGCACATTTTGATACATTATATAACAGTTTTTCCTAAATTTTTAACAAATATCGAAAACAATGGTTTATAACTTTTAAAATTTGTATAAAGACTATAAAAATTAATGATGAAGTTTAAAAGACTACTAAGTTCTAAATAAGTTAGCAGAAAAAAAAATAAATTTTCTTTTACCGTTCTCGAGTTATATACCCTTTTAAAGCTTTGTACCCACTCTTAATATTATAAAGTGTGAACTAGGTTGGCATCGAAATTAAATAAACAACAATTTTATAGACAACAACAAAATTTAGATTTGTAATAAATCATTTATTGGGGTTCTTGCGATGCTGTTCTATGCCCTGCGGTAAATTCTGAAAGTCTGGTTCATAAGTTGTGATATTAAAAAAACTACTACTAGCCAAGGCCATACCACGTTCTGCGACATCATTTACAACTTGCAATTATTGAACTGTGTTTTGCTTCTTGGAATCCCTTAAAAAACAGATAAGTGCAGGACGGTAAAATAGCGGTTTTTGATTAGTGCTTGAGATAAATTTTATGGTTTGAGATAAAAGGTTTTATGCTGGAATCTAACTGAAAATGTCCAATTTGTGTGCGGACATGACAAGCTCCAATATAAGACGGCGGATTGGGGCATGCGTTTTACTTTTCCAAAAAATAAAAAATGACGTCATATTTTTGGCATGTCGCCATTATATGTTGGGCTAATTGCTGGATCAGCGTTTAACGCCCTTAATATTGAGGATCAAATTACATCTCCACAAATTAAAACTTTCGTCACCCTTCAGCAAAGGTGGGCTAAAAACAATTTTTCGGATTGTACGATAGACGAAATTGTTGGAAAAATTATCCCAATTAATTATTATTGACACGAAAAGATTTAATAATTTTTGTAAAAGGGCAACTGGAGAATATGCAACTAAGGAAACATTATAAAGAAATGCCCAATCGAGCCTTATTTTTTTGGGTTATAGACCTGAGCATCATCCAACAATAAAATCTTCTAGAGCTATTAACCGAGCTCGCTGGATGATGAAAATTATATACTCTCTAAAAATATGTATTTTTCGAAAGCAGCTACAACCTTTCAATCAAAATTCAGAAATTGATGCCTTCTGAAACAGACTTTCAGAATTTATTGCAGGTGACAGAGCAGCATCACAAGAATCCCAATAAATGATTTATAACAAATCTAATTTTTTTATTGTTTATATAAATGTTGTATAACCTAGTTCACACTTTATAGTATTAAAAATTTCATGCAGTGGGTACAAAGCTTTAAAAGGGTACAACTCGAGAACGGTAAAAGAAAATTTATTTTTTTTTCTACTAACTTATTTAAAACTTAATAATCTTTTAAACTGTATCATTAGTTTTTTTAGTGTTTATACAAATTTTAAAAGTTATAAGCTATTGTTTTGGATATTTGTTGAAAATTTAGGAAAAACTGTTAAATAATGTATCAAAATGTGCAAAATCATTGCCGAAACTTATTATTTATGCACATAAAATTAAAGATCGGAATATTTTCTTTAACAATATTGACTCAAAAGTCGAGAAAATATCGATTTTTTACGAATTCATAACCAAAATTTAAATAGAGTCCAAAAAGCTCGATTTTTGATTAAAAATCAATTTGCGCGACCTCTAAACCACTTCCGAAAAATCTGAAAAAATTCCCAAAAATACTTTACCTTATGAGTATCCAAATTAAGAATGATCTTCCCACGAATTCCAATTTTTAATTTTATTTGGGACACCCTAATGTATATATACAAAGTATATAAATATTAAACACTAAATTTAATCAAAAATATTACAAAATCGCCCTTTAAATAAAGCCTATGTTTGCTTATCTATTGAAACATGTTCACTATTATGTTGTTGACAAGCAGTTGCTATAAAGCAACTTTTTATAAATAGAAAATTAACATCTTTTCAAAATCTTATCGCTGATTATTACACCTTGGAGAGTGTTTATTTATTGTAAAAAACAGAATAGATTATTAAGTTACAATAGATGGTCGAGGTTTTTTCTTTTCAATTTATGCACTTCGTTTTCTTTTTCTTTTTCGGACACTTTTCACAGAAGCTATTTTTTTTACAATGTCGTGAAGAAAACGTATAACAAATGTCAGCAATTTCCCAGAAACAATAAAAGTCTTAATCACAAATAAAAATCTACACTTTATCAATTCCCAATAGATTATCATAAATTTTGTTTGACCCAAGTAAGAACCAAATTGTAAATTGTGGTGATTGAGATGAGCAGGGCTAAATGCACCACCGCCAACACCAGTCGTTAAAGCAACTGCATCTAACTAAAGGACACTTCTAACAATAATTCCATTGTAAATGAAAAAAATAAAAAAGACTTTTTGTCCTCGTACATTCGATTGCTTGTAAAATTATTTATTATTGTATTGAGACGAATTGTAACAACAACCCATTGTAATATGAAGATGTTCTTGAGGGTGAATAAAATCATTTGATTTTGCTGGGTGTTTACAACAAACAAAACAAAACGAAACTCAACCATAGATTGTTACGAAATAAAAAATCAAAACCAAAAGTAAATTATTGTGTTTTAACTACCCCCTTGGAGCTTAACACTCATGTCTTTATAGGTATTTGTTGTCTTTTTAGAGTACTACTGGGGGAGGTGTTGATTGTTTATATTTCCTTATTGTTCTCCTATTAACGATTCATACTTTAATTTGGTATTCTTCTTTGCTGGGTTACTTTCTATTTTTGTTATCATTGCAGTTGCTTTTATCGCTCAATTCGCTATAAACTTTCCCATTTATTTTAAATTCTGGTTTGGGATTCTTAATACGCAATATATTAGGGTGAACTGACAATTTACTGTTTCACATGGTTTACTGTTTCAATGGTTTATGTATGAGAAGTAAAGTAGCTTTGAAATATTCTTTAAGTAAAAACCTTCATAGCGATTTTTTCCTACGGCACATTTCAATTCAACAAAATATTTTTGTTGAACATGACTAACTGTTTTGCCCAAATTTAATATTTTAAATTCAATTGCTTTTAGATATCGACCTCTTTACGCGGAATTATCATATGTGCCAAAATCCAAATTTTACAGGAGAGGAATTTTTCTAATTTTCTCTGCTTTCGCTTGCAATATCAAAAAAAAAAACTTACAGGTGCTTACATAATTAACTAATATAACTACACCTAAAAGTATTCCGGTGAAAAAGTTCAAGTTTTCCGAGAAAAACGTATTTTTTGGTGCATACGATAATAGCGCTTACAATATTTCGTAGATGCGTCTGTAGAAAATGACACTTACGATATCATTTGTCAGTGTAAGAAATAATTTGAAACAAAGATTTATTTGTAGTATTAAGTATTTGTTCATTATTTTTTAACTTAGAATGGTACAAAATAATAAAAAAAATTTAATCAATATTTAACAGAAGCATAGATTCATTAAAAAAAATTAAAAAAAAACAAATAATAATAATAAGTGTGTTAATCTTCTTCGTCGATTTCATTTAACACGTTGCCTGTCAAAGCCCTTTTAGGATTTTGATCGTTCAGTAGCAATCTCATTTAACAATTTTGGTCACCTGAGGCCAACAACCCTGGGTAACATTTAGGTGTGGCACGAAAATGTCCGACGTGGCCTGTGGGTAACAATTAGTTGTCGCATGAAAACGTGCGACGTGGCAGCCAACGTGTTAACACGTATTTTTCGCGTACAGAATATATTAAATTTAAATACTCACTGTGGTATTTTGACGGTATGCTATTTTTTAAACATAGATTTTTTAAATTATTGAAATTTTGCAAAGAGATACACAAATGTGAATTGTACAACAGTAATTTAAAGATAAAATTAAAGTTATTTATAGTCTTTTAAGTAGAATTTTCGGAATATCCGTAAATGAGTTCAATTGATTTTAATTTTTTATCTAATAAAGCTATGCGAATTTTATTTATGTTTAGCCTATCCTTTTTTGATAGTAACAGAACTGCAAAGGACTTCCAGTTTTCAAACTCTGAGTAGCCTATTTTAAGTAGCCACATTCTTCTTTTTACTTTTGACATTCCTCAATAATGTTAATTTAAATGTTCACTAAATGTCTCGCAGATACGTTTACATTCGTTGTGGCACATCTTCATAAGGCACGGATTAGTTAAAAATTTCTTTTTTAACTTTTTTTCTTCCTTTAATTTAACAGCCAGAGGTTTTTTGTAGCCCCGTTTTTCGACACAGCTTTCATTTTCAAGTAAGCATGAGTCATCACTCTCACTATCGCTATACGGCACTAATGACACTTGAGAAACCTGCATAAAACGTCTTTTTAATATGTTTTTATTAATGTCAACAACGAATAATTAGGAGAAAAGCGCCATCTATTGGGAAGTAGCAGATAACTGCTAAAACCTACTTAGCAAAGACACTCACCACACAATCAACATGCAACGATGAGACAATTGCTCTTGATCATTCAAGGGTGAAGGTATAACACTGGCCTTTGAATGATCAATTCACAGCAATTTGTGTCATCCCGAATTCAATTATCACCATAATGTACTTTCCAAAAATGCCAATACAATGCACCGCGTTTAGTGGGGGTTACCTCTGGGTATTGGTCTCAAATAAAAAAAAAAAACAAATAAAACACTCAATTTAATAGACATCAAACAACCAAAACATCACCACATAATCAGAATTACATATTAACAATATCCACATTAAATTATTTAAGTATGTTGGATTACTTAGACCAGCTACGGTTCAGGTCGCGGCTCTGACATCTTGAAACATAGAAATATCTTTCGTCGACCATCTCTTAGCAGACTTCTGGCAAAAGCTCTCAGATTAACTAATTGCCATGAACAAGCTTCTATTACTCCTTTCTCAGGAGTAAAATAAATTGTACAATAATTAAAACAAATAATTTTACAGCCTTAATAATTGTTTGCAAGACTAATTTTGTTCCAAAAATGTATATAAATGTAAATATAAAAAATAAAATTAAATTTTATTTGCAGCTACAAAAATCAAAAAATTAACCTGCAAATTCTTCATTCCTCTTTTATGAATCATTTAAATATTCATCCTATTGAGAAAATTACCGCCTTAAAATCATTTTTCATTAAACACAATGAAATATTTCATTTTTTTCTTTCTTGTTTTATTTTTAACGATTTTCTGCGGTTGTACAGCCAATATTCAGAGAAAAAGCAATAAGTCAAGTCGTAAATGACAAAAGCAAATACAAAAATATTTCAATTCTCCTATTTTTACTTTAATTTTTACTGCATTTCGCTAAAGAGAAACATTTTTTTAAAGCCCATTTTCATTCACAAAAATTTCATACGGCAGGACGAACAAACATTAATTTTAAAATACAACTTTACAGTGGGCGAAAAAAATTTATGAAATTTTGATAGTGAAAATTACATCAGAATATGATGTTTTCAATTAAAGAATTTGTTCATCAATTAAAAATATAAATTTATCAAATAAGCACTTTATAAACCAATTTTATTTTTTAAGAATACAGCAGTATATGTTTTTCCTTTCACTTTGTTATGATCTACACTGTTTTAGAAAAATTCACACAACACTAAAACCTTTGTCACACAGGTTGAAATAATTTTTCTTTTCATGTGGTCGTGGTTTTTATTTAAATGCTGCCATTTTCTCCAATATTTTATGGTTTTTGGTAACGGCAAGTAAGTAATTGTGTGAATAGCTTTCCATGTTTTTGTTAACTGTTTTGGGTTAATTTTTAAAACAAAAAAATTAAAAAAACAACCATCAATAGTAGGTAGCATTTGCATTTGGTTCTTAAGGCTTACGGCATGTGATCGATTGGATGTTAAGCACGCCTATTTTACCTTTTAACGGGCTTGAATTGCGGTTGTAAAGATAGCAAAAGTATTTAAAATAGGAAAAAAAAAATTTAAAATGTCACTGCAATAAAAATTTTTGTAAATCGTGTACAGAACGCAGAAATGATTATCGCTAGGTTCTGTCTGGACTGATATTAGTTTATCCCATACAATATGTACAAATGTGTACTATTTGCTAAGAGGTAAAATACAAAAAACAAATTAAAGAGATGAAAAAGTTATAGTATTTGGCATATACTTCAAACTGCTGTGTGTTTTTAAATTCGAAGCAAATCATATTACACTGACAATGCTGTACACGTACAAATCTTCAAATAGTCTCATGTCTCTCATTTAACTTATAAATGAAGCAATAATTGTTTCAAAGGATATTAAAAGTGTTATTCGAAATGTGGGAATGATATTGAAAGAAATAAGCTTTGCAGTCATTCTTCTTTTTTACTATCATTTATTTCTGTAATTCACTACAAATTTCACATTTGTGTCTTAGCGCCACATAGTCATAAAGTGGCTGCATTGTTACTAAAAAAAAATTTTTTTAATTTAAAAATAAATAAAAATACTTAATTAAAAAAGAATTCAAATATGGTATACGTTTATTTTTCTAAAGACCTCATATACCTCTTGCAGTCATAAAAGTTTATGAAAATTTTGGGATTTGAGAGGTATAGGAGAAATTCAGAAGATTTAACAAAAATCCCTTATAATACGTTTGTATGTGTCTCATAAAAATAAAGTGTCTACAATATATTTCTGTCAAAAACTATGTCAAATAAAAAACTAGAAAATAAGTAAGTCAAAAGTAAACGCAAAATAGTGTAGATGAGCGTCGTGAGAAATATTTTAATGGACATTTAAAAAACCAAAAATTGTTTAATAGATTTGAATTCGATATCTATAAACGCTTATATAACCAACTTCAGAAACTCGTCATAAACATTTAAAAAACATTTTGTGACATGAATCAAAATTTTTATATAAAGACAAATGTATTTATTTAGTTACTAGTACATAATCAAAATGGTCTGATTTTTATTTTACTTATTAATTTATTATTTTATAAACATAAGTATTAAATATTAATAAATAAAGAACTCAATTAAACATCTTCTTATTGTCGCATTATCCAAGGAGTAGTCAATGAGGTCGAAACGGGTGTTGATATTTGAACAAAATTTTTTTTTAAACAGATCAGAGTTAGCGTGTTTTAAAAGAAAAAACTTGTCGGTGGTATACGAATGGGTCTAGGACTGAAGGTGGCACAGTAGCGGGGATACTAGGCCCTGGGACGAAATACTCTGAGCCCATGGGAAAACTCACTAGTATCTTCTAGGCTGAGGTTTATGCCATTGAAAGATGCGCTTAATTTAACCAGGACAGAAAATACAAAGGACAGGAAATAGCCATACTATGTATCTGACAGTCAGGCTGCCACTCGAGCACTTGGCTCTTACGAAATCGACTCTAAGCTAGAAAGGGACTGTCTAATGAAACTGAAACTGCTGAGGCCCTGGCCATAGGGGCATTCAGGGGAATGAAATGGCAGATGAATTTGCCAGGAAGAGCAGCTATGCCGTTGATGGGGAATAGGAAGGGGAGTTTGGAAAATCATGCTAAAGGAAAAAGAAGACAGGGAGAGAAACTTGTTGTTCTTAAGTCAGCCTGGCCTTAGACTTTCTAAACTTTTTCTTAGTTAATATAATAGCAGAAGGTTTGAGTCGTGCATTAAATTATCTAGGAAAAATCCGAGAATACTTACGGGACTTCTTACAGGGCACTGCAGACTTAATGGACACTTAAATAAGATAATAATCGCTTCAGCGATATATGCAAATTCGGTGACGAGGCGGTTGAGTCATCAGAGCACATACTATGCAATTGTGCAGCATTGATGCATAGTAGAGAGAGATATCTCGGTGAATATCGAATATCAAATGAGGGTTTATCAGAGTTGGCACCGGCCGAAAATTTGAAGTTCGTCAAGACGACGAAACTGGTGGAAATACTACAAAATACCAGTTAACGTGAGGGCTGTACAATAGATCTACAGGTCGAAATACTTTAGTATCGCCTTTATGAATGAATGATGGATGAATAGCGTACTTATAAGGAAAATATTATATTTTAAGGGTAAGTTACTACACTGTTGGGTGTTTTGGAAATACAAGTTCTGGCTTGTTTGAGAACCAAAAAACAAAAAAGAAAACAAGTAACAGAGATTTGAGGTGTGCCTGGTATAGTCGTTAGAGCTCTCTCACAAAAAATCAAACAGCCCAGGTTCAAATACCAACAAAGGGAAATTATAATTAAAAAAAAAAATAAAAGGTCTCCCCCCCCCCCCTTCTCCAAGAAGTAAATTCACAAGAAACCGTTCCCTGACATTAATGAAAATGAAATGAATGATCAGGAAAAAGAGCGCCACCTACTGTGAATTAGAACATAACAGCTACCTACATAGCCAAGACCCTCACCAGAATCAACATTGAACGACAGATGTGGCAATTGCTATTGATCATTCAAGGATGAAGGAATTTGTCTCACTCGTAAGGCACTTAATAGGGGAAATAAAACCAATGCACAGCAAGAGTAAGGGTTTACTCCCCTGAGTCCAGTACTCAGTAAAAAAAAAATTACCGAAATATGGTTTTCATATCATGACAAAAGAATAATTGAAGTCCAATGAATAAAAATAAAACAAATAAAATACAAAACAAATATAATATCAGATTCATGTAATTTCATAAGATGAAATAATTTCAGGTATACTCGTATGCATGGGAGAAGCAGCCATAGAGACACTACTTCGTCTACATGATTTGTATTTGATATTTTTACAAAAAACTCCCACATTAAAAAACACAACTATCAACTAAGAGTGCAGACAACTTAGTAATAAAGCCAAGAACATTTGGATAGAATAAAAATTTTGGTATTCTATACAATCGTTACAGGTTGTTAGGTTTTCGAAACAGGTAAATTTCTCGAATGATAAGCATGCAATATTCATACTATACATACATACATACATAACTGGCCTTTACAACCCTGTGTCAGGATTACGGCCTAGCTTCTCGCAGCACTCATGTTGTGTGTGTCAATTTTTATCCATGAGTACCGGGACCTACAGTTTTAATGTCGACTCCGAACGACTTGAGAAGCTTGTTCATGGCAATTAGTTACCCTCAGAGCTTTTGCCAGAAGACTGCTGAGAGGTAGTCGCCGAAAGAAATATTTTTTCATATTTCTTTTTTTTGAAGATGTCAAAGCCTGGAGTCGAACCTAGGGCCCATGTCTTAGTAAGCCAACACACTAACCACTAGACTACGGCGACGACAACTATAAGTATTTCTAATATTTCTTCTACTATAAGTATTTCTAATTTTCAAAAACAATGTTACGAGTATTCATAAACCAGGATCAGGGATCGATAAAATTGTTGTCATCATCAATATTGATGTATTGAAATTTTAAAAGAAGAAATTGTCCTGGGGTAAGGAGATTTTTGTCTTTGAGTCTGTATTTCGAGTTAATATAATAATCGTCGTAGTCTAGTTTGTGGTGTATAGACTTACTAAGACCAGAGCTTCTAGTTGTAAGCCGTAGCTCTGGTGTCCGCAAAAAAAGAAAATTTGAAAAATATTTATTTTTTCTCAGGAATCTTTTGGTAAAAGCTGTAAGAGTCACATATACCAGAGTCTCAAGTCAGTAGTTTGGATTCGACGTAAAACTTTCGGTTCCGGTACTCATGGATAAAAATTGATGCACACAATATGTATGATGTGAGAAAACCAAACCGTAACTCTGAAAAAGGGTTGTAATGGCCAGTTGTGTATGTACATAAATATGTATGTATAAAAAACAAAATCATCTGAAGACATTTTACTGAATAAAACACACAACTTTATTGGATGAAACAGCTTGAAGCGGTTTGAGAATAATTTGTGTATTTATGGTTTCCAACTTATCCTTTATATATTTTCATCCATTGTTAATACGATGAACAAACAACACCTGCTACTCTAACTATTCAGTATTATTCATAAAATATGTTTACAGGCAATAAATATGCAAAACACGAATCGTTATTTTCCGTCTTACATTTTTTTTGTTATTATTTATTTATTATAATTATTTTGTAGTATTTTTATTGTAATGTCTTTGACAATTTTCTGAAGTTCCGGCGCCTGTTTGACGACAATTTGAAGAAAAGGGCAACAGTTACATACACAAAACAAAATGACAAATAGAATAATTTTGTTGTTGTTAATATTCATTTAAATTGAATTTCTAGAAAAATTTTGATTTTTACAAACATATTTAAATGAAAAATATTTAACAAATAGAATCAAGGAGCCGATTCTTGTGGTTAATTTTCATAATAACAAATATATGAAAATATAAACAAACAAAATCGAAAACGAGAACGAGAACACTTATGGTGAAAATTAGTTCACGTTCCTATATGAGTAAACAAATAATTAAATAAAATACATTAAATATATGAGTATATTGAATATACATATGAACCATACATACCTATACATATGTACATATGAACATAATATGCATGTTTATAATTAAACCAAAATTTAGTGGCAATTATACTGGCAGTTTTTTAACATTTCTTTCAGTTTTATTTATAATTATGAGTATATTGATTATAATTATTCTCAAGTCTAATAAACTATACAAATAATAGCCATTCGCTTGTGTGAATGGCAACGGCAACAACATAAAAACAACAAGACATCAGAGAATAATGGACTATTGGTATAATAAACAATAAGCGCCACAAATTTACCAAAAGTATATAGTTTTTGGAATAAAAATTTTCATATAATAAACGTATAGGCAATTACCGAACGAAAAAATTAGCTACAGTGACACTGATTAACATACGATACATATAGACCCCTAGATATTGTTATGCTAAATGTTTATTGTACAGAGTGTCCGCCAGTTATACTACTTTGTTTGTTAATAATTTTTTATTAAATCAAAGAAATGGATCTTATATTAACAAAAGTTTTATTTACTATCGGCAATTATGTATGGAATACAATATCAGATAAATGTTGACTTCTGTTAACCACACAAATGCAAGCTCACTCGATATTTCAGTAATTTCATCACAAATATTTTTTTTGAGTTGCTAATCGGTTTTCAGATATCCCCACAAAAAGATATCCGGAGCAGTCAAGACAGACGACCGTGGAGGCCAATCAACATCAACGTTCCTTGAAAAAACTTATTGTGAAAGTTATTGAGGTTTCGCGGCAATTCCCATGTTGTACTGGCTATATGCTATGTGACACAGTTTTGTTTGAAAACACATGTTAGTCAAGCCCAAAGCCGTAGTCACTCATTATGATTTTTTCAAGAAAAAAATTATTGATTCAGTTAAAATGTTTTAAAAATAAAAAAACCGTGGGTTTACTTAATATTTTTTCATTATAAATTTGCCATGTTTCTACCTTACAACTGCCAAATATGAACTGTCAAAACTAATGTTTACCAAAATGGCGGCAAAACAAAATAGTATAGCTTCCCGGCGGACAGCCTGTATTTTACCAATTTTAAAAAGGCGCATTGACTCCGGTGGCATAATGCGGAGAAAATATAATTTGCTTCCGGTTGAATTTTAAAACATTTTGGCTATATTAGACAATACTCAGAGGTAAACCCTTACTAACTGCTTCGCATTGTATTGGAATTTTTGTGGAAAGGACAGTACATTATGACAACAGAACATAATTTGTTTTCTTATATTATAGAGCCCCTTAGGAATGAGACATATTGCTGTGAATTGAGCATTCAAAGGCCAGTGTTATACCTTCACCCTTTAATGATCAACAGCAATTGACCCATCGTTACATGTTGATTGCGTTGAGTACCTTCGCTAAGTAGGTTTTTAGTTGTTATCTGCTACTTCCCAATAGGTGGAGCTTTTCTCCTAATTATTCATTTTTCGTTGCCTAAGGTTAAGGTGGAATAGAGTGGAATGTCAGGGAGCCGTTACTTTGTAAATGGACTTCTTGGAGGGGGGACCTCTTATTTTTAAATTATAAATTTTGAAAAAATATATATCTATATTTTTTACCTTTGCTCCCCAACGTTTCACGTTTTTACGTTTGTCAAGTTTTTTATTTTGATTTTTAAGGAATACAATCTTTTGTTTTTTTTATTCTTTAATTTAGGAAATAATTAAAATTGCTTTTAATCGACATACTTTAGAGAGGACGTAAGCGGATCAAAAAATGTATGCCCTGGAAGCCCTGAAAGTATGGCATTAACATTTTTTTGGCCTTCCAAAAATTTCTAACCACTCAAGAGTGAAATTTACTCAAGTAAGCAAACTTATGGAAGAAATATCTAGTCAGTGCATGCAAAAATGCAAGAAGACTTATAACAACTAATAGTTTTGCCAATTCCTTACAATTTATCCAAAATTTAAGATCCTGAAACGACACTCTTGTTGGAACATTACGAAAAAGCAGCGCATTTCTACCATCAAAAATGCTTATTTATATACTTAATTTTTTTAAATCTATAAGACTTAAAAATATTCTAGAGCTTTATCTTCTACGGTGTTAATGTCAGGGATGAAATACAATGCTCATATGTTCCCAAATAGAATAAAGCAGTAATAATGTTATCATCACTGCACACGAGAACTCAAACTAAGCTAACATTGTCTTTTGACTTTTCTTTTAAAGTCGTCTTAGATGCTGGTATATACCAAGAAGTCACGAACATCGGCAAACATCAAAGCCAATGTAATCCATATTGACATCAATAGGCCTTTCTAACATATATAAAATTTTGATGATATCTCACACGCACTTTGTTTTATTTTAATGTGAGAATAGAAAGCGCTCAATGAAAGACAGTATAGGTTTGTTTTCCTTTTTTTTTTTATATGTTTATATAAGATGATGTACTCTATCACTCAATCAAGTTATTATAAATATCAGCACAAACAGTATGCACACTTGCCGTTTTAAATAGTGTAGGGTACAACTGAACCAAATAATTTAAACTGAAACAAATAATACATAAAGAAAGTATAAATAATTTAAATCAATCGACCTTTGTAATATAAAGCGCCATGTACTATTAGTCTGACTATTATTTACAATAAGGTAGAAGAAATAACAACAACGAAATTTTAAAGAAAAAAATTCCTATAAATATGGATGAGTAAGTATTGGATCAAGGTGTGTTTTGAGTTTCAAGTGCTAAAATTGTGTAGATTTCTGCTCTTGTTGCTACTCCCCAAACTGTGAACTAACAGTCTGTGCAACATGTTTGCACGAATTATGTTGTCTGTTGTTTCATGGAAATTAAATTTCCAACCAAGTGTTAGAATTCAAACCACAAGACAGAATTCTTGCCTGTCTATCCATTACTTTCGGAGACAATTAAAATAAATGAACCAAGAAAAACTCGCGTACATTTAAGAGAACTTCAGTGTATAAATCTGCGATGTGAATAATTTTAAATAGAACATCACTCTTGCCTTCATATTCGTTTACTCTTTAACGAATAAATAAATAATAAATTCAAAACCAAATATTTGTTAGTGCTTTAATAAGAAAGAATCAATTACGTATAAATTATTTGACAGAATTGTAAACATTTGTGAAAAAGTCTTCGTTTAATTAAAAATAAAGTAGTGAAGCAAATTGAATATTTGACACTGATATTAGGTTTGTTCGTTTACTTTTCTATCAAGAACCAGCAACAAGAGAGTAAAAAAAAAAATATTAAATAATTTTTAAATAATTTACAGGTCAAACTTGTTACTTGGCTTCATCAAATTAGGTATTTAATTCAGTTGTTATAGAAATTCGAATTGATAGGAGGAGACGCGAATGTCTAATTATTCCATTTGATTTTTTCCATTTCTGACATTTATGGATATATGGATTATTTGAATAATAAATTAATGCTAATTTTAAAATGATTTTATGTGTTAATTTTTATCCGTGAGTACCGAGACTAGTGCTGTCAAATTCTGCTACTTTTCATTACTCGATAGTACCGAGTACTTACATATGGGTACCAAATACTTCTCAATACTTTTAACGGATTTTTTTTAAGAGAAAACAATTTCATAAAGTATTGTGTTTTTAGACAAAAATTTGTTTGACCGTTAATATTTAAATTTTTCATACAAATTCGAAGAAAAAATACAAATACTCGATACTCATTACTCAATACTTTGCCAGGACTAACCAAGACCTACAGTTTTAAACGTCGACTCCGAATGACAGACTTAAGAAGTTTCTTCATGGCAATCACCTGCTTTTAGAGCTTTTCCCAGAAGGCTGCTAAGAGGTAGCCGCCAAAAGCAATACTTTTTCATATTTCTTTTTTCTAGATGTCAAAGCTGAGGTTTAAACCCAGAGTTCTTGTCTAGTTAGCCAAAACAGTAACCACCAGACTACTGCGACTACCAAAAGTTTTCGACTTAAAAATATTACAAAAACGGAAAATTGATAAAAAAACAAAACATGTTTGCAACACACTCGGCAGTATAAGTTTGATTACATTAACGTAAACTAAAATTGACCAGTATTTTTGTTTGCGAAAATAAACTGTTCCATTTGAATTTGTTTTTAAATAAGTTCGTTATGCTTTCAGGAATATAAAAATACTGTAGTATATTTATTTCAGAATTAACAAACAAAATTTAAATAACGAAATACATAAGAAGTACTAACGGATCCAAATGACTATCCCGAGGAAATCCAGAAGGCACAAAAATAATTTTCGATAAATCGTTTCTTAATATACATATATTGTTATCTGTTGATCAGGCTTGTACATATCCAATAAAGAAAAATATAAAAAAATCCAATTTCATTTAATTTACGAATTAAAAAATCATGGTTAACCATATCGAAAGATTTGCTGAAGTTTGTGTAGATTTCAGATTACTTATTTTCAGGCATTTTTTAAACGAATTTTTAACCACTTTAGATCTGTTGTACTTTAAAGGACCATATTAAAATGATGCAATGGTATATCAGTTAATACTAAATATCGATTGAGACTGCGACAAATCGTTGAAGTCGAAGATATGTTTAATATACTTGGGGTACAGTTCCATCACCGATTCCATCTTCTACTTTAATTGAAAAATAATTGCAAAAGTAATCTAAGTACATTTAAAAGTTCTCATAGAAGGAAAGTATTTAATGATAAACAAAATTAAATAATAAAAAAAATGATTAGCAATCAAACTGGGATTCCAGAAATCTCATACAGCTTAAGGCACAGAAACTCTAACGACCGAGGTTCAAAACCAGCGAAGGATAACAATTATAAAATAAAATTTGAGGTTTTCTAAATTAGAATTTAAAAAAAAATAAGAGGTTCCCCCTCTCCAAGATGTTCTTCTGCAAAAAAATAACCGCTCCCTGACATATCCAGTCTATTCCACCAGAAACGAAGTAGCAGAAGTACAGCGACACTTTCTGGGAAGACAACAGCTAACCTAATTAGTGAAGACTGGTCACCACTTGGGGCAATTACTGTTGATCTTTCAAGGGTGAAAGTATAACACTGGCCTTTGAGTGATCAACTGATAGCAACTTGTCGCATTAATATATGGAGATCAATAAAATTAAAAAAAACCATGTATCTCCCTCTATCCTCCATATTCCAATACTTTGCATTGCATGAGTAAGGGTTTACTCCGGAGTATTGGTCTTAAAAAAAAAAATGAAATTTCAAATATTCCCAAATTTGTGAAAATATATAGATAGATGTTAAGCGCCTTATGTCAATGAGACAAATTGCTTTTAATTTGATCACTCAAAGGCCAGAGTTATACTTTCACTTTCGATTGATAAACAGCAATGGCCTCATCTGGATGTTGAATGTGAGTGCTGAGCATCTGATCATTGATTTCTTGGTGGAATAGACTAGAAATGTCAGAGAGCGATTTCGTGAAGATGGACTTCTTGAAGGGGGGGAGCCTTTTACTTTTTAAATTACAATTTTTGAAAAACCGCTAATTTATATTTTTAATTTTTTTTTTATTTGCTGGGATTTGAAACTCGGTCGTTTGAGTTTCTGTGCACGCCCTCTAATCACTATACCACGACCCCCCTTTATAATACGAGTACTTTGCATTACAGTTTTTCTTATGTCGACTTTAGCTCTTATCACATATTACCACAGATATTTAGTTAAATTTATATATATGTATGTAATAAAGTTTATTATATTCCAACCAATAGTACCAAAAAGCACTATAAAATCTAATCAATTGTGTCTTTTGAATTCATTTGTGCCTGGTTATTAGATATTATTTGGCAAAGTAAGGATAGCATAAAGACGTTTATTGTTCATAAAAAAAATAAAAAAAACCAAACACAATATCGAACATTATTTTTATATCTCTCTAATTCGTCACACAATAAGGTTTTCGAAATGCCATGAAATATCATCGTTTGGGTTACAAAAACTTTTAGGGATTTTGAAATTATTTTTGTGCTTTTTTTTCTTATTTTGTATTATTGGCAATACAAGTTCTCTAGAGAAAATGTAAATAAAAGCTCAGTGTGCTACAACCAACAACCAACGGCAACAGTAAAAAAAAAATTAATAGCAACCTGTCGTTCACTGTAGTCAACCCACTTAATAGGATTTGTATTTTTTATTGTGTTTCTCATGTAGGGATTCTTAGGTAGGCAAACTCTTATGTTCCTTGTTTTCGCATGTTTTTTTTACTCCCCTCCATGTTATTGTTATACAATTCAATTGATTTGTATTTGATTTCTAATTCTGGCTTATTCAGCAGAAGTTTCTACAAATGTACTCTTTTGCACAGTATGTATGTATGTATGTATTCATCATACATATATTACGCCAAAGCACTTAGAATCAAAACAAAAAAATTGTTTTGATTATTTAATTCTATTTACTTAGCAAATCAAAAGAAAATGGGCTGAAAAGTGCTTTTTTGGTTTGGAAACACCTTTTTCAAATGTTTAAAAGTAAATGAAGGCAATAAAATATTTATTATGAATGTTTACAGCAAACAACAAAAATAAAAATAAAACATTTTTATATAATTTACGGAACCATTATTAAAATTGTACATGATCCTCTAATCTTCAAACGAAATAATTTTAATTCAAGTTATTATCTCACATTGTTTAAAAAAAAAAAAAAACAATATGTTTTCTCTTACTTTATTAAAACACGTGCTTATTCGAATTTAAGAATAATATATGTATACTTGAAGTCACCGTGGTCTAGTGGTTAGTATGTTGGCTTACTAAGACGATAGTGCCGGGTTTAAATCTCAACTCTGACATCTTGAAAAAAATAAATATAAAAAAATTATTTCTTTCGGCGGCTACCTCACAGCAGTCTACTGGCAAAAGCTTTGAGAGTAATTGATTGCCATGAAAAAGCTTCTCAAATCTATCTTTCGGAGTCGACGTTAAACTGTAGGTCCCAGTGCTCATGGATAAAAATTAACACACATAACATGAGTGGCGCGAGAAGCTAGGCCGTATCCCTGGGACAGGGTTGTATTGGCATATTTTGTATGTGTGTATGTACGTATGCTAAGCATAGCTTAAATGATTTCGATTTTCATTGCAGTTTGCTTTTTTAACAAAGAAGGCTTATACCCCTGTAGTTGGTGTATATTGTGGGGTCTCCCTTTTTTTATACAGTATACCACGGATAATTAACTCTAAAAGAATGTCAAAATTTTTGGGCAATTATGCGTGGAAGTTATTTAAATAAATACGGATAATTGAATCCCTGAGGCAATTAAACGAATTCACTTAATTGCCTATATACACTGCCGTATACATGTGAAATTAAGTAATATCGATAATAATCAATACATGTGAAAGCAAGTAACTTTATAGTTACACAAAACTTGGTAAAATTTAATTGTAAGGTTGTATCAAAAAAGTAGTTTGAAGTAAATTTAACAGACATTTTATGCCTACATAAACATAGATAAATTAAGCTGCACTTTTTAGAAAATAATTATTTTGGGTAATTAAATGAGGGAATTTTAAAGGAAATTTAGACGAATGACGCAACTAAGTGAAAGTTAATTAACCGTAGAATTTTATTAGACAATGGTAACAAAAAATTTTGAGATTTAGAAATTGAAGTAAATAAGCGTGAAAGGCAATGAAACGTGGGGCAATAATACGGGGAATAATGTATTAACTTTTTAAAACAACTTTTTGGGACTTTCTTTTATGTTGCAAAATTCGAAAGAAAATGTTAAAAAGTTTTCTAAATAGTACACTCAAAAACTAATGTATTACAAATGTTACTAAAGAATATTCTATCACTTGTTTTACTTTAGTTTTATTAAAATAAAATCAAAACTGAATTATAACGTGAAAGACATTTTAATCCCGACACAATGAAAGATTTTTTAATTTTTTAACTTAAACCCAACGATATTTGGAACAATATTTTTTGGGGCATTATAAGCCTTATAAGCAAAACCAAATGCCCTGTAGTTTTCGTATTGTTATACTTTGCCACCATCTTTATTATTTCGTGGTGGTGTAAACCTTAATTTTAAATTATTATCACTAGACATTAGAAAATCCTGCAATATGTTAATGAGGCTCTGTGTGAACATTAGTCAATTATGAAAATCAAAGCTAATGTATAAACTCATTTGTGCGTATGCGTGTACATAGTATGTGTGGTATTAGAATAGGCTGAAAATTTATTTTAAATATTGTTTTAAACTTGTACTATGTCAGGAGTAATTTTAAAGATTTGCATGCAATGTGAAAGCAACTACTGTTTATTAGTTTTATCCAATTAACGTTGTAGCTGACAAGGTTTTTATGCTTGTTTGCACTACTTTATATGAGATTTAAAATAATGGTTTTATTAATAATATAAAATTTAAATAATGTTAAAGATACGTAAAAAAAGTGTTTTGTGTTTTTGTTTTAATTAAAAAATAGTTGTAAATTTTTTTTTTCATTAAAGTAAATAGAACTTTTAAAAATTGTTTTGGGCTCCCCAGTAGTCTAGTGGGTAGTGTACTATGAATTCGATTTACACGAGAGAGCCTAGTTTGTAACACTACATCGACCGTATAGCCTTTGTCACTCCGCTCGAAATAAGTAATAAAAATATAATTTAATATTGTATTGTAACGTAGTAAATAAATAATAAATATATAATTTTTGTTCTATTAAACATTATTGTAGAAAGTTGTTGGTAATCCTGAAAAAAAAAACAATTACAGACCAACCTGAATTAGAGGGTAAAGCCCAACGTAATTTTGCGCTTATCATTAACGTTGTAATGCGTAACTTAAGTAAAATCGTTAATGTTGTGTCAAGAGTGCTCATGTTTATTTACAGTATTTGATAAAAACTGCTAAATAACCATAATAAAAACAAATAAAAACATAAAATTAGCCTTAAAGTAGCTAAAATGTCATCACTTTACAAAAGGGCAAATAAAAATGTAAAAGAAAAAAAAAATCAACAACATCTGTTTTGCTTCTAACTTCACTTCCTTACGTGCTGTCAAAATTTGATTTTTCAATTGCAAAGCGTTAACGCCGCACTATTTGGCTTGATGTCATACATTTTGTATGGGAGTGAGAATTATTGAAAGATAGTTTGCGCTTTACTTACTAATTTAGCTTAGTGTGGTTGACAGCTGAGAATTTGAGTTACAACAACCCGTCGTCTTCACTACTGAAAAATATTTTCAAAATAATGTAATTTAGCGGCCGTAATTCGAAAATTTTATGCAAAACATATTCCTATAGTATGAGTATTTTAATTATTGTAGATTTAACACAACAATCTGCCATAAGAAATTGAGATTTGTACGTAATACGTATTCTATATATTTGATATTATTTGGTAATGCATATCTCGTAATACACATATTATTTTTTAAATATTTGAAATATATCGTCGTGCGAGACTTTAAGTGCTCTATATGCCATTTTATACTTTTTATATATCTCGAGTTAATGATGCCACTTTAGGTTTTCGACCCGAAATTTTTCCAGTTTGCAATTTGTTTTCGGATATCTCGTTAAGTTTCGAAGATAAATAGCCCAAAACGGATTGCAGATTTTAAAAATTTTAGTTTCAAAAACCTAAAGTGGGATCATTAACTCCAGAAATATAAAATGGCGGATAGAGCACATAAACTCCCACACGAAGATATGCTGAATTCACAAGACCCTTGTATTGTTGTTTCGTTGTTTTAGACTACAACAGTGGACGCTTGTTGTTGGTAATCTTCATGAAAAAACTCTATGCACTCATACAATTGTTTTAATGTGTTTTTAAAAAGTTGTATTGGTTTCTATGGAATTAATGTCTATTATGGAAAAGAAGAATAAAACTACAAAAAAAAATTATTCATTTTCAGCAGCAAAATTATTTAAAAGAAATAGATAACGAAGTACATAAATATAGAAATGAAATTAATGTTGATAAAGTGATAAAAATATAAGTTAAAGATACATTTATTTATTTGTGAATAGTGTTTTTCTTCTTCTTATGTGATTTTTGACGTTTTCGATACGTCCTACAATGAATACAATGATACACTAGGTGTTCACAAGCAAGTCAACAAGAACTGCATACAATGATATAGAAGCTTGTGAATTCTGCAATTCAATTGAAAAGTTTTGCAATTTTTTATTATTATTATATCAATTGACAATTGAAAACAGGTTGCAATTCATTTAACGGGGTATTAAATTTTTCCTTTGTACTTTCTGTAGGCAATAATAAAAGATACAAAGAATATTTATGTTATAGACATGTTGTACTGGCGAGGTGTCCATCTAGTTCATTGGGATATTCAGGTGGTTGCAAGCCTTCCCGCCAGCCGTGTATCCTAATACAAGAAAAATTTGAAAAAAAAAAATAGATATAGATATATAAGACAAAACATTGTCAAAGAAGTATTTTAAAATAATAATATTTATTTCCTACAGTAAAAAATATTTAATGTCAAATTTAACTTCTTCTACTACTAAATGTAGCAGTGAAAATATTAAAATATCCACAACGCTGATTTATATTAAAAGAAAATTAAGTTCTTATTTACGTTGCAAAAATCAAATAAACTCGCTGTAAGTTCTGACTGAATGTATGAATCTATTGTACATACTGAAAACATACGAGTAAGAACTAAACAAGGTAAAACATCCCCATTGAGTTAAATTATTATAAATGAAACTTTATCCATAACATTGCAAGCGCATTGCAAATTCATTACTCTGTGGCAAAAACTAAAGATTAGAATTATACAATACGCACACATACAGATTAGCTTTAAATGAAAATTTTCTAAGGGTAACTATAAGTAAAGTGTAAAGTTTACAAACTAATGCAACTATATAACAATGGCAGGCAAACAAAATCAAAACTACTCGAGACCAGCCTCTTGCATACTCATCTTGTAAGACATTACATTAAGGGCAGAATTATTGTAAATGATTTCATCTGAAAATCATTACGCTTTAGGAATTAACTGAAATGTACTTTAAGGCTACCACAACAGTTAAGAAAACAATAGTCAACTTTGAATTACAAGCTATTGTTGTTGACCACAATGCTTGTGGTTGTCAACTTCTTCTCCACATTAAATCAACCACACCCAACATTATTTCCTAATTCAAACAACATCATCACTTGTGTTTGAATTTTAATGCAATACTATTTCTTAAAGTTCTTTTTCTTTTAAGAATTTTCTTTTCATGCCGTTTGCTTCAACGCCCTTTCTAAGAATATAATTTTTCATTTTTGTTATTTTTGCTTTCTTTTAATTTGGACTATGAGCTAATCTTTCATATCTTCTTTTTAAACCTCTACGGCTGCTGTATAGTGAGTGGTTAATACAACAGCAACACCACCAAAGACAACCACAATAATAACAATAATAAAAATCTAATGAGATTTATGACTTAACATTAATTCAATTCTAATCCCACAGTGTACTTCACATCTTTTTCATATAATTTAGCCTAAGAAAGCCTGCTTAATTATACTTCACAATAATGTAAAGACCCTTAAACCATAACCCCTTTCTACACCCATTTAATGCAACTGTTAATTAATTGCATAAAAATCATTTTATATGTCTTAACATTTTGCGAAATTTATTATTTTCACCAAAATTCTATTTCACAATAAGACACCAACAATGAAGCGCCATTAAATTGTGGAGAATTAAAGTGAATTTTGGATAGAATTTATTTACCGAAGAAAATTATTCTTTTAGTTGATACAGTTGGATTAGATTTAATGTTTTACTTATTTTTGAACTCAAATGTATGCAAAATGGAGAAACTATTAAAAGAGTAATATTAGTAAAATAGCACTAATGGATTAAATAAAATAGCAGTGACTAAAAGCTTAATTCGTATTTTATAAAAATATTAGAGGAAGTTAATTTTCTTTGCAGTAAACAATATATAAAACTAGTTGAACCCGGCGTGCCTCTCTACTCTTCTCGTTATAAAATAAAATTAAAAGTGTTTATGTATTTACAAAAATTTATTTATTTAATTTTAATTTAATTATTGCTATGCTTAAGGATATAAGTATTTTTAGTTTGTCCATCAAGAGCATACACATATAAATCGGTGGGTTTTCGAACACTATGTAACATAAAGCTATTCATGCGAGAAACATGGATTTGCTAAATTTAAGCCGAAAACTTGCAGAGATTGACCTTAAGGCCTATTTAGCCAAACGTAGAATTCGTAAATGTTGCGTAAATGTAAATGTAGCGTAAACGTAAATGTAGTTGCACTTATCCAAACGTAAAATCGTGTCAGCTGTTTTGGTCGTACATAAACATTGAGATGGCAATTCAGTTTGTTACTTTTTTTTTATTGTTTGAAAAAGTACAAAAATTTGTGCACATTACGCGAAAAAAGTACGAAAATTATTTAAATAGTAATGGTTTAAACTTTTATATTTAAATTTTAATAATATTTGAAGCATAAGGTATCTTAAATAAAAATTCTTTTATTTTTATATATAAACATATAAATGTGTATGTAAAATATATACATGTATGTAATGTACGAGTATTATAAACTTAATATAAATAAAATAAATTTTTTGTCGAAGATACACAAAGAAGTAGCGAAATATCGATAAAAAATAAAGATACTCCTATTAAAAAGTATCCTTGGCTTGGATAGTTATTAATATTTAATTAAAAAAGTCGAAAAACCAGAATAATAGAATAACTTTTATATGCAATTAAATTATAATTCTGGTTTTCCACTTACTACAATGTATTGTGGTTATAGGTACATATATATTATGTATATTATATACATATATTTTACGTATATGTTATATATATGTATGTTGAAACACTATATTTATTTAATATATATGTACGTACCAAAATATGTAAGTACCAAAAAAATAAAGAGTAAAATTACCCCCATATTGTTCCAATTACAAACAGCCCAACACTGCTTGGCAAATGTCACGTAAAGTTACGTAGAATTCTATTTTCAATAGGTTGCTACGATACGTTTACATTACTCTACGCTTGAGTAACCACTTGTATAGCTTTTCATATAATAGAAACGATCAGCTGACACGACTACATTTACGGGTTTACGTTTACGTTTGGCTAAATAGTCCTTTAAGCTTTGTCAACAGTCATCGTAAACGCTAACCGAACAGGAAACTGCAATCGTTTAAAATCTGACCCTATGTATTTTCCTGTTATAACGGTCGCTTCTATTAAATTATTTCTCAGTTTTTTTACTGCTAGTCGAGTGCCGTTGCTAAGCCGTGGTGGTTCGATATTACGCAGTAAAATAATGGGCACTCCAATTTTAAGTTGTAGCACATGTAGTAGAAACCCCTGGCACATCGAGTGAATTTAAGAACTCAACAGTATAATTATCAGCATCTTCTCCTCTCGTTACAGTATCGACGAACTTGTACGTTGCTGTAGTTTCATTGATTTTGTTCAAAATAGCACTGTTTATGGAATTAACATCAATGTTTTTGGCAACAAGTAATGCTCGTTTACACAGCCATTCCTTGTTGTTAAAATTGCGTTCAATTCAATTGATTAATTCTTCAATGGACAGTGTCATTTTACAAAAGTCGGGTGAAAATGTAATGCAGTTTGTTGTATGATCTTTCAAAGCTGCACTGCACATACTGCCGACGTTGGTCAAAAAATTCCAAAGAAATGAGAATTTTAAATTTTGTGTTATATGGGTGGAGCCTATTATTCCTTCCAGAGTCACAGTAATATGCTGTGAAAATTACAATCCAAAGGTTTGGCTATACACATTTATATATGCATATATATATTATATGCATATATATATTATTTTCCATCTGATTGGAAGAAGTCATACATAATTCCTTTGTTTAAAACTGGCAGTAAACTGGAAGTTTCAAACTACAGAGGCATAGCAAAATTAAATGCGATTCCAAAACTCTTTGAAAAAATTGTGACTGACTCTCTATATTATCAATTATCGTCACTCTTAACTTCATATCAACATGGCTTTCGTAAATTTTGTTCAAGTTATACTAATATCCTGTAATTAACAACTAAAGTTAATGAAGGCTTCATCAACAATCATCAAACTGATGTTATCTACACAGATTTTAGTAAAGCGTTTGATAAAGTTAACCACGATCTTTTGCTCTATAAACTATCTTCCATGGGCTTTAGCAACAATGCTGTACGTTGGCTAAAATCTTATCTTTATGGAAGAACTCAACAAGTGAAATTTGAAAATATTCTGTCTAAAATCATTGATGTTCACTCCGGAGTACTTCAAGGGAGCCATCTTGGTCCAGTTTTATTCTCATTATTTATTAACGATCTTCCATCTGCTATTATTCATACTAATATTCTCATGTATGCTGATGATGTTAAGATTTTTTATTCGTTTGATAGCATATCTGGTCAGTCAGCACTTCAAGGAGATATTGAAAATTTTTTACAATGGTGTGATGCCAACTTATTGGATTTAAATATTAATAAATGTAAACACATGTCATTTTATCGTTCACTGAAACTTGATACGTCATATCATTTTAAGGATAAAATCCTGGACAAGGTGTTAAGCGTTAATGATCTTGGGATCTTATTAGATCATAGACTTAAGTTTTGTGAACATATTTCAATGATGGTGAACAAAGCAAATGGAGTTTTAGGATTTATAAACCGTTGGTCAAAAGAATTTACTGACTCCTACGTAACAAAACAACTATACACTTCTTTGGTACGCCCTATTCTTGAATACGGGTCTATTATATGGGATCCATACTTCCTCACTTACGTTAACCTTATTGAATCTGTACAAAAACGCTTCCTTTTATTTTGCTTGAGAGGTCTAGGATGGAACTCATTCGCTCTTCCTTCATATGAGAACAGACTTGCTCTTATAAAACTGCCTACCCTGAAAAGTCGAAGAACAATGCTAAGTGTATCTTTTCTATTAAGATTAATACATGGTGAAGTACGTTCTGAGTATTTGTTAAGTAAAATTATTTTTAATGTTCCAATTAGACCGTCCCGTAACTTTCATTTATTATATTTAAAATATCACCGTACTGTATATGCCAACAATGACTCTCTTCGTCAAATATGTTTGAAGTTTAATAATCTTTATCATTTAATTGATCTTTCTGAGAGTAATGATTCCTTGAAAAGAAAAATTATTTTGTATTTAAATCATTATTATTAAATATTTATCATTATTATTTAATATTGTTTGTAAATTTTACTCTAGTCTGTAAGGAACTATTATCCATAGACATAATTAAATAAAAATGAATAGATTTATAGAGACCGTCATAAATACTTTGGAAAAAATTATACCTATTTGGCATCCCATTGTATCCTATTCTTAAAGAAAAGCATTCTTCTGGTACTCTTAAATTAGGTAAAAGATTGAGAGAGAGGTATAACAGGGTTATTTTCTTATACTTGATTTTACTAAAAAAAACTCCGTTGCTTTTTCTTTCGGCTAGCTTGTGCAAGTAAACAAACAATCAGCTGTGAAAAAAATAAAAACAAAATAATACACTTAACCAAAATTTTTCGTATACACTGTAAAATGGTGTGTATGGTGGTCAAATTTTAAGCGCCGATGTTAAACGTCAAGTTTTCTTGTGCATTTCAATTGATATTTCTCAATTTCAGATTAACTCAATTTGAACCATGGAAAGATACACAATCGAGCAACGCGTTAAAGTTATTCAAGATTATTATGAAAATGGGCGTTCAAATAAAAATGCTTATCGTGCACTTCCTAATCTTTTCGATCAATTTAATCGTCCGAATGTGCGTACAATCAGAAAACTCGTGCAAAAATTTTACTAAGCCGGGTCTGTAAAAGATATCGTCGCAAGAACTAAAGAACGCTGTAACTGGCAAAACATTAACACCCTTATGTATAATAAAAAATTAGCAGGTCGTTGTACACAGTGGCTAAGTTTGCCATTCCAATACGTGGAAATTCTTACTCAAAGGTACAAGGAATTTAATTTTTTGGATTATCCGACTAGTTATCAAATATAGGGTATGGAAAGTTTTAATAATATCAGTCTATAGCGGGTGATAAACCTGCCAGTTTTTTGTCCCAAATACTAACGAGTTGCTAATTTTTCATTATACATACGGCCGTAAATGTTCACCAGAGCCAAAAAAGCCTGTATGAAAGTAGAACAAAGTCACTGGTATTTTTCAAAACGCAGACGCCGTAAGCCAATTTCTTTTCATCATAGAAATCTGGGACCGGGACCAATCGACGCGTATTTTTTTTTCTGATAAAAATTATGCAAAAATCGTACTTTCGATTTTTTGTCAATTACGGCGTTCTTCAATTTTTGCGACGATATGAAAACACCAGTGCATGCTCGTACTGCAGAAAATATTTCTGCTGTTCGCGATAGTGTGGCTAAAGAACCGCTTACTCTTATTGTGAATGGTGTCCGCTATCGTGAGATGATAACGAACTTTTTATGGCTCGAACTTGAAGATATGGATGTGGACTACATGTGGTGTCAACAAGACGGTGCCACTAGCTACACAGCTAACAAAAAATTGGCTCTCTTGCGCTAAAAATTCAATGGCCGTGTTATCTCAAGTGATGGCAATGTCAATTGGCCCCCAAAATTTGACACCATTGGATTTCTTTCCTGGGGTTATTTGAAAGAAAATTTGTACGTCGATAAGTTAGCAAAAATTCAAAAGCTAAAGGATAAAATAATTCGGCACATTAATAGCATAGAACCTCAATTATGCCTTAGCGTCATCGAAAATTTGGAACATCTGACGGAGGTGTACTATTTGGCTGATATTTTATTCTATACATAATTGAGCCACACGAAGTTATCATAAAAAGAAATGACAATAAATTCCTAAATAATTTGTATTCTATTCAAAATTAACATCGGCACTTAAAATTTAAACGCCCTATATAATTGAAGAACAGTACGTCACGTCAGCTTACTAACTATGTAATCAAATCTCTAGCAATTTTAAATAAAAATCTACACTTTAATGAATTATTTACATATATTAGAGAACTTTTTTCAATATGAATAAAATCCCTTTCTTATTTAGTAATCGAAATTTAGTGCAGTCCATTATGTCACGATACGTTTACGCTAAACATACGCATACTGAGCCCTACGCCAAGCAATTTAAAATCTATATGAAAAATTTAGAAAAATTTGAAAAGGTGAGTGATTCTAATGCATAACAATCTTTATTAAACCAAAAAAAAAATTTTTTTTGTTTATTTTTTAGCTTAATTCTGAAGGCGAATCAGTACTCAGTATAGAGATTTTATGTTTTTAAGTGCTCATACTGCCTCATACTGACATCTTAACTACAATACCCATTATTACTTATATTTTGATTGTTTCACTTTAAATGGCAAACCAAAGCAAACATAGTCTTGCTTTTTTTACCGCCAATACCATCATTTCCTATCACAGCTGAAAACAAATTCACAGTAACGGAGGCAATGATTACGACAGTAACGATAATGTTGTTTATTTATAATGTAGCTTAACCAGAAGGCTTTTCTATAATTGTCTGATAGAAGGCAACGAACAGCATCTGTATGTAAATATATTATTTACGGTTAAAAATTCATATCTACTAAAATCTCAACTTTTGCTTTTATGGTTCAATGAGAGTAAAGAAGAAAGCTGGAAGCGGAGTGTATGTGTTTGCATTTAAAAGCAGTAACAACATTAAACAGTGTCAGGTTACTTGTCCTATAACTGCCTCTTTGCCTGCCTAGGTGTGTGCCTTTTGAATAATTCTGAATATTGCGATAACATAAATATGCCTGCTGGTTAATCAAGTTAAAACTTAATTACAAAAACTTACAAAAAAGAAGACAAGAAATTGTATGAACCTGCAGTGACAACGACTATTGGGTGTATTTAAAGAATTTATGCATCTGGGAAATACTTTTTGGTGAAAAAAAAGCAAAAGAATGTTCAAACAGATTCCATATTCATATTCCATAATGCAATAATTCAAAAATTTTTAATTTCTTTGTTTGCTTATAATTCCTAAATAACTAAAATATATGCACATATATCGTCATTTGATTTTAAAAAAGCGTTAATTGAAAATTCAAAATGCAATTTTGGATTCTTTGGTATGCATCGTAATATAAAAAAATTAAAAAAAAATATTTTAAAAAACACATTAAAAGTTGTATCCATTTCATGTTACACTAAGTAGCTAAATACTGGCGTCTTTAACTACTCCTATACGTGTAAAATAAAATATTTTATACACAATATGTGGGATAAGTTACTCCAAAAACCTAAAATAAAAGCCCAATTAATATATGCGTACTGCTAACACATTTAATATCTACTTTGTATGAGAAGTGCCATGCCTACTTGCAACCATTTTAACCAAATTAAGAAACTTTTGCTATCACCATTCTCAAGATTTACAAAAGTTAAGACTTAGTTTGTTTGGGAGGTGTCGTGTCCAATTATCAAATTCCGCTCAATTCAAACGCCAGACTTGTATTGACCATGAAATCGTTTGGGCAAAACTTCTTATCTATATTCAAACGGCCTAGGTTCAAATTCCAGCGCAGAAGAAATTTGAACAAATAAAATTTGCGGTTCAATAAGAATTATAACTTAAAAAAAATATAATTAATCTGTCTACATACATAGGTATCTTCAAATTCCGATACAATGCACTGCATAAGTAGAGGTTTATCCTTGAGTATTGGTCTTAATAAAAAAATATTTGAACTAGATGGGGTTTAGCTACATACTTATTTTTTTACGACAACATTCCAATTGGTTAACAATTGCACTGAATGCTTCTTTGCAACTTAAAATGATGGCAACAATTTCCTTTTATTAAAAAACTTCTGACATTATCTGTTTTTATAAAATTTTTATGACACAAACTCTGCCTTCCAGTAGTTTTTTTGTTTTTTTTATTTTAATTTTTATTGCAACAAAAGATATTTGTCTTTCTCAATGACTATTCCTTAAGTTTTTATTATTAAAATAATTAGGTTCTGCATTAAATTTGTCTGTATAAATAAGTTTTAACATTTCTTTTTTATAGATTCCGAATAGTTAAAATATTTTTTTTATATATTTTATGACTGCGTGTTTGAACACTTAAATTGTTTTCATTACTTTAAACAGTGATTTTTACTACTGAGAGAAATGGAAAATGAATTTTGGACAGACAAGCTGCCATTCAGTCAATAGTTTTAACAATAAATGTTTTAATGTTATACGAAAAGTAAAAAGAATTTTCACAGTTCTAATAAAAAGCTTCTGTTAAAAGATTTATAATAAAGTTTTTTCTAGAATGCATTCAAATATCAGTTTACAAAACAAATTACAAAAATAAATAAAGAATTTTAATTATACGCATGTTATTTGTATGAATTAAAAATTCTTTTATTCAGCAAAACTCCAAAAGAACAGTACACTGAGTTTAACGCAAAATATAATCCTAAGAAATTTATTAAGAAAAAAACCTCTTTACCAAATCGAATTAAAATCTTAAGGCTAGCAGAATATTTAGTTGGAACTGCCTTTTAGAAGCATGTGCAACACATTTAACTAATTTTATAAATTCATTGAATATATTTTTCGTATAATATTAAAAAAATTTAATATTTGTGTTTTTATATTACACGGTGCTACAAATGAGCAATACATATTTGATCAATACATATTTGTAAAAGCCAAATTTTTAATTTCTGAGAAACCTTAATAACTTTTTTATTTTTTACTCGATTTTATTTGTTAGCTTGTTTAACTCAGAAATAAATTAGCTTTAAGGAAATATATACATAAGGTTATATTTCTAAACAATCTAATTTAAAAAAATGGCGCCAAAGTTAAAAAATTTTGAAAAAATAAAATTAAAATCAGATATAATTAAAAATAACACTGCAAAAATTTAATATATGTACCAAGATGTGTACATATTTAAAAAGGCACATATTTCTTCTTTCCGAAACCGTTTAAAAAATTAAAAATCGGATTAAAATCAACTGAGTTACGTGTTCATAAGTACTCGAACCTACCCGAAAATAGTATTTTTCGGAATAACTCCGAAATTTGAGGGTGTTTCCGAACTTTTAAAAATTAATTTATGATCTACTCAATAAGGCCTACAACTTACACTAGGTCACTTTCCAAGTATATTTTCACTGTAGCACCGTGTCTATTTTGTAGTTTTTTTCAAAGGTAGAATCCAGAAAACTATGACCTAGAAAACGACAACTAATGAAATTGAAATCGAATATAACTCTGAATTTTAATAACTTTCAAATCTAACAAAATTTAAATTTTTTTTTAATTATTGCTATAATGACCATGTAAGTACATGACGTTTCTGGTAATAAAAATCTTAAAATATTAAAATATATCTTAAATTATTAATGTCTGATTTATATTTGAAAACACTAACGATTTCAATTTCCTTAAATTTTATTTTTTTAGGGAAACCCCGGTGTGCTTTAGAAACTCTCTCACTGGTGAATTGTATCGACATGAAGCCGTTTTAGTTCGATTAGCACACTTTCACTTTAATCTTTCTCAAGATATATATTTATAGAAGATTTTATTAAACTCAAAAGTTTTTTTTTGATCTCCAAGACATACAGGAATCAATACTTAGTATACATACATATATTGCATGTACCTAAAATGCTTGTACCATATCCTTGGTCTAGGTTCCGAGTCATAGGGATATCATAGAAAATGAGAAGACGGATGGACTAGCTAGGAGCGCCTCTGCTGAAGGAAAGTCTGTTGCTTCCTACTCTGATGCCCAATACCTTATGACTGTTATTAAAGAATTGATATACAAGTTTTTCCTTGGAAAAGTACATAACAGATAATTTCCATCACTATGTGCTGCTTTTATGACACTTTGGCCTCGGTATAACCGGGGCTAGACTCTAGGAGTCTTGGGGATTCCTCGTTACTGGTTGATCGGTAAGCACGTAGAGAGTTTGGGTCTGCCGTTTAATCTGCACTACAGAAGTTACTTGAATACTTCTGAGAGGGAAACTATAGTTCATTTTCTTTGTGATTGCCCAGGTCTGGCAGTCAGACGTTATAAGTTTTTAAGGGTGCCTCTTTTCGATAGTTTGCCGCAATGTGCGAATCTAGACAGCTCTGGTTGGCTGTCTAGATTCTTTTCCTATTTTAGGTGATTTCAGTGTGGTAGTGCAATGGTTTCAAACCGGCACTTTGTGATAATTGTAGTTGAACAGTTTTTGGTTGACTAGCCATTCGATCTACCTATCCACCTATAAAGTCAATCAGATCAAAAAATCATATATCAGTGAAAACGAGTCATTGGCCCATAGGTACTTACGCCAGCAGCTTGAAATTACCTCACAATGACGGACTAGAAGCTGTAATGACGAAGAAGAAATGGAAACAACGGAACATTTTCTATGTCATTGTCCTGCACGTGGGGACCTGAGAACAAAAATCAGATTAAACAAACTATAACCGTACTTTGTATGGGAGGTAACACACACACTTCTCTAATTCAGCCCATTTTTGACTGATGAATTGTACTCACGGTAATTCTATTTATGGCATATATAGAGAAGTTTGCTCTTATAATTTTGAAGACATATGACACTGCTCTGTTGGAAGTTTGGAAATTTATATAGCCTATAGTTTCTTTCAGTCATACAAAAACATATTATATTCAAGCAAATAGGTTCACTTCACACTTGGCTGCCCATATGACACCAACAAACAACCATGCATACAAAGGCAGATAAATTTTTATATAAAGTACATATGTATAAAATTTTTCTGTATTCGCCGTGGTCTAGTGGTTAGTGTGTTGCATTACTAAGACCTGAGCCCAGAGGTCAAACCCCAGCTTTGACATCCTGACACTGGGCTGTAATAGCCAATTATATATGTATGTTTAAAATTTTATTTTAATTAAAATACTATTTTTAATATTGTATTATAATTATTACGAGCAAAATAACTAAGATTTTAACTCGTTGTAATGGCACAGACCAAGGTCTCTGGTGGAAATTGAACTTTATATTTATTTGTGTATAAAATTTCTTCAATGATAAAGTAATTAAATATTGTAATAAAATATATTTTAGAAATTCAGTACTTTCATTAAAAATTAAATAAATTAATGAATGAATAAATAAATCTTAAATTAAATGTGATTTTTCGATATGTGGGCGAAAGATAAACACACATGTGTGGCCTTAAAAGCACATCATCATCTTTTGTCATCATCAAATTAAACTCATTAATAGATTTATTTAAGTTCATATTTATTTGATTGCTGTCGAAATGAAATCATGCATTACTTTTTTAATTATGCGGTTACTTAAAGTTCATTTAGTCAAGAGTGCCTCCCCTGTTAGAGCACAGCACAGCACATCTCAGTGATGCTTAGAATCGAATTAAAACTAAAACGAGGGTGTGATGGCTGAATTGATCTTGAGATTTAATTTAAAAAAAATTTGACATCATTATAATCAACAACAATGTTCAATATTTCACATTAAGACATGTTCTCATAGAATAATGAACTTAAAATATAATTTTTTTTTCTTTCCTTTTTAAGTGAGCATGCTCTTGCTGATGGGAAGTCGTTTAGATTTATTAAGTTGTGTAGCATGTGATTTCCAGAAAAACTCTTACAATTAATTGATTTCTTCATTCATGTGTGTATTTAAAAATTAATTTATTTTTTTACTTAAATTGTAAATATAAAATTTTATATTTATAGAAATATTTAAAGACACTCTTAATCCAGCCTAGTGTTGCAAATTTTTTTCAATCAAAATTTAACGATTGTTTAAGTAAATATATTTATAATTTGATGTGCACAAGATGGCTTCCTCTTTAGCTCAAAACAGAACAAAAACCGCAACGTTAAGTTGTTTTAATTGAGTTTAGCCGAGTATATGCCTTTATTTATAACAAGGGCAACCAAAAATATGCATTAGCATTTTATTTTTCTGAATGTTGCTGACAAAACAAGCATTTTAGGAAAAACTATGACGTTTAACCCCTATTTGTTACGGCATATTTTTGCATATTTCGCCATAAATGCATACTTTTGCATTTTTTAATTTTTTTCATATTTGTATGGGATATTTTACAAATTTTTACATATGTTAGAAGAATTTACGTATATAACCAATTTTTATTTTTTCAAAATTATGACTTCCTATTGACACATAACTTAAGTATAATCTATTAAATAATAAGAGTACTCTTGAAAACGCTTAAATCTAACAATTGTAAAATTGGAGAAAATTGCGATAATAGTTCATGAAGCTCCAAATTTTAAAACTGATAGGAAAATTCTGTTTTGTAAAGTTTGTAAGAAGCCAGTGTCAGCAATATTTACCATACAACAACACCTCGGAAGTCAAAGACATATTGAGCTCAATGCAAAAAATGAATCTAGGAAACTTTTGCTTTCAAATTTGCACCAATTACTCCCGTTGATGTCGAAAGAACTTCCTCGATGTTAAAGAGCATTTTACGATCAAACAGACAAAGATTCATGTCGCAAAATTTGTCATTTATTGCAACAATAATTTAAATTATTTTTTATTCTTTTGTTTTGTATTCTTGTTAGTCTGAATTTTTTGAAATTTTTTTTATTTTTGCCGAATTTTGAAATAATATATGTAAATACACAAATGAATTTTATTCTATCTGGTTGGTGGCTAAAGTTATTTGTTACTTTTCATGTTTTAAAATTTTTGCAAAATATTCACGAAATTTTATATCAACATATGTAAGTGTTGTGAGTTTTATAGAGCATATTTTTAACGCTTCGAACTATGTTTTCAATGCATATTTTAGGCGCTTAAAACTATTTTTATATGGCATATTTTTGGTTGCTCTATTTATAACACTGAGAGATGAGATTGGTTTCTTCATTTGTGTTGTTTTTAACAACTTGAATGAAATTAGTGAAAATTTTCGTTTTAAAAACCTTTAATTTTAAAATTTAAACTAATTTATTAAAATTATTCATAAAATAAATTTTTTGTAAATGCTATAAACAAATTGAAATGTAGTTAAAAGAAATATAAACATTAATAAGTTTATGTTGCTTATTATCATAAATTCTCAGTGTCTGACAAACAAATTTAGCTCTCTTGAAAACTAATAAAACATAAACACATACGCAATTTTTGTCTCACACACATGTTTTTGCAATAATTGTTGTTGTCGTTTAGCATGATGAAAACAAAGCATATGGATTTCTTTTTATGAAAGATTTTTAACATTGCAAATTTTTTTATAATTAATTAAGTTTTTCATAGGAAAATAAAACAAAAACTGGTTTCCAGGAATTCTAAAAGTGATATCTGTTAATAAAGTACAATACATTAAATTTAAAACTAATATAATAAGAATTAACGATAAAGGTAGTTTTGGTATATTTCAAGAAGCTGTTTGCCAGAATTTTTGTGGAATTAAGCAACCCTGGTTGTAATATTCACGAAGATAGTAAGAAAAAGTAAAAAAAATATCCGAACAATTTTGTTACCTGGGGGCTAATTCTCGCAGTCGATACCGTGCGAAATTTACTCGAAGTTGGATTTTATTTTAATTTTGGGATTCTCGCTCTCGCTATCGAGTAAGTTGTATCGAAATTTCTTATGATGGCACTCGATACCGAGTGTACGATGGAATGTAACCGTGCGAGTTTTATTCGATACCAAATTTGGTGTCGTAATTTTATTTTTAAATAGTTCGTTGGATAACAAGTGTTTATTTAAGATTTTAATTGTTATATTAATTAATTATTCGTATAGATTTTCGTATTTTTTGTATTACACCCTTTTTTGCACCTTTGTAATGGAGTTTTTATACAAACTCTAACGAGTATTTTAACGGTTTATTGTTTTTGTTAAAAAGTAAAAAATAATTATTCTTGTTTGAACGCTTTACAAGTGCCACAACAGTTTTTTAAAATTAACCACATTTTATTTATTTCGATACACGCAAACAACAATAAAATGTAAGGTAAATCTTTAATAAGTTTTATGCAAATTAAGTAATTAATATTAATTATTAGGTCGAATATAACGAAAATAAATTTCAGACAAAACAAATTCTTGCTGAGTTTATGTCTGAGCACAGCAATTTGGCGAAAGGCGTTTTACCAAATACATGCCAAGGAAAAGCTACTGCTAACAGACTTTGGGAAACGTTAACTAATAAATTAAAAGCCTCCGGTCCACCGCTAAAAGATGTAAAACCTTGGCGCAAGGTAAATTATTAATTGTTTTCCACATTAACGTCCATGACCGCGATTAAAAAAGGAAAAATTTTCAAAATTATAAAACAAATTCGCAATTCCTTTGATAAATTATTTAATTTTCTTTGTAAGCATATGTTTTTTGTTTACATATTTGTGGTGTTGGTTAGGGCTTTTTTTTATCTTTTACAACACTTTATTAAAAAATCGATTCGCAAGGTAACGAGTGCCATCATCAGAAAAACTCGCACGATCGAAATTAATTTCGATACGATTTTATTTCGATCACGAGTCCCAAAATTAGCCCCCTGAGTTATACTGGTGAAGACCACTGATTTATAACCATACAGGCAACAAGCGTCCACCACTAGAGAGCAATAATAGTGTTAAATGAAGACAAAAGCAGTTTTATGTGCAGTAACATTCTGGCGTTTTATTTTCTAAATGTTAATGTGATAATTGTATTGTAATTGAGTATCTTCAAAAAGAAAGCACTTCACGATGATTATTATGCTAACTTATAGCAGCATATAATTGATGGTGTTAAAAAAGATAGTTTTGTTTGTAATGAAGTTGTTTCTTTCTTTTATTTTTTCATAATTTATATACTGCGCCTTTCATCAAAAAAATATTACAGCTTTATTAAGGGCTCCTTTAGTAGCAAATTTCTATGAATTACTCCTTAAATAAGCCTCTAGTTCATGTGTGTATATAATGGTCTTAGAGCAACAAAATTAAAATCTTATATTTAGATTAAAGAGCTTATGAGAACAAATGCTTATAAAAAATTAAAATGTTTATCTGATTTCTGCATATGAAACGATTGATCTTTTAAATGAAATGCCTTGTTATGATCTAGAAATTTTAAAAATTTTCAAAATCACCGCTCCGATTTTCAATAGCATTCGCTAGAGCTGTAATACTACTGCACCCTTTCACAAAGCCAGTTTATCTATCACATAAAAGTTTCGGTTCTCTGAGATACTCATTTATTTGCCTTCTTATAACATTGCCATTGCAACAATCCTGAACATTTTTCATCTATAAGAAAAAAAGTTTTATATGGGTAAATGGGTAGCATATCGTTGTGCGGGAGTTTATGTGCTCTATCCGCCATTTTATATATCACGAGTTAATGATGCCACTTTAAGTTTTTGACATCAAAATTTTTAAAATCTTCAATCAGTTTTAGGCTATTTATCTCCGAAACTGGACGGGATATCGTCAATGGAATTTAAAAATGCTGTAACTGACAAAAAATCGAAAATACGTTTTTTGCATCATTTTTATTAGAAAAAAAAACCCGTCGATTGGTCCCGGTCCCAGAGTTCTACGATGAAAAGAAATTCTTTTACGCCGTGTGCGAAATGAAAATCACCAGTGTATTTGTTCTACTTTTATAAAAGTTTTATGGCTCTGGTGAACATTTAAGGTTTTGTCAGTTACAGCGTTCTTTAATTCCATCGACGATATATGAAAACGGATTTCAGGCTTGAAAAATTTGGGGTCGAAAATCTAAAGTGGCATCATTAACTCGCGATTATAAAAAAAAAATGAAATGTCGGATAAAGCACATAAAATCTCGTACGACGACATGGTGAAATTTTTGGCAAAATAACCCTAAAAATTTTGGAATTTATATCATCGGAGCCAATAGAATTAGATTGTACTACAAAAAAGAAAAAACTCAACATTTCTTCGTATAGGCTTATGCAACGAAAACTAAATGTTAGCGCAATGAAAGACATACTTAAGTTAGTAAATAAGTTGTTAGTGGGTTTTGGTATTTCCGATTCAGACCATTGACATTCATCGCAGTATTTCAAGTTAAGCTACTCCTTCGCCCCATACTGAACTTTCAGCTTTCTCTAAAGTTTAAATTACTATCAATGATTGATTAAAATTTTCTTTCGTAGCATTGATATCCACTCTCAGATGTTCTGTACCATTTCCTTTCAACACGATTGTAAAGCTTGATTGTTTTTAAGCAATCGTCTTCTGAAAACAAACTTTTAATGTCCACAATTGTATACAAATTGTGTACAAATCAAGTTATCGAATTTTAAAAGGATTATAATCCAAATTAAAGCATTTACATTGCATTTGCATGGGCTATTCATTGTTCCTTTCATTTTAAGTGTTTGGAAGTATAACTATTATATTTAACAAAAATGTTCACTCCCACTTTTCATTAAATTATTTATTATTCACTTAATTTATTCGCCATTAAATTTTGTTCCCTACACTTACATAAATAAAAAATGTAATGTTTTTATACTTCATAATTTCCATTAATTAAAACCCTTTCAATTTTATTTTAATTGCCGACAATAATCGTATGATTGCAATGATGAAGATGAAGAAGATAAGGATAATCTCTCTTAAAATATTTCCCTACATTTACTTTGAGCACATACATACACACATACAATATGTAGTATATATATAAACATATATTAAGACAACATTATAAAATTGGATGTATGTAACGCCATTAAAAATGCTCTTCATAATACAAACAAGCCACTACTGTCAATATTATTGTAAAATAAATGTTGACACAGTAACATTCAATTTCATGTTGTTACTAAAACAACAAAATCATCGGTTTTATTTTCCCCATCTCTTATCACGCACTTAAGTCATTATGAAACGTTTCAAAAGCTCTATAAATGTAAACTATTGTTTGCACTATACTTTAAAAAAGTCAGAGATTCTTAAGCTAAAAAAGTTAAAATTCTTAGAACTTTGCAGCAAATGGGTGATATGTATAAGTATCTGCAAGATAAGTTTTCCATAAGATGACACTACTAGAGAAGAAAATATATTTAATTGCGTATTCAAGTTTCTGCAGAAACAGAATTTATATCAGTCGAAATTTAATTCTGTATCAACTGATGGAGCTACTTTAATGGCTGACAAAAGCAAGATATACACTGAAAAAGTTTAAGCTTAAAAACTGAATTTGAAACAAGATTTACTGATTTCTAATTGTTGGAAGACAAATTTTCTTTGTTTTCTTCAATTTTCTCAATAAATATAGAATCTGTACCTAGCTATACACAAATGCAGGCTATCGATATCCAGAGTGATTCTAATTTGAAGGTAACATTTATTGAAGTCGAAGAGCCTAAATTCTACAAATATTTTCCAATGAGATTTGAAAATACTCTAAGATTTGCATGTGAAATTATGTCCATGTTTGGAAGTACTTATAGGTGCTATTTTCTTTAATGAAAGGAGGTAAGTCTCCAATCAGATCAAGAATTACTGACAGGGTCAGTTTTTTATGTACTTTTACTTTTTTTATAGCTTTCTAAATGAACCAAGTTTACTATAAACATTGAAAACTTTTTTTGGAACTTGTTTACAATAATTTATTTACATGTTTATAGTCGTCAACCACAGTGTTGTATTTATTTGAGAAAGAAACAGTGTTGCATGCCATTTTAAATTAAGACTACCTTTTAATTATTATACCAAGCGTCTGAGGAAAAGCTTATTTTATTTTTATAAAGATATTTCTCCCAAAGATTGGGAACCACCTATAATTACTTCCTTACAAATCTTTCTCCTTTCATTCTCTTTGTAGTTTTGAAACATAATAAGCCTTGCTCAAGTAGATAATATTAACCAATACCCATTTGTTAGACTATTCGTAGGACTAAAAATCTATTTACATACATACATATGTACTTATATATAGATTTTTATGTACTAATAATTCATTTAATAAATAAAAAGAAAGTTTTTTAAGCGACATGGAGGTTTTCTAAGTAAAATGGAAATAAATTGATTCTTGTTTATCTACATTTAAGAAAATAATACATTTTAGCATCATAATCATCTACGCCATCATCACAATGATGTATCTTTTTTAAAAATTATTATCTTCATCATTCGAGTTTTCCGAGTAGTCATTGTAGTCTAAGAGCTTTGAAGGAAACATATTTTCTATCTTCAATTCAATGAATAATGTGCGTGTTTATGTGTTAATTGAAAGTGAGGGTATCAATTTGCAAAAACGAAACGTGGATGAAGAGGCTGAACAATTGGAATGAGGATTTAATTTTCTTGCTTTTATTTGTAGTAAATTTTCAATTTTGCTCTCATCCTCTGCTATTCATATTCCTATAATGGCTCCCGACTAATTGAGTCTATTAGAAGCGTGGGAAAAATCTTAAGTGTTCTTGTGTGCATTGTAAAATGATAGTGTACTTTCTTTGGCTGTTATAAAAATATCTCCTGGATAATCAAGGCCATTTACATTTATTTTGTAAACGAACAAGTGAATACTGTAAAGCTTCTAAAATTATACGTAATTCATAAATGTGATTCATTTGTGTAATTGTTAGGGGAAGAGAAAGAGTAACCAAACCAAATAATGCTTCCTCTCCATGGCATAGAATTAAAATAGATAATTAAAATAATTGTGAGGAGGTTTTTTTTTTCAAATAATTTTATTTTTTAATTCTCATAATATTAAAGTTATTGCAGAGAGTAATTCAAGCTATACTTTCAAATATAAACATGTTTATATTTCAGGGAATCTACATGATGGCTTTAGTTTACAGTAGACCTAAATCTTAAGAGGATTTTATTTGTCCGATATGGCATTCTATTCCAATTACTACTAAAAATGGTGTTGCGAAAGTTTAAAGAATCTTCTACCCTAGGTAATACACTTTAACAGTGTAGCCTAGTATTATAGAGCTATTGCCAAAAATGTAGAGTATTCCGCTTGATATTAAGAACTCTGGGCTTTGTGAGCTTTACCTTGTTGCCTATAGTTTTTGTTTATCAAAAAATATCTCAAAATACCGGGTTATCCATTTCGTGGTTTTAAAAGTATGGGACTGGAATTCGACATCTGTTAAGCTAAGTTGTTAAAACAATTTTTTTCTTTTCAGTTGAAAGTCTGACATTGACGAAAACAACGCATAAAAATTATCAAAACTTACTACAAAAATGGTGATTCTGCCACAGCCACATATCGCGCTTTAAAAGGAGATTACAGTTTACATAATCGTATAACTACGCAAGCAATTAGCAAACTTGTGAAGAAATTTGAAGAGACTGAGCGGTTACAAATATTCTAAGGCCTGTGCATCATCGTTTTGCTCGTTCCGCTGAAAATATCGCTGCTGTAAGTGAAAGTGTTGCCGAAGACCCGAATGTGTCAATTCTTCGTCGTTTTCAGGAATTAGGACTGTCATACGGCACATTTGGGCGTATTTTGCATTTAGATGTACACCTACATCCTTATAAAGTCCAGCTTACGCAACAACTGAAGCCAGCTGACCATTCACAACGTCGTAGATACGTGGAATGGGTGCTTGAACATCAGGCGGTGGACGGCAATTTTTCGAACAAAATTTCCTTCAGAGATGAAGCACATTTCTCACTCAGTGGATATGTTAATAAACAAAATTGTCGTCTTTGGGGTTCTGAGAATCCTCAAGTAGTTGAAGAGAGGCCATTACATCCAGAAAAAGTCACTGTTTGGTGCGTTCTTTGGTCCGAAGGTGAAGGTCTTCGAAAATGACGAGGGAACGACTGTAACCGTCAATTCGGAGTGTTGTGGTCATATGATCAGCGACTTTTTTGCCTGCTATTGAAGAATACGATTTGGAGAATATGTGGTTTCAACAAGACGGTGCCATATGCCACACAACTGGAGCGAATATGGCTTTATTCCAAGAGACATTTCCTGGCCGCGTAATTTCTCGTCGTGGCGATATCAACTGGCCATCAAGATCATGCAATTTGACACCATTAGAATTTTTTGTGGGGCTACGCGAAAGACCGTGTTTATACAATTAAACCTTCAACTCTTGAGCACTTAAAAACCAACATTCTTCAAGTTATGGCTGATATACCGCCCAATATGTGTCAAAAAGTGGTCGAAAATTACCTCAAAAGAATCAATGCTTGCAACACTTCGCGTGGAGGTCATTTAAATGATGTATTGTTTCACACATAATGTCAACGTTCAAACTTTATAATAAAAAAGAAATATCATGAAAAAAATATTTTATATGTGTTTTATTTACGTTTACTTTTGAAACCACAAAATGGATAACCCTTTACTTTTTAGATTGTGTCAAATCACATATTAGTAGACAGATAAACTTAATTGAAAAACACAACATCGATGGATACCTCAATTTGTTGTTATCTTTTAAATATACAATAAGATAACTAAAAACCCGTTTTAAAATCCATAATTTGGTAATCTAGAGGGGTCTGGAAAATTACAAAAAAAAAAAAAAATATTTGTCCTCAGCAGTTACATACTATTTTGTCACACCATATAATTAAAACAATTAGTACGTACATATTAATTAATAGTTGTTAAAAAAATATATATGGGCATTTCCTCAAAATGGTAAACCAGGATCGAAAAAAAATATTTTGATAATCATAGCATTTTATTGCTTATAATTATAAAAAAGAGTCTATATTTTGATAATATATTGGATTCTTATCATATCTCAGGTGTTTCACTTGAGAAAATTGGGCTAGAAACTGAAATATCTAAAATTTAATTTTTAAACTACTTCTAAAGACATTTTTATATTTACTTATTTTACGTGCAAAAAATGTATTATGTTTGCACACTTTCTTTAAAATCTTTCTTTTACAAACAATTAATAAGGGAAATGTGTAGGGAGAAAAAAAAACAAGTTCGATTAACGGTAAATTTTTGCTTTGTTTCTTGCCTAGGTTTTAATCGTACGTTCGCGACCGAAAACATCATTTTATTGTTATTGCTTTGCATAAAACGTCAACAGGTGCAAAGACACACCACATTTTAATTAATTTCGGTGTCACCTATTTGTATATAAATAAAAGAAACTTCTGGGTTACCATTAAATAGACTTTTTTTGTTTGCAAAGTTTCGTACGTTTGCGACCGTAAGTAAATTTTTTCTATAAGCAATGAGTTTGTAATTGATAAGATGTCTCTAATTTTACTTTAAAAGTGAAATAATATACCGAATATTACAGTATTAGAATGACGCACTGGATTTTCTGTGATGAGGACCTAAAATAAGCACAATTTTAACGGCCTGTTGAGTAAAAACAATAATATCACAAATATTGTTAAAATGTCATTATTTTATATTGAAAATTGTTATTAATAAAACAAATATTAAAAAACACTATAAGTGCTTTACTGAAATCTATTTATCAGAAGGATTACGTTCTCGCGAAGTTTTCTTATTCTTTTGTCAGTATCTGTAAACGAATAGTGGCATGCTCTAACTTAATTATATTACAAAAATATTATATGTATGTGTCACCTCTTAATAAAAGGTAAAGATATTCTTTGTAAGTGAATTTTTGCACAAATTTTTAATTGAGCTTATTGATCATTACTTTACTGTAATAACGTAACAACGTATTTTTAGACGGAGTTTTGTTTTGCTGGTTAAAATTTTAATTTTCCCCACAACTTTAATGTAAAAGTACAAGTACTCAAAAATTAGTAAAAATACTCGATCCTTGGTACTCATTACTCAATACTTTGCCAGTGCTAGTTACCACACACAATAAATAGAGAATTACGTTTTTCGTAAAGGAAATTTGACGATATTTATGGGATTAAGCATGGTAATAATACAAAAAAAAAACCTATGCAAATATCGTACGTTCGCGACCGATACTTAAGCCAATTAAACGAAAACCAATAGAGATATTTTATTGTGTAAATACTGGATAGAGACCTACATTAGTATGCTTTAAAAATTATTTTATCGCTTTGGAATATTCCGTTGCATTTCGCAGAATTTTACATTTCACTACTGTCAGCTAAAGTTGATTTCTATTTTGCGTACGTTCGTGACCACGTCTTTATAACTATTATTATGAAAACTTCAACTCGATGAAATCCATTTTTTGCACTACATAGAGAGCTACTAAAATGCTATCAAATCGCAAAAAAAAAAAAAATACTAGAAAAAGTTTTTTTTCTACCTTCTTTGTACATTAAAAGCGTACGAACGTACGTTCGTTACCCCAGGAAATGCCCATATTTAAATATTCAGATATATTACAAAGCTTAACTTTATTCGGAAACGGAATTCGAATCATATATAATATATGATTAATATATGATTACGGTCAGTCTCATTACAGAAATCATAAAAACATTCACCTCTGCCATTGGTATTATAGCTTCGTAGTTGCCTGTGATGGGTATCAGAATCACATTTCATGATCACAGTTTTTCGCATGCTCCTCGAGAGCTATTGTAAAATCAACTTATGTATTTAAACTTTCCTTAAAAATTCTTTAATTTTCCTGTATCGTAAATTGGTGTTTAAACACTCGCAAAGCAAATACCAACTCAAAACGGAAAATGTTCGCAGACATTTTTTTTAACTTTTTTCTCATAATTTTATGGGATTTTGTAAAAAAAATTTTATCTGGCAATAATTAAACTAATTATCTTATTGTTGAAAGGAAAACAATAATTAAAAATCATACATTCACGAACACATTAGAGCACATACGTTTTCCTGTGTATACCAAGGCAAGGAAAAAATAAATCCTTTGTATACAAGTTTGTATGGGAAAATACAGTCGACATCGGTTAAACACAAATAGAAATTTACGGGATTTAATTGTTGTTTAGGCAGAATTCTCAATTAAAAGTATTTTAGATTTTCATGTTGAAATATCATTTATTTCAGTTAAAGTCTTTAATAACAGATTCTTGTTATTCCCAACAATACGTAACAAGAAAATTATGACACTTGCCAGGTATTTAAAATTTATTCACATATAAATAGAGTATAATACATACATACATAACTGGCCATTACAACCCTGTGTCAGGGTTACGGCCTAGCTTCTCGCAGCACTCATGTTGTGTGTGTTAATTTTTATCCATGAGTACCGGGACTTACAGTTTAAAGTCAACGTTCGGAGTTGCCAGATTTGAGAAGCTTTCTTATGGCAATTACTCCTAGAGCCTTTGCCAGAAGACTGATGATATCAGAGCTGAGATTTGAACCCGGCACTATCGCCTTAGTAAGCCAACACACTAACAACAAGATCACAGCGTGTAATATTTTTAAAAAAATTTAAGCCTAAAGCATGAAACACATAGACGACAGCTAGCAGCAGGCAGCAAGTTGTCAAAATTAGAATACACACGTTTATATGGAAACGATTACTTTAAAGGCAGCACAGCAAAACCCTAGACAAAAACCTTTGCTGCTGCTGCCAAACTTAGAATAATTTCTATTTTTTGAGGCAGCAAAAACTGATTAGTGATGTTAATGTAAAATAAAATGTTTAATAAATACGACCTAAAAAATATTTTTTATAATAAATAATTAAAACTTTTAAAAATTTAAACTTTTCACATTACAAATCGGTATTTATTTATTTAATAATATTTAAGATTTTAAAGTTATGTTCGGTGAGCCACAAGGATCAATATGCATTGTTTTTAGAAATGCTTGTATAGTATGATGGGAAATGCGATGAAGTCGCTGAATGTAAAATATAAAACTAAACACGTTTAGTCTTATAAAAAATATGCAAATGTGTGATGCACCGAAATATCGTTGTGAACAAGTGACTTATTTTCAAATATGCAGCCGTACCAATTGAGAAATACACAGCATTTCAAAATTCAACGGGCAACATCAACGACGATGCAAAAATCATTATTTTCCAATGGTTTTATACGCATTGCCAAATATTTTGAGATTAGAGCAAAATTTAAATTTTTTTTAAATAAAAATAAAAAAATTAGCGAGAAATATGTTCTGTTAATGAGTTTTGTAAAGTTTCTTAATACTAATAATATATAAAAAAATTATAATAAAAAAAATATATACACATACGAGTATGTACATTTCAAACAAGCGATTTTATTTTTGCGATTTTGTACACTTGAAAGTGGTATCACTGAAATATTTTTTTCAACAACAAACACATGTTCAAAATTTTATTTGTTTTTTTATTGTTTTGCTGTTGCTGCCTTCAAAATATTTATGCAGCCGACGGCATGGCAGCAAATATTGTCTGTCATGCTTGCTGTCATGCTGCTTGCTGTTGTCTATGTGTTTAATGCTCAAATTGTTTTTATTAAAAAATGTTTACCTTTTTAAATGCAACAACCAACTAGTGACAGTATATATTTTTTTATAATTTAATATAATTACAAGATTGTGATCTTAATATAACAAAAGATGAAAATAAACACTACATTGTAGCATTATTTCAAAATGATTAAAAAGTATTGTATCAACAAATGTCTACCCTTTTAATTAAGCAGAATAACAGCGCATTATTCAATTGTTTACTTTTCTACAAATCAAAATGATTTTGTACACAATATTTATCAATCCTGATACGCACAATTAAATAAAAATTCTGTATTTTGAGTAAAAGTTGTTTCAATAAACTGACTAAGAATTAAAATTAAATCATTAAACTGTTTCAAATCAGTTCTTTTGAATCAGAAAATTATATCGGCTTCAAAACACATTAACTTATCCTCAAATGGAAGAGGAGAGTAAATCATTGATTTGTAGAATGAAATCAATCAATAGTACATTTATCAACCTCATTTACAACAACCAGATCAAGTATGCTTCCATAATCGTTACGGATAGAATTTATTTGAAAAATTAGATAAATACTATTTAAAAACTTTGGCGACTAAACGCCGAAATATAATCGGCTTTATTTATAATCTGAGTAGTAATAGCCGAAGGAATAAACTTAATATCTTATTTTCTCTTTGGCTAGCACTAGTGTAAACGCTCATCATATGATTTTATTGTTTTACAGTCAGAGAGATTTCTTAATTTTTTTTGAATATATTTAAAAAATTTAGTTTTTCGTTTGATGAGAATTAATTTTCCTTTTTATTAAAACAGCTTAATTTTTTACTAAAATAGATTTGTTTGTGAATTTTTCTACATATTTAAATTTAATTTTTAAAAAATCAAAGAGAGTTTCAAGTTAAGTAGTTATATCTATAATAATAATAGGTACCAGTACAATGGCTCAAATAATACTTTATCCAATTATTAAGATTATCGAATAGCGTTTACCCGAATTAAACTGTATATGCATTAATAAAATATTTTAAACAGAAAGAGAGACCCAAAAGGAAGCGAACAAATTGTGAAACGAATGTGTGTTGTCGGTAACTCGTTCAACTTTTAAATTTAATTTACAGTTAATAACTTGTAATTGTCTACAATAACAGCAATAACAAAAAAAAATAATAATAATTAAAGCCAGGATTATGTAAAACAACACCAAGAAAAACTATAATTACTATAATAGTTCAAATGGTAATGGTGGAAGTAACGGAAATGAAGCACCATTTAATTTATTTAAAACAAATATAAAATAAAACTCAATTGTTGAAAAATAAACAGAGAAATAACAAAAGAAGAGTGTTGGAAAATGAATTAATGGCTCACTGCCAATTGGCAAGGCCACACACATCATCATCTTAAATGGAGTTTTTATTTTATTTTGTTTTTAATAATTTGTTGCAATTCAATAAAAGTTAAACCTATTTGTTGAAAGTCATAGAGTTCAAAGTACCTATAAAATAATGAATTTAGTAAACTTACCTTACGATTTAAACGTATGATGATTACCTAAACATAAGTACATACATACTTATACATACTCGTATATTGTAAACATGTATTTATTTATTCTTTTCTTTTTTTTTTTTTTTTGTGAAAAATTAATTTGGATATGTAGGTGGTTCCATATACATACATACGTATATGGAAGAATAGCTTAAGTCAAAAAATTAAACTTTGAAATATTCTTAATTTTTAATATAATTATTACCCTGAGACCTTACATATTTATAATAGACTTTTATAGCAAAAATATACATTCTAATACTTTACACTATAGTTCTACATTGACTTCTATGAAGCTCTTAAACCAGTAAATTAATTTTATCTCATGTAGACTTAAACCTTCTTCTACAATATATTAACACTAGAAAGTTAATGCGCGTAGAATTTAAACACTTGAAGAAGTTAACAGTTTTTCGGCATCAAATTGTCGGTGTAAAAAATTAATATTCTGGGGGTCAATTCTTGTTCTGTGAAACGGTGAAATGTAAAGTTTTTTCACTGTTACACAGCGTTTTTGATTCTTGTTTTGTTCAAAACTTAAAAGATACACATAATTTTTTCATGTAACAACAAGTGGAATGAAACAAAATATTTTCACAGTTTCACAAGAGTGCTGATTCGTGTTTTGTGTAACTATGAAATTAACTGTCAAAATTGTTTCATATGTGTAACAAGTTTGCACAGAAAATGTTTATGTGAAAAAATAACATAGAGGTTTAAAACCATGAAAAACCTACAAAAGGAAAGCGTGCTAGCAAAAATAAAAAAGAATATTTAATAAAATCGAATAAAATAATTGCACCCATCATATTTTTATTTTAATATAGTATTTAATAATCGTATATTTATATCAAAAACCAAAACAAATATGGCGTCACATTGGTGTTTTGTTTGTACTAGAACACAGAGCCAAATAAATATAGTTGACGGCGGTAGTGGCGAAACCGGCAGCACAAAAAATCAATCGGCGATAGTTGCAATTATTTTTAATATAAATTTTGTATCCAGCAAAAATCTGATTAATTTTTTTTAACAGAAAAAACAGTACAAAACATATCTTATCAATTTAAATTTATGGGAACAATTAGATAAACAAATATACAAATGCTATGTATGCAATTGCGGTTGTTAAAATAAACATATGTACATATATGTACATACATACATACATATTTCATATTGAAAAAGATTGGCATACATACAACTACAAACTTTAAAAAAAAAAATTGTTTCAAAACGAACTTAAGTATGTACATACATATGTAGAGGGTGTCCGCCAGTTCATATTTCTCCATAATAAATTTGCCACGTCTCTACTTCACGATTGCCAAAAATGAACTGTCAAGACTAATCTTTACCAAAATGGCGGCAAAACAAAGTCGTATACCTTCTCGGCGGACGCTCTGCTGTATATGTTTATGTAACACAAAGTCATTTAAATATTTCTTGTATGTACATATACTTATACGTTTAGGTAAATACTTTGAGTACCACGAGCGAATAGCAACAATTATCGCAACTTTTTTATGAATAAGTTCTTAGTGTGCGACTATACTTTTAGGTACATAAAAATAGTCCCTTAATTTACCATCATTTCATGTACGCTGATAAATTAGTACAGGCAAAAAAGTCCACATTACAAGTCGGTGTTGATTTAATTTATTTTTCGGTTTGAAAGTGATATACATAAACGCATGTATTTGCGAATGTCTAAAACTGAAAAAGTGAAAAGTTTCACGACTACGGTTGGAATGAAACAATTTTTTCATAACATGCACCAGAATCGCAAATAGTGTAATTGTGATATGATAATGCGAAAAGTGCTCATGAAAACGAAAATGATAAAAAACTTTTCGTTTCACTGTTTCACAGAACCAGAATTAACCCCCTGGTAATGATTTTTGTCGCCGTGGTCTAGTGGTTAGTGTGTTGACTTACTAAGACGATAGTGCCGGGTTCAAATCTCAGCTCTGACATCTTGAACAAAGAAATATGAAAAATTTATTTCTTTCGGGAATTTTCTGGCAACAGTTCTGTGAGTAATTGATTGCTATAAAAAAGCTTCTCAATTCATGGATAAAAAATTAACACACACAACAACCATGCGAGAAGCTAGGTCGTAACCCTGACACAGGGTTGTAATGGCCAATTATGTACGAGTATGTATGCATGTAATGATTTTTGTCAACGATTTTTTCAGTCATAAAAGATAATCTTAACTTCAGAATTAATAACATTAAAAATTGGATCAATAATCATATTAAAATAACAAGGATTTCAAAGTGTTAAGCGACCCAAGCTCCTGTTTCCTTGTAAACTATAAACTATATCAGTGCAATCAAATAATGTAAATTGTATTGCATTAAAAATATTTAAAAATTTTTTTTTTTCATATAGACACTAAACTGAGTAAAGGCAAATATTTTTTTTTTCCCAATAATTCTCTGATTTGCTTTCTTTTTTTGATGATATTTTTCTCCGATTACAATTTTAATATATTAAACAGATTTTACATATCCAAGAGTGAACGGCACGAAATATTTGAAAAAAAACATTTGAAATTGCAAATTAAAAAAATTTATAATCTTTCAAGTATAAAAAATACAAGTTACTTTTTTAGGTCACGATGTTTTTCTCTTATTTATGAAATTATGCTTTCACAACGATTTTTAAAATTAAAAATACTAAGACATTTCAACATTAATTTTCCTAGATATTCCGTCACAAAGGTCTTTGTTTAGCAACAACAAACTGCATATAACCAAAGATTGGAACCCAAGATAAAATTTTTTATTGACGGAGAATTATTCTAAAAACATTTACAGAACTATTTATTTTTTCATTTGAAAACACTTTTGTTTTATTTCTTTTTCACGTACTTTTATATAATTCTTTAATTAAATTCCTTTATGTCAGAGTGGGCAAACAAACAAAACATTTCGCAAACGTTACCACAAAGTCATAAATTTTTAAGATTTTTTTTAATCGTATTGTACATGAGCACAACCAAAACAAATACTTTCTAAATGAGAAAGAGCGCAAACGAAAAAAAAATCCGCTTTTTGTTCTTGTGCTTGCTTTGTTATTTCGTTAAATTCGTATAATTTGCTCGTTTTTCTCTTCTTCTTTTCTTTTTCTTCTCATTAATTTGCTGTTCCTACGCACATTTGAGTTAGTGTATTTGTAGTGCTCAAACCAAAAACAATATACAAAACTAAATGGGACAATCGCTCTCAATGTTTTTGTTTTGTTTTTGTTTTACTCATTGTAAATAACAAAACAAAATGAAATCAAACGTATCGTTTTGTTTATTTTCCTACTCCGCTTTATATTTATTTGATTTTTACTATTTTCTAAACACCATAAACACTAAAACGATCTATAAGTAAATTATATATGGTCACCGGTGGTCACTAACAATGATGAACAATTATTTTACGCATTGTAAATCGGACCGTTTTCTAGAATTTTCAATTCAATTGATCCAAAAGCTTACAATACAAGTACTATACCGAATTTGTTGTTTAACCTTTTTGAAGATAGTCAATCAATAAAATTCCTTTGTAATTGCAGTAAAGTTTTGCCACTACCTTACACTTCCGTCTGCTTCAGTCCATTGTTCAGTCGTCGATACCATGCATTTTAGCTGTGGTTTCTGGCGTAGTGGCAGTTTTTGGACTTCCATTACATCTTCAGTGCTTATACGACCATGTTTAAATTTAATAACCAATTAAACCACGGATTTCGTTTTTTGAACACCTATTACCATACGTATGAGATCTCATTTTAAGACTTTGCATTCGTAAAATTCAAAATGGGTCATTAATATATGTAAAACGATTGCATTAATTAAACTTTATTATTTTCATATGAAAATGTGTTAAAACCAAGTGCTTCAAGAGCTTTAATATTTTATGCCTCGGCGGGCCTTTCGATAGAAATTGCCCATATGATAAAAAACAATATTCATAATTGCAGAATAATTATATAAATATGTATAAATTAAAAATTACATAATAAATATATTTTTATATGAAAAACCACACACAGCGCTCAAATCTGAAAAAACGGAAATCAATAAAAAAATAGCTTAATTTTTTTAAGTTCATTTTAATAATTATCATTTATTTTATTTACTTCACCAAAAAACGTGAATTTAATTTAAATTTGTTAAATTTTTGTATTAATCGATCAATAACTTTAAAAGAATGTATGAGAAGGAGTGAGTGGAAAAGTATAAAAGCGTTGAATATTAAACATGCATTTTGGTTATAATTTATTTATAATTATTTTGATTTTCTGTTGCTCTTTGTGAATGCATAAAAGAAAAATATTCATTCATTTACACTCACTCAAACTCATATATTCCCACACTGTAAATAATTATCTGCTTATAAGCAGTTGTTAATAATATTTATATGTAAGTTTAGTTACATTAGTATTTAAAAATTACAATTTAAAACATAATTTTTATTATTTTTATACAAATTACACTTTTTGTGAAGGTACGGTCATAATAGGCAAATATTGGAAGCAAAAAGCGTAACCACTCGCTCATGTTCTAAAAATCGCAAAACGCTTGAATTTTGCGTTTTCGATTTGAAATCGCCAAATCGGTGTTTTGCAAAACGAAAATGCTATAAATTTGGTGATTTCAAATTGCTAATGTTCCCTGAAACGTTTTGGTCTATTGTATTAAATGTGAACTTTACATAAATACATAACTGGCCTTTACAATCCTCTGTCAGGATTAGGGCCTAGCTTCTCGCAGCACTCATGTTGTGTGTGTAAATTTTTATAAGATTACCGGGACCTACAGTTTAATGTCGACTCCGAACGACAGATTTGAGAAGCTTGTTCATGGCAATTAATTACTCTCAGAGCTTTTGCCAGGAGACTGCTGAGAGGTAGTCGCCGAAAGAAATATTTTTTTCATATTTTTTTTTCAAGATGTCGGAGCTGGGTGTCGAACTCAGGGCTCATGGCTTAGTAAACCACCACACCAACCACTAGACCACGGCGACTTTAAAATACTCAAAAAGTATAAAAAATATAAATTTAATATGATTTCTTTTAGTTTGAGGAAAATTTGTAAGTTTTTTTTAAGATATATAAACTTTTATTTAAGCTTTAGGTCGATTAAATAATTATTTTTTCCATATTTCGCTACTTCTCTGCGTAGCTTCTTCCTGAAGCGAAATATCGAAATAATAATTATTTAATCGACCTAAAGTTTAAATAAAAGTTTATATTTTAATCCACAGCAAGGTCAACTAAACTTATTGATACAGTTTTTTAAGATTTTTATTCAAAGTTTATTCTTTGAAAATTTTCTTTTTTAACCACTTATCTATTTCAATTGCTTACTTATTTATGATCAACTGAATACACAACTTTTCATTAAGTCCCAAAAAAAAAAAAAGTTTTAAAAGGAGTGCAAAAACAATTTTGAGGATGAGTATTCATATCCGAACATCGCCATTTGCGTTTGTTTAGCGAATATTTAAATGTGTAATATAATCGAAATAAGGAAATCACGCGTTTGTCAGAACATGGTCAAATACATTTTGCGTTTTTTAAATGGAATGCGTTTTGTGGAACCCTGTATATGAGTTATATCTTCAAACATTCCAATACAATGCACAGCATGAGTAGGGATGGAGCCCCCTGAGTATTGTTCTTATAAAAACAAATATACACTAGCAATTTTTTTATTTCTTTTTTATTTTTTTTAGTGTAGTATTACATAAACAACAGAGTTGCCAAATGTTTTTTTCTCTTGAAGTATTCAGAATCATAATATATTCTTGAATTATTTATTTTAAAAATTTGTAAAAATATATAGTACAATAAATTGATAAATATGCAATAAAAATCACAAAATATGCACGAAAATATGCACTTAAAAGCAAAATATGCAAAAAAATAAAAAATCTATGCTACTGACTGCAAATATGCCCTCGCATGAAAGTCGTTGTCCTGGTTGTATCTATACCTATCTATTGAATATTTCTAAGTTTCTGTTAGTTTAGTTTCATCTTTAGATATGTTTTATGAATATGCGCTAATGCTTCATTGTTGTTTGTATTGTCTTTTCAAAATAGAGAATACTTATAAATTTTCGATAAATATCGATAGCGCTATCGGTGATGCCAATCTGTTGCTTACATTTTATATTCAAGTGACAACAATATATGGTATACAGACGAATATTTAGGTATTTAATTAAAAAAAATTTAAGTAACAAATATTAATTAACAGAAATATAAATTTCTATAAATAATGGTTATGTTTTTTGCTAAATATTTGCCTTATATGACCGTTAGTATTCAACTACAATTATTTTGAGAGATTTTTTTTTTACATTTTGATTTAAATTATTAAATGAAACAGGTTGCTATACATTTTTAAAAATTTCAATATCACTTTATAAAAACTAAAAATTTCATTATATTTTTCTACATATTTTTTTTTTTTATGAACACGAAAACATAAATGCAAGTGGTTTGTCTTTCTCTCATTCTCTCTCTTTGTATTCATTTACATTTTATATTGGTTTTTTTTTTCTTTTTTTTATGTAATACATTTAATTTTACATTATAAATGCCATTTGAATGTACACATTTATCAATATGTATTACTAACCTGTAAAAATGTTTTAAAATCAGCCATGTACGACTGCATACTACCATTTACATACGTACTTATGTATGTATATCGTCGTATAATTTCAAAACAGCACTAAATTTACTTATGTTCGGATTTGTCAAATATTTGATGAAAAAAAGTTTGGAAAATATTTTACTGAAACATTTATTTTTTTTTATTGTTTGTTGTTTCAAATTTAAATATTATTTTTTGCGTGTATGATGAAAATTAATTATTTAGAAATGTTCGGATTTGTCAAATATTTGATGAAAAAATGTTTAGCAAATATTTTACTGAAACATTTGTTTTGTTTATTTTTTGTTATTTCAAATTTAAATATTATTTTTTGCGTTTATAATGAAAATTAATTATTTAAAAAATGTTTAGATTAAAAAAAATTTTTACATTTTACATTTTTTTTTTCATCAAATATTTGATAAATTTTATTCTAACTTAAGTTACAAAATCGTCGGCTTTTTAATTGTGATTCTGCAAAATTTTACACCCATACAATTTAAAATAATCAGGTAGGTTCTGTAATAAAACGAATTCGGTTGAAATTGAAATCGAATGTAATTTCAAACTGCTATAATTCTTAAATGTGAAAGAATTTTAATACTTTATTTTTATTCGGTGGATTTATCATCAATAATGCAATTTCTTTGAATATCAAGACTATAAAATAATTCGGCTAATTAAGTTTTATTAGTCTTTGAAAAACACCCGATTTTAATTTCAGACGTATTCGTTTTACCGAACATACCCAAATGACTTTGTGACAAAAATTTGGATTGTAAAAACCTTGCTTAACGAAAATTTTCTTTTCTGTAAAAATTTTTCCATGCAACTTACACTTTGTTTGAAATCATATGACGATATGTATGTTTGCATAACATATGTATGTCTTATAGCACCTTTTCCATACAGACACTCTTGATTTCGTTATTCGAATGAGGACATTGAACCTTTGTTTTTAATTTAAGACTTAATGAAATTGTTTATTTTTTTTTTCTTTTTCCACATGTACAGAAATAAATTTAAAAATGTAATAAAAACTAAAAGTAAGTGTCATGAAAGAACGGCAAATAGTGTTGCTAGTCTTATTAGAATCATAAAATTTTTCTGAATAGTTGTAATTTATGAATATGTGTAAATTATAGAAAAAACTAAGATAAATCCTTGACAGGTTGACTATAGTAAAACATAAAACATTTAGACCAATTATTACTACAACTTACCGATTTCAAAATTTAGGATGCTTTCGGGCAAATAACACTGGTCAACGAAAGACCAAAAATTCGTTGTTTCCAGCAATTTTTTGTTTGTTTCTACATCAGAATGATGTGTATTTTTTAAATACGTACAAATTTGTCCATTACAGCTCTTGTTTTTAAGGTATGGTTAACTGCCCCCACATACTATTTTTACCTCAGCAGCAGTCGATATTAAAATGTAGGTCCCGGTACTCATGGATAAAAATTTACACACACAACATGACTGCTGCGAGAAGCTAGACCGTAATCCTGACACAGGGTTGTAAAGGCCAGTTATGTATGTATGTATGTAGTTAACTGCCCTCAATATGGCTTAGTCAAAACAAAAAAAAAATTAAATAAAAATATCGAAAACCTATATCGGACTTTGTAAAAACTGCGTATCATGCATACTTTAAGGTTTAAATTTTTTTATACGAAAGTTTTCAGGATTAAGTGCAGAAAAATTTAAGGCTGGCATTTCAGATGCACCGCAGATTAGGGAACTTGGGGGAGATAATAGTTTTATCATATCAATGCCAGAAGTCAGAGCTTGGCATTCAGTTGTTTTGGTTTTAAGTAATATCTTAGGGAGGTGCGTGGTATAGTGGTTAGAGCGCTCGTGCAAAACACAAACGGCCCAGGTTTAAAGCCCAGCAAAGATGAAAAAGTTAAGAAGTTAGTTTGCGATTTTATCACTCTATTCCACGTAGACAACAAAAAAAACAAAAAACTAAAAAAACCCACTTAGCGAAGGCAATCATCACAATCAACATGTAACAATGGCCTTTGAATGATCAATTCACAGCAATGTGTCTCGTTTCTAAGGCGCTTTATAATATAAGAAAAACAAAAATTCCAATACAATGCACAAGGGTTTACCCCTAAGTCTCAATAAAAAAAAACATCTGGCATCATAATATCTCGCAAATATCTTGATTATGAGGGCTAGTTACCAAAAACGACAAAGACAATTGAATTCATCATTCTCGAGTTAACTCTCCTAGTGGAATGTCAAGTTTGTCAAAATATGAGTTGAAAAATTTTAACACTGTGTAGATAAAAATGACGTTAACAGAACAAAACTTTGTAAAACACGAAAAAAGTTGTGAAACAATTTTCCCTTTAAGCAACACTATTTCCGTTCCGTTCTGCTTCTCTGTTTTTTCTTGATTTAAATTTGTGATTTATTTTTTATATCCTATTTTAAAATCTATTATTTACTATAAAATATATTACAATTGTCTCGTATTAAAACTTAAATTTATAATTTTGGCAATATGTATATCATAAAATAAATTACATATGTATGTACTCGTATGTATACTAAAGTCGTATGTATACTATATAAATATATTTGTAATAATTAAAACAACAACAATGATTTATATATATTTATAGGAGAATGTGTTTTTTTTCTATTATGTACTTAAATTAATTATTTAATGCGAGAAATGGAAAATTCATTGGGATGGCTTTTTCTTACGTTTACTTTTTATAGAGAACTACACATAACGTGTAATTTGAGCATAAAATTCTGAAAGGCAGGCATGTAACTGTAAAAATGTTGGACGTTCGGATGGTAACAAAGCCCAACAATAGGCCATGATAGTAAAACTAAAATGAAAGAGAATAAGAAACAGATATAAGGCTTTTAATAAGATATACTTTAAAGAAATGCTTGGGAATAAATAATAAAAAAAAAATACGAATATAAGATCGTATAAATATGTCTGTATATAAATATATATACATATATACATATATAGTTAAATTCTAATTCAATACTTACAGTTCATCGGGACAATTAAATGGTTGCGCAAGTCTATAACCATCTCTGAGATAGTGTTCCATTTCGAAGGGATCTACTTCTGCATAGGGTTGTTTGGCTGACGTACACAACTCCCACATGAGCACACCAAATGCCCAAGAATCACTAGCTTCGGAAAATTGTTTATGCTGTAAAGCTTCTAAGGACATCCATTTTACTGGACGATTTTCACTATCACCCAAACAATTATAATCACCCGGAAATAAGTCACGCGATAGAGAACTGTCCGATAATTTAACACGCAACTGATCATCGATGCTAAAAGAAAAAGGAAATTTACATAAGAAGAAGAAAAATAAAATTCATGACTGTAAAGGAAAAGTGCATGGATATTGTTATATTATATATGACATTGCATTGTCATATTGTTTAAGAAAAATTGTATTCGTTAATACTTTAAAGTTTAAGTAAAAGAAAATATAATTTCTATCTTAAATTTCTAGATTAAAGTGTGTGTTAAATTGTTTATGAAAGCGGTTTAATAGTACACAACACATTTGGATTTGCATTTATTAATTTGTTTTTGTACTTTTATATCAAGCTTTAAATTAAATTTTTAGCCGAGAAAAGAACTTTTTAACAAAATATGCAAAAAAAAAAAAAATCAAATATATTATTAAAATAAATGATAAATATTATGAATAATTACAAAATTAATAAATTATGTACATTTATTGAATACATTTTATACACTTTACTCCAAAAAAATAATTTTTATTGCATTCTATGCAATCAATAAATTTTTTAGCTATGCCAAATTCCTTTTCGTAATGTTTCGCAATACATTTTAACAATCTGGAGTAATAAATGAAGAAATTATTAGCTTAGACATAACTCTTTAAGATTTTTTGTATAGGCATGCACCTACACACATAAATTAAAAAAAACGTGAAAAAATCATTAATTTTATTAAAATATTATATATTTATTGAATACATTCTATAGATTATATAGATATAATTATCTATCTATTAAATGAAAAAGAATCCAATATTAGCCTCTTTGATGCAGTTGTTTTATTTTTTTTTTTTTTGAAACTGCAACTGGCAGAGATCGTGTCAAAAAAATCTATGGGTTATGTCGTTAGCTCAACCGACAAAGAAGAGAATACTGCTTGTTGCATTTAGATGGCAACGAACTCTGATGAAACTAACTGGAGTTGAAAACATGTTCAGTTAGTCTCGTGTATAATTCTTTTGCGGATGGCATTTTCTCCTCTTGTTCATAATTCATTTTCTTCATTGTCTGTTCTAATTAACTTGTCTTATGTCGAAAAAAAAAATTAAATATTTTCAAGAATTCATCCAAGATTCGAATTAAGATTTTCAGACTTTCTAGAATTTGATTAAAATTTAGAAACGTCTTAATAGTTTTCATTACTGTTATTCCATGGAGAAAATAGCTGATGAAAATTAGAATTAAAGTTTAATACTTACACACAGTTCCGGGTCGCTATGTCTTTATGCACTACTCCATGACTGTGCAGATGACTTAACGCGGTGGATAAATGTGAAGACATCATAACTATCTGTATGGTGGTAATAGTACGAGCACAGGATGGATCCAATAAAAATTGTTTAAGATTTCTGGTATTATTCATGGCAGGATATAAAACAAATGGTGTAGTGTGATCTTCTATAGATACACCTAAAACGGATAAAATTCCCGGATGTGAAGCGCCATATAGAGACATGCCTTCTTGTAGCAGAAGAGAAACTTGCATTTGGCTGGCATGTTGAGCTACTGTTTTCACAAGTACATCTTGATTCTCATTATAAGTGCCACGGTACACGCGACCAAAAGTACCTTCTTGCAGCAGACTAGACAAACGTACGCGACAACGTTCTACAGTGAGTTCGGATATACGTCGATGAAGTTCTTCCGGATGTTGTGGTTCCATTTTACGTGGTAAAGTACTATGTATAGGTGCTATGATTGAGGGTGTGATGTATGAAGCCGATTGACAGGGAGCATTAGTGTTTAGTCTTTGAAAGCTGGAAGTTCTCATTGGTTGCCCACCCTGATTTTGACGTTTAGCTGAACCACGAACACAATAGGCCGCCAGTAAAAGAATTAAAACCAAAGCTAAAGCCAAAACACAACCCACCACTAGAGTTATAAAGCCAGTAGGTGGAGGCACAACTGTTTCTAAAAGTAGAGGATCATCTTGATCTGCCTGATCCTCTTCAGCCAGCAGACAAATTTTTTTTCTACGAAACACTAAATGTGTAACATTGTTTAGTGCTCGATTTAATATGACTTCAATAGATATGGTAACATCTACTTCGGCTGCTCGCATACCGGAACACTTAAGAGCTATGGTGAAAGTTTGCACTTTAACGGGTATTTCACCAATTTGAGAAATATTCATTGTCGGCCGCGGCAATATTGCCTGATCAGATGTGACCACATTAATGCTATAGGGCAAAGGACGACCTGCCAAACTTTGCCAAGTAAAACTAATATCGCGTACATTCGCCGGTACAGGCACTATAAAATTTAAGGCATAATTATTTATATGACCATCACGTACATAATAAACTTCAGCGGAAACCCCTGAAATAAGAAAAAACAATAAAAGATAATTAAATATTTCGCAAGTTTAAATATACAAATAAAATAATTAGCAATTTCAAGTGGAGTTTATAGTAAAATCAACCAAAGGTACATAAAAAATTATAATTTTATAATTTTTCTTTTATTTTACGACTAAAAGTTATAGCCTTTAAATTTGTAAAGCTTTTTTTATTTTAAATTTCCATAACCGGAAGTCTCATGTCTTGTTTTGAACTATTGCTTGTAATAGAGAAGAAATATTAAAAAAATTTAACCAAAAAGATTTCACGAATAGTCAATTTCAATTAATAATTGTTGGATTCAAAATTAAAAAAAAATCAATTCAATTGTTTCAAAATTATTTATTTAAAAATACGGTTTTGCAAAATGTTAACTTCTTCGAAGAACATTTAATATTGAAATTTGTTTGAAACAAAAAATCTGCAAATATTTTTTTAATGAATGAATGAGTGCCAGTGTTGCAAACCACAAGATGTTTGTTAAAAGAGAGCAAACAAAAAAGTAGAAACAAACATTGAATCCTTTTCTAAAACAGCAATTTTTTTATTATTATTAATCGAGTCACGTAGACTTCATTAGTATCATCACTGTACGATGTGTAAATTTGTTTATTTATTATATGACCACATATGAACAAGTATGCGTGCATGTGTACATACTTATTTATGTATGCGTTGTCTGTATACATAGTATTTTACAGCATACTATTTAGTTTAAACGCATGACATGGAATATCTAAGGAAAGTGAGGAGGTGGAGTAACAAAAAATTTTGCTTTTTTTTTAATACATTTTTGCTGAATCAAATTGCAAAAGAAAAAATACAATTTCCCAACATGTTACGAAATAAAAAAATTAATTATGGCAAAAATCATTTAGAAAGCGTTGATATATGAAGAGAGTAATAGTAGAGGTCGTGCGAAATTAAATTGTTTCTACACAAAAAATCTAAGATCTAATCATACACGCAAAACAAAATTATTATTGTAAAATGTGCATTCAAAGTTAAAAAAAAAATTTACAGTAATATTGAGGGTATTCACATGGTGTCATAAATTTCAATGTGCTTTAATAATAATAGCATGAAAAAAATACGACTGTTATGCACAACACATCGAAATTTTGTGTTGTATTTTGAATTCATGTCAGCTGAGTTTATGCAATACGATTCTATTAAATTAAAAATATTTTTTCCTAATCATTTAATGAACAAATTAATTTATTAATGGGGCCTTAGACTATCCAACATGTATTATGATTTGTCAAATTTTTGTGTGGAAAATTAACAGTGCGATGGTCTAAATATAATACGTAATCGAAATATTCGACAATGAGAGAAAATACCAGTACATAAGGAAAATTGACAATAGTATGGCTCTCACTATTTTTTGAAAAATTTAAGAAAATAAACAATTTAGACCGAAGTAATACTTTTAATAACAAAAAAAAAAAATATATGGGCAATTTCAAAAATTTTCGACATTTTGATATTTTTTTTTCCAAATTTTTTTTTTGGATGACACGAATGACGCTTTGGTCACGTGAAGGGTGATATTTTAGCATACCAAAACAGTTCGCGTTAATCATTTATTGCAAACGGCGCGAAAGTTATGGAGGTTTTAAGTTAAAATTTCTTTAAAAAAAATTTAAAGTTAAATTTATTGGTTTATTTTAATAAATGTTGTATGGATGCATGAAACTCATTCCAAATTCATCAGTGCAGTCCAAATTCATCAATGCACTGATAAAATACATAAAAATATCGATTATAATTAAAATTCCTTAACATTACAAAACGCGAATTTTTGCAAAAATATGAATGTTTCACCGTTTGTTATAATATGTGTTTATATAACACATTACTAATTTACAGAAAAACAATGTTTTAACTTGCAAATTTAAAAAACAACAAAAATTATATAAGAATTATTTTTGAGGTTAGGATTTTTTTTTTTGATCTGTAAAATTTAAAATCATGAAAATTTTTTAATGCCTATTCGGTTTTATTATCAAGCTTCAAAAAACCTTTCATTTGGTGTCAATCACGGCGGAATCTATACATAACTGCAGATGTCACAAAGCAAAATGTGTTTGAAGAAAAATGCCGCTGTACCCGCTAAATATGGACCGAATTCAACCGTATTTATATATAATCTTTAGTTCACCGCCGCACTTCATTTCCAATACTCTACATTGATTTTAAACCACGGATTAATTAAAAAAACGCGAAACAAAATCATGAAATTTCGCAAAATTTTTATTTTTTTTATAAAATTTTTGCGTTTCAAAATATTTTAACGCCTTCTTGACGTTGAGGTGCCATTTACTAAGAAGTTTAGATCACGCAATACATAAACCAGTTTTAAATAAGATTACAAATGTCAGGCGCGAAAAACTGTCATTTTTGAAAAATTTACGCCAATTCTATAAAAGTTTGAGGTCATCGTTCTCAGCAACTAGCAGCCTGACATCGACGTGATATGGCGTAAGTTTTAGCAAATTACACCATCTAATAAATACTGTTGACGAAATGCAATTTTCTTGAACGGCGCAAAAACGCTATAGAAAAAACTGCGAAAATTAAAAAATCGGAAAATTTTGGTTTCAAAAATGAACCGCTGTACAACTTTTCCCCAAATAGTAGTATTGGCATAACTTTTATAGTGTAAATATCTACAAAGTCTAGTGACTTTATTTTATATCAGTGAGCATCGGAAGTTTAAAACTAAAAGTAGAAAAGTGATGAAATATGTAAAAACTCTTGTAAATTTCAAGCCTGTTTTTGAGTTTTTCAATATTTGAGTGCCCATAACTTTTAGAGATGAAGAACTGATGGTCTGAAATTTTGAATTTCCCAGTTTTCTAGTGTGGCCTACCATTCCCTTTTGACCGTTTTGGTCAATTCGAAAAACTGGAGAAATAATAAGCATCTGAACTCAGTTTCAACAAATGTTGAAAATTTTTGAAATTGCCCATATATATATATATAAACTTTTTTATTTCTAATTTTATTTATTTTTAAATTTATTTTTTTGATAGGTAATGTTTTTATTTTGTTTTATTTCTCTATACCAAAGGTGTAAAAACAGAATAGTTTGTAGGACGCTTTTCAAATTATAAAAAAAAATCGTATAGACTTTTATATGATTTTTCTTCGGGTTTTGCGCCCGTAAAGTCGTACAGTCTACACTACCCTTTGTTTACATGTTTGCTATAAACCACAAAATAATTTAATTTGTTTGGTAAAGAAAAGCAGTAGTCGCCGTGGTCTAGTGGTTAGTGTGTTGGCTTACTAAGACGATAATCCGGGTTCAAATTTCAGCTCTGAGAAAAAAAATAAACATTTAAAAATTATTTCTTTCGGCGACTACCTCCCAGCTGTCTTCTGGCAAAAGCTCTGAGAGTAATTAATTGCCATGAAAAAGCTTCTCAATTCTGTCGTTCGGAATCGACTTAAACTTAAACTGTAGGTCCCGGCACTCATGGATAAAAATTAACACACACAACATGAGTGCCGCTAGAAGTTAGGCCGTAACCCTGACACAGAGTTGTAATGGCCAATTATGTGTGTATAGAAAACAGTAGAGCTCTGAGCTAATAGTTCAATAGGCAACAGCTGTTATAAATCAATTGTTCGCCGGCTGCGGCATACAAAAACTGCTATAGCTCAACCGAGAAACACAGGACTCTGATGATTAAATACACCAGCAAAATAGACATAGCAAACTTACTGCCAATTGATTCCTGTAGCTATACCTGCATTTTACTTACTGCTGTTCTTTCAACCTGTTCTTAAAGAATTTTTTAAATTTACATTCAAAAGTACATACAAAGAAATGTGGTTGATAAATATTGGTAGAAGAATTATTCAAGTGGAAATTGTTTTGTTTTACATTTACAGACAAATAAGTTTATATTTGTTCCTTTACTTATTAAATTATTGAAAATTTTACCAGATTTATGTACAATTTATCAGAATACAATTCAATTTGAGTACACAAAACATTAGAAAAAAGCAAATTTATTCAAATTACTTATTTGGACATGCTTAAAAGCTTTTGTGGTTTTTGTGGTGAAGCTTATGTATTAGTTAGGTGCCCACCACATCATATGCCATATTATGTAGTGGTTTAAGGTAACTCTGTATTCAAAAGATTATTGCAAAGATACCAATAATGATACAATATATGTATCTGTATACTTTAAGGTTAAAATATTTGAAATAATTTTTGGCTTTTTTTTTTGTCTTCTAAAAGACATTGTATGTAGTTGCAATTGTTTGGTTTACTCCATTTGGCACTGTAATAGAAATTCGTACCAAATTTCTCGCTTCACTTGACCATCATATTTAAAGTTTCATAAAAATTTATTTTCTTCGACTAACGGTTATAAATTAATTGAAATAAATTTCTTGAGTTAGATTAAGAAAAATTTCAGTTTATTTAATATACCAAAATGATTCAAGAATTAACTTCAAAATATATCTAAAAAGTATTTACAATGGGTGTCTTAAAATTTTTAAAGTATCTATACTACGATGTGTTTAAATTTTCGTTTTGAAGACCATTTTAAAACATTTCGAAACTTTCTTTGGATCCTTCAAATGCAAAAAAACAAAAAAAAAAAAAAAAAAACGTAAAAGAAAAAAAAATAAGTAATATTTTCTGTAAAATTGAAAATTATCAACAATTTCAATATAGTGAAATTAATTCGAAGATATCTCGATGCAAGGGACACAAGCAAATAAACTGTTAGAAGTGTTGAGTATCTCTTTGATTCACCGAAAACAAAATAATTTCACACGAATGCAATGTCCCTAAAAGGAGTACGAGATTTTCATATTTTTTACAAAAAGTCGTTAAAATTCTTTTTCTATTATTAAGGCCTTAATCCTCAAGTGTAAATTGCGTTTATCAGCTTTTCATATCTTTCACACCTTTAAACCAATTAAATATAAAGCGATTATTTTTCTGACATGAAATTACCAACTGAAATGAATGTCACTTTAATTTATATTGTATTATGACAGATGAAAGAGACATTAGAGACAACAAATAAAGAAAACTAAATGATAGTTAAGTTATAAGAAATGTTATTATTAAATTAAATGAAAGAAATTTAACACACATGAATATACAATAAAAAGATTCAAATACTCGATGAATGTGCCACTAAATGTTCATTTTGCACCTTTTGTAGATTTTCTTTTTTTTTTCAAACAATCAAATACTCTCACACTCAATAACACACTATTGCATACACCTTTTTTCTATTATTACTCGTATTATGTCTTGTTAAGTGACAGAGAGAGACACACCTTCATTACTAACCAAATCAACAACTTCAGGAAAGGAATTAAAAACATGATGAGAAAATGTAAAGGAACGTCGACACAAAAATGAAAAAAGGCTGCAACGACAAATAAAACTTAAGAGGATTTTCTTAAATACAAAAAGAATAAACGAAAGGACAGAACGTTGTTTAGCAATATAAAAACACAGTAGAACAGTGGTCTTCACCAGTATTACTCAGGTAAATAAATTGTTCGGATATTTTTTTTAGTTTTTCTTACTCTCTTCGTGAATATTACAACCAGGGTTGCTTAATTCCACAAAAATTCTGGCAAACAGCTTCTTAAAATATACCAAAACTACCCGTATCGTTAATTCTTATTATATTAGTTTTAAATTAAATGTATTGTACTTTATTAACAAATATCACCTTTAGAATTCCTGGAAACCAGTTTCTGTTTTATTTTCCTATGAAAAACTTAATTAATTAAAAAAAATTTGCAATGTTAAAAATCTTTCATAAAAAGAAATCCATACGCTTTGTTTTCATCATGTTAAACGACAACCATAATTATTGCAAAAACATGTGTGTGAGACAAAAATTGTGTATGTGTTTATGTTTTATTACTTTTCAAGAGAGCTAAATTTGTTTGTCAGACACTGAGAAGTTATGATAATAAGCAACATAAACTTATTAATGTTTATATTTCTTTTAACTACATTTGAATTTGTTAATAGCATTTACAAACAATTTATTTCATAAATAATTTTAATAAATTAGTTTAAATTTTAACATTAAAGGTTTTTAAAACGAAAATTTTTACAAATTTCATTCAAGTTGTTAAAAACAATACAAATGAAGAAACCAATCTCATCTCCCAGTGTATTTTTGTGTGACTCTCTTTGTGAAGACCACTGCAGTAGAACAAGAAAACAACAAAAAATAATAGGATAAATTTTAATTGCATACAATTGCTATAATTAAAATAGAAATCCATTAACTTCAAATACAAAAAACAATGTATTGAAATTCATTTAATTTACAAGAATAATAAAAATAGAAAAAATAAAAACATAGAGTACAAAATACATAAAATTAAAACTTCTTTATTAATAAGATTATAAAAAAGGAACGGCAGCTACATGACTAGCATATGAAATTAAATGTACAAAGAAATAAATTAAAATGGTACATACGAGGGCCGTACGAAATTTTCTTAGCCTAATACTGGAAAACAAGAGCTGAGGCCTTATTCTGTAACTCTCCTAAGCTAAAACTCTATCGCTAAAAATTTATAAACTTGATTTACGAGTTTTTGGCTACGAATAGAATTCTTGAATGCTTATTGTAATTTAAAAACTTCATGGATTACTAAAAATATTTTTTCAAATAATATCCTGAAACTTCAATACACTTAGTCCAACGTTTTTCTAGCAATTCTATGCCTTGATTAAAAAAGTTGTTTTGTTTGATCTAGAAAAGATTTTTGTTATAAAATTAAAGTCAAGGTTTTGGAAGGCCTCTATTTACTAATAAATTAAACTCATGTGTTGGCTAGAATCAGGATGGCAATAAATTTCAGCCACAGTACTAAATTGTCCGACAAACCCTATGGCAAAACGATGTGCGAGGATCACTTTAATATATTTAAATTTAAAGTTTTTTTTGTTTTTACTGAAGCATACAAGAATAAAGATTAAATTTAAAATAAATTTAAAATTAATATAATATATAAATATAAAATAAGAAAAACTTGCTTAAATTTAGAACAACACTGTATATTTATTTCACTTAAAAAACTATAAAAACAATATTTAAAATAACAATAAGTGCGGAAGCACTCAAGAAAAAAAACTTTCCTAAAAACAAGAATATAAAAAAATTACATAAAAAAGGAAAGAATGACAATAAAATGTTAAGGAATGTAACTAAAAAGTAAAAAATATTTAAATGCGTTAAAATTGTAAAAAAAATGAATACACACACACACATGCAAGGTAAAAAAACCCAGCAAACAACTAATAGACTCATACCGAGTCTGGCGGACTGGACAGGGAGGAAACACGGGCAGGTAAATTTTTACTTGGCCAAGTTACTGATCGGGTTGAGCGCTCACACAGAAACTCACACCACCGAGGTTCAATCCCAGCGAGGGACAAAATTATCAAATTAAATATTTGCGATTTTCTAAAATTATAATTTAAATTAAAAAAAATAAGAGGTTCACCCCCTAACTCCAAGAAGTCTATCTTGAAGAAACCGCTCTCTGACATTTCCAGTATATTCTAACGGAAACCAATGATCAGGAGTACAGCGCCTCCTTTTGGGAAGATAAAAACAAATCTACTGAAGACGCTCACCATTCATATTCGACAGATAAGGCAATTGCTGTTTGATCATTCAAGGGTGAAGGTATAATACTGTTTCTTGAGTGGTCGAATTGACAGCAACTTGTCTCATCAACAAAAAAGGCGCAAACTATAAAAATATCTCCACCAAAAAAAAAAAAAAAATATCTATCAACCATCTTCACATTCCAATACTATGCACTGCATGAGTAGGGGTTTACCCCTGAGTATTGGTCTTAAAAACAAAAGGTACGCAGAATACCAAATATTTATTAAGTTATTTTTAATTGTGGATTACATGCAAATGTAGAACATAAATAAAATGCTTTACTCTTTAATAGCCTGCTTGCAAAAGACGACACGACGAACGAATCGTGCATGCAAAAATAGGTAACACTTTGGAAATACGGGTGAATATCTCTCACGTCCAAGAGAACATACTAAAAGAAAGACTATTCTAATTAAAAGATTGTTAAAAGAATTAAAAAATATTAAATATAATAATACATTATAAAAGTTATAAAAAATTAGCTGTGAATAGTTTTTTTTATGTTTAAAAACAATTTTGAATTAAGTTGCAAACACAAACTGTAAATTAACATTGTAACTAAATCAATTTTTATTTTTAATTTGTTATTAACCTGAACCCAATTACAAAAGCAAATATAAGTTGATAGTAGAAAAAAGCTTGCGTTTTGAACCTAATTTCACAAATGGCACATACTTCAAACACTTGAATTCGTGTTTGCTGGGAAACATCGTCCGTATACACAAACATTTTTAAGCGATTATATATCTCTCCCTTTACATCAGCTCAAAAAAAAATTAAATTAAAATCAGTATTTTCAACTTTATAAATAAAAAAATCACTAAAATGAGAAACATTAAACGTATACCACCAGTATGTTACAAGTCAAAGAACGAAAATATTTTTGATCTTTCATAAAAAGATAAAAACTCTGATTAATATTAACATCGCAGTAACGCTTAAAATGCATAAGATACAGAAAAATTTACGATATAATACTTCTATTTTATGCAAACAGCTCGAAATCCACCGGCATCGTCAGGAGGAGGCCTATGTAAAAAGGTAATTTCTCCGTTTTCCGAATGAAGTCGGGTAAACCATCGATTCTAACAGTTCTAATTCGCATTCATTCTAACTGATCCCTGTGCAGTACTGCAATATTGGATCTCGCGAATGCCACACAATTGCATAAAATATAAGCTGTGGTCTCCTCCTCAAGGCAGAGAATAATATCACAAGTAATAATAATATTGAGACAAAAACTCAAATACACCAGTTTTATAGTTTATACAGCCTTTCGCAATACGAAAAGGAGTCAACCAACCGTTTGGGCTGGCAAAGTCACAGCGTTATTCTGCCATTGCGGTACAAAACGTAATTCTTTTAACCTGAAAACCATTATCCTAGTAATTAATCTACCAAAGAGTCTTGGGGTATATTACGGCATTCGATATCGAACGAAATTTCATAGAATTTTAAAACAATTTACATAGAAAATACGTTTGATATCGAATGACGTAATTTGCCCCCTATTCTAGTGAACTCCTTTGCTGATAATTCTCTAGCGAGCCTAACGCCAATTTCATTGCAAGCGATCCCGAAGTGGTCCGGGACTCATTAAAGCACGACCCGCTTCGAGATGTTTCAAGATTGTCAAAGCACTAACAGGCCGTTCGCCAATAAACACCGTGAACATCATATTAGGTATGAAGACTCGCATTACTCCTGTCAATGGCATGGCGACTTGTCGACATTTTTCTAAACAAATGGATTTTTCATTTGAGATTAAAAGTACATTTTTTCAGATTATCCCAGATTAAAATCCCAGAAAAAATTAAAATTAAAAAAAAAAAAAATGATTGTATGCGGTTTTTTCTAAATTATAATATAAAAAAATTAAGAGGTCCAGCCACCACTCAGGTCTAGGGGGCGGGCAATCCAAAAAGTCTATAAATAAAGGAACCGCTCCCTGACATACCATTCTATTTCACCATCGGCAACAAAGACGAATGATCAGAAGACAAGCGCCACGTATTGGGAAGTAGCAATTGCTGTTGTTATTTCTAAGGTGCTTAATAATAAAATAAAAAAAATATATACTGTCCTTTCCACAAATTCCAATACGAAGTACAGCATCAGTAGGGGGTTTACCAATGAATCTCAATAAAAAAATTTCAATTACGTATTTATAATATTATATAAATTATATATATAGGTACATACATACATATTTGCAGTAAAAAATAATTAACACCATACAAAGTATAAAACGGCACATAAAACTACCATCATGTTAACTTTCCCATCACTAAAGAAAATAACAGAAATAGCTGTTTTTCCATATGATACTACAGGTACTCATATATTATAAATCCCTTTGCAGGCCTGTTTGTTAGTCATGCCAAAGCAACTAAACCGATTTCGTTCAAATTTGGAATATACTAAATAGACTAAACATAAAAAGTGCAAATAGGGTCTGCTTTTTTATTTAATATTGGACCTGGGCGTGGCACCTCCCATATAAACTAAATACTGATACGTGAATTCGATTTTTACTCAGGATTAGTTCAGAATGTTGGGCGGTCATTAATGACTAACATAAGTCACTAAAATATATAAGAAAAGAAAACACAGAAGCACTGAAATAAATCTTTTTTTGAGCTCAAAATTTTAAAAAGCACTAAATATTGCACATGTAAATGACTTTCAGTTGATAGCACTGTTCAAAATAAAAACTCAAAAAGTGTTTTGTACATGGCAATCATATTTCAACATACACACGCATACATACATACATACATATGTATATACAAGAAAGCCCAAATTTAATCCTGTTACATTGCTCGTACATTTAAGAAATAGTAAAAGAGAAAGAAAAAAAGAATAAAAGTAGAAGAAAAACAATCAAAATTGTTGGAATCATTGTAGTTGCCATAGTCAACGTCATCATCATCATCATCACCATCGCTTAACTTTACGTCTTTCAATTTAATTTTTCTTGTCTTTTAAGGTTTTATTTGATGGTAAAACGCTTTTGTTGGTGCACAATAATAGTAGACCCTCATAAAAAAGTGTCAAATATCCTTTTATTTCAATTTCTACTTTTTTTTCTCTCACTTTTTTTATTTTTAACATTTCTAAAGGCATTCAGAAGTGTTTTTTTTTTTTTAATTTTTTATTTGATTTTTAAACGTTTTTCTTTTTCCTTTTCTTTTGATTTCTTTTTTCTTATTTAAATAATAATACAATTTGATTTCTTTTAAATAAGAATGAAAAAATAATAATGATGTTGATGATGATGTCTCTTCTTCTACTGCATTATAAACTATAATACCAAATGAAAAATGTTATTTTGAATGGTATTGAGATGTAAATAGAATTTTATTTTATTAAGTACCAGAAATTATTATTTCTTTCTTTATTTCTTGGCTTTCAGACAGGACCACTATATTTCTCATTTTTTTCTTATTCATTTATATAGTCAATAAAATCAAATTTCATATTTTAAACCCAAAGAAAAAAAATATTATATGAAAAATAAAATTATGATAAAACGTGTTAAATAATGGAAAACGTCAGATGAAAAGAAAAGGAAATCATAACAAAGCATTGCATTAAAAGACAATTCTAAAGCATAGAAAAAATTTGTTATTCTCCCGTATTTACATATAAAAAATTAAAATAGATTTGAAATGTATTAAAAACAAAAAAAAAAACCTTGTATAAGAAATTTGACTAAAAACATATTTTAGATCTATTTTATTTTCTATGAATACGGAACAACAATCCAGTTAAAAGTTGCCATTTTTTTCAAGGAATATATAATAGGAGTACAATCAATAGCACTTCTCAAGAAGATTTCACAAATGCCTCAATTAACCTTCATCTGCTCCTCAAAATAAATTACATTGTCTACCCTGGCGTCGTTTTCGACGCACAATATATTTCTTATGGTTTTTAGAAGAAAAACGCGAAACACACATGATGAGAAAACTAAAAATTGCTAGTATTTATATTTGCTTAATATTAAAATATTGCTTTTAGTTTTATTATATATTAGAGTGAATTATTATCAATGCATTTAACACATACGTTTTGGTTATAAATAGATGTTTTTACATGCACTTTTTGAACAAAAGCAACAAATAGTAGTATGCGTGTTATTTTTTGAAGTAGAATTGCTTTCAAAACATATCGAACACTTTTGTGTACTTTTAATTTGTAAAGGAACGCTTTTTGATCTCTTCGGTGCATATGATAAAAATGGCAATTCAATAAAATTTACAAATGAACTTGATCGTAGCTTTCCTGTTCTATTTTTCATACAAAGGATAACCCCGGTTCCCCTAGAAAATTCCTTTTTATTGTAAGTTTATGTATTGGTTGGCAATTAGAATTAATTTTTTTTAAATAATTAAGGCATTCAATGCAGCCGAATATATTCGCAAATACAGCCATCGGCCTCTTGCAACTGTAGCAAGAAAGCATCTTATCGACCCTATCGATACAGTCTATATTGAAGTAAAAAAACTATTTAAAATTGTGGTTTTGTTATAATAACTCATAATTGTTGGCAACCTTTCAATCTCCGGGATCAAATTTTTTAGAGTTATGCAATATATTTTGTAAAATTGTACACTCATTTTTTCTACCAATATATCAAACAAGTATTGTATTGATTGTGAATGCAAATGTTGATTTGTGCAAAGGTAAAAGCTAATATCATCATCCAAAGGAATAACTTCATTGACATCTTCAAAAGTGTTTTTCGACATAATTGCCCTTAACATAATACGACTATACTCTCAATCGAATAAATCAGCATTTGATTGATTTTTTGATGTAAAAAATATACAACATTCATGTATAACGAGTAATTAATTTACCTATACTTATACAAGCCAGCTAAAATCAAAACAACCATAGAAGCTGGCAACAAACTGGAATCAATTTGCAAGAAATCATCGCCATACTAAGCTTTGGAAAATGCATTTGTATACCTTAGAAATACACTTTTAATATGCAATTCGTGTGACGGCGGGCAGAAGAAGATCGATAACATTTTAGTTCTAAACCTACCACCTTGTGGCTGACTACACTACTACTAACTACAGGATTTCTGACATCAGAAAAACTGTAGTTATCTTCAGCTTCACTTTCATTTATAAGAGCTCTTATTTCTTCACTTGAAAAATATTTTATTTACTTCTTTTAAATTTTTTGATATATTTTGCTTACAAAAATGACTTTATCACCTATAAAAAGCACAATGACTGGTAAAAAACAAAGTTGCCCGCCAAAAAACATACGCTTTCTCATATGTGTCGAAAACGACGCATGAGGGTAGACAACGTAACTTTTTAGATACAATAAAAAAAAAACAAAATTTATAATACGAAAATAAGTCTAAATGTGAATATTTACGTGTTCTACAAAGTCAGGAAACTTCACAAACTTTTAGCTAACCATATTAATAAAAATTCAAAAATCGTATTGGGTATGCGTCGTTTTCGACGCAAAGAGCAGATAAAGGTTAAGCTTAAATGTATAGAAAATACACAGAGGGAAAAAAGGCGGTCTAAAATTATTAACCAAGGGTATCAAATTAAGAACAAATTGTGAACAATATTTTGTTAACTTTCGGTTCCAAATCAAGCTTAATGCTTAATTAAAATAAGAACAAATGGCACAAAATACCATAAGTTAACAAATCAAGAACAACCGGTAGTAAAATCCTGAACAATTGTATAAAAATATCATAAGTTAATAAAAAAAAAATCGATACCAAGCGTTAACGAAGTAAGCACAAACGGACTTAACTTAATTTTAATACCAAATGGTATCAATTTCGGTAAGTTTCTCCCACTTTTTTTCTGAGTGTAAAAAAGCATATTTAATGATTCACGAAATGATTAACTCTGGGTCTAACAGGAACATAATCTGATTTACTTTAATGCAACCTTCTCCATATAGATGCAGCCAGGAATACATGGAATATAATTGCAAAATGAGAATAATTAAAGAAAACTCAAAATACGGCTTTCCATTTTGTCCAGAAGGGTTGGTTTTAATGCTATCTGTAGAACGAATGCAAATTTGCACATTTGTAAGCACTTGGAATTAGGTCATGGAAATAAGACTACTTTACTGCTAAATAGAAGCGGCAAGCGTTTTCTAGCTGTCAAAATTTGTCATGCCGGTACAATTTTTATGGAGCATCCCAAAATAACGCGGCGGCAACGCTTTGCAATTAGAAAATCTAATTTTAACAGAGCGTTTAATAGCAAAGTTGGTCGCAAAAGGCAAATAAAATGTAAACAAATAGGAAAAAAACAGGGTTGTGATATAAATATATGTTATTTGCATAACCATGATTTATTCGTAAAGGCAAAAAATAAACAAAATAGAATATAATAAATATTATTATAAAATAAATAAAAAAATATAATAAAAATAAATAAAATAGTACTATAAAATTTAGTTTATGTTGCAAATACCAATAGAGAAATGCAGTTTATTATTAAAATAGTCAGAATTGTTATATAAGCATATGTTGTTGTATTACCCTGTTTTTAATGTTTTGACAAAACGTTGCCGCTCTTATTTAGGGATGGCGGTTCAGAATAAGCGCTGAGCGTTGGAAAACGTTCCGCTTGCCACTCTTATTTAGAGATGGTTCTTAGCCGCTTATAATCTCGTGCTAATTTGTAAGACAACACAGCTTATAAAACATTCAAAGACGGTTATGTTGTGAAAGTTGCTAAATTACATTTTGTAAACGAAATTTTGGATTGAGAAGGAAAGCATAAAGTCGAAAATCCTAGCATTAAAGATGATTATATATTCCCCTATTATTGGGACCACATTTGCATAATCGGCTTAGCTTCTTGCAGCATCCAATTCTATCCATGAGTACCGAGACTTATAGTTTAACGTCGACTCCGGACGACAGACTTGAGAAGCTTGTTCATGGCAATCAGCTACTCTTAGAGCTATTGCCAGAAGACTGCTAAGACGTAATTGTCGAAATAAATACATAATTTTTTTAAGATGTCAGAGCTGGGGTTTGAAATCGGAGCAGTTTTCTAGTAAGCCAACACACTAACACTTGTGGGAGAAATTAAAAAAAGGCTGTCTAAATGGCAGCCAAAAAATATTGTCACTTTGATGAAGGTCCTGAAAAAAGAGTGTTATAATTCCAATTCAGACGGCAAATTACGTAATTTATATGTAAACTTTATAAGATTGTAGAGAATTGTATAGAATCTTTAAAAAAGTCGGTTGAAAATCTTCAGACTAAAAGTGCAAGCAATAAATAATTCACCAATTACACTGTGCTCGAATTTACATACATACATACATAACTGGCCTTTACAACCCTGTGTCAGGATTACGGCCTAGCTTCTCGCAGCACTCATGTTGTGTGTGTCAATTTTTATCCATGACAAATAACAGTACATTTGCATTAGGGTGTGCCTTATTTGGATGTGTCCTTTTTTCGTAACTTCTCCGAGAAATGTTTTTGTATGTACTATTGTGTCTGTTATACACTCAACTAAGAACGAGGCAAGTGTGCCAACATAAAACAAAACAAAAATTGCTACTCATATGCAAATAATATAAAGATGAAGGTCCACACCATGCGTTCATGCATAGTTGCGTACGAGACTTTTTGTACATTCTATCCATTTCTAAATTCAAGTTACATGCAATGCGTTTAATGCGCCATATTAATATTTTTTTTTATGAGCTGTTGTGTTAATATCGTTATCAAATAAAAACAATTTAGGCATAATGGAGTGTAATATTGAGATTTTAAAAGAAATTGTAGAAATCCTTGATTTAGTATTTATTATATTTTGTGCTACAAGAGCCTATGCAAAGTTTAAAAATAACACGAGCTTCTCCTCCATAACAGTTGTTTTTTAAATAATAATAAATACAACAGAGATGGCATTCAGTTCTTAAAATTAATCGATAAATAGAATACAAAATATAAAAATTGTATTTAAAATTAATTTTTATGTATTTTTCTCTTTTTCTATAATGAAAAACTTTTTTATAAAAAATACACAATATTGAGAAAATACACAATATTTTTAGTTTTTGCACTTTCGGCATAAATGTATGTACAAAAGAGTTGCTCAGATCCATGTGAGAAAACTGGGAACCAACGATTTTATCTTGAATTTTAAAGTTTATGTGATCCACATCCTTGTTCTTTGCAGCTAAAATTGCTCTTTCACTCAACCAATCGTAGTTCTTATGGTTAGCAATTATACTTATTAGGAAACACTTTTTTGATGAGCTCCTCTTTCATTGAGACGAAATTACAAAAATTCGGAGGAAAGGATATCAATCCATTCGATGCGTCGACAGGAATACGACCATTACCAATAGTTAGCAGTTGATTGGAGAAAACTTCGGAAAATGGATCGTTTTGCAATGCAACTCGCATGTTTGTCGTCAGCTGAAGTTTCTTCACATAACGCCACAATGTCGATGATTTGAGGCAAGCATTGATCTCATCGGCTGCGGTCGATCGTGGTAATACTGGCAGTATTTGCCGAAAATCACCTGAGAGTAAAATCAATGCACCGACAAAATATCTTGCGTAATTACGCAGATCTTGCACGAACTTTATCCAGAATCAGTGATATGAGGAATGTCTTGCCAGTGCCACCAGGCGCATCAAGGAAAAACATGCCAGCATTTATACCATCAATTGTGTTCATCACCGTATCGTACACTTCTTTTTGTTGGGGATTTAGTAAAGGTACATTAGTTCGAACCAATTTGCTTAATGCATTTGTGTCGTATTCATATTGAAGACAAAATAACCGTTTTTCCGAGGTCGTTTACATTACCATCGTTATTAATTGCATCACGCAAATGAATATTCTCTTCTGAACGTAATTTCTTTTGATTAAAACGTATGAAATTTAGTCGTTCAGTTTCAATGTTTGCGTACATATCAACAACGAACAGATGAAAAAGTCGGCGAAAACACAAAATGTGGACACCAACTGAAAGCTCTATACATATCGTCATACTAAATACAAACGGACGTAACTACAGTTTTTTTTTTACATGAGAAGCAAAAAACCTTAAAATCGAAAATTTTGTAAATCCTGAAAACCATAATTTTCAGTATCGTAATTAAGGATTGGCATCCCTATAATTCAAGCAAGCGTTAATTTGATCAACAGCATGGTGTGAAAAGTCATGACACTAGTGAGACCACCATTCCTATATAGTGTGAACAGTCATCCAACTCTAGTGTGAACACAATTGTAATATAGGCAACTCTAGTGTGAACATCATTGCGACATAGAAAATTTTTTTGCTATTCTTCTTATCAATGGGAATACCATCGCAACATAGTGTGAACAGTCAAGCATTTATGAACCCCGGATTTTAAAAGTACACACTTACGTTATTTCATTTTTCTGGAATATTAAAAAAATTTTTTTTGTTATTCTTCTTACTTGGCCCGAGACCATTCCGAATTGGTACGAAACATCAAAATCGGTTTTAGTGTGAACACCATTGAAACATAGTGTGACCAGTCATGCAACTCTAATGTGAAGAGTCATGCAAGGCGTTGTGTAAACCCGGTATTTTTTATTTATTTATTTATTTATTTATTTATTTATTTAATTATGTCTATGGATAATAGTTCCTTACAGACTAGAGTACAATTTACAAACAATATATAAGTAAATATTTAATAATAATGATTTAAATACAAAATAATTTTTCTTTTCAAGGAATCATTACTCTCAGAAAAAGTACACACGTAATTTTTTTTTTTTTCTGTCATTTTTTAGAAATTTTTTTTTGCTATTCTTCTTATTTGGCCAGAGACCATTCCGAATTGGTACGAATAATCGAAATCGGTCCAGGCGTTCTTGAGTTATAAGCGTAGTTACTAACGCCACTTTCTTTTATATACATATAGATATATATATTGACGTAAAAAGGAATACACCACACAGACATAAGTATTTATCGATAACACTTAAAATAAAATATGGTTTGTCATCCCTGACTGTAAAGAACAGCTATATATATACTATATGCTATATATACTATATGCTGTTCTATTCTATGGGTCTTGCTGTGTAACTTGTCACATACAATAATGCTGATACTACTTTTTTGTTAGATGAATAAAAAGGAGAGATGCATAAACGCATTAATACAATATAAAATAATTTTATATTTTGACTTTTTTTGTAAAATTTTTATAAGTAACAAATTGATTGAGTCTGAGGTCAATCAATTATAATAAATTGTCGATATTTCGCTACTCCTTTGTATGAATTTGCAAATACTCAAACTATTTTCATATAAAGAATTAGTTATTTGTGCACTAATTGCGTAACTTATAATAAATATGTTTTATAACTTTTAGATTATTATATTTCCACGAAGCAATATTAAAAACAACATCTGTACTAATTTTATAATAGTTTAGGAAATTAAGACAACTTGTAAGTAGGTGCCGTACCCGCTAAAAAGCTTCCTCTGAAGCAACCCAACTAAAATTTTCTAAATTTCGCAAATTTGATAAATAACTCTCACCCTAATGTTTGTTACATACATACTCGTATGTCAGCAACAAATTTATTTTAAAATTTCCTGTTATTGTACAGCAAAAAAAAAACAAAATTGAGGATTAAATATAAAATTCTTCCATGACCATTTTACTATTTTGCTTTTTAATGTTTTTGATTTCAATAAAATTGAGTGTTAAATTGTCGTCTTAGGCCTTTTATCCGTCAATCTATCCATATGTTTTTTGTCTTTTATTTTAAACTGACAAGCTACAAAGTCTGGCTTATACTTAATTTTACCATTTTGCTTTTTTAACGAAGCTCTTGTTTATGTAAATTTAAGAATCAAATATTTCTTTATATTATAGTTGTTGGTTTGTTTATCGTTTCAGTTTTATGCAAATTGTTTTTATTCAAAACTTGGAAAATATTTGACTACTTTTCTTGGCATTAAATGTATGTTGTTCATATGAATATTTTTCCCAATTTTTGTTTTGTTTTTTTGTGATTCTTCCGCTGCCAGAATTTTATATCCGTATGTATTTACGAGTATATTCTAATACATATGTACATTTAACACTTGTATTTATACATAAAAAACAAATTTACTTCTGGACTATTTTCTTAATTTTTGTTTTAAATCCTTTAACGGATCACATTTTAGTACAGTGACACAGAAAAGTAGTTGTAAACAAAAAAGAAAAACATGTTTGCCTTACTAATAACAAAATAATTATTTTAAAAATAAGTAATAAAAATATAATTAAAAAAAGCTTCTAACAAGCTTTTTCCAGTAAATCCAAATGTAGTATGCCAGTTTGCTAATTTTTACTACTTATAGAGAACGCGAGCAACAAATTTAACTGGGGTATATAATTCAACATTGTTTACCACATATCGAAATTTTAAAAATCGCAACAGTGCAACCTAATTTGGATTTTCAAGTGTTAACTTACGTTGCATTCGGCATGGACGCTACAATAAGAAACTTAAACATTAAATACACGTCATGAACTGTAATGCTAAATTATATTGTTGAAAAACTGCCGATAAATAAAAATAAAGAGAGAAATGTTTAACCCTAATAGGTATGAGGGTTTTTTGTCGCTAAATGGCATAACCATTTAACCTATTACCGGGCCTTCAAGACACACCATGCACGAGGTCTACTAGTGGCCGGAGGAGCTGTTGGCCAAATCTTACCGTCCTTTGACTTGTACGATGCAGTTGACATCGACGAACTTGACAAACTTTGTTTGTTTGCAGGTAGCTGTAGTCCCTCCCATATATGACCGTCCAGTCCATGCCGCAATCTCTGCCAAAAGACCATCGTGCTTGCTGTGTTTTAAGTTGAACAAAAAAAGCGAAAAACACATTTTTATTGCATGTATTGCAACTCAAATGCTAGCTACTTCTGCGTTAAATGCCGTGTATAAAATTCATTTGTATATTATATACATTAATAAAATAGCTTTAATAGATAACTAAGATGTATAAAAATGCGTTTTTAATGTTCATTTTGTGGTTTTCCTAGCATAAAATGCATTTAAACGCACTATTAACACATCTGTCTATGCATTTCCATACAAACCCCATGTAGTTCTTCACAGACCTGGTTATGCCGTTTATAACAAAATATTTGTATACCTGGATTAACCTGAACCCAGACCCCCAATCGCCCTGATTTTTTCCTCATTTTGCTTGGAGATAGTTTCTCCAGGAAGTCATGGAAGGATTTGTCTCTAACATGAAAAACAAAAAAGTTATGCACACTTCAATATGCTAAAAGTCTGCACAGAACTGGATATACCTCCTAACCCTGGATATACCTCCTTGACCCGAAAGTAGCTAAACTTTCATTACTGCTTCAAATGAGGAATGAAACGCTGCCACAAAAAAAAAATAGAATGACAGCAGTTTTGCAACCAGCTTTACTGCTTAACGCACTATCAAAATTAGATTTACTAAATGCAAAGCGTTGACCTCGCGATATTTGGCTTAGTACTACAAATTTTTTAAGATTATAAGAACTTTCGACATCTAAATGACGCTTGGTGCTCCAATTTACGTTAATAATGTTTGTACACTCGTTGTAGAAAACAAGAAATTCTTCCCCGTTAAAACTTTCATTTAAAAAATTCATTAATTGTGAAAGATTTTAAAATCGCAGGGGTACAGTTACAGCTCTAACGATATGTATTGGTAAACAAAAATAATCAGGGTATACATATTCAACACTAAACTTCGCTTACGCCTTTCCATGTGGAAAGTTAATTTTTTCTTAGGTAAACAAAAAAGTATGTAGTTGTCGCGGTCTAGTGGTTAATGTATTGATTTACTAAGACGATAGTGCCCGACTCAAAAGAAAATATGAAAAAATCATTTCTTTCGGCGACTACCTCTCAGCAGTCTTCTGGCAAAAGCTCAGAGAGTAACTGATTGCCATGAAAAACATACTCAAATCTGTCGTTCGGAGTCGACTTTAAACTGTAGGTCTCGGTACTCATAGATAAAAATTAACACACAAAACATGAGAGGTGCGAGAAGCTAGGCCGTAACCCTTTGAACATCACATCTCATTGACGGATTCAGTGGAGGTTTTTCTTAAGCATTCCGAAGCTGTAAACTTCACTACTTAAATTGCCGCATTTAGTCCTATTAAGTGCTTGATTTTAGATGTGAATTGGGATGAATTTGAGGCAATTTACAGAGCCTTTTAATTGTCTTTTGTAAGCACTCCTCCTTTTTAATTTTTATGATATGCTTTACAATGGTTTATTTAATTCATTAACACATTATGAATTCCTCTGATTTTGCTAGCGGTTTCGCAAATTCCGAAAAATTTTTTTTGTCTATTTTCCTTATTTTGAATTTTATTTGGCTTTATTAGAACGGCCTACTGATTTAAGTTACAAGTGGTTGTGGTTCTATTCTGTTGAACCAACAATTTAATAGAAAATTTTATAGTGGACCTCAAAGTTTTTTGTGTTTGAATTGTCAATTTAAGAATCCATTATGTTTTATTTATTTAATTATTTCAATGCCTCATACACGAGACCTAAGTCTTATATTGCAGTATGAAACTGAGCAAATTTACAAAATAATAATATTCAGAAAACAAAAACATTTCTTTGTTTTTTTGTAAATTTGTAGTTCGCTTTTTTTTTTTTTTTTTGTTAGCTCTTTTTTTAATATTAAATATGCTCTGGTTCTATCCCGATGAAATATATTAAAAAACACGAAGAACACTTTTATTTCATTTGATTGTGCAAAATTCGTTCAATTCTTTTTTAATTTCAGTCTGTGACCCACTGTTTACTGCATTTTAAAATAGAAAGAGAATTCAAAAAGTTTTGTTGGCATTTATACCATCTATTATACTCGTATTCTTTTACTTAATAAAAGCGTATCTAATTAAGTTTAATTCTACTCTGAACGCCTTAAATAACCAAAATAGAAACAAAGCAAATGAATGAATGAATAAAATAAGTTGAGGAAATAAAAAACAATATGTTGTCTCATTTTTTTAAATAATAATGAAGAAAAAAATCAGAAAAAGACAAACAAAAATTGTTTAATTTTTCTCGCTTTTAAGGATTATTTTCATATCGTAGTTTTTTATGTGACTTCAATCCTAAATGACTGGTATTGTGCTGTTTTTCTTGGTTTAAACTAACAAACTGAAATAAACTACGGTGGTTAAGCATTTAAATGAGATTATTTTGTTTTTTGGCTTAAGCCAAAATTATATTAAAATAATTCTCCTGTATTGCAGGAGATTTCGTTCGTGGAATTTTATATAAAAATGTCCAAACATTTTTGTTACTTCTATTACAGCACTTATGTATGTACGTGAAAATCGTTTGACCTAAAATTAGAAGGAAATATAATATTAGAATCTAGTGTAATACAATACTTTCTTGTGCATGAAACAATTTTAATTTTTGACTTTATTCGAGACAAAAAACGAGTTTAACAATTTATTAATTTTTGTTTCTTTACAGGAGAAAATCCTTTATAAACGTTTTATTTTATCTTTTAAATAAAATATTTGTACTTAAATTAATGTGTGCATTAACTAGAAAATGTAAATACTCTTCTCATTTGAATAAAACGTTCAATCAAATTTATTTTGTAACTAGCTGAAACCCAGCGTACTTCGCTACACCTACCACTATAATTTGTCCACATTTTCCAACTTATGATTTTTAGTGACTACGTAGTAATTCCGACCAAATTCATAAACTGTAACTGTTGCTAATTTCAAGACATACTGAACTCAATATTTAGTTTATCTGGAGGCTACCACGTCTACTTGTCCGCCTTTTTTTCTAGTAATATTTTTAATGACTACGAAATCAATCACACCAAATTCAGAAACTTTAGCCACTTTTGACCGACGATTTGCTTTGTCCATGAAGTCATTCTGACCCAATTCTGAAACTTTAGCTTTAACCGTTCCGAAGATATACAAAAATCAGTATTTAGAGACAAATAGAAAAAAGTGGGCGTAAATGTAGGCGCGGCCAATTTTTCTCTATTAAAACTTAAAATGGATTAAATGAGTTTATTTTTTTTTATTTATTACATTTATTTATATTTATTAGTCAAATTCATGGAGCCGTTTTCTAATTTTAGGTAAATCAAAAAACGTGGGCGTAAAAGTGGGCGGGGAAAAATTTTCTTTCGGTAAAAATCTAAGTTGGATAGAGCACATAAACTCCCGCACGACGATATGCCTTTTCGTTATTCACTTAAACTTGAATCTTATGGGATCCTATGAGAAACAACTTTTTCTTGAGATTTAAATGGAATTGAAATTACACAACTTGGAGAAATGTTAGATTAGGATTGACGGCAAATGCTATTAAATGCGTCACAATTTTAAACGTCAGCAGCATAGATAAGAGAATAGAAATGAACGAAAACAGATGGGAGATCATTAACAAAGAGTGAAAAAAAATATCAGTCCAAAATGGCACTCCAGAGGGAACATTGATGATTTTGGATTTATCACCAGTTAATGTTTTCTGTTGAGTTCTATCAGAAAGATAAGACATTAGCCAGAAAAAGTGTCACTAAGCCCAAGGCATGAGAGTTTGAAAAGTAAGACTATAGTTGACTTTATTAAACGCTATACTACAATCTTTATAGATTATTTCCGCTTGTTATTTACGAAGACATCACAAATTTTAGTTTTAAAACGCAGTTTCTGGAAACCTAGAGAGAAAGAAAGATATTTGATGAGATAAAATGTCAGTTAAAATTCTATAAAAAAGGTTTGATCTTGTATTTGTCCAATTCCTTTATAACTCGAAACTTCAAAATTACATTCACTTGTATATAAAATTATTTTGTTATATACATATATAGATAGATGGCTTCTTTCAAATCGGTGGTTTATTTTATTTTTTAACAATTAAAGTAAGAGGTGCCCATAGTTGTTCTGCACTGTTTATAAGAATATCATTAACTATTCCACCAGGAGCAGAATAATCTGAATTTTATTACAATTTTAAGCTTAATAATACCGTCTCAGTACTAATTAATGCAAAATATATATTTAATAATGTGATGGAAATCGATTTCGATCGAAATTGAATTCGAATGCAATTTCACGTTGCTATACTTTCCAAGACTTTTCAGAATGGGAATTCCTTTTTTACTCATAACCTTAATGACTATTGCCACTGCATCCTTGATTATTACAACTGAAAAATAATTAAAAAAAATTTTATATGACTTTAAAAATACAGACGATTTAAATTTTGAACGAAATCGTTTTCCATTCTATACCTGAATGGTTTTTATATTAAATAAAACCTTTATCACTGCCAGCAAGTATTTTAGAAACTGTTTCGGATATACATTCATGTAATACAATATAATATTTTAAGACAATCTTATTAACGGTTCAGGGTTACGGCCTAGCTTCTAGCAGCACCCATGTTGTGTACTTCAATATCTATCCATGAGCACCGGGACCTACAGTTTAACGTCGACTTCGAACGACAAATTTGAGAAGCTTCTTTAGAGCTTTTGCCAGAAGACTAAGAGGTAGTCGTTGAAAAAAAAAATAATAATTTTTTTTATATTTCTTTTTTTTTATATGTCTGAGCTGAGGTTGGAATCCGAAGCTTTTGTCTAATAACAACAAACAAACTACTATTTAGATTGGGGTGACCAATTTATGTAAAATATACATATATTTAATTTCTGAGCCAAATTGTATGTACGAGTATATGTATATAGGTTTTTATATTACATAAAAGATAGTTACTCCCTGGGGGATCTTTATCAGGGCCAAAAAGTATTTTAGGAACTTGGACATGGGCAATCAAATGGTAAATTCTAGTTATTTGTGTTGATAATTATTTTCTTTCAGTAATATTTTTTAAGTCATTATTTTCCCAATATGTGTACAAATCAGAGTTGGGTTTATTGCATTAGATTTAATTTTCCACTAAATTTAGTGGTAGTGGTAAAAATAGTGCGTTATCGCCTCTTATATTTAGTGGTAGTGGAAATTTAATGCATTAAATTAAACGAATTTAGTGGTAGTGGAAATTTAGTGCATTGAATAAAATAAATTTAGTGGTAGTGGAAATTTAGTGCATTAAATAAAACGATTTTAGTGGTAGTTTATATTTATTGCATTAAATATAAAAATTTTAGTGGCAATGAAAATTTAGCGCACTAATTTTGAATAATTAGTGGTAATATAACTCCATTGGCACTATAGTGGAATGGAAATTTAGTTCCACTATCGTTTTAATATACCTTTATATCGTTGGTCTCAGGTAGAAAGGCCCTAACTCAAATAATTTAAAATTTACAGGAGGCGGTAAAAATACAACAGATACTGTAATTAGTAATATATAACTTTTATTAAATGCTGTACAATTGCTTGTAATAACGTTATTTTTAATAATATTGTAAACATTCTTTGTGAGCAGCGGAATATTTCTAAAATGCATTGGATTTACTGAAAAAAAGTAAGTTTTGAAAAAATGCGAGTTAGGGCCTTTCTACCTGAGACCAACGATATATGGATATAATATTATTATATGCATACATAGCTTAAGTCAATGTCAAACTAAATTGTAGTGAATGTTATTTTCTTAATTTATTGTGTCCGCCTGTATAAAGTAAATAATTGTTGTTATTGTTTTAATAAGAATTTTAGTACTTTCAAATGTAATAAATTATTCAGTTCACCATAGGTAAGATTTTAACGGCGCGGACTGTTAATCTTGCCAGCCGCTAATCATCCAGAATTAGTAATACCACTTAATTTGTTTTATTCAATGCACTAAATTTCCACTACCACTAAATTTGTTTTTTTTAATGCACTAAATTTCCACTACCACTAAATTCGTTTTATTTAATGCATTAATTTTCCTAATGGTTTTATTTAGTGGTTAATTATTTCCATCTGCATTTAGTGGTGGCTGGAATATTGCTGCATTAATAATAAGTCGTTTAGTGGTAGTGGAAGCGATAATGCATTATAAATTCAATGCAATAAACCCAGCTCTGGTACAAATGTACATACATATTGTATGTTTATAAAAATAGTTCATTCAATAAGTCTAAATTTATAATCATATATTAAATTCATAGATCTTATTAATCTAAATAAAACTGCCGTTATAATTTTCGAGTCTGTGTATAGATTTTTTCTATCTCAATTCATCTATTGCTTTTGGTAACGAAAATAATACCTCCCAAAATAAACTAAAAAATATCTTTTAATAAATTAGTTTCAAATTTCTTTATTAACATGTGTTAAATAATAAAAAAATTAAAAAAAAAAAACACTGGGGGGAAAAATTATGAAAATAAATATTTGGTATCCATAAACCAATTAGAAATATTACCTCATAATTTTTTATTATTAAATCCCAACGAAAACCAAAGAAAGAAAAAGGGAAAATCTGTTTATTTATCGGATGCCTTTAATGACTTTTGAGAAAGAATGAAAAGCAAATGTAAAAATATTTTGGTGTTTTTAAAGCATAAAAAATGAAAACATTATTGAAACAAAAGAATATAAGATATATGGTCATACTTTAACCCGCCCATGTCATGTTCTTTAATTCTCCCCCAAACAAAAAAAAAAAAAAATTAATTAAGAAATACCAAAAAAAAAAAAAAACACACATTTTTTCGGCGGTTCTAAAAAAGATTTATAAAAAAACGCACAAAAAATAAATACAAAAAAATTAAAAATAAAGATTTTTGATTAAATAGTACAAGAAAAAAAATGTATATGTACATACATATGTATATGTATGTAGAAGTATACTGAAAATAATAAACTGTGACAATCCTTAATGCCTGAACGATGCTCTTACTGTGTTGTACGAGTATTTGAATTACTGACTAAGTGACTGAGTGATGCATTTTTCCTGTTTCAAATTGCTACTTGAATTTGAGGCTGTCAGCAATATTTTAATAGCATAGACGCACACAAAACGAGAGGGCGTTTGATTCAGTGACAATGTCAACGATGTAAATGTGTGACATATATGACTGACATTAATTAAAAGAAATACCAAAAACATTGACATTTCGTTGTGTCTACCTCTTTCCTAGTTCTCTAAAATAAAATTAAAAGTATTTTTCAATACTTTGACTCTGAAGACATTTGCTAATGATGATACTGGCTGAAATGACTCTTGCTATGTTGTATTTATGCTGGTTGCTAAATATAATTTTTTTTACAATTTTGATGGGTTTAAGTTTTGTTAAATTTTTAACTTTTTATGGTTTATTGGGTGTAAGATAATAAAATATTGGTTTGCTTTTGTCAGTGTATACACGGTATTATTTTCTATTTTAGCAGTTTTTTGTGAAGCACTATTTATTAAAGTTACATACGTGTATTTTATGCTAACAAAACGTACATAGATAAATATTTAAAAGAATGCAAACATTAAACATAAAATTAATGACAACATTGAAGGCTCAAACAAAGCTAATTTGTCAATTTGCTTCGAGCACCGAAACATTAGAAATAGTTTTTTAGTATACAGTTCTATTATCTATTACACCCCTTAGGGTTTATGTGCACAGTTGTCCTGTGAAGTACGTTCGTTTTACGCTAACTTAGAGGTTTATGTACACAAAAAGAATGTTTAGAAAATTTCAGAGAAAAGCAAATTTCTATACAATAAAAGTTGTAGCAGAATCTACACGTACAGTAGAGCTAAACTTTCTCAAAAACTTAAATCTGATATAATAAATAAGGTAGTCTTAGTTTGTCTGCTAAAATGGGTATGCTGATAAATAAGAGCAAGACGAAGTACATATTGTCGATGAATAGAGAAGTTGAACCTATCGGGTCCTTTATAGCAGCCGCAATGTCTGAGCTCGGTATTCCTGCAAAGCTGGTAACGCTGTACAGAATGACGTGGAACAATTCCTACAGCTCCGTCAAGGTAGGAAAAGACCTCTCGGAGATCACTTATCCTGCGACCCCTTCAATTTCGTCATAGAAGTTTAATGCGAAAGGCGGGTGTGCATCGTAATGGCACTATTTTTAAGAAAATAGACATTCCTTGCGTATGCAGACAATATAGCCATCATTGGGCTATCCTATCCATTGGGCACACCAAGTGAATTGACAACGCAGTCTTTAATGCTATTGAACGGGAGTCTGCTAAAATGGGTCTGGCGGTAAATGAGAGCAAGACAAAGTACATGTTGTCCACAAGTAAGGACGTTGAACCTATCGGCCCCCAGATTATAGCAGTCAACTATACTTTCGATGTAGTCAAGGAGTTCATTCACTTTGGAACCGCCAGTACTAGCAAGAATGATGTCGTCTGGAAATCAAACGAAGAATCACACAGACTATCGTACGATGAAATTAACACTCTACAAGTCGTTAATTTTTCTGGTACTTCTCTATGGTGCGGAAGCATGGACGTTATCTTGTGCCGTTGCAGCGGTCCTGGGAGTATTCGAGAGAAAAGTTCTTCGTAATATCTTTGGTCCACTAAGTCATGGCGATAAGTTTCTCATTAGAACAAACTATGAGCTGCATAAGCTCCTCGGCGATATAAGCGTTGTTCAGCGCCTTCACATCCAGCGGCTACGGTGGCTTTACCATATCGTTCGGATGGAAAAATTTGCTATAGAGAGGAAAGCTGTCGGTGCGAAATTCACTAGACATTGGCGTAGACAACGACTATGTTTACATTGGAAAGACAAGGTAGTTAAAGCCCTGTCATCATCTGGTGTGACCAACTGCAGAAGGGGCGCGCTTAGCAGGCTGAAACTCGTCAATAATTTTGCATTATAAAATTCTATCTTCTTATTTATTTAAACAAAGACTTAAAAAAGTAAAACAGCTAACGGTTATTAGTTTATGTTTAAAATTTTTTCATTTCAAATCGTAGAAGTCTTTAAAATATTTAATTCGTTTAAGGCCCATTTTTTCTACTGATCTGGTTTTATTGTGTTTGTTTGCTATATTTCTTTTTCCTTTTTTAGTTTTCTCTTTGGTATCGAACATATTTGTGTTTCATTTTGACGTGATATTGACTATAGACCGCAGGGTGTATTGTCTGTACCAGTGACATTATCCATAAAAATGTAAAATCTTTCTTTTATTTTTTGTTTGGAAATATTTTTTTTTTTACTCTATTGGGTTGGTAATGCGATAATACTTTTTACTAGCTCTTACCAAATTTCCAAATACTGTGGCGACTGTTATTGTCAGGATTTTTGTTAAAAAAAGATAGGAGAAAAAGGATGCTAAAATAGTAAAATAAAAACAGGGCTTTAAAATTTTTTTTCTTTTTTTTTTTCTGTATATTTTCAAATGTAAATTGTGCGCTCCTGTTGTTTTCTAAAAAGACAAAATGATACATCTAGTACTTTTTTTGCATCTCAATAAATTCGTGGAAAAAGAGCATTAGGTGTAAAAACAAAATAAATTAAAAAATATTCGTTTAAGTTCACTCAATTCTTTTTACAACAAATATATTGTGAGGAAGTAAATTTTAGTTTTTCTCTAGAACAATCAAGTATAGAATTCATAGAATATTGAAAATCGTCTTTAAACATTACAATTCGTGTAAAAAGGTTAATTGTTGATTGTTAATTATTAAAAAAAAGAGATTTAGGTGTACATTAAAATAGTTGAAAGAAAAAAGGTAGAATAATTTATAAAACGGGTAGAACAGAACCAGTAAAAAGAGCACAGCATGTAGGTTTTACAAATATTTTTTAATTCAATAAACATTTCTTTAAATAATATACCAAAAAGAAACACCTTTAAAACTCTAAGAAATCATAACTTAGAGTATTAACTGCTCTTTATTTTCTAGATATATGTATGTATACAAACGGTTATATATTCTAATTCGTAACTTAATTTCTAACTAAAAACTGTGTTAGTTTGATTTACAAAACCTCTATTGTTTTTGTTTACAAATTCCCAGTAATCTAACTAATTCATAAGAGTATCTACAAAGAAAAAGGTTAAGATCTGATCAATATTTTTAGTAATAAATTTTATTTATATTCTAAATCTATGTTAAGGCCTTAAATGTTTTATTTATACAAGACAATTATTATATTGGACATTTAAATTTGGTTTATAGCTGATGACGATGATGATTTCTAAGAATCTGTGGGAAATTCATAGGAAAAGATTTCATTTGGCTGCTTCAAAGACACAGAATTATAAATAAAACCCACACATTTATATAAAAATGTTACAAAATAAGAAAGAAAAAATCGTCTTAACACAGTTTCAAATTAATTGGAAAAATGTTTAATGGTTATGTTGCCACATTTATTTTATTTTGTATGCATTTAAAAGTTTGTTTCTGTGTTTTAGTTTATTTGGTGATAAAAGATATAATAATTCGCAGCAGTCTTTCAACATTGTTTTTATGCATTTTAAGTTTTTTTTTTATTTATTGCTTTATAGATTTATTTCAACGACAATGTTTTTATTTTTTTAATTATTTTTTTATATCGATAAAAATGAAATATGTATTTCATGTAGGCTGGTTTTAACAAAACGCAAGTTTTTATATATTTTTTTGAATATGTATGTACAAGTATTATGATAAACTTATTTTTCTGAATCTAAAAAGACATCAGTTGATAGCCATATTAAGTCATTAACTTTTGAAAATAAGGGAAAATGCAAAGCTATGCTATGAATTTAGCTAATAATACATATTGTTACGTTTAACCGATAAAAATTAACACACACAATATGAATGCTGCGAGAAGCTAGGCTGTAACCCTGAAGCAGGTTTGTAGTAGCCAATTATGTACATATGTATGTATGTTATAAATTCAACAGAATCCCTTTAGTGCTTTTTTTATTAAAAGAAGGATTCAAATACATACGGCTTAAGGTGTAGTACGATAGAAATTTTCTTTAGTTTTAAAGGAATTAGTAAATCTGTGCCTAAAAACAAGCCTATTTTCAGTTTTGATCCATAACGACTTTTTTTATTTTCTTAAACATAACCTTATATTAACAAAAAAGTCTTATATAGAAACGAGTAAAGATATTTACTAGTACCAAAAATACATATCATGTCTGAAATAAAATGGTAGAACAGTCAAGAGTTTCGATTCATTGCTTGATTAATAAACCAGAGCCATATATTCTGTTATTTCGAAGACCAATACAGCAGTAGGAGTAAAGAATATGTTGCTTTGGAAAATAGATTAAAATTAGATTAGATTTGTAAAATAAGTTCTGCTGAAATAAAAAGCTTTTGTCTTTGCTACTTAAATACGTATTTATCTTCACATACAAAGAGTTTGAAGATTCGTATGTTTTAAAACAATTTTCCACTTCTCTAGTAAGGTGAATCCTAGAATATGCATTAGTAGTCTGGGACTTCCTCAATAGAATTCAAACTTAGCTTTACTATAATATAAAAGCCGTTTTGCACTACTAAAACTACCGGCAATTACAACCAGAGCAACTTTTGTGAAAATTTCTTTCATGAATTATTTATTACATGGTTTTATTGATTCTGAATCTCTGCTAAGTGAGCTAGAAGTTATCGTTTCATATCATTTAGCAAGAGACTACACTCCCCTTAAATTAAAATATTGTCGTTCTAACTACACTTTATCCCGTTTAGAAGAATGTGTGGGGATTTCAACACCTACTTCCACTTTATTGACTACTCACTGGATTATGCAACAATAAGAATACGTTTAATTTAATTCTTGAACCTTTAATTATAATTATTAAAATATTAATTGTGTAGAATAGCCTGTAAGACATTATTTTAAAGCTTTAACGAATAACAAACATTGGATGCATCTAAGAACCAAACACAGTGATAATAGATATTTTCCAGAATCTCTAAATTCACCGTAGCTTACGCGGTCAGAGAGTATTAAAAGTAGGCATGATATGAGTAAAGATAAAAGGTTTAAATTTTTCACATTTGCGTACTACGCATAATTTAATGTGTATCGTGTTTAAATGCCATTAAACAAAATCAACAGGTGTTTGCTTTGGCTTAATTATGTGTGGCCCAAAATTTCATCTTTTGGTATTTTGTTTTTTTAATCTCGTTTTTATCCTTTGTTTTCTAATTTTGCAAAATAATAACCAACACAGAACACACACACACACAAATAAATAAACTAACAACATCCCAAAAAATTAAAACTAAAAAAAAGGAAAAAAAAATTATTGAAAAAAAAAAAACACAAAAACGTTAAAATAAAAAAATTAAAAAAAAGAGGTGGAAAAAACTTCTACAACTTGTTTTTGATAAAAAAAAAAAAAATAAATTTGCAGCATGCAATGAAATAGGAGACAACAACTAAAAAATATTCACAGAAAAAACTTTCTTAAATCATTTATAATATTTCATTTAACACCATATTTTCGTGACTTTTTTCCACATCTCTTTAGCTTGTTAAACTTTTTTGCCTGATGTTGGTTTTAGTCTCTTTAACGTCTTTTTTTTTGTGCCACAGCTTCCTTCTGTGTTTCGTTTTTTTTTTTTCTTTTTTGAGTTCTGGTAAATGACGGTGTTTTATTACACAATTTAGACACCAAGAAGACAAAGCTGTGGCCCCTATTATGTATTGCAAACGATGTTCGTCTGTTATGGAATGACTTTATGTCACGAATTTTTGCTTGTTGCCTCTTAAACAGAATTTTACATAAATAGCATAGATATGTATGTATAAGTATATTACCTATGTATACAGTAAGATGAGATGAGAAGATGATTCGATAGCTTGATGCTGGATCCAATTATGATGTAACCAGGCATTTGAGAGTGAAAATAGTCCTCTGAGGCTTTTCGGGATAGTATTCTCACCAGAGTCGGAGGAGTGATTGTTTTAGTGGATTCACCAGTGAAGTAGCTTGCGATGACTAGCTGTAAGTGAGAAGGCATTTTCAACCCTACCTAACACGCAAAAATAAATATATATAGTGGATTTTTAAAATGCCAAGTTGGTACAATCTTTGAGCACAAAAATCGTGAACCTGTTGCATTATTTAAAATATTTCAAATTGAAAAACTCTCAGTTCTAAGCCTCAGTTTATGTTCCGACAAGGTTCAAAATAGCAGTGATTTCGAGAGATTTACCGTCATCCCACGCAAAATTTTTATGAATTTCAGACTGTTTATAGTCATAATTCGCCTTCGGTTTTTTTAAGTTACAAATAAATTTCAATTTTAATAAATGTTGAGAGAAAAACTTAAATGGATAGAATTTATAAATTAAAATTCATTCGATCAGCTAATTCCGGTCACAGTCGAGTCTTCGATTTGCAATAAAAATCTCGATATGAATACTTTTTTGTAGCGCGAATTTGATTCAATGTACCAGAGCCAATCAAACATTGAATGTAACTTTGCTATTCGAAAATTATTACATAAAATCATTTACAAATATTTTAAAGCAGATAAATCGTCGCGCAGGATTTTATGTGCCCTATCCGCCATTTTATTGAATATCTCGAGTTAATGATGCCACTTTAGGTTTTTGACACCAAAATTTTAAAATATTCAATCCGTTTTCGGCTATTTATTATCGAAACTAGACGAGATATCCGGAAACTAATTAAAGACTTAAAAAATTTAGGGTCGAAATTCTAAAGTGGTATCATTAACTCGAGATATATAAAAAATATGAAATGGCGGATAGACCACATAAATGGTATTTAAAGTGTTTTGTTAGAATTTCTGCTATTTATCCTCTTAAGCTTTTAAACCTTTAAATTATCTAAAATTTTTTAAAAGAAGTCACAAAATTAGTAAAAAAAAAAAGAAAAAGAAAACAAAGCTTACTTTAAACCTTTTTTGCAAGCAAAAACTCCTTAAATCTTAACTTTCGTATACACGTATGAAACAAAATAATTCTGTTGTTGCTGCTGGCGATGATGATGGTGTTACTGGCTGTTAAGATTATAATTCAAACAACTTGACTTGACTTGTTTTTTGTTTTGTTGGTGTTGTGTCTTGTTAACTTGTCGAATGGAAATAACAAGAAACAAAAAAATAAAATAAACTAAAAAAAGACTCTACCGCCTTAAATGCTGCAAATCATTTAGAAATGACTTTCTGCTTAATTTTGTGTCGTTTTTTTTCACTTTAGTTGCCACTGCCACCAACTGAGAAGATGGCTTCAACCAAAATGGAAAATAAAAACTCAGACACATAGTGCCAACTACAAAACATATACAAAAGTAAAAATAAAAAAAACAGATTAAACAAACATTCACATATTGGCATATAGCACAAGATAGACATGCTGCCAGACAGCCAACCAACAAGACAAGTCTGAACTTTAATGTCTTTCAGGAAAGTTCGCAGGCCAACTCCCCAACACACCATATGATAGAATTTCTACTCTGTTGCTTTAACAAAATTCTTAAACATTTATTTGGTTATTATTAAATAATATGCTGAGTCTTAAATGAGCAAATAAAAGAGTCTTAAAAGACCAATTTCTTTATAAAAAAAACAATTAAAAATTAGTTCTCTCTGGGTTTTATTTTTTCTTTTCATAAAGAAAGACATCTGGGGCTCCTTCCACATTAGCTAATACAGTTGGATAAGAAATTTGCTTAATTCTGGTTTTTTTTCTATTTAAGGGTTAGAGCAGGTATATATTTTACCTTAAAGAATACAACGTCCTGAGACATCATAAGTCTGACAATTAATCTCGAACTAATTGAATGATAATAATAAATACAGAGCAGTCCAAAAAAAAAAATGTTTGATTACTTGCATACTTATAAATATTATACGAATAGCAAATACATGTTGCAACTTGAAAGCGCAAGAAATCAAAAATGTAATAACTCGTATATATACATATATCAAACGCGTTTCAAGAATTTGAAATGTAGTTTGGTTTGAGTTAAAATATTTAATGATAGGCAGAGGAATGTGCAAATATTAGAAAACAAAATCGCTTTAATTAAAAAAGTAATCTTCCAACCGAATAAGCAATGTTTCATTAATCTATTACGTAAGATAGATAGACACATACAAGGGGGTGTATGTGGTATAGTGGTTCGAGCGCTCGCACAAAAACTCAAACCGCAAAGGTTCAAATCCCAGCAAAGATGTAAAATCAAAAAGTTAGTTTTTGGTTCTTTCAAAATTATAACTTATAAAGAAGAGGTTCTCCCCTCCAAGAAGTACATCTACAAAGAAACCGCTCCCTGACATTCTACTCTATTCCAACTTGACAACGAAAAACCAATAATTAGGAGAAAAAGGGCCATATATTGGGAAGTAGCAGATAACAGCTAAAACCTACTTAGCGAAGGCATTCACCACAATCAACATGTAACCATGAGGCATTTGCTGTAGATCGTCCCAGGGTGAAGGTAAACCACTGGCCTTTCAATGATCAATTCACAGCAATCTGTCTTATACCTACGGCGCTTAATAATATAAGAAAACAAAATATATGTTCTGTTGTTATGATGTACTGTCCTTTGCACAAAAATTACAATAAAATGCACAGCATTAGTAGGGGTTTACCCCTGAGCATAGGTCTCAATGAACACAAAACAAAAAAAACCCAAAAATTCGATTGGCTAACTGATTGACTTTCGAAAGAAAAAAACTTTTAAAAAGTAAAAGTATAACCAAGTAGGGTCGTGGCATAGCGGTTGAGCGCGTGCACAGAAACTCAAAGGAACGAGGTTCAAATCCCAGCGAAGGAGAAAAATAAAAAAAAATTAATTTGCGGTTTTTCCAAAATTATAATTAAAAAAATAAGAGATTCCCCCCACCACCAAGAAATCCATCTTCACTAAACCGCTCCCTGGTATTTCCAGCCTATTCCACCAAGAAAATGAATGATCAGGAGTAGAGCGCCACCTTCTTGGAAGATAACAGCTAACCTACATAAAACATGCTCACCACTCACATTCAACATCCATATGGGGCAATTGCTGTTGATCATTCAAGGGTGAAGATATAACACTGGCCTTTGAGTGATCAAGCTGACAGCTATTTGTCCCAATGACATAAAGCGCTTAATATCTTTACATCTTCACATCTCTGTATCTACATATGTATGTCTATATATTCAACATTCCAATAAAATGCACTGCATTTAGAAGGGGTTTACCCCTGAGTATTGGTCTTAAATAGAAAAATAAAAATAAAAATAATCTTAATTCTAGAAAACTTGTGGTAATTGCGTCATTAATTTTTTTCCCAAATTTTAAATGAACAAAAATAATAAAAATTACCCACAATAACCGAAAATTGGTCGCAGTTTTACCAAATTTCTAGGTTTTTCTTATATGCTAAAATCTTTCAAATCGCATTTTTTTCTGATTTTAATCGTGATGGTTACAATCAATCCTGTCACCACGTTTTGGCTTGCTCTTGAGTTCTGGAACACGCCGTATATAGAATTTTATTAAATTTTAAGATAAACCAAAAATTCTTTATCTTCTAAAACTAAAACTTTTGAAAGCTCTTAAACGAACTCACTCTTTTAAATTTGCATTTGCTTTTTTTTATGCGTGCAGTTTGACAAAGTCATATGCTATTAAAAAAACTACAAATAATTTCATAATGATTTAATACATTTTGTTTAAAGGTCCCTATATGATCTTAAACTTTTGTGTTTCCCTTTTCATAAAAACCAATAAAATATAAATATTGTTTTTGACATTTTTGTTGTTGTTTTTTGTTTATATATATGTACATACATACATATGTACTTACATAGAATTTTACAAAGTAAATATATAACTCGTAGCAGTTCCTAAGTTTTCTGTGGGCTTAAAATGTTGGTTATTCATATTATGAAGTGCCTTTAACAAGCTTAGCAGGAGAGAGGCTTGTCTCACCATATGAAACATGGCTTTTTCTTATTAAAATGACAAATAAGTTTTATTTCATTCCCTGCCTTTTTTTCTAGATAAAGAATTTTGAATTGTAACCGGAAAAATTTAATTTTTTGCTTTGTATGCAAAAAACAAAGACTTTTGGTTAGTTGGCAAGTAATTTTTACAATTTGCGGTAAATCAAAGAAAAAATATGAAAATGAAAATTACAGCCCTATTAATGTACATTTTTCTATTTAGAAGTCGCTAAAAGTTTAGGATAAAATAATGTTAAGAACACTAAATATTTTATTTTTCAAATACATTTGTGTAATACGTATGCGATTAATGTCAAGCAAAGTGACATACAGGGGCTTGACGACTTAACACATGCATGTGTTTTAGACTGACAGCTTTGCAAACAATATGTAGGATCGTAAACAATTGCTGGAAACTAAAAAAAGAAAAAACTTTATATGAAAATATTATATTTTTATTTTTAATTTATTAAATAAGCAAATATTAAAACTTATTTATCAGTTGCCAACTACATTATGAAACAATAAAAGACAATTATGAAAAACAACATTTACTTTAACACCCTTGTGAAACACCTTCAAAAAAACATAATTTACAGACTTGATTCATGCCGTTTTAGGAAAGCATGCAAAAAAATCTTTAATATTTAATCAATACCCATGAAGAAGGCAAGCAAAAATAGGCGTCAATGAAATACCATTATAAGCAGGCAATTGCTGCTTCTCTACATCGTATAACAATTTATTTAATTCAATAAGATTACGAGGCGTATAAGCAGAAAATAAGCATCACAAGCAATGTGGTCTTGTTGCATAGCTGAAGCACAATTTGTTGTTTCCCCTATGTTTTTATTTTTTTTTTATTTTGCCTGCTTCATGCTGACTTGCTTATAAATTGCAATGCACAAGCATATATTTTTCAATTTTTATTTATTTTTTTTTTGTTGAAGTAGCTTTTTTAAATTTTTAACTGTTGCAAATACACATGTCAAAAATTTGCAAACGCTTGTTTATTTATTACAAGACTTGTTAAATAAAATACCAGATAAAAAAATACAAACTGGCGTGCAATAAGCAGAAGCTCGCCAAAAAGAGGAGGATATCACAAAAAATTATTTTCACAAAAAAAAAAAGGCCCCGTTGAAACTGGAGATGTTAATATATTTTGACTGTGAAATTGTTTTGCACATGAGCAACAAGAGTGAAAATAAAAAAAAACTGTAATAACACATTAAAACAACTCTGCAATGTTTTGATTTTTGACAGGATTTCTTGGTGCTGTGTAAGAAAAAAAATTTTAATTTCAAATATTTTAAAGAAGATATTAAATGTGCAAATATTTGGCGCTTTTCACACATTAACTTAATAGTACTTTTAACAAGAACCGTTTTAAAAGTCCACTTGTCCAGGTTGAAATATACATTTTTTTTTGCAATGACATTTAAATGTTAGGAAAAATAAGAAATTTAACTGATAATTTCAGGGACTGTAACGGTTATAAGTTATATCGAAAAACTTATTTTTTAATGGTTATTTTGAGAGTTTTTCCAAAAAAGGTCAGCAGAAAAAGTTATTTTTCAACGGAAAAATAAAAGTTAAAAAAAAAACTCTCAAAAATAGACTTTTATTTTTTCGTCATAAAATAAAACTCATTTTGTGAGTTTTATTTTTCAGTCAGAAAATAACAGTTATTTTTTGAGTTTTATTTTTCCGTCATAAAATAAAACTCTTTTTAGGAGTTTTATTTTTCCGTCATAAAATAAAACTCGTTTTTATGAAAAATTTTTTTTACACCTAATCCTGATTTGACACATTATCGTCTGCAAACTATTACAAATGTCATTTCTATCATATTTTGTTCCGTGCATAACGTCGTAATAGACACAGTCATCGAACCCGCTTTCATCTTCCTAGTCAAATATTTGTAACCCTTTTAGCAAGTTCCGGCCATTATCGGTTTTAATTGTGTAAGTTTGCTCTTTTATTAATATTAAAGCACCCTAAACATCGCTTAACTTGAGATTTTAGGTATTCAGCTATAAAAACCAATAAAATAAAGATACCACAAGCAACGGGATTAGATTAAAGATAAAATCTGTATTAAAAAAGAGTTTTATTTTATGACGGAAAAAATAAAACTCCTAAATAGAGTTTTATTTTTTAACTGAAAAATAATACTCGAAAAATAACGGTTTTTTTCCGACTGAAAAATATAACTCAAAAATAAGTTTTATTTTATGACGAAAAAATAAAACTCACAAAATGAGTTTTATTTTATGACGGAAAAATAAAACTCTCTTTTTAAAGGTTTCATCTAAACTTTTATTTTTCCGTCAAAAAGTAACAGTTAAAATCTGATTAATGATCACTTATGCAAGATCACCACAGATTCTGTAAGAGCTCTCCAAGGCGATTAATTTGGTATATAACATCATATATGTCTGTCGACTCTAATACGATGATTTTTTTAGTTTAATTTTTAAGCAATAACTGTTATTTGCGGTCCCTGGATAATTTTTATTCTTTAAATTTAAATCAAGAGGGCGCCACATTTTATCCTTTTCTTTTTGTTAGGGCAGGCAAACAGGGGATGACTCCTACTCATGCAGCACATTATGATTTAAACTTAACCTATATTTACACCACCTAAGTTCTCATCCGATTATAACAGATTACAACAGTTAGAACTCAGAAAATAGAAAATCTTCTATTTTCAACTAAACTCAGGCAAAAACAATAAAAATTAAATTATATATGTAATAAAACTATCTCAGTCTATCTGAGTGCGCTTTTTATATAAATCTCAAATGAGAACTTAGGTGATGCAAATATTGCTTTACTAATATCGTATCTGATATCAGTCAGAAAAAAACAAACATCCTACTTTCAAATTGCAAACCGCAAGGAAATCGGGTGCTATTGATTGATTATTCAATGGTTAGTATTATGTTAGTATTATACCTTCACCCTTGAATAATCCAACAGCAATCAACCCTAAGAAGCCCGCACAGTATAGTTTAAATTGGTAGAGGAAAAAAAATTGACAGCGATATTGAAGATGACGTTGATGTTGTTATCCTCAAGCCAACCTCTGGGATAATTCTCAGTTACTGTTGTTAATAGTTGACCAAAAGCACATTCTCATAAAATTTCACAAGCTGGAGTGATCGACTAAAGTTTCCTATCTTGAAAACTATACGGCAGAGAGTAATGGTGTATTATATAAAAGTAGGGTTTTATACACTCTTTTTTGATCTTGTTTTATTATAATTGAAATTTTTAATTGTTCCTACGAAGGATATTTTTTTTCAAAACGGAATATTTCCTCAAGATTAAAGAGAAAAATATATGAAAGGCAACATTTTTTTTGGTAGAAACGAAAACGCCATAAGTATTAACAATGAAAACAAGGTGCTCAAACTGATGGAAGTGCACTAAAGAAGAGCAAAACAGGTCTATTTGCTGGTAAGGACAATGTTTTTTTTTTTTTTTTTTGGAATAACAAAGGTATTGTATTGATGGGTTATCTTCAAAAAAGAAAAAAAAAAAAATACCGAATATTAATGATAACCGCAACAGAAAAAAAAATTTTAAATATTTTCTGATTTACATACATAATTGGAATTTACAACCCTGTTTCAGGATTACGACCTAGTATCTCGCGGTACCCATGTTGTACATACATATGTGTGAATTTTTTATCCATGCGTACCGGCACTCCTTCAAGCTTTTGCCAGAAGTCTGCTAAGAGGTAGTCGCCGAAAGAAATATTTTTTCATATTTCTTTTCTTCAAGATGTCAGAGCCGGGGCTTGAACCGGATCTCTCGTCTTAGTAGGCCAACACACTAACTACTAGACCACGGCGACTATAATTTCTGATTTAGCTCCCTCTAATTTACACCTGTTCTCAAATCTAAAATACTAATTCCTTGCTGGCTGGAATGAAGATGCAATAGCAGTTATAAATGATTTCAAGCAAAAGTGTTTTAATCAGGACATATAATTTTTGGAAAAACGGACTTACACTGACTTACACTTACAGTAAAATAAAGTAATTTAAATAAGTGAGCTCTTTTTCTCATTGTTAGGCTGAGAATATTTGTATTGTCCTCGTACTTGTTACTTTGCAATACATACTAAATAGATATGTAAATAAAGGGTGTCGCAAAATTAACGCACGATTTAAATTTGCCGCAATTTTTGCAGTAAGTTGTTGTCAATCCTAAAAGAAGAATAGTTTGGCAGCTGAAAGTTTGGGGCAGTGTAACCGGCTTAATAGTATACAGATGAGTAAAGAAACAATCTCCTTCGTTCAATATTTCGCCAGCCATGGTTTAGATTTAATTAAGCATGGAGCGTTATACAATACAACGAGGTGTTTTCATTAGTACACTTAACTTTAAAATTTTTAAATTTTTTAGAACAAAATAATACTAAGCAATGAATAAACACTCTGTGTAAGATTTCTTTAAGGATGGAAGATATGTTATTGATACGAAACAATATTACCGTCGAAAGAAATTAACAGTCTATTTCACAATGTCGAGTGAGTGCTTTCATTCGCTTATAGATCGATTAAAATATTATAAACGTTGTATAAAAGCTGTTCGAGTATTTGTATATGTACAAATACTCACTAGTACACAGATTTGCATTTGTTGGGCGAAAGACATAAAGAAAACCAAAATATTGTGTGTCTTTCTTTCGCTCGGCGACTTTGTGCTTTCACATTGTGAAATAGGTTGTAACTCTTTCAGATTCGAAGTAAATTTGCAACATGTCGTTTCAAAATTATAGCCTTGTTTTTTTGTGTTATAAAATTGCTGTTGGACACTTATTTAAACATTTAGCAGTCTTATCTACCAGATAGACATACAAATATATTTAAAATAAATTTAGACTACCACTGTTTAAAACTCAAATATTATTTTGATTTCAAGTTTTTTTTTATGTTTTACGACCAAAGAATATCTAAGTTACCACACACTTCTTAAAAATAAAAACAAAAAAACTTTCTTTCATATTTTCCAAAACAAATTGATTATAATTGTCTAGTTATTGTTGTTGGTTGCAGTTTTCAGAATAGTTGTTATAGTTGAAATGGAAGGTGTCGAAATAAATTTCTCTAATGAAACAAACAAAATTACCCCATGATAAGAATTGATAATCAAAGAGATATATTAAAGCAAAAATTTTGATATAGTGAATCAGAAACTAAAAAAATATATGCTATATATTAAGTCTTATCAATAAAAAAATTTAGTGACTAAATTTCGATGGGTTTCAATTTAAAACAAAATATAATCATTTACCCAAATGAAGTTCACAATAACGGTTGTGGTCATTTTATTTGCCCTGGCTTTGGCTAGGACCGAAGACGAAAAGAGCAAAGATGTGCCCGTCTTTGTAAAATTGTTAAAAAAGTTATACAGTGGCCCACCGGCAGTAAAAATGTTCAAAAGAGATATGAATGTAGAGACCAAATATATAACACAGAAATTGGATCATTTTGATGAGAATAACAAAAAAACTTGGGAAATGGTAAGAAATATAAACTGGTTAAAAATCGTTTTATAAGAAATTTTAAGAACCGTGTTTCTTTTTTTTAATATCAGCGTTATATGGTTAATGAGGAATATTTCGTAGAAGGTGGCCCCATGTTTATTTATTTGGGTGGTGAATGGGAAATATCACCTGGAATTATTGTAAGTGGTATATGGCCCGATTTGGCTAAGCAACACAATGGTATATTATTCTATACAGAGCATCGTTATTATGGCAAAAGTAGGCCAACTAGTGATCTTTTAATAGAAAATATGCAGTTTTTACATGTTAAACAGTCTTTAGCCGATTTGGCCCATTTTATTCGCAACCAACATGAAACAGATCCACGTCTTAAAAACTCTAAGGTTATCATTTCTGGAGGCTCTTACTCTGCTAGCATGGTAGTTTGGTTTAGTAAACTCTATCCCGAATTGATAAGTGGCGGTTGGGCCTCTAGCGCCCCCTTATTGGCTAAAGTTGATTTTAAAGAATACAAAGAAGTGGCAGGCCAAGCCTTGATAGAATTGGGTTCTCAGCAGTGTTATAATCGTGTAAAGAATGGTATTGCACAATTGGAGGCCATGTTTGCTGGCAATAGATCAGCTGAAGCCAAAGCCATGTTAAAATTGTGTAATTCTTTCAATCATCAGAACGATTTGGATATATGGTCTTTATTCTACACAATTTCCGTTATTTTTGCGCTCCTCGTGCAATATCAAACGTAAGTAATATATAAAGAAATAAACGATTTTGCTTTTTTTTAATTTCACAGATATAATATTTTTAAAACAGAGAAGGCGATATACCTTATAATTGCAATCTTATTTTGAGTTATGAGGATGATGTAGCAGCTATATCCTCATTCTTTTTAAATAATGCTTTGGGTTCTAAAACATGTGTTGATGTTACTTACCAAACTATTCTCAGCTATTTCTCAGATACTTCCTACGACTTGGGTGCTTGTAAGTATTAGAGTGCATAGCGTTTACCGCTTTTTTCTCTATTATAAAATATTTTCGCTATTCTAGATCGCCCTTGGTTTTTCCAGACTTGCAATGAATATGGTTGGTATCAGAGTTCAACTTCAGACAAACAACCGTTTGGTAATAAATTTCCTACCGTTCTTTACACTACTTTGTGTGCCGACACTTTTGGCCTAAAATATACCAATGAACACATTCATAATTCGATTGCCGAAACCAATGAATACTTTGGTGGCCTTAATCCTCAAGTTAAGAATGTTTATATGACACATGGTGCTTTAGATCCCTGGAGTGCTTTGGGTCTCGGCATTTCCGAGGGGGCATCTGTTATACCACGTGCTTCTCATTGTGCCGATTTTGGTTCGATTAGTGATAGTGATAATCGTGAAATGCGTGCGTCAAAAGAACGTCTAGTTGAATTGGTGCGTCAGTGGTTGACTTAAATTTGTTAAAAATTCTTAATTTGTATTTCGTAAGAAATTTACAAACACAGTGCCACCTCCCATAGCTGAACAAATCCAACCTTCTAAATAATACAAGTTCAAGTGGACACCACTAATAATCGGACAAAGTTAATATGACGCTGAAAGTACGGCTATGAGAGGTTTCAGTTTATATAGGCATTCTATTACCATTAGTTTTAAGTTAAATGATAAACGAATTTAATGATCATATACATACTTAAAAAATAATGTTAAATAGATTTCTGTCCAATAAAAGAAAATTCAATTAAATGTATGGTTTATTTATTATTTTTAAAATTAGAATACACACATACATACATAATTGACCATTACAATCCTGTGGCAGGGTTACGGCCTGTGTTGTGTTAATTTTTATCCACGAGTACCGAGACCTACCGTTTAAAGGCGACAGATTTGAGAAGCTTTGTAATGACAATCAATTACTCCAAGAGCTTTTGCCAAAAGACCGCTGAGAGGTAGTCGCCGAAAGAAGTAATTTATTCATATTTCTTTCTGAGATTTGAACTTGGTGCTATCGTCTTAGTAAGCCAATACACTAAGCACTAGACCAAGGCGACTGTAGAACACTATATTAATATTATGTCTAATTATTTCCAGACGAGTGACTAAGACCCTTGTTCGGTGTAGTGTCACCAGGTTCTCTGACGCGGATCGAAACCACAACCCTAGCACTAACAGTCTAGAACACAACCAACTAGACCAATGGGGGACCCTATATTTATGTTAAAATGCCACACTGTTATACAAAATACAGTTTCTACAGACAAACTATAAGTTTATGAACATTTTCGTAGTATGTATTACAAAATCCGACATCACAACATCACTCTATGTGATGAAATATATACAGGAAAAAGTTCCCCCCCTTCCCCTCCCCAAAAAAATCCATCTTCAATAAATCGCTTACTGACATTCAAGTCAATCTCACCTTTGACATTAGAAATAAATGATCAGTACTACAGCGATAATTTCTAGGAAGATAACAGCATCCCTATTTAGTGAAAACGCTCACCATTCACAATCAACATGCACCGATTGATGTGGCAATTGTTGTTGATCATTAAGGGTGAATTGGGAGCAACTTGTCTCTAATCGACAAAAGGCTCTTAATATAAATTTAAGAAACATTTATAAATATTCAAATTCCAATACAATGCACAGCACAACTAGGGGTTTACCCCTGATCTTAATAAAAAAAAATTCAAAAATGTGTCAGAATAAAATCTAAAATCGCCGATATTTTATTTTTGAAACACAAAATCTTCAAAATAACGAAAAATTTGACTACTAGTATAGATTCATATATACTTCAGTACACATAAGTTCCTATACTTTTTTTTAGCATTGAACTAACATTTTATAAAATCACAACGAAAATCCGACTTAATGGATCCTGTACTGAATATAACTTCCTAAGCATTTAGTTAACAAGCCCACAGTTTGATTACTTTAGTTAAAATTGGCTTATTTTTAAAACTTGTTTTTTTTACAAAACATCTGCATTTCGCAAGGCCCATCGCATTGAATTTTTGTTGAACATAAATCTGTATAATCGCTAAGGTCCTACAAATATCATTGGCATAGTTCTGAAAACTTGCACTTTTACTAACTTTGCAAGTAAACTGTTGCTGAGAGTAAACTAAAAATTGAACAACCAAGCTCAGTGTATTACCTTCTGAAAACACAACTGAAGTTGAAAACAAACAAAAAATCATAAAATGTAAGGCATGAAGGAATGTAAAGGAAATTGGCATAAACTTTTTTTTTTAATAATAATCTTAGTTGTAAAAATGTTATCATACTTTTCTATTGCACAACTTTTTTTTAATGTTTTCTATCATAACTTCAACATTACAAACAGTTGTCAATACATTTGCCTTATTTCTGTTCTCTTTGTTTTTAAAATGTAGAGCAGATTTTTTGCGTTGATATTTGAACAATAACGAAAACAATTTTCTTAATAGTTTCAACCGGAAATGTATTACTCCATTTTTAAATTCAAGCTATAAGGGAAACAAAAATTGCGTTTTCTATTTATTTGCATTATTTAAAGCAGAAATGAAACGAAAACTTAATAGAAGAAAACCACCAGACAGACTATTTACTGGTGTTTTATAGAAAAGCTTAAGCTTTTTTAAAAATTAAATTCCTGTTGATTCATTTGAGAACTAAAAAAAATCTATTTTTTTGCGATAAGAAAAGGTCAACATCATTTTCATTATATATTAACAGATTCGAGACGTTTTGTATGTACGATTTTGTTAATGTCAGATTTTTATCATTAAACACTTTTGCAAAAATATTGTTAAAGCCATGAAGGTATCCTTCATATTATAAAAGTATTCGTTACATGCACATTTACGTCTATATTTTACCAATAAATATTTAAGTGTTATTTAAACAGAATAACGTTTTCATGGTTGTCTTTGTATGCTGTTGCTCCTTAAGGCTAAAGAATATTATACCCGAAATTAAAAAAAGAAACTAAAAAAAATTAACAGTTTACAATATTTATTTATACAAAACCTATATGTACAGAAAATATTTAAAGGACTTTGTGTAAACAACGTCTATAAGAACTTTATAAGATTTTCACGAGTTGATAAGATTTTAATTTTGCCGTTTTTATTTATACATACATATAGTGAAGCCTTCTTATAACGATTCCTTTTAAAATAAATAACGAAACAAAACATATCAACAGCAGAGTTCGTTTTAAGCAGATTATACTGTAGACAGTAGTATTTGTTATTATTAGTGTTTATTTTTTTCTCTCGTGATTTCAGTCATGCCATGAAACATGAATCGAAGCATCCATGCAAACGGAGTCATCCAAAGTCAGAATCACAATCAGCCACAACAAAACAAATATTTAAGTTTTCCTTCAGTTTTTTCTTTTTGTGTTATTTAACCCTCAAATGCACGAGAAAGAGCATTTTTGGTCATACTGTAAGAGCGAGGGTCATATAACGACAAATTATAACCATTATTGATTGTATGGATTGAAGTTTTTGTTGCTCAACTATAAGCCACTTGAACTTTAGTTTTTTTTTAGAGATCATATTAGACGAATTTCAGATTTTTTTCTAATAAATAGAAACATTGTTGTAATTTTGAAGCTAATTGCATATAAAAACTCACCAATTAATTATAACTAAGAAAAAAATGTTTTTTTTTCTGCATATAACCCATTAATAAAAACACTTACTTAATTAAAAATTGCTGGGAACTTGTTCAACAAAAAATATTGACAACGTGTAGCAATAATCAGTGCTAAGATTAAAGAGCTAACATTTTGTTGACATACATATATTTAAAAACTCATATGTAATGTTAATTTTTATTAATCGACAAAGCATTCATAAAGTCAATGACGACATATCTTATTAAGTTTTAAAAAAAATCCCATAATCCCCATTAGACGCATTGTCCACAATACGCAAAGCTACTCTACGGATTTAAAAGAGTTTTTCTTGACAAAGAACAACATCAATTATGAGTAAAATATTGAAAATAATTAGATAATTCCAAAGACCATGAAGATATATGACATTACGAGGAAAAATAAGTCTACGATTGCTGTATATATTTTTTTAGAAGACGTAAAAATTTAAAAATAAAGTACAGAGAAACATTAAACTTTAACATTGTTCTGGCGAACATATTTGTGTTGAGTAGCCAATTTTATGGTACAGTATAAGTATATATTTTTTTACCTTCATAGTAAGATTAAATAATACTTACATGAATATATCACACTTTTTTAATTATTTTTGGTTTTTTGAGGGAATCAACAAAAATGTGTTTTAATTTAATTTCACAAGATATTTTCTGAAAAGATTAATTTAAAATTTACATTTTATTTAAACTCATAAAAAAGCTGGAGTGCAGATAACATGGTTTATTCAAAGAGAAAAATTTTTTCATCAGCAGGACAAACTTGCGAGGACGTATTACGGACAATATAAAGATGGCCGAAACTCTTCTATAAAATTTGACTGGAGATTACGAAGATTTCCTTGAGATTGCGTGTATTTTAGCTTCTTTCTTTTTTTGATGATTTTAATGTTTTATGGTGCAGGATTTGTTGGCCACAAGTGTCTAACTATATCACAGCCCACTTATGGGTTAAACATCTAACCAACAAATTAAAAAAAAAGAAACGTACAAGAAATACTCAAAAACAAATACAAAAACGAAAAAATTGAAAAACTAATAAAATAAAAATAACAATGAATTTCTAAAGATGTTTAAAATAAGATTTGGTAGGAGTAAGAAGGAAAAATTGCAACGTATTCGAAAAAAAAGGAAAAAAAGCATATGAACATGATTTTATATTTTCTTAGACATGATGATTTTGTGTTTGCGTTCGTCTTTAAGCAAAAAAAAGTGGATATGAAGACTACAATGTTGATATTACTGCCTGATTGCTGGTTTTTTTTTCTGTTGACGACATGTAGCCAATAACCAGCAACGGCATCAATTTCAGCACCCACTGTTGATGATGGATAAAATAATTTTAAGATTCTCTTGCAATGTGCCCAAAACGAAACACGATTTTTCTTGACTCCTTTATTTTTCTTTTTCTTTTGGGGGAATTTTGTTAATAGATAATAACAGACAGACAGATTTTATAAACTTAACAAGCTGTAATAGCAACCCAGTCAAAATGAAATTAAAGTCTTCTTATATTTCCAAACACATTTGGTCTAAAGTACGACATATTTTTTAGCCCGTGACGGAAAACTTCTACTTGAAACAAGTTTAATGGATCAGCATTTCAATAATATTTTTTTATGATAATTGGCGGTAGTAAAAAGGCAATTTTTGTACATTAAATGTCCTACAAAAATGTCATTAAGGGTATAAGGTTTGGCTTCACAATTATACAGTGTTGTCATGAACTTTCATTTTCTGTAATCACATTTCAACAAAAATAACCAAATTTTAAACCCATAATTCTGACAAAAACAAAAAAGGCCTAGCTTCTCGCAACACTCATTTTGTGTATGTAAATACAACTCGATAGATATATTTTAAAGCAAATACACCTAACTACTCGTATGTATATGATTTATTTGGAAATTGGTATAAAACAGTTATATTTGAAAACTTTAAGATTACATTTGAATGCCTGAACAAATTATTTTCTGAAACACATATTGGGCAGAGGATTGATATAATTTGGAATAATATGAAACAAAATATCATTTAAGTTGGCGGCACACCTCCATATGATGGTCCTAATTTTCAATGACGCTGAGGCATAATTGAGGTTCTATGTTGCTGGCTCTTGAATTGTTGTTACCTTTTCTTTCAAATAATCTCAAAGCAAGAAGTCCAACGGCGTCATATCACATCCATATCTTACAACTCGGGCCATAAAATGTTCGTTATCATCTCACGATAGCCAACATCATACACAGTAACAGTGGACGGCTCTTCAGCCACATTATCACGAACAGCAGCAATATTTTCTGCAGTACGAGCTGTACGAGCATGCACTAGTGTTTTCACATCTCCTATAGAGCAGGTTTGCTGAAATTTTTGCACGATTTTTCCTTTTGTACGCACATTTGGACGATTAAATTGACCGAAAATATTACAAAGTGCACGATATGCATTATGATTTAAACGCTCATTTTCATAATAAGCCTGAACAACTTTAACGCGTTGCTTGATTGTGTATCTTTCCATGGATCAAATTGAGTTAGCCTGAAATTGAGAAAAGTCAAATGCAATGTAGGAAAAAACTTGACGTTTAGGTGTGGTTCACATTCAACATTATTCCGTTTAGTAGAGCCCAAGAGAAACTGTCTGATATCGTAAGCTAAATATTCTCAATTTCATGATCGATATTCAGAGTTAGACTACACCATGGAACAACTTGATAAGCTAAATCAAAACTCAATGCGCGCTCCATAAGCATATTGATCTTATTGGGTTATAAAAATAGTACATCTAGTACTAGAGTAATAATGCCAATCTATCTCATAACAACTTTTGTTTGGCTATTTATAGATAAATATGTTAATTTTCGTTTTTATAATGTAAAATCTTTACACATAATCGAATTTTTTAATTTGTTTATTAAATAAATAAATTGCAACACCAGAAAATTTAACATGATGTGCACAATGAACTTAATTAATTTATTGAAAAATTTTAAATATTTGCCACAAAATAGATATGCAATTTAAAGCAAAATACATACTTGTATGTATTTTGTAAATTTTGGGTTAAAGGGAGAAATAATTTGGTGAAAAATAAATTCTTAGGCAGATTCTACACAACACTTCTATAAGAAGTTGCTATAAGTGTGGCAAAAAAAAAAAAGATTTTAGTTGAAGTTGTATGATAGGGACGTAATCAAAAGGGGAATATAGAATGATTGGTTACTTGCCTCTATGATTACAAGCAACAATAACAACAGCAAAAAAACTAAATTGTATAAAAATAATGCTGCTTGTATACTCGCATATTTTATATGAATATATTTTTTTTTATTTTTTTACTTTTATCTAAACGAACATTGTACATATAAATTTATGCCAACATATCTATGAATTTCAAATGAAATGTTAATTTTCTTGTCATTTTGTTGTTGGTTTTATTTTTATTTTTTAATAAAATACAATAAATTTTTATTTTGTGTGGTTACAGGACGTTGAAATGAACAAACGTCTGCGTCTGTTGTCTACAATTCAGTAAAAGAATAACAAACCAAAAGATTGATTAGGCGACATTAACATATGAAAACAAAAGTTGCATGCAACGATGTTTAAACGCATGTTCATACGAGTATGTAATGACTGCAGCAAACAATAAACTGGTTGCATAGTGGCTTGCCTACTGCTTGTTTTATTTTCCTGTAAATTTTTAATACCTTAGGATGTCATGACTACATATGAATAGTTAGCTGTTGCTGTTGCTGTTGATGATGCTACAACAAGAAACATAAAAACTAAAACAAAAATAAAAATAAAAAAAAAAACACTAAAATAAATTGTTAACTAGTTGGCGATAGGTTTTCATTTACAAAGAATTAAGTGAAAAAAAATGGCAAAACACTCTTTTCGAATATTTCATTTCAATGCAAAAAAAAACAACAACAAAAAAATGAATACATTTTTAAATTTTACAGCCACATAGTAGTTGTGTAGGCTCCGAGTTGAAATTGTCTTCATCATTATGATGATTTTGCCATCAACAGGCAAGAATTTATTTAAACTTTTTCTCGGAGGACATAGTCATTTATGTAAAAACATTTTTTTAATTCCCTCTTTGAAAACTTTTAATATAAAAATATGTTCGAGTATGTACTATGAATGAAAATTCTACAAAATTTAATAAAAAGAATATCATGATTTTGACCCGTTAACTATAATTGAACTTTTGTAGTTCAAAAAAATGACAAAAAGGAGAACCAGTGAGACAAAAAATAATGAAACAGAAATACCAAAGGTGCGGTACATTTTTGACAGCAAGCTTTGTCGAGTACAACAAGACTCTATCCTCCAAATTTATGAAACACCTCCAAAATATTAAGTGACATTTGAAAAAATAAACGATATTTTAGTTTTTTTCCCATAAAATTGGTGACCGATTTTTGACTAATAAACACAGTCAGAAAAAGGAAAGTGATACCTTTTGACATTTTCGTAATGATTATTACACTTTTTTTAACTCAGAAACGTTTTTGTGGAATATTTGGTTATATAGGAACCGTCTTATTCATGTATCAGTTATCAGAGTGTATTTTATTAATCTTTAAATAAGATTTTATTTTTTAAAATCTGTAAGAAAAGAAATAACTTACAAAGCCATTCCTATGAGAAACTAATTGTTTGACGATTGCGAGTACTCGTTGGAATGGTCGTCGCTTGGACTGTTCTAAATTTTGCTTTAGTTTAATGTTTTATGAAGTTTTGGATTAACCATCGCCTAGCAGAACTTTAATAAAGTCTAACTGAAAAAAATATGTAATTTATTTGTCGAAGAATAAAAGGGAGAAGGAATTTATAAATGTAATGGAGCAATATAACTGGAGAGTTATACAATAAAACAACGTGTTTTGACTACACGTACTGATCAATATTTTAAAAATAATAATAGTTTGGCAGCCGTAGTTGGAAAATCTGTATACAAGATATTTTCCTCTCATTGGCTTTGTTAATCGCTAAAATTGCCATGTTTGGGGTTCAGAGAATCCATGTGTTATTAACAAAAGACAAATGCACCCACAACGCACAGTGGTATTTCTTTGAAATATCAAATTTAAAAATGTAATGATGCAGTTTTGTAGAAAAGTGATTCAGTATGAAGAATCCGTAAATTGCATCATCATTCTATAGTGTTTGTACGTAAGATAATTTTATTGCTCTGATCTAAATAGTGACTTTTTTCAAATATAGACTTTTCTGCGTATTTTAAAGAAAAAATTATAAAGTTAGCTCATATGGTTTAAAAGATATGATAGAATAAAAATTGTTCCATAATGTGCCATGATTGTAAACTTCATTGAAAGAAAAAAAAAAGGTTGTTCGGTCGTGTTAGGTGCTCCCGCTATAATGAAAAGAAAGGTAAGACGCCATAACATCAATTAAAAAAAAAGGTTAAATAATTAATAATCTTTTATAAAATCATAAAATTTGTCTCCAAATTTATAAAATTTTTATTTGAAAAAATCAAAAATTTAAATTAAAATTTAATTAGTTTTGGCAAAGAAACAAAAAGTAATGGGAAAAAATATGATATGGGTTATATGGGCTGTAAGTGGTGGAGGTAATAAAGGTTCTGTGCCAAAGTTTAAAATCTTTGAAACAAAAATATATTTTGTGTTATATTGGCGGTGGGTAGTGGGCGTGGTCAATTTTCATAAACATTATATTTTTCTTAAATGAGCTAACCAAAGGCTCAGGGCAAAATTTTAAAAACTTTGGGCCAAAAATAACTTTTGGGTTTTATGGGCAGTGGATAGTGGGCGTGACCAATTTTGATGAAACTTTATATTTTTCTTAATTGAGCTTCTCATATTTTTTACTAAACATTGTATGAAAAAATCCCACTGTGCAACGTGTTACTGTTTGTCGAGGGTTTTGAACAGCAGGACAATACTTATTTAGAAAAAAAGGCTGGTTATGCAGCAACTGTCGATAACGCTCGATATCATGACATGAAAACACAATACTTTCTACTGAAATTATATGCTTATATTTGTGATCTCAACAAAACGTTGCCTTGTCATGTGCCACAAAGCCAGTGAAACAATTTAATTACTGTAGGAGGCATTTCCTGGTCGTGTACTCTCTCCTTTTTGAGATCAGAATTGGCCCTTGAAGTATATGTTTAACTACACAAGATTTCTTTTTACGAATTTATTTTAAACCAAAGGTCTATGGCTACAAAAAGGAAATTAAAAGTTTAATCACCGAAATTCAGGCATATTTAGAAAGAAAAGTCATAAAAAATTAGTATGCCATTAAGACCATTAGCCCAATGTGCTATTCCATAAATATGTTGATGTACTTCAAGATTAAGTCAAAAAATAAGAATTTAAAAATTTAAAACTCTCTTTTAAATATGATTGAAGTCTGGCATTAATTTGCGACACCATTTATATCTATCAAAAGTTTGAATCGTTTTATGATTTCCCCCAGATTTATACACTCCACGTTGCTATACAAAATTCTTTGGTAATTTGCTGTAATTTGGTCATCTTCTTCTTATAAAAGCTTAGGTAAATTTAACCTCAACAACATATTTCTGGATTTTCATAACGATCATTACTTTATACCTAGTCTAGTAGAAGCTTCATCTCAATAATTTTATAATGTATTAATATGTGTGTGTATTTTTTTTTATAATTTTTTTTTTTTTATAAACTTATATTATAAAATGGCAGCCTTTCAGTAATATTGTCTTTATTTTTGTCTTATTAACCACAAAATTTCTTCTACTTTAGTATTAAAGTAGTGTAGAGCGTGCTTGCAAATTTTAAGAATTACAAAGCTTTACAAAAGATTTGTTAGACTAATAATCGTTAATTAAAAACATTTTACAGAATTTTAAAAAAGTTTGTAAACCTGTTTTAAGTTTTTTTTTTTTTAATGACCGACAAATACTTTGCATATTGCACTTCTGGTTAACTTTCTTCTAGAATTTTCCATATGTGACTTACGCACAAAGTTACAAATTTTAATGGCATTGGTTTACTAACTTAAAACTATTTTGAAAACTTGACGTTAAACGGTTATTGTGTAACCAACTTGACTGAATCCCTAAGTCTTACCCTATTCAAATCGCTGACAGTAAATTTATGTAAAGCATATGCAACTTTGTTTAATCAAGTTTCATTCACACTGACTTAGATTTGAATAAAATATTTGTATGACCCTATTATGATTATTTTTATGTATTCCTTCCTCCTCAACTTAGTTGGAAAGTAAGTTTTTTTTTCTTTTTGCATAAATAAGATAAAAAAAATATTTACACAGTCCCAGTAGAAAAGGCAAAAAGTTGCAACAACAATATACCATCAAAATCTTAAATTTAAGTCTTATTCATATACGAGTACATACAATGAATGCATTATGCATAAAGTTTCAAGAAAAGAGCAAAAAACAAAAAAAAAAACAAAACAAAACTAAGAAACAACCAAAAGTATTTGAAATGGTTTTCTCAGTTGATGCCATTTTATGTTCCTCAATTTTGCTTCTTTTTTGCATAAAAACTAATTTTAATTAGTTCATGTCTTACCAGTAGTATTTTTTCTTTTATTTTAGCAGAAAGCCTCAAAAAGAAAACTTTTTCTCTAGAAATTTCAGATTTTTGCATAATTGATATTGCCCGCCTCAAAAATTTGTGGTTGTGGAGTAGCAAGAATAATATTTGTCTTACCTAAAATGAAAAAAAAGAAACAGAAATTGTTACATTTTTCAAGTTTAATACGAAATAAATATAATCTGAGAGAAATTCTGGGAATAATTAAATTAATACAAGAAATGTTGTAAATTAATTGACATGAATTTTTGTTTGAGTGTTTGCACCAACATGAAGCACTTCATCGCACTTCTTGTCATGATTTTCGTTATTTTATTTACCTCCCCACACTTTTATTCGGTAGTTTAAGCAGTTGCAGTTTGTTTGTAATTTTGTTGTCATTAAAAGTACACTGAAAACAAAATAACTTTACCTCTGGAATCTCAAATAAATATAGCGCAATGAATTATAAAGTAAAGGTACGTTCACATTTGTCAAATATTTGATGAGTTTGTTTGTGCGAATTAATATATTAAAAATTTAAATAATATTTTTTGTGTTTCTCTGTTTTTAATTATTTCTTAAGAAATCATTACATAAGAAAACATTTTTGTATAAATTGTTTTTATAAAATTGTGGTTATGCTTATGCTTTTTTATTACATATGTATGTGGAAATGTGAACCTAGCTTAAGGTTTTCATTATTTAATCACCCCTATCGCAAACAACTATTCCCATAAAAAAATTCCCGAATTTCCTTATTTCTTATTGTGAATCATTCCCAACACAAATTTTTTGGGAGTGAATTCACAAACATATGAAATATGGCATCGCCAATGTTTACTCCCAAAAATAATTTTGTAAAATAAATTCGCAACAAGTGCCAATGGGAACAAGAAGGGAATAAGAGGGAAACATGTAATATTCCATGGTTTACAGCCAAACATAAATTTTTGTATAGTTATAATTCTTACTTTATCTCCGAGAGTGATAGTGGATCCGATTCATCTCGAATAGATCTTCGCTGCAACCTTTCCATGGAATGTTTCTATTTTTCCAACACCAAAAAACGAAGTTACACGCTATTAAGTTTTTAAATATTTGAATTTTACTTTAAAAAATTGTTGAGGGGTAATTCAGAATAAATTCTTTTGTTTATACAGCATTTATAAATAATTCACAATAGAAACTTTAACTCCTAATATATTCGCGTTACCGGTTTTGGGGTGGACAAAAAAAAATTTTACTTCCAAACAACTTATTCCCATAATATTCAGGATAAATTTTTGTTCAGCGGTTCATACATTCAAAAACAATTATGGACAAAATATTACTGCCAACGGTGAATGGTAGGTATGTAAGTACAGACCTGATTACAAGGCTTTTCGTAACTCAATTAGCTGGTATTAATTCTACTGATAGTGGTTTTAACTTGACGAAGCAAAACAGCACACAGGTATAGCTACAAATTACTCAAAGTAACTTTTAATTAATAAATAATTTCATGGTTATGTTACTGGACTGGACTGGACTGATTCGGCTAGTTATTTTCTCTATACAGCTGCATCAGCTGCGACAAGTGTGAGAAATTTTAAATAATAATTAAATTATAATGGAATAAATTTTTGTATCCAATAAAACCAATTTATTCTCTTAAAATTATTGTTTCTATTAAACTTTTTAATAGAAACGATCAATAGACCAATATTCAGGAGTAAACCCTTACTCATGCAGTTCATAGTATTGGAATTTGAAGACAGTTAGATAGATTTTTTCCTTCTCAATTTTCAGTCAGCGTCTTATGTCAATGACGGTTTCTTGGAGGGGTGGGGAACCTCTTATTTTTAAATTATAATTTTTGGAAAAACCGCTAATTTGGGATTTGAATCTCGGTCGTTCAATTTTCTGTGCTAACGCTCTAACCACTATATCACGAGGTTCTGATTTAATAAATAGAATGACTTAATCAGATGTTCGTTAAAAATAACACCTATTTTTATAGCATGTTTATCGATTATTAAATTTTACAACTGAATTGCTCATCTTTACTCTCCCATACTTTAATTTTCTCTCTCCAAACTTTTGTTTATATTCTTATGTAAAATGGTTAACATGTTTCTGTTATTATTTTATAATGATTTTGCGTGTTTGTATGAGCCTTATATGTACATATGTTAGACATATTCTATATTTTCATTATGCTTTATGCTTTTTTTGCTTTGTGTTTCTCACAGAAATAAGATTTGTATCATATTTCTTATTCGTAATTCATTTCTTCAGAGCAATATGTATTTTTTATTTATTGTGTTAATTTAAAATTTCGGATGTATTTTTGAACAAGGATCCCTGCGAGAAGTTCTGAGACAATTAGTCTAAGCATATCGTCGATGGAATTAAAGAACGCTGTAACTGACAAAACCTTAAATATTTAAAAGAGGCAAAAAACCTTTATGAAAGTAAAACAAAGACACTGGTATTTTTCAAAAGGCAGACGGCGAAAGTGAATTTATTTTCATCGTAGAAATCTGGGACCAGGACCAATCGACGCATATTTTTTTTTTCTAATAAAAATGATGCACAAAACGTATTTTCGATTTTTTGTCAGTTACAGCGTTCTTTAATTATTGCGACGATATGTACTTCTCCTAAACCTTATGGAAATCTAAGTAGTAGCAAAAATTTAATATCGCGTAGGCGTTGAATAGTGGACCAATTTTTTAACTGATCTAAATTGTTTAAAAAAGGGGCAATATATGATATGTTTTTAAAAACCATAATTAGGACAAGTATTACTGATTGAATTGTTTAGTTTAGCTAAAATCTTAGGACTATTAAAGTGTTCAATATGGTGTCAATCGCACACTTCTTATGATATTGCCCTGCAAAAGTAACAAGTTTTCTTCATATAGAGTGTTAGAACTCGAACCAGTCACATGATATATTTTGTGCCAGTTAATTTCCCTACAAGGATGTAATGTAATAAAATAAATTAAATTTCGAGTTACTCATTTTAATTATAAATATTTACACAATTGTAATTATGTGTGTCTATTAATTTGGTTCAAATGTAGAACAACAATGACATCTTTTTTTTTCGTTTTAATTTAAACATCTGGGCCATATCAGACAATTTTCTTTTCAAATACGAGTATGTACTGACAAGTTTTACAAAGAAAGACACAATTTGAATGCTTTATTACAGCATGAATAAGGAAATTTATAAAGAAATTTCTTAAAGTGTTCTTTTTTTTTGTTAGACATGTTGCGCTTATTAAAAGACATATTGTATGCGCATGCTTTGACAGATCGTTTGTCAAGTCTTTTTTTGTACTCCTTTGAATGCACAAACATTTTACAACTGGAGAGGAAAAGAGAAATAAAAAAAATTAAAATATAACAACACAGCAATTAAGATTTGACGACTGCAATTTCTAGTTAAACACAAATTCTGTATTATTTTTAGAACTTTCAGATTGTAAAGATTTAATAAAAAAAATAAATGTAATTTATGTTCTATAAAAAAGCACTTGTAACAGCATAAAGTTATAGAAGTTTTTCTATAACAGAGTGTAAACTGACAGCGGAAACAGGATCTAACAAAGTGTTATAATGCATGTTTAGAAACAAGATTCATGAAAATTACATTTTTGGTGGTATTTTTTTTTAAGATTTCTGTTGCTTGTTTTAATATCCTGGTAATTATTTATGTATGCATGTGGCACATTATAAGAAATTTGATATTAAATTTTGTTTGTTTATTTTTTCATATTTTCTCACACAAATTACCAACATATGAATTCCAAAATTCTTTAATCACTCAAGTGGCATAAACTAAATCATTTGTGGCAAGTAACTATAAATGAAAGAATGAAATATATGTAAGTGTATTAGTCTGAGTGTTTGTGTTTGCTAGGGTTTGGTATCTTAAAAACACATAATTTAAGTACTTAAGTGTTTTATTATATTTATTTATTTTATTATTTCCATTTTCATGCTACATAAGGAAAAGACAAGAATAACAGCAACAACAACAACAACGAAAAATAAAAACATAAATACCAGAAATAATTTCATTCATTACATTCATTACATTTTGTACATTCCAAACACTCATTCATTTATTATATACTTGAGTTTAGGTTGCACGCTACAGCAATAGAAAAAATTTTCAATTTTATAAGTCAAACTTTAATGATTGCAACTACTTATTATTGTTGTTAAAATTTGTTATTCGATAGTTTTTAAGCATTTATAATTCCATTATAAGTTTTTGTTTAAGTTTCGAGAGGTTTGAAAGCAGATATTGAAATAATTCTCCAAATTATCAATATCGACCTGATGGGAAGATATTAATAATTCGTTTAATCTACATTTGCAATAGATAATACAGAAACAGTGGCATATTTGATTGCCCATATCGTCGTGCGGGAGTTTATGTGCTCTATCCGCCATTTTATATATTTGGAGCTAATGATGCCATCTTAGGTTTTTGACACCATAATTCTTAAAATCTGCAATCCGTTTTCGATATTTCCCCCAATTTCGAAGATAATTATCCGAAAACAGATTGCAGACTTGAAAAATTTGGGGTCGAAAACCTAAAGTTTCATCATTTACACGAGATATATAAAAATATAAAATGCGGGTAGAGCACATAAACTTCCACAAGACAATATACTGACAAACTAAATTTTTGCTCCAAACAACTCCTATAGAATAGAAGCAATTGAAGTCTATGTTGTCGTCTATTTTGAAAATTCAAATTGAAGGAACTTGATGCAGGGCATTTTCTTTTTTCTAGTCTTTAACATCCACTTGAAATATATTATTTAATACCCTTTTAATTTCCATGGACTCTTCTTTGTATACTCGTGCATATACATAGGGTTTTTCGTTAAGTGCTAACTATCTGTAAATTTAAAAAAAGCAAAGTATGTGTGAAATATCTTCAAAATTTTTTTATTTTTTTTTTTGAAATATTGATAATTAAGTATTTCTGCCATTATGTGTATAATATAACGTCGTTCAAATGTAAGCCCAATAGAAATGTACAATTTTATATGACTCCAGCGTATAAATCAGGCTGAGAACCGATGGCATGGGTTATGTTGGCTTGGAGGATCGCTGTCGTTTTCATATACCTGGTACTAAATAAAACCATACAAAATAAAGTCTAACGGGGTCAAATTGCACGATTTCGGTGACCAGCTTATATTCCCTCAAAGTGAGATTAAAATGCACTCAAATGTTTTCAAGCAAGTATGAAAAATCGTCATAGTTTTGTTTTTTCGTTGGCGTCCAGTAAAGCTGGTAATCATGGGCCTATAGAGTGCTTTTCGTAGACAATAATTGCATGCATAACACTAATATAAGATAAATATGAACCGATGACTTCGCCAGCTTAAAATTCACTCTAAACAGGAATCTTTTTAGAATGTATTGCACGAACTTAGACCGTATGTCGATTGTTATCTTCCCAAAATCGAAAATTATGTTCATTCACATACCAATTCATTCACAAAAAGGCCACAAAACTAAAGATAATTTGTAAGTCTATTCAAGCCTTGTGATAAAAAAATTTCATTATTTTCAATAGTGTTATCCATGGTAATTTGAAAAAACAGTCTAAATAAATTAAAACTAACTTTACAGATGTAGCTTCAACAAGACTACAATTATCAACTGTCTAAATCCGGAAGTCCCTATTGCAAGACCCTATCTAAGAAAAATTGTTTTATGTTTCAGTATGGTAATACATATTTATGAATATAATAATCTTTTATATTTCGTTTTTCTCTTATATTGTGGTTTATCTTTCTTTATTTTTTGGTAAAAATAATTTATAAAAAAAATCTTAAAAAAAAATTGAAAAGAAAATAAAAAACTTTAACAAAAATTAATAACAGAAAGGAAAAATTAGATGAACAAACGCATTGACGGAAAATCATAATATTTTTGCTGTGAGCTATACTGGTAGTACACAGTTGAATCGGTTTTAAGTCAATATGGAAAATGGTTTGTTTAGACTTAAGATTGTTGGTCCACTTATGAAATATGTACTTGTGAATCTCTTAAGTAATTAAGAAAAATTTTAAATCGTCTAACGAAGTATGAAACTCGTTTTTTAATGGTTTTTTTTTTAATTTTTTATAAATGATTTTTAAATTTGTTTTCTTCTTATTTTATTTACTATAAACAAATATTTTATGTTCAATAATCACTATAATCTGTTTAGTAACAAAAATCACTACTTGAAAGATAATATTGAGACAATCCATGCAGATTTAAGTAAAATATTTTACTGACAAACGAAAAAAAAAATTGAAGATTTTCCATATAATTTACTAACTTGAAAGCATTACAAAAACCCTTAACATTTTGCAACACTTGTCAAACTATTGCATTGTTTCTAGGTATTGGGTCAGTGGTCAAGGGCTTGAGGTCAGTGATGGGCTGAGAACTGAACCTAATCGTGACATGTAAGCTTATTAAAAATGCCGTCTTTTTGTTAAGTATTATTAGCTGTGGGAGATTTTCTAAAATAAATGCATCATTTTTAGAAAGCGGAATAATAATTAAATTTAAAACTCTGTAGCCAAAATGAGTCAATAGTCAGAATTTTATCAACTTTCAATCAGTTTGGAGTCTTTTTTGATTCTCGTCCTCAGTTTCAAAGCCAGAATTATGATAAAGTACACTATGGCTGAAGAAAATGTTGACCTAGACGCGATAATTTTTGTTTAGTTTTTTATAATTCCTTTGAATTGCGTTTGATTGGAACAAACTTTTTATTTCATATGGAGATGTTTCCCTATAGGGTTATCACAAAGCAACTTTGAGCTCATTCCTGATGTTTTAAAATATCGCAACAGGATAATAGGGTTCAAATCATTTGTGGATGGTAAAGCGGATGGTCTTTATATAACTATGGTCAAGATACAAAGTCCTTCAAATGGACTTCCAGTATGTGTTTATAGTGTTACTGGTCCATGCAAACCATCTACAAACACTAATCGGGCTATCCCATTGTCTGTCATTGCCTCTTTATATAGTTTGATATCATCAATACTATCATCAGCTTTTAGTTTGGTATCATGAGTAGCATGGTAAATTTTTTTTCTTCCGTTTGTTTTTAAATAAGCAATTGTTCCTGTGGTTTTATCGACTTGTTTTGCTAATTTTCTCATGGAATTGTTGAAACTTCTTTAAATGCCTAGCTTACTTCTCATCTAATAACTATTTTTGGCCATGCTGATATTGGCTCACTTCCAATTGCTTTACTATTTTATTCCTGTTTACAATATATTGTACTGTGGAATGATATAAGTTCACCAAATCCCTAATATTCTTTATGTTCTTCAACATTAAAATTCTTTAAATCCAAAGTTAACACCTTTTGGTTGGCCATTTTTGATAAGTTGTTTGCTCAAAAACTGTGTTTAAGAAACAAGTAGAATTTCCTATACCGTTCATCATTGACAGTAACATTCTGACCATCATCGTATTTGGGCTAGTGACTCCGCCGGCCCATAAAGCGCACCAAACAGTAATTGTCTGTGGATATAATGGTTTTTCGATAAAAGCTTGTGGATTCTCCTCACTCTAAGTGCGACAGTTCTGCTTATTTACGTACCCATTCAACCAGAAATGGGCTTCATCGGAAAATAAAATTTTGAATGGAAGTTCAAAACTGATATCAATTTGAGTTTGATGAATAGAACAAATATTTTGATTAAAAATTTCAACAATTTGAACGTGTTGCTCTGGTCTTACTCGATTCATACTGAAATTTCAAAGCAAACTTAAAAAAAAAACCATCTATCAGCTGTTAAGTGGGTGGTGCAGTAAAGCAGAGTTGTCAACTCAAAGTTGTGACACGCGGCATAAATATTTGCACAAAGTTGGTACTACTGTACAAATTCTTTTGTTGCTAGTACTTTTACTTAATTAGTCCTCTTTTAAACAATGTGTGGAATGGATCTGAAACAAATATCCATATAACAACTTAAATTATTTTATACACTATAAAAAATTTTAAAACTATATTAGGTGTTCAAATTATTATGTTCCTAAACGTTAAAATTTATTGGAAGCCTTCTAAAAAGATTCTCATTTTTAAGATTAAATTTAATTATTTTGTATGCACGTATTAAAAGTAAAAATACAGAAATTAATACTAGCAAAGTGGTACGCTGAAACCTGATTAGTTATTTTGTAAGAACTCGCCTAAAATTTCTTTAAATGTAAGACATAACGCTTGTCATTATATAATTTTTTTTTTCTTATCTTTTAATGGATAATATGATATGTTTGATTAGCTTTTTGGTAAAGCATAATTAAAGATAAGATTTTTCCTCCGCTTTTACGAAAGGAGCATTTCATTACAGTACGTATATATTTAAAAATCTAGTACGACAGAAGCCGTAACAAAAACGGCATCGAAATAATATGAATATTGGTACCACGAACGAAACGACAGCAGTAGCAGCAGCAATGCTGATAAAAATCTTGTCGAAACAAAATAAAATTACTTTTAAAAAAGAATGAAAAGAAAAAGCCTTATAAGAACCAGAATAATAACGAAACATTATAAAAACACGAAAAAAAAAGTTAATATTGTTGCTGTGGCTGTAGCTGTAGCTAAAATACTATCAGCTTTGGTATGCGTTCACACAAATTTACATACAAAACATATAATAACAGTTCAATAATAAAATCAGCGTTGCGTAAATACTGATATAAAACGTGCTCAGCTGACTTTTGTTCTACACAAGTCGACTATAATACAATATGTGTTAAAGGAAAAAACAAAACCCAGGCAGAGAGATAATAAATAACAAAAAAAAAATTTATAAAAATGAAGGAAGAAATTGTAACAAAAATACTAAGAAATATGCACTCTGCCACACTACAACTCGTAATGAGTTATAATAAAAAAAAACAAATCGTTTTTGGCAGAAAAATATAAAATTACTTTTCTTCTGTTTCTGTTTTTCTCGTTTAGAAAAAACCTATTTTTTTTTTATTTTGTAAAAAGTTTTTCTAAAATTATTCTCATCAACAGACAAGTTCACGTACATGTTTATACCCTATGCCAACTTAAGTAGGTACACTTGTCAATCTTGGAAAACAAATACTTCGGAAAATAAACAAAATTTTTTGGTGCAACAAATAATGAAGTTTTGCATAGTGGTTAGAGCGCGTTCAAAATCACATTTCAAAAAAAGTCAGAGCCGACCTGAAAACTTAAACAAATAATCCAAAACACGAATAAAATTAAGCTGAAATTAGGTTTGGCCTAATTGGCCAGAATTCAGATATTTTAATTTCAAAATTTAATTAGCTGGCGTCGAAAACATGTTCAGTTCAGCTGGTATACAAGGTTCTTCAGCAAAGAAATTTTTTCATTTGAATAAGAAATCATTGCAAATACTACATAAATTTATTAAATAGAATTTTTTTCTGCTCTAATAAAGAACAAAATTATCACCAATCTTACTCGGATTTACAGACCATATTGAACGATATCGACTTATCGATATAAATGAAATAAAAGAGCAATTATGAAAAAGAAAACTTGTCATTCTGGTTCACCTTAAACAGATGACAATTGCAAAAATTCAATGGCAAAGAGAAAAGGAGAATATGTATGATAGAATGTGTTGCAACAAGATCGTAACTACCCCATAGCAAAGTATGTAGAATAAATATATTTTCAATATACGACTTCTAGACAAGAGTGTGAGTTAAACAGTTGAAGATGGTCATTAAGATGTACCCCAATCCAAAGAACTCTGATGAGACTACCGTAGCTGGGGTCGAAAGTATGTGCAGTTCGACTAGTGCACATTGAGAGGGTTTGGGAGACAGCCGTTTTTTTTACACTTGACTTAGTAAAAAGTCATTACCAACATTTCTAAAAAATCGGCCTGTTATCGATCATAGGATCTTATTAAAAAATGTCCATCTGATCACATATGTATATATGTTATATAACTCTAATTCTTATTTACTGTATTTAGTTTATTCAATTAACGATTGCATTGAACTTTTATCTAAGAAACTTTATTTTTTAAAAGGTATAGTGCAATCAATGTAAGATATGGTATGTTCGGTTTATACCAACTCTCTTTTTTTAATTTTATAGCAATCTTTGATTTCCGCTTGTAAAATTCTATGTCTTATGGTGCATAGCATTGGGCCATTTATTTATTGATTCTCAATTTTTTTGTATGGCATACTTTAAGGCAATTGAACTGCAGTTTTATATTCGCTTAATGTTCTTTATTCAAGACAATAATAAATATGATTAATAATTTGAATCATTACAGTCAATTTCTACATTTTAAAAGGCTTTAAAATACTAAAAAAAATTTTCAGTAATGTTGCCAAAATTTGAACACCAAAAAAAGGATTCTAAAGAATATATAAACAAGCCATGAACAAAAGTAAGACGAGCAATGTATACTGAAAAAAAAGCATATAATGTTGCACGTGCATAGATTGTTCAAATAAAATTCTAGTTGTCTATAATTTTGTCACAAAACTACAACAGATAATAATCGCAAGACCTTAAATTGTACGGTCCTAAAAATGAATTGACAGGTTGATTTAACGAATATCACCTTTTGGCGAAATTTAAGTTTGATAAATAGATGACATCTGGTCTAAATTAATGTCATCCATACACATCTTAATACAAAATATCATTGATTGTGGTTCGGTATCTGGCTTAAATACCAATAATGCCATCACCGTAGAAATCGCACCTAAATGTGCATTTTTTCTGTATGTGAAGGAACTTTAGTACCTCCTGTGGGTTTGTTTCACTTCATGCACTCACACAACTATTATGACTCCCAGCCCTGAACTCAATTTAGCGATTCTAAGAAATGATGATTGATTTTCAAAGTAAATCTGAATAATTTGACAGCGTTGCTTAATGATCAAATTATTCATAATTATTTGTTTAAGTATATTGATCTTAAATGTTAGAAAGTTAGTACAGTGTGACAGTTCGTTTGTCAATAAATTAAGTAATATCAGGTCTAAAAAGAAGAACAACTCTTAGAAATCGTCGTGCGGGAGTTTATGTGCTCTATTCGCCATTTTATATTTTTTATATATCTCGAGCTAATGATGCCACTTTAGGTTTTCGACAACAGATTTTTCAAGTCTGCAAATCGTTTTCGGATATCTCGTTCAGTTTCGGAGATAAATACCCAAAACGGATTATAGATTTTAAAAATGCTGATGTCAAAAACCTACAGTGTAACCATATGTAACATGATGAAAATAACTACTTCAACTGTAAGTTACAGTCCTTAGCGTAAACCCATTTTTAACAACACAATTCCAATTATAATTATATATTTCTTCTGAATGGTTTTTATTACTCCATTCGTTTTGTTGTTGATTAAATAATGTAAAAATAAAAAAAGAATTATCTAAAAAGAATAATAAATATGTTGAGACTGATACAAAATCATCAAGACTGATTGTTATAATTTTATATGGCTTTAGTGTTCTTATTATTCTGGAATTTTTATTATCTACTGAAGCAAAATATTTTTTATATTATAATAAAATAAATACATATATACGTATATGCATATATAAAATAACTTCAATAAGAAAAAAAAAATATTGTAATTAAAATTATACATCTGAACTTTGCAACAATGCCGAAGATTACGAGTGTTTGATACGTACAAAATGACCATCATGGACACAAGTTGAATGAACTAGTATTAAAAAAACATATTTACTGTTCGAAATTTGTTTTATAATTTTATAGAAACGCAAAGGAATAATGTGCAAAAATATATTTTAAATTATTTGAAAAATATTTATTAACTAAATAAATTATAATTATAATAATAAATCAAATAAATAACTGTAATAACCTTCCTCTAGATTTAAGTCTCGGTCTTTGAAATAAACCCGATGTTATTAAATTGTATATAAGATAATTGGAACGCAATAGGTATAATCTTGATGAATATAACAAATAAATATTTGAAGAATTTAATTTGAACAGAGAGTTGGAAAATATTCGCGATAATAGCAATACAAAAAACTAACGAATTCAGACCGATAAATAACCGAATAAAATTTGAAAGAATATCACTGAAACGATTGCAAAACATCAGCTATAAATGTATTTTGAGTAAACCAATGGCGCATATTTAGACATAATCACCAAGTCTTAACTTTACTAAGTAAGGCTAGCGCAAATTTTAGGTTAGGAAATAAATTGGCTTAAATTTTCAAAGTGATATAGTCAAATTTTCAGCATTTTGATAGGGAGGGTGCGTGGTATAGTGGCAAAAAAATTCAAACGGCCCAGTTTCGAATACAAGCAAAGGTGAAAAATGAAATAAAATTAATTTAAAAAAATTGATCACTTTTCCTGGGGCTCGAACTCAAGTCTTCAGCATATAATATGAAAAAAGAAGAAGTTCATTTCAGGTTTTTTCAAAATTATAATATAGAAATAAGAGGTCCCCCCTCCTTCAAGAAGTCCATCTACAATGTAACTGCTGCCTGACATTCCACTATATTCCACCTTAACCGTTGACAAAGTAAAACGAATGATAGGGGAAAAGCGCCACCTATTGGAAAGTAGCAGATAACAGCTAAAAACCTACTTAGCGAAGGCACTCACCGCACTTAACATGCAACGATAGGGCAATTGCTGTTAATCATTTAAGAGCGAAGGTATAACACTGGCCTTTGAATGATCAATTCACAGCAATTTGTCTCATTCCTAAGGCGCTTAATAATATAAGAAAACAAATATATGTGTTCTGTTGCCATAACGTACTGTTCTTTTCACAAAAATTCCAATACAATGCACAGCATTTAGTAGGGGTTTACCCCTGGGCATTGTTTTCAATAAAAAAGAAAGTTTTATAATGAAATTTCTTTGTTCAAAAGTTTAGCGTTACAGGGGAAAAATTTTCCAAATGTTTACTAAAGATATCAATAGATGGTAGCTCAATACTTAACCTTTCATAATTTGACAGCCAATCTACTCCCTAACTTCATATTTCCTCACACATTATATTTACTTATATATGTACTTATTTTATGAACATATCGTTACTTATAAGTGTATTAGTGTCCCTTGAAAATTTTTGTTTTAGAAGTTGAAAACGGTTTTTTTTATAAAACTAAGCTCAAAGACGAAATTTTGATACTGTGTACTTCAATATTACTCAAATCAAATTGTCTCTAAACCAGTGTTCTTCACCAGTATTACTCAGGTAAATAAATTGTTCGGATATTTTTTAGTTTTTCTTACTCTCTTCGTGAATATTACAACCAGGGTTGCTTGATTCCACAAAAATTCTATCAAACAGCTTCTTAAAATATACCATAACTACCCGTATCGTTAATTCATATTATATTATTTTAAAATTAAATGTATTATAATTTATTAACAGATATCACTTTTAGAATTCCTGGAAACCAGTTTTTGTTTTATTTTCCTATGAAAAACTTAATTAATTATTAAAAAATTTGCTTTGTTAAAAATCTTTCATAAAAAGAAATCCATTCGCTTTGTTTTCATCATGTTAAACGACAACCACAATTATTACAAAAACATGTGTGTGAGACAAAAATTGCGTATGTTTTATGTTTTATTAGTTTTCAAGAGAGCTAAATTTGTTTGTCAGACACTGAGAAGTTATGATAATAAGCAACATTAACTTATTAATGTTTATATTTCTTTTAACTACATTTCAATTTGTTTATAGCATTTACAAACAATTTATTTTATGAATAATTTTAATAAATTAGTTAAAATTTTAAAATTAAAGGTTTTTGAAACGAAAATTTTCACTAATTTTATTCAAGTTGTGAAAAAACAACACAAATATAAAAACCAATCTCATCTGTCAGTGTATTTTTGTGTGACTCTCTTTGTGAAGACCACTGCTCTAAACCAGGCCTGTGCAAAAATAAAAAATTCATATACAATTGTGCTTTAGCTAAACTCACATGTGTTCTTACGCTCTTGCTTTCAGTCGTCATTGAAACAGCGACGAGTTAACATGCGTGGTGGATGTACGCTGATTTATTGTTTGCAGTGGGAACAAAATTAATAGATATGCACACAAATATTTTCTATTATAAATGAATTTGTAAATCCAATACCTTACTATGTTCTATGATAACATTTAAAAATATAGTTTAAAAGTTTTTCAGCGACATTTTCATTATTTTTATAAAATTTTTATTAAATTTAATGAAAAAAACGAAACTTAAAAATTTTTTTTTTGTTCAAAAATTAAAAGTACTCCTTATTTCTTTATAGCAGATTAGTATTTATAAATTGCTCTTAAAGTAATTAAATTTTTAGATGAAATATTACATATAAATTTTACTTCAAAAAAAATTTCATACAGTTGCAGAAACTGCTACTTACACGTACAGCAGTGTAATTCTCATTTTCTCACCAACACAGCTACATTTTTACTTTTGCACAGGCCTGCTCTAAAGTTTAGAGCAGTGGTCTTCACAAAGAGAGTCACACAAAAATACACTGACAGATGAGATTGGTTTTTATATTTGTGTTGTTTTTTCACAACTTGAATAAAATTAGTGAAAATTTTCGTTTCAAAAACCTTTAATTTTAAAATTTTAACTAATTTATTAAAATTATTCATAAAATAAATTGTTTGTAAATGCTATAAACAAATTGAAATGTAGTTAAAAGAAATATAAACATTAATAAGTTAATGTTGCTTATTATCATAACTTCTCAGTGTCTGACAAACAAATTTAGCTCTCTTGAAAACTAATAAAACATAAAACATACGCAATTTTTGTCTCACACACATGTTTTTGTAATAATTGTGGTTGTCGTTTAACATGATGAAAACAAAGCGAATGGATTTCTTTTTATGAAAGATTTTTAACAAAGCAAATTTTTTAATAATTAATTAAGTTTTTCATAGGAAAATAAAACAAAAACTGGTTTCCAGGAATTCTAAAAGTGATATCTGTTAATAAATTATAATACATTTAATTTTAAAATAATATAATATGAATTAACGATACGGGTAGTTATGGTATATTTTAAGAAGCTGTTTGATAGAATTTTTGTGGAATCAAGCAACCCTGGTTGTAATATTCACGAAGAGAGTAAGAAAAACTAAAAAATATCCGAACAATTTATTTACCTGAGTAATACTGGTGAAGAACACTGGTTTAGAGCATAGGTCGGCATTTCATAGCTGAATTCAGCTGGGAGAGTTCACATGTATTCTTACGCTCTTTCATTTTGTCCTCTCTTTGCATTAGTTTTTTTGCAAAAACACTTAAAGAAATATATCGTGTTACGAGACAAATGTTGTTTTATGTTTTAGTCGTCAATGAACTGCTGACGAGTGCAGATGTATATCGGACATTTTATTTTTTTTTTATGAAAATTAAAATAGTTTTTGAAATTAACTGGAAAAAATTTATTAAACTCTTAATATATAATATATTTAATAATTTTTAATTCTTTATTGATTAATGTAATGAATTATTCAAACTCAAGGTCTATTTTTAAATAAAATTTTTTTATTTAATTATCGATATTTCGCTACTCCTGCGTGTAGCGTCTTCACGAATTATTATTACTATTATTATAATGTAATAATATCGAAATATCGATAACTTTAATAAAAGACTTTTATTTAAATATAGACCCTGAGCTTAATAATTCTTTATAATAGATTTAATTTAAGACATTTAGGTGCATTTTTTTTTTTTCTTTTTATTAAAATCACACAAAATGTCTTAAATTATTATATTAAATGTAACTTGCAGATTAAAAAGAAAGATATTTAAATTTTAAATCTTATACAACTTTCTTTAAAATCTTCCTTCAAAAAAAGGTTAGCACTTCTGAATTTTGCATACCTAATATGTTTCCTACAGCTGTAAAAGAAAGTTCTTAGTTCATACACAGTGATATGTAATTTAATAACATACATATTTATAAATTCACACATTTTTTTGTTCAGTGCAGTTCTTTTCCATGCTCACTAATACAATTGCAAATCAATTTTGCCGACCTATGGTTTAGAGTCTAAAGTTTAGAGGTTTAGAGTCTAAACCTTTTAAAGAATTTTGTTTCAGGGCTTTACTTTAATTTGGCTTCAAAATAAAAATTATTAAACACTCTCTGAAGAGAAAAAGAACGATTATTCTGGTTTATGCTGTAAAACAAAATCGCCTGGAATTAAAGCCGAGAGTGGAAGAATCTGTTACAGCGAGAATAGTTTAAAAGTTTACATTGTCAGGATAAATAAATATTCATTGAAATTTGATCCCATTCACATAATGAAACTTCTTTTAATGCATTTCAATTATGTTTACCAGCTCAACTGTAAAATTCTTTAAGCTATATTTACACTACCTACGTTTTTCATCTGATTATAACAGATTATAACAGTTACAACTCAGACGGCAATAATTTTGAAAGTAGAAAATGTTCTAGTTTTAACTGAGCTCAGGTAAGAACAATAATTTGTAATTAATCTATCTGAGTGCGTTTCTGATAAAAAAACTCAGATGAGAAACTTAGGCAGTATAAATATAGCTTTAACTGCGAGAAATTGAGCATTGTTAGTACATGAAATTTTAATTGGAGCTACTCTATTTTGGAAATCTTAGCAGCTTAATTTCACAAAGAACTGTAACAATATTACTTTTTAACCCTAATCTTACTGACAAGAGCCTCTGAGGCACATTTTAATGTTCAATTCAATGTGACAAAAGAAGTATCACACATAATGCAACCAAAATTTTTTTACTTTTATTTTGCATATGTTTTGCATAATTTAACCAACAGTTTGCATATTTTTATATTCGTTTATACTTATTTTTATTTTGGTTTGTTTAACATGCATGAGTACCCCTGAGTATTGGTCTTAAAAAAAACTGATTTATTAAAATTGCAATACATATGTATTAAATATCAAAAATCCATTAATTTCAATCTGATTTAATTTAAGGAAAGAAATCAATTTTTCTATTATCAATTGACCAATATTGTTGAATAGTTTAACAGATGTTGTATTTGGCATACGAAAAACATAAGTGTCTACATCCGTATGTATGTGCTTATACATCAGAGAACTGCAAAATCATGGTCTTTCTGTATTAAATCATACACTAAGATTTTTATGAACATTTAAATATTCAAAAAAGGATCAATATCAAAATAAAAAAAGCTTCATTTGAATAACAATGAACAAAATCTTTTAACATGTTTAAAGCTATTTCATCCAACACTGAAATTCATATTCATATTAATATCATTTAGTAAAAAGGAGGAATTCGAACAAATTGTAATCACACTAACGAACAAGTAATTCCCTTGCGATGTTGTTACCGAAGTTGTCATATTTAATGTTTGAATAAATGACTTGTCATTGATTAAAACTTAAGCAGGAGAATTATTTGCATGAAATTATCTTAACGAGAAACATAAAGCAAGCAGTTGCTGTGTGTTTCTGTGTAATTAAGAAGAGTTTTGTTTTAATTTAAATAAAATAACATGGTAAACATTACAGAATTATCTTAATTATTTATTTTACATATAAAAAATATGTGCAAGAATATTCAACAGCAATTTCTTAGATGTAAATAAAATCTACCTGTTCTCAGAAAAAGATAACACATTTTAAGCAATAAATTTATATTTTGCGTTTTAAAAATATAAGCAAAAAACATCATGGAAACCAAAATACCACCTGCATCAAAATAAAAACCAACAATTGATAGAAAAAAAATTTCCCCGGAATTGTTTTTCTTACGGATTAGCAATTAGGAAAAAAAAAATTATAATAGCACAAAGAATATGGGATTCTAATGCCCTGTTTTGACAGTTCAACCATGTTAAATAGTTTAATGTAATAGTGCCAAATATATTTCATTTTAATAAACACCATAACACTAGCGGACTTGAACGAGTTTTTGACCCCCTTACGAACGGTTCCTTTTGTTTTACATATTAATTTTTTGATTATCTTTATAATAAACAATCTATTGAAATTAGATAAAAGGAATTATATTATTTTAAATGTTATTTTTACCAGTTTTTTGTGTAGATTTATTTTTATTTTCAACTGCATATTTGTTAAAATTTTTCATATTTCTAAGTACAAATTAAAATCAAATCACACACAGTGTCGTGTGTTCATATAACGGACGGCCAAAAATAGAAGGAGTTGACATAGAATTATGAAATTTGACAAACTTGTTTGATTTCATGAAAGATAGTAAAATTGCAAATATGGAAAATTACGAAGCAAGGATTCGACTCCTTCCCATATATCCTGAAATTTAAAAATGTCATAATAGAAGACAAAAAAAGGTTCTATCATTATGAAATATTGTATACTGAATATTTTAAACAGCGCTAACGTTTCATCCAAATATAGTTCAATTCATAAGAAGAACAAGCTCAATTCAAAAATGTCCTTTTTCGAACATTTAACTTCAACAAAATTATATTTAATTAGTATTTTTTGGTACATGAAACTATTGGATCATTCTGAATTTATAAACTATTTTTTTGTCAGTTTCATTCATATATCCTGAATAAAAATTAAATCGTAAAATTTATCTTTTAACTAAAACTATGTTTATTTCTTTGTAAACACAATTAATTTTGTTAAATTTTTTTTTTTAAATCAAATCAATGAAACATTATTAGCAAGAGCTATCATACTTATTTTCATTCGCTTCATATTGATCTAAAATATTAAATATTAAAATATTTACGAATTTGAACCTGAGCAGCCATTGAAAATTGCGAATAAAAATTAAAGGGGGACGAAAGTAAACCCAAGTTTTTTGAAATAAACTTACTTGCAGAAATCTTATATTAAAGTAAACAAAATACCTTTTTTATATTTTTTTATTGTCCACTGAAGTTAAAAATTGAAAATATTATTACTTTTCTCGCTTTGTTTATATTCAGAATAACGGTACATTGTATGTGACAATCACATTGTAGTAAAAACCATAGTTGCCAAATTTTAACATCACTGCATATATAGTTTAATTAAAATTACGTTGCCTTATTGATATTTTGTTTACCAATTAACACTTCAAAGTTATAGCATTTTTCCAGATTTTTCAATAATTGTATACTTACTTATAACTTTGAATGCTCAGAACTACCTTAAAAATTAAAATTTTTTAAAAAGTCTTTCTGATTTGTTTTAATTGGAATGTACTTAGTGAAAGCATATTCACATTTTTTTCTAATTGGATAGATGATTTTTTTATTTTTGGCCGCCCAATCAATCAATCAATCAGCAAGTAATGCAGGTCTCTGATATACATGAATACTTACATACATATGTATGTCCATGTAACTTTTCCTTTATTAAACATTTAGAAAAGTGATTTTTGGATGAACACTTTCTTATACGAGAACGTCATGTGTAAATTGTAAAAAGAGCATATTGCACAATAAAAATTAAAAAACAAAATAAAATAATTTACGAAACGGATACACAGAAAAACAACAACACAACAACAACACAACAACCAATAATAACGACCACAACAATATAATACACAAATCAAAATTAAAATTTATGACCAATTCGAGAGAAAATGATAAAACAGAACAAACTAAGAAAAAGATACTCACACCCGAAAATGCCTTTGCAGACATATTGTCTTTGCCTTTAAAGCAAACTGGCAAAGACAACATAAAATGTGCAGCATAATGTCATCATAAATTAACAGAAAAAAAATGCAATAAAAAAACAAAAACAAAAAAAAAACGAACGCAGTGATAACTGCCATATAAGAAAAGTAAAAGAATTTAAAAATGACAACAACAGCAGAAAAAAAATCAATAAAAAAATTAAATCATTAATACGAAGACAAGAAATTAAATAAAATATTCGACAATCAAAGATGACATTCAGTTTTTTTTTTTCTTTTCATTCACTAAACGATTGCTAAAACACCCACAAAAAACATTAAAAATAAAATCATTAATGTGATAATTTATGATTTAAAATATGTTCCCGTCGTTTTTCTAAAGAGCATAGGACCTTAAAAATCAATATATATTCAGGGCGCCCTAACATTTATTCATCGCCGCAACTTCGGTGTCAATTTGGCGCCTTCATATGTTCGCAGGCCTCCCTCTTCCTTGGTTTCCCTGAGGAATATCATCTTATGGCCTGCGTAAAACATAACCGATCAATTTCTTTTTCATATATCTATTTAAATGATGGATGGGATACTTCGGACAAGGCAAAGTCTCTGATTGGGGTCAACCTGGCGGCCTCCAGAACGATCCTTGTTCCCGTTGTATTCAAGTCGACATACAGCCTCCACGCGGCCCTCCTGGATGACATACTAGCACCCGCTAGCTTGTTAACTAATGTATGCGGCGATTGTCCAATCCCCTGGACTTTAAATTTGGGTTGTGCGTAGGGCTTGAAACCCACCACGTAAAAACGTTCTTCAATGAAAGCAAAAACAATAGCCTCTAAACGGACCCCCTTTTATGTTGACGAACTTGGCAAACGTTTTAAGGACTATGATTTAAGGATATGCACCTGGAATGTGAGAACCCTTTATAGGGAGGGTGCCTCTATCCAATTGGCGGATGCTCTCACAAAATGCAGGGCTGACATCACCGCCATCCAGGAAATGCGATGGATAGGACAAGGTTGTACGAGGCAAGCAACATGTGACATCTACTACAGCTGCCATGACAAGAGACGCGAATTTGGCTGCGGATTCGTAGTAAGTAAGAGACTTCGCCATCTTGTCTCGGGGTTCACCCCCGTGAACGAAAGAATTGCTACGATCCGAATAAAGGCAAAGTTTTATAATATCAGCCTTATTTGCGTGCACGCCCCGACGGAAGAGAAGGATGATGCGGTCAAAGATGCTTTCTACGCAAAGCTCGAGGACGTATACGATAGGTGTCCGGCACATGACGCCAAAATTGTCCTCGGCGATTTCAATGCGAAAGTTGGACGGGAAGGTATCTTTGGCCCCACTGTCGGACAGTTCAGTCTTCATAATTCCACCTCACTGAACGGCATGAGACTGATCGATTTCGCCGCGGCGCGAAACATGGTAGTTTGTAGCACCAGGTTCCAGCATCTCGATATCCATAAGGCCACCTGGCTCTCTCCTGATCGATCTACCAACAACCAGATCGATCACATTGTGATTGATGGAAGGCATGTATCCAGCATACTAGACGTGCGCACATTTAGAGGTCCAAATGTCGACTCGGACCATTATCTTGTCGCAGCCAAGATGCGACTGCGTATATGCGCGTCGAATACGACACGTTCTAGTGTGCAAGGGAAGCTGGACATCAAGAAGCTGCGATCACAAGAGACAGCCAGGTCGTTTTCCGATCGCCTTTCTAACGAGCTGAATTACATCCCATCCTCTCTCGAAAGTATTGGTGGACAGTGGTCTCACATCGCTCACTCTCTGCGCAGCGCTGCCGAAACAGTTCTTGGTTTTGAGCGTCCTCCCCGCAGAAACCAATGGTACGATGAAGAGTGCCGTGAGGCCACTGCAGCAAAGAACGCTGCTTATAGACGAACATTGCAGTCCACCTCTACAAGAGCAACGGTGGAGGCGTATAGAGAAAAGAGGAGGGAAGAGAGACGCCTATTTAGAAAGAAGAAAAGAGAGCAAGAAAGGCGTGATCGTGAGGAAATCGAGATGTGCAGGAGTAGAAATGATGCTCGAAATTTTTATAAAAAGATAAGGCGTCTTACTACTGGTTTAAAGCCCGGAGCAACCTTCTGCAGAGACGAACATGGTAACCTGGTTACAGATGCACAAGGAACACTAAGATTATGGAGACAGCACTTCTCTAATCTATTGCAGGGCGATGGCGACACAAATTCCGCCTCTAGAGATGCTGTACCGGACCCAATCATTAACGACGACGTCGAGATCCCGTCCCCCAGCCATGAAGAGGTCAAGGTTGCCATATGGCGACTGAAGAACAACAAAGCAGCTGGACCTGATGGTTTGCCAGCTGAACTCTTCAAGTATGGAGGCGATGAGTTGGTTAGGTGCATGCACCAGCTCATTTGCAGAGTATGGCTGGAGGAAAGTATGCCCAACGATTGGAATCTTAGTGCTCTCTGTCCCATCCTGAAAAAGGGAGATCCCACGATATGCACCAACTACAGGGGTATAAGCCTCCTCCCTATCGCATATAAGGTTCTTACGAGCGTATTGTGTGAACGACTGAAGCCATTCGCCATCTCACTGATTGGACCTTATCAGTGCGGCTTCAGACCTGGTAAGTCCACCATTGACCAGATATTCACACTGCGCCAAATCCTGGAGAAGACCCATGAAAGTCAAGTCGACACACACCATCTTTTTGTCGACTATAAGGCAGCCTTCGATAGCCCAATAAGGGATCGCGTTTATGCCGCAATGTCTGAGCTCGGTATTCCTGCTAAGCTGATAAGGCTATGCAGAATGACGCTGAGCAACTCCTGCAGCTCCGTCAAGGTAGGAAGAGACCTCTCCGAGCCTTTTAATACCGTGCGAGGTTTCAGACAAGGCGATCCCTTATCCTGCGACCTCTTCAACTTCGTCATGGAGAGCGTTTTGCGAAAGGCAGGTGTGCATCGTAATGGCACTATTTTTAATAAAAGTGTCCAGCTCCTTGCGTATGCCGACGACATAGACATCATTGGGCATACCAAGCGAGATGTCACCGCAGCCTTTAATGCTATTGAACGAGAGTCTGCAAAAATGGGTCTGGCGGTAAATGAGAGCAAGACGAAGTACATGTTGTCGACGAGTAGGGACGTTGATCGTATCGGCTCCCAGGTTACAGCCGGCAACTATACATTCGATGTGGTCAAGGAGTTCATCTACCTTGGCACCGCCATTACCAGCAAGAATGATGTCAGTCTGGAGATCAAGCGAAGAATTACACTGGCCAACAGGTGCTACTACGGTCTCGGTAGGCAGTTTAGTAACAGAGACCTCTCTCGTGCGACGAAATTAACACTCTACAAGTCGCTTATTCTTCCGGTGCTTCTCTATGGTGCGGAAGCATGGACGCTGTCTTGTGCCGATGCAGCGGTACTGGGAGTGTTTGAGAGAAAAATTCTTCGCAAGATCTTTGGTCCACTGAAGCAAGGCGATGAGTTTCGCATTAGGACCAACTATGAGCTGTATGAGCTCCTCGGCGACGTAGATGTTGTCCAGCGCATTAACATCCAGCGGCTGCGCTGGCTCGGCCATGTTGTTCGGATGGAAGAATCTGCTCCAGCGAAAAAGGTTTTCGATGCGAAGGTCACTGGACGTCGGCGTAGAGGACGTCCATGTTTACGTTGGAAAGACCAGGTAGATGGAGCCCTGTCATCAATTGGTGTGACCAACTGGAGAAGGCGTGCGCTTAGCAGAGACGCCTGGAGACTAGTGTTGAGGCAGGCCGAAACCCGTTAACGGGTTGTTATGGCCAGCTAAGTAAGTAAGTAAGTATCTATTTAAATGGGGAGTTGCAGTCTTCGGCTAACAAACTGTTATTTGTAATTAAATTCATCCAGAAGATTAACAATATTTTGCGAAGGCACTTTTTGTAATAATTAAGAGATAACAATAAACACCTTTTTCGACTACTTTTGGTGAGATCAAAAACAAGCAACAGTTTCTATCATATTCTAATTTTCTCACCATCATAGCAGTTTTTGTAAAACATGTTCAGTTTGGCTATTTCTTTATGGACATCCATTTCTCCTTTGATTATCAAAAAATTCATTGCAAAAATCTAAATTCTTTATAGAATTTAACTTTGATCTAATTAAAGCGTTTCTGACGAAACAACATTAATGTTTTATTCTGGTTGACTAATTATTTTTCAAAATATATTCGCAAGCCAGTTGAAGGGTTATTTTCCAAAAAAAAAAAATACTGAAATCGGTTTATTACAAATTGGTAAATTTCGACGAAACCGAAAACCAGTTTTTACAAAATGGCGAATAATCGACAACCCTATTAACCACACAATGATTTTTTTTTTTTTAGAAATCCCCATGAAACAGTGTCAGTAATAAAATTCAATTAACTCCAAACTAACATGAATAAGGAAACTCAGGATGAGGTGTCTCGGCTTGGTTATCGACAATTAAGTTTTCTTTTATCGGTAACATATATAAAAAATTTTACATATTGGAAAAATGTTGTAAGATTATGGGGTTTATCAACAAATTGAGACCGCTATAGAGACACGACTAGCAACTTTTAAAAAATATGTGCGTTTGTACAGAGTTGTCAAAATCAACCCAGTGACGTACGTACATATGCATGTATGTACATGTACATATGTATATGTATAAAGAATAAACATAAACAATAATATAAAGGCCTACATATCTATGAAAAATTAGTCAGTAAAGCAAAAAAAACAATTTTAAATTTTTAAATGATTTTTAAATTAAAATATTTATTAAATTATTTATTTATTTAAATAACTATTGGTTATAGTTTAAATGTTCTTTTAAAAATAGATTCAACACTAAATTGAATATACAAATTTACATACATACATACACATTACAAAATGAGGAATGTTTATTTAATAATGTTGGCTTTTATTGTTTTTTTTTTTTTTGCTATCAATACGATTTGATGTGTTTATTTTCATTTCAAACTGTGGCTTTTTTATATAACAATAAAAAAATTACATTTTTATTCAATTTTAATTGTTTGATTTTTTCTGTCGATTTTTTTTTAACATTTGATTATTCAATAAAAGATTAAAATGAGCAGAAAAAAACATGGAGTACACAAAATGTGTTTTTAATTAAACATTGAATTAATGACCACAAAAAACATGGTATTCCGTCACAAAACGGAGAAATAAAAACATAAACAAATGCAAAGGAAAACGTTTACATAGAATTTAATTTAAAATTTAATTTAAATTAAAAAATGTTGTATTCATGGGCTTAAATAAAAAAAAGGAAAACTTTAAATGACATTTTTAAAATGTTTGTCTTTTTATTTATTTTTTCTTTAAATTTTGATCATAAATAATAATTAACGGCTTTAGAAGTAAAACGTTTAAACGTTTATTTTTGTTTGTTTTTTTTTTTTTTGTTTTTTTGTTAAGGCAATTTACTGATGAGAATATAAAATTAAAACAATTAAAGTATAAAATATATGTACATAGTATATCTGTACTAAAAAAAGGGTTAATTGTTGTGTATCACAGGGATATATTAGATAGACTTATCATATCGAGCAATGAAACTCAAAAAGACGTACAAGAGTATGGAAAATAAAAATTTACACAAGTCTGTAATACGTCTAATATACATATATGTTCCACATATCTTTTGATGTGTTTTTTTATTATTGAGACCAATACTCAGGATTAAACCCCTACTAAAAACTGAGCATTGTATCGGAGACCTCTTATTTTTAAATTATAATTCTAAAAAAAAAACCACAAACCAACTTTTTCAGCTTTTACCTGGGTCGTTTGAGTTTTTGTGTGTGAGCTCTAACTACTAAACGCACCCCGCAAGCTCTTACAAAGCTATTGGCCGATTATTTTTTCATTCCAAAATATTTAGCATACATTGTTATCGTCTTTTATACTCTCGTTGGTGTGAAAGGAACAAAAAAAGAACCAAAGCAAAAGCTTACATATTATGCATATACATATTTATGTATGTCTATATAGATTGGACACAGTTATAAAATCATTATAACAAGAGATTTTACAACTCTGATATTTTGAGAGATTGCTGCAAATGACTGTCAACTTTTAGATTTGATAAGAAATATAAAATTTCGTAAATACTAATGTTGCTTTTATTTCAGAAAAAGAAAAGTGACACTTTAAAGCGCACATTTCTAAAATGTTGTACTAATACCGTCATTGTAAGAACGCATTTCTATTAAAAAGGAAGTAAAAATACAAAAAAATTGAAGGCTATTCATTACATATCAAGCAATTGTAAAGATGAATAAGAAGAAAAATTATTGTAAGAATGGAAAAAGTTCAGCTGTTTTTGAGGGCATTTGGCACCCTTTGATTTTATATAGAGCGAAAAAAGCTCTCTTTTTTTGTTTCAAACAACATAATACTCTTTTTGAAGGTAAGCTTTTTTTGTTATATGCATATGAATATACAGTCGAACTTCCATCACTCGAATAGCGATTATAGAAGAAAAAATCTTTGACTTACGGAGACTTTGACCTATAGAATTTTTATTTTTTTGTTTAAGAGAAAAAAAATTACTGAATATTGTTTCCTTTCTATTATTTTCGGTATAAAATGACTCCTTTTTGTGTTAAGCCTTATAATGTTTATCAGATGCAGTGACTTTCGTTAGCAAACACAAGTTCAAAGTTTTTTTTTTTTTGGAAGTTTCTTTCACTGAAACTTTACCGTCACTACCTGTTCCACCTAAGTCCGTATTCTCTGATTTAGGGCAGTAATGCTCAACAATATCATCATCTGTAAGGAAGCCAGTTGAGCAAGAATCATTATCATATATTTTAATATAATCTTAAACAGAAGTATTGCAAGTTCCTTTGTTCAATTTTAATCAGGATTTAATTTTAATCAAATACATGATGTACTAAAAGGAATTTCCCTTAAATACAAACAAAATACTTCGAGTAATAGAATACATCTATTTGGTTTGAGTTATAGAGAACTTCGACTTATAGAAAGAACGAGTTAGGTAAGGTGAATTGTACGTAATTTATTCTCTTCAAGCTACTGCCAACATAATTAGTTCGGGTTAAACAAAATTCGAATTAAAAACGGTCGAATTATGAAAGTTCGACTGTACAAACATTGATTTGGCTACAAGGCTTTAATGCAACCAATTTTCCTTTAGTTTATTTTTACATTTCGCTATGAACAGACTTATACCAGAGCAACTCTTGCAATTTGTTGAAACGCTTCTATTAAAATAATAATTTCGTTCATCAAACTTATCGTACTCTTCGACCATTTTATATGTGTGTGAAGATAAATTCGAATTTAATTAGTCTAGACATATACCAAATAATTTAGTACAGCCATATTTTACGTTAACAGTGGTTATATGCCAAAATATATATATAATACCCAGCCGATTTAGGAGAAACAGGGCTTCGTACACATATGTGGCTATATACGAATGGTAGTCCAGGGAGTCCTCTATTGAGTTCCATAAGTAGAAAAGCCAGCGGTACTTTGGGATCTTGTAAATTTGGATTAAGAAAAATCGCTTTTTGAAAAATATAAGAATTCTCTAGAAGATTATTTCTAAAGAAATGGGAAATAGTACACATATGCCACTATATACAAATTGTGCTCCATGGAGTCCCCTTTCGATCCATACCATTGGTATAACCAGCGCAATTTTGGAATTTAAAAATTTTGAATTTAAAAAAAAATCGTTTTTTAAGAAAAAAAAAACATTTTTTAATTTTGTAGTATATAGTGGCATATTTGTACTATTTTAAATTTTTTCATTATGACCCTAAATCCTCTAGAGAATTATTGTTGTTTTGAAAAACGACATTCAATTTGTTCTTTTATTAGTAACTAGAGTTATCTCCTTTCACTTTATGGAAATGATCTTGGTTTTTAAACTATAATTTTCAACTTGTACTGGAATTAAAACTAAGCCAAGTACTAATTAATATGAAACTGTATACATACATACTAAAAATGTATATGTACAATATAAAGTAAGTAAACTAAGGTTATATGAAAATTCGTTTGAAAGATAAATTTTTTATAATATTTTAAGCTATAAGTATACAAATTAATAAACTTAGGTTTCATATTGTAATACATTTAAACAACCAGTTTTTAGAAATCAAGCTTAAGTTGAGCTTTTCAAAAGTTTCAAATTAGAAATTCCAAAATATTTATTTTTGATGAACTATTGCCATTAAAATGATTGATGGCGTTGTAACAGACATTTCAGCAACATTAATGTTTTTAAAAATAAAATATATATTATATATGAAGTATATAAAAACATCCATTAAAATTAAAGTCGATTATATATATTTAATGAAAAAAGTGTGACCATAAACAAAAATCTCAGATTTTTACAAAAATTATAAATAAAGGTTTTAAACAAAAATTAATAAAATAAAAACCAAACACACTATTATTAAATGCGACTAAAAGTACACTGGCCGGCAAAAAAACAAACGTTTAAACATAAATTAGTTATGACCAGTTGTACTAACAAGACACCATCAAATCAATAAAAGAAGAAAAAACATAAAAACGAACGGACACACTGGGGGGCAGACAGACATACCAACGACCATTCATAACGTGAGGCAATACATCAAAATATCATTAACAGATTCAAGAAACTTGAAAGAAAAAAATTACAATTTCAATTTAACGAAAACATGTTAAAAATTAATGAGTTTCTTTAAGTTTTTTTTTTTCGTTTTTTTAAGCCTGAAACTCGTATAAGGCTCTTCTACCTCAAAACTTTAACTGGATTTACAACAGTGGCTTTTCAATTTAAGGTTTATCACACATACTCGTACTCATTCTCAGTGAATGAAATTAACGAATAATATGTTTTACTTGATATTTATGTAAATTTTCTGATATTCTGTTTAAGTATTAAAACAGAAAAACAATATTATTATTATTTTTTGTTGTTGTTGTAATTATTACAAGCCATAAATTACAAGCAGGTAAATATTTCTGTTTTTAATGCAACACGTTCTTTCTGACACTCCTTATGATTCTACACCATTACTTGTTTGTTTTTATATTAAATGAGTAACAATTTGGTTTTAATTCATCGTCAATTTTTCATATAATAAAGTGCTTGTGAGGTTTTCTTTAAATTTTTTTTTTATATTTTTTTAAATTTTATATTTATACAAAACTTTTCTCAAGTGCAGTGTGGCATGTAATTTAATGTTACTAAGCAGTTAACATACTTAGCTAACCTGACTATACATTTATAATTGTTATTGTTGTTATTCACAACAAATTATTAGAAATTTGTGGGTGATAAGTGTGTCATTTTGTTTTGTTTAAGGAGACTTAAAATGCATTTTTTAAGTAGTGCATACGTTTAAAAGCAATGGAATTAAAATAAAAATAGTGGGAAAATGGTAGAGACATAGGGATCAATATAAACAATTTTAATTTATTTTTTTTTTTTACATACATACATACATAATTGGCCATTACAACTTTGTGTCAGGGTTACGGTCTAGCTTCTCGCACCACCCATGTTATGTGTGACTACCGGGATCTACAGTTTGAAGTCGTTTCCGAGCGACAGACTTGAGAGGCTTGTTCATGGCCATCAGTTACTGTCAGAAATAATTTTTTCATATTTTTTCAATATGTCAGAGCTGTGATTTGAACCCTGGGCTCATGTCTTAGTAAGATAACACACTAATCACTAGATTTAAACATTGAATAGTAAAATAGTAAATGCTAAATAGTTTTCAATAATATTCTATCGTATGTTTAAAATATAGGTATTTTGCAAAATAGATACTCGTACATGCAAACATGTAAAGAATTTAACATTAAATGCCTCATATTTTTAAATTTAAATAAAACAAAATATTAATATGTGAGATATCAATGGGATTTTTTATTCGTTTAGTAGGCTTATTAATGTTGAATTTTTAAATGCGGTGCCACATCACCACCACGAGAGATGACCATGTTCTCAAATCACTAGTGATAATATCAAATGTGGTATGAGTGGTTGGGCACGTAGAGCCGTCCTGCTGAGACTACTTGTCGCTTGTGCCCAAGTCATCCAATTCAGGCCGAAAGAAGTTGGTAATTATTGACCTATAGCGTTTGTCTTTGACAGTGATAGATTGGCCAACATCTTTCTCAAAAAAATATGAACCGATAACACCAAAGAGTGAATTTTAAATGATGCATTGAATGCCTCAGGATCTCATGTGATATCGTACCGAAATCGACAATTTTGTTTGTTCACGTCAGAGTAGGAAAATAAATAAAACAAAACGTTTTTCAAAAACGAAACGAAAACCGTGAGTGCGATTGTCCCATTTAGTTTTGTATAATGTTTTTGTTTTGAGCACTACAAATACACTAACTCAAATGTGCGTACGTACAACAAAAAAATGAATGAGAAGAAAAAGAAAAGAATAAGAGAAAAAAAAAAACAAATTATACGAATGTAACGGAATAACAAAGCAAGCACAAGAGCGAAAAGCAATTGTTTCTTTTGCGCTTCTTCTCATTTAGAAAGTATTTGTTTTGGTTTTGCTCATGTACAATACGATTAAACAAAATTTTTATGACTTTGTGTTAACGTTTGCGAAATGTTTTGTTTGTTTGCCACTCTGGTTCACGTACAGACTCATTCAGAAACTCATATAGCTAAAGATAATATTTCTATTTAATTTATCTTTTGCGCTGCCATAAGAGGCCATCGATTTTGATATTACAAAAAAATTTTTCACATGTTGTAGAATGTTAGGTATGTATATCCGCCCATGGATTTGGCAGCACAGACTAAATCAATTACAACTAATTAGACTGAATATAATGTTGGAAATCTATGTGTTATAATTCAGATCTTAAATGAGAGCTACTAAAGGGACAGCTCAAAATTATTCCAGATTATATACAAATTAAAAAAGAAAACCAAAATAAAAAATTAACGGTAGGGTTTTTCAACATTGACTTTCGAACTTTCACAACTGATTACAGCCATCCGGTTGATCCACTGATTAACATAAAAAGTTTTTGTTTATATGGATATAGCGTTTTATCTCACTAAAAATTCGCTGAAAAGAAGAAAAAGTAACTTAATAATATACAGTTGAATAAATATTCAAATACTAGCTTTAAAAATCGAATATTAGCAACACTAATTGTATATATTTGCACAAATATGACAACATACTTTCATATATTTCACGCTTTTAGGTACCGCCTTAACAAAATTGTCATGTGAGTGAGCATTTTATTTTTTAAAATTTTACTTTGATCAATACATAGTACATATGTATGTATGTCTCCCCACTTTCCTAGACTTAGCAGCCTGAATAACATAATTATGCCATAATAAAAGATTACATGACTAAATTGATTGTTAATAAGATGACTGTCTGTTTAACGTTTTTATTTATTCAAAATAAAATAGAAAAAATAAACGATTCACTTTACAATTTCCTATTTTTATAACCATTTTATGGTAATTTCATTCGAATTATGCATTCTATTCTTAATGAAAAATTTCTTTATAAAAACCTTTATAAACATTATTAGTGAAAATCATTGCTGTTGTTATTTAGTGTTTGTATGTATTTGTTATTATAAGTTGATGAGCATTTTTAATTTGTAACTGTTTAATTCTTGAATGCATGAAAATGTTCCAATTGTCTAAGAAAACAAGAGAGGAAAAAAGGAAATGTAAACAAACAATAGAAAAATAAAAAACAATATGCTCATATGAGTATGCAATAGTAAAGAGAATAAAAACAACATGGGTACCTCTTCCACCTATGAGATAAATATCAATATTGACTTTTAAATAGCGGTTTATTTACTCTATTGATAAATAACAACAATATTTGAAGAAATCTAACATAAAAAATAAAAGAAGGGGTTAAACAAAACATGAACAACAGAATTTACTAAGGGAAAAACAACAATTCTGAGAAAATTTTTATAGAAATGTGTTTCCTCTCTTTAAATGTAATACTAACAAGCAAAACATAAAATAGAAACAATAAATAAGGAAAAGAAACAAATACAGTAAGCGTCAAAGAAGTGTACACAAGAGTTGGTTATAATTAAGTTATTTTTTTAACTCTATTAAAAATATGAGCCAGTTAAGAATTAATTGGGGAATTCAAAAAATTTGTTGCTTGTCTGCGAATATAATATAGCTATTAAGACTTAAATAAAAAAAAATAAATAAAATATGTAAACGTTTCAAGACAGAAGTAGAATGTCGAGTTGAGTGATTAAAGGTTTTTATTTAGCTGGTAATAAAATTAATTAACTAAACTGAAATACACATTTTTTTTTATTACAATCAAAATGCTACTATAAATATATGTACAGAGGTATGCATATTAATGTATATTAAAATACTGTTATTAGTTTATTTGGCTGGCAGCCACTACACGCTTTTCCAATAGCCGACGTCAAGAAAATTTGTCTACTTGAACAAAGGGCAACAGCTGTTTCTGTTTGTTTAGCATTGAAAAATTACATATCGACAATGGAATTAAAGAACGCTGTAACTGACAAAAAATCGAAAATACGTTTTTTGCATCATTTTTATCAGCAGAAAAATACGCGTCGATTGGTCCAAGTCCCAGATTTCTACGATGAAAATAAGTTCACTTACGCCGTCTGCGAAATGAAAAATACCAGTGTATTTGTTCTACATTTATGAAAGTTTTTTGGCTCTGGTGAACATTTAAGGTTTTGTCAGTTACAGCGTTCTTTAATTCCATCCTCGATATGTTTGTAAATATTTTAATAATTTAAATTTGAAATGTAAATTATAAATATTTATAATAAACCAAAATTCTTTTTTCAAATATTCATACATACATAGTAGGTACATACTTTTTTGTATCGGTTGACTGAAATAACAAATAATAATTGAAACAATGACGGGCTCCCCACAGCAGTCTTGGTTTTGTGTTATTGTTTTGTAATAAAAAAAAGAATTATTCTCATAATTTAAAAATTATACCCATAAAAACAATTTTCTAATATGATATTCTTTTCATACTTATGTAAGTATATTGTAGCTTTCTCTCTTAAGACTTTCGGCTGACCAACACCTTGTAGTATTTTATAACACGCATCTATATACATATATCTATATATTAAACATTCCAAAAAAATGCACTGCATTAACCTTTAACTACTGAGGAGGTAGTCGCCGTGGTCTAGTGGTTAGTGTGTTTGCTTACTAAGACATGGGTCCTGGGTTCGACTCCAGGCTCTGACATCTTCAAAAAAAAGAAATATGATAAAAATATTTCTTTCGGCGACTACCTCTCAGCAGTCTTCTGGCAAAAGCTCTGAGAGTAATTAATTGCCATGAACAAGCTTCTCAAGTCTGTCGTTCGGAGTCGACATTAAATTGTAGGTCCCGGTACTCATGGATAAAAATTTACACACACAACATGAGTGCTGCGAGAAGCTAGGCCGTAATCCTGACACAGGGTTGTAAAGGCCAGTTATGTATGTATGTATGTACTGAGGTGGTGGTAAATTTTACCCCCTCCTTAGATTTTTTAATTTATTTTCTTCGGTTGAGCGCTGTTGAGTCCCTGCTTTGTTATACTAAATCTTTGATTTTTTATTTTTATAATCATATTTATATAAAAATGTATTTTCTTGTTCCTTTAAAAATAAATTATTAAAAAATAAATTTTTTTTTACCTATTTTTTTGGTAAAACAAAAGGTGGTAAAATTTACCCCAGGTCAATAACTATGAAAAAATATTTCACTTCCGTAGTTAAAGGTTAAATAAAAAAAAAATAATTAAAATAGTATACCCTTTCTTTTGACGCTCACTGTATATACTGAGTGAATAGCTTTAAAACATGTACATATTCATAAAAAGTATTATTTTTATACGTTATGTGACAGAAATTAAACAACTTTTGGTTTATGTTTTAAAGTCTTGCAAACTCACCTAATAAACGCATTACTTCCTGGGGATTAAGATATAAATTCAGATGACCCCAACAGCTGCCCAAAGATGAAAGTATTACTAAAATAAAATATGATAGGCAGGGCGAGTGTATGTTTGTTGTTTTCTTGAAAACTGAGTGTAAGCACGCCATTATTTGGTTTTTTATTTAATTTTATTTTTACTATCAAATTCTTAAACTCAATTATTTGGCTAATTATTACTAAATTATTAAATAACTTTATTATTATTTTTAAAAACTTTTAGCACTTAATGGTATTTTATTAAATTAATTTTCATTCATCCTTAATAAAGAAGTATATAAAAAAATCACAATTTTAATTATTACTAAAAGAAATAAACAATAAAAACACAAACAAGTAACACATCTTTTTATTTTTTGTTTGTTTACTTTTACTCTCTGCTTTTATATGTATATTTTTTTAATTTTCTCTTTTTTAAATTGCATTGCTTCTTTTTTCATTTATTCTTGCACATACTAATTTATTTCCTTCTGCTTTGCTTTCCAAAAATATACACAAAATGGTATACAAAATGAATGACACAAAATATGTAAACAAAATAACAATAAAATTGTAAATATAAGACGTTTCGCTGTTATTTTCTTTATAAACTTATTCTTTTTGGTAACATTTTATAGATTTTTCATTTAATATTTTATTTTCACAAACCGAAATGTCAAAAATTTTCTTTTGTATACACGAAATTATTGCAAAACTATATGTACAATACATGAGTATTTTATTTTTATTGTAATGAACAAGCGCAGTGTTAAACACCCTGCACTCTTGAATTATAGCTGTCAACTAAAAACTGACAAACGTATTTACTAATTCTGACATCTACTAAAATTACACAGTGCTGCCAAATTTATAATCTTACTATGGAAACGATAGCGCCCTCAACCGTTATTTAGGAAAAACTAAAAAATAGTTTAACAAAAGAAGGGGAATTAGGTAAACGTGACTGAGAAAGAGAGAGTGAGTTCTTCAGTGAGAGAAATTACTTGTACATTTAAAAGGGAGGAGAAAACTTGTTCATATTGTTACTTGAAGTGGATGGTATGCTTCTTGGCTGTATAGATAATAAAGAGGGGTAACTTAGTGTTATTTTTTTTTTTTATTTTTACAAAATATGATTCTGTTATAGATCATAAATAATTTTTTAAAATTTCTCCAATACAACAGTCGGATATTGTTCACTGATTCTTGTTGTAAAAGACTTTAGTTAAAATTTAAAAAATATCAAAAGACTAAACATTTACTATATTTATGATGCATACTTACATATGTGCATATGTATGTACATACATATATACTATTTCTGAAAATATCTGTTAAAAATAATTTGAATTTAAGAATTTGTAGGATATGCATTTTTTTTCTATCTATTTTTTAAATGTTTTCCATCTGCAAGTAATACATTACAGCTCATGTCGAAAGTTGAGTAACTTAAGGCCGTGTCAGATAACACTTTTGATTCGCGTTGCGTTACAAATTCGCTATATAAAATTACTTTTAACGCAACGCAAAGGGAAAAGTTAGTTTTTTTGCGCGCTTTGGCAATCTGCTGTTAATTTTTCTTTAATAACTTCTGAAAATTTAAAATTTTAAGTGTTTTATATATAAGTTCTTTGTGTTGTGTTAAGTTTTGCTTTGAAACTATAAAAAAAACAAAAATGCTACCGTTAAAGTTTTATTTTTTCATACAACTTTTGCTTTACGCTTTTTTGCCAAAGTTTTAAACATCACGCAAAGCAACAAAGTTTTATCTTATATGGTCTTTATTGTTACAAATTCGTCAACCATTTTTAAAGTTATTAGAAATTATTTCACTTAAAATTTAAAATTTTATTTATTTTTTTTTTTTTGTATTTAAAACAACGTAAATTGGCAGCGCAATTTAGTACGTTTTTGCTATAAAAATCCGTTTTTTCGTCATAAGTTTTTTTGAACTAAAATTTAATAAAATTTCATTCTCTGTGCTGGCTTTCCATTGAAAGATCAGTCAAAAGAAATATCAGACATGTGGTTTTAATTACAAACGCATTTTAATATTATATTGTAAATAAGAAGTCTTTTAAGACTTTGCAACTAAAAAATGTGTTTTATGACAATAAGAAGTTTTTTTATATAACTTTCTTAGCATATATTCTAACAGAAGTGTAAAAAGTTAACGTTGCATTTGAATCGTAAAATTCAGAGCATACAAGGCATTGTGAGGATTTAGTAAGTTTGACAAATAAGAGTTATAATAACAAGTCAATTACATATTCCTTAATAGATATTAAATATGGTTTAAGATTAAAAACAGAACGCACTAACTACCAGACTACGGAATAGTCAAAGTTTAATCTAAATATATAAAATTGAATGTGTGTTTGTTTATTTGTTTGTTTGTTTGTACCTTATAGGAGACCAAACCTCTAGACCGATGTTCCTGAAATTTTCACAGCATTTAACTAGGACTCTGACATGATTAATGGGGTACTTTTTTCGACCACGCCCATTTCTACGCCCACTTTTTTAAAATTATGTAATTTCTCTCATATAGTTTTTAACAGATTTACATCAAATTGTATACACATTATACTACAGGCGAGGTATAAATAAACATTTCTTAGCCACGCCCCCTTTCACACTTAATTGTATTTGAAAGTTTTAAACTTGTTGTTCTTTGTATAAATTTGTTGCTTCCAACGGATTTTTTTTATTTTGTAACGTCGCCATATAACTATGAACCACGCCACCGCCGTTAATTTTATTATATAACAAGGGGGTAGCGAAGCACACCGGGTTCAGCTAGTATTAAATAAAAAAGGAAGACTGACCTACACCTTTAATATCTGAGTGTTTATTCAAAGCAATCAAGTAAAATTTTATTCTAATACTAGGGAAGCCTGTGTGTGTTTTACCAGGCAATATAAAATAAGAAATTTTCAATGTAAGAAATGAATAGTATTTTTAGTTTGTATGGGAAGTACCAGGCTCACTTCTTCAATTCCGCTCACTAAAATCCGCTATACAAAAATCAGTATTTAGTTTGTATCGGAAGTATCAAGCCTTTCTGACTGACGATTTTCACAGATTGTTAAGTCAATAGACGAAATTCAGAAACTTTATCTTCAAACGCTCTCAAAATGGAAGGTACCACGAGCACTTATTTGAAATCGGTCCAAACGTTTAAGCTTGATGTATATATACACATGTGTAAATGTATTTCTTTGTAAATTCTTTTGTTTAATTTGTATATACTAAATGGGATATGATTCGCATTTAGTTTATAACTATTTGAATATAAGTATTTGTATTTTTGATTAACCTTTTCTTATCCCCAAAGCAATACATTTATTTCAGATTTTATTTTAAATGTATTTGCCTATATGGAGAAATATATTTTTTGTTTTTAAATGTTCTTTCAACAAAATACTACCTATTAGTAATAAGTAAAATAAATTTTTGTAGAGCGTAGGTTAAACTGGTTTTCATCGGAATAACGTATTAAAAGGCGAAAATCTTTAAATTTTTACATTACTCCTTCACTCGAAGTTTAAAGTTTGATTTAAATTTTGGAAGTTTCAAATGTTCACATAAAAAGCATAATTTTGCAAACAGCTTACCATTGGAGTCTATGAGAAATGGTCATATGTTGACTCGTTTATATAAAAACATCCATAAATTTTTATAATTATGTGATGGTTACAATGACCGGCGTCTATCTATTATTTTTTATACATATTTTTTTTTCTTACTTGCTTTTTATTTTTAATATCGGAAATACATTAAAAATCATGATTAATGATAAAATTTTCAAATGCATGCATTTTCTTTCATTTTGCCATCCGTGTCAGTTTCAGTGAAACGTGTGTGATTTGTTTGCAAAAATTATGATTTTCCAAAAATCACGAATTAATATTGTAGCTGGCATTAAACAGTTATTTAGCCAATAATGTTTGGCAAATATAGAGTGGTGGCTAAGATTATAGTACAATTATTTACAATGGTATTACATTTTTGTATTTAAAATGCAAAAAAATTAGACAAAATTTCAGCAAAAAGAGTTTTGAATAAGATTATAAAACATAGAGGGCTTTCTATTAAACCAATAAGTATCCGTGGCAATAAAGCAGAGAAATACAAAATTGGACTACTGTTGTTCAAATTCAATAGAATAAAAAACAAATAAATATCTATAGATTTGAATTGAAACTAAAGTTTTTGCAAATTTTTATGTTACATTTAGTACATTTATTCTAAAACCTCAGTTTGCAATATACATATATACTTGGACATCCCTTTTTCAGAAGCACATATTTTTATATTTTACAAAAACACTCATCAAAAGTTATAAATTATGAAAGTGTGCTATAATTTTGGGTGTTTATTTTTGTTTTGACAATAAGTAAAGTAACAGCAACAACAACTATACCACACAGATATAAAAACACGCAAAAAGTAACACTAAAAACAAAACAAAAACTGCATATGTTCTAGCAAAATATGAAAACAAGAGTATAAAAAAGGAAGGATAAACGAATAAAAAAAAAGAATTGCAACAGGATTCATAATTTCTGCACAATCATTATTTTACAAGTTTTACACTACAAACGAACGTATTGAACTGCACAGCTTGTGGTCTATTGCCTGTTGTGATTCTGAAAATAATTCACTCACTCAGTGACTTAATCACTCTACAACAAAAGAAAAAACAAAAAAAAAAAAAAATAGTGAAATATACCCTATACCAGTGTTACCAGCTTGTAATATTTTCCCCTAAGTGGCGGTAGTTTAATAAATGCAAGACGGGTTGCATATAATGTAAAGCTGGATCCCACTTCCGATGATGTTTTCGAACGCTGTGTTGAATGTAACAGCATAAGTTTGTCAGGCTTTTGTAAACAAATTGATAACCCCTGTTGTTTCATCTGTAATTCTTGTTGCAAAGTAAAATATATTCGAACCCTAAAATGGCCTATGGCCTATTTCACGCACTTTTAATACTTTTGTCGATATCATGAACTTTATCTATGATTTCTAGCTATGTTTCAGTGTATAGATAACCACTTCGTAGTTTATTTTCAATACTTATATGGTGGGGTTTAAATACAGTAATCCAATTACTTACTGTTGCAGTTTCATCTCATAAATTCACCATCTAATCTTGTATGGATAAATCTTGCCTATACATACATAAATGGCCATTACCACTCTGTTTCAGAGTTACTGCTTAGCTTCTCGCAGCACTCATGTTGTTTGTGTCAATTTTTATCCATTAGTACCGGGACTTACAGTTTAAAGTCGACTCCAAACGACACATTTGAGAAGCTTTTTCATGACAATTAATTACTCCCAGAGCTTTTGCCAGAAGACTGCTGAGAGGTTGTCACGGAAAAAAAAATTATTTTTTTAAATATATTTTTTTCAAGACGTCAGAGCTGAGGTTTGAACCCTGAGCTATCGTCTTAGTAAGCTAAAACACTAACCACTTGATCACGGCAACTACCTTAATTATATAAATATTTAATTATGCCATGAAATTATAAATTTTCCAGTACCAAAATATCATTGAAATGTCTCTTTTTGTAACTATGCGAATAAGTTCCCAGATCTAAATTTCACATACAGTTAGAGACTAAAGTTTAAATACACCCCAAAAATGGTATGTTTAAACAAAAGTAAACGTTTCAGAAGAACTTAAAGTATGTAGTTTTATTTAATTTCATAAATAACAAAAAATAATAACAAAAAATATAGACTTCATTACAAACATAACGGTAATTCTTATAAATACTATAAAATTCACTGGACAAAAGTTTAAATACACCTTGGAACGTTAATTCATTTTTTAAAACAATTAAAAAAGAAAAACATTTCAATACTTTGTTGGACCGCCATGGCTATCTATAACTGCCTGCAAGCGGCGTGGCATAGAAAGCACCAAGCTTTCTGTTTCAGAAGGCGATATTTCCGACCATTTATTTTTTTCTTTAAGCGACTCTTTGCTCGTTATTGAGGTTGATGTTAATTTGCGCTTCATTAAACCCCAAACATGCTCAATTGGGTTTAAGTCTGGTGATTGGGGAGGGCTATGGAGCTGTCTGGGAGCATAATAAAGCAACCACTCTTTCACGGAACGTGCAGTGTGCTTGGGTGTATTTAAACTTTAGTCTCTAACTGTAAGTTCATATAACGAATGCAAGTTCCCATGATACAAAATGTTTTTCCTGTTTATACATACAAACATACATAATTGGCCATTTCAACCCTGTGTCAGGTTCACGGCCTAGCTTCTCGCAGCACTCACTCATGTTGTGTGTGTTAATTTTAATCCATGATATCAGAGCCACTAAACCACGGTAACTACATTATACGGTCATAAATATATTAGCCTAAAAACATTTCGTTCTTCCCTAATAAGTTTGAGTTGGGGGCAAAAGGTTTGCATAAATTAATTAATTATCTCTACTCAGTATCTGCTGTAAATATTGACATGTAAGCATTTAAAATGTAAATTAATTTCAGTTCTGATGTTATGTTTTTTAAATATGAATTGTAAAATGTATATATAACTATATGACAGCAAGTCTTGGTCTCTGCTCAAGAGACTGGTCAAGAGACTTTTTCCCAGAAATGGTATCAAAACTATGAATTCTTATTATCGAAAACGTATGCACTAAATGAGAATTATATACCATTTATTATATAAAAGACAAAGAAAAGATTTTTAAAGCAATACATTCCTGTTGCTCAAATTTAATATTTCGATTAAATGTAACTCCTAAAGCTGTTGTTGGCAACAAAACATTATTCATATGGGCGACATATGTATGTATGTACATAAAGATTTAAGGTAGTATTATGAGTGCAAAACTTCTTAGAATTTGTTTGTCCTACAGTGTTTTTAAATATTTTCAAAATAATTTAACAAAGTGAGTTAAAATCCTTTATTTTATTACTAGAATAGGGTAAAGGGATTTTATAGAAAGGATCTTTAGGAATTGTTTTGACTTAAAGGGTGAGCAAAACAAAGGGAGAAAAAAGTAAAAGTCATCATGGAATTATAATTAATTGCAGAATGTATGTTATCGATTACGTAGACTGTGAAAATAAAAAAAAATTGTCTAAAGGAAAAAATCAAAGTTCAAACTAAAGTGTTAAAATATAAAATTGGGCTTCTATGGCTCTTTAAATATGTATTAGTTGTGAATGTATGAATGACCAGACTGATCCATTAAGGAGTGGATGGGATGTTTTGTAAATAGAAAATACAATACAAATACAAATATGAATTGAAGGTGACAAAGTGTGTTTTCATTGTTCGATAGTCTACGATGACATTCAATTTTGTGTATTTGTGTTGTTTTGTGAATGAAGGTTGTAAACAAATGGCGAAATTTGAGTAAATACACTGTTAGAAAAAAATTACATAGATTCCAATTATAATACCTGTAGGTATTTAAATACGATGAATTAAGAGGTAACTAAACTCGAAATGAAAGTATTATGAAAGGATTCATTACGCTCCATATTAGTTTCGAGTCATTCCGAAGTTTGAGGGTGCTTGGAACAGTCAAAGTCTCAAATGACCCACCCTATAAAGGAAATCAATCAGTAATTTTGGTGCTGCTCTGATGATGTAGTAAAGTAGGCCTTACGTGAAACAATTGTTGAATGAGCGCTCTTTAACTAAGGATGGCTGTTACAGAAGTAGATGTTTGTGGATTCTAGTTACAAATCTATAACGACGGAATGCATATCAAGGAGGTTTTGTTAGATTAAGATAAAATTTTACAGGTTGACAACCATCCAGCCAACAACTGTATTTATTTAATTCATTACAGCAAGAATATAAATCATTTTGAATAGCGCCCTGGGTTAAAAAGGTCAAATAGATATGTTAAAACAAAAATTACTAAACAATTGTGCATTAAAACTTTCCTAATTTTAGAATAAAAAATGTATATTCCATACAATTATAATGGTTTAAATATTGCCCCTGAGTAAAATGTGTTATAAGTGCGGACTTAGCTTCTGTTGCATTGCCATTCAGCTACATATTTGACTGAGTTTGATTCCATAGGTTATAAGGTTCATAGAAAAAAGTGTCTTTCCGAAACTAGTCTGTAATATCTTAATATGTTCAACTTTAGGCCTCTGTGAGACTTTGAAAATTGCAATCTATGAACCCAAAAGTCTTTAAATTTTTCCAATTTAAACAGAGACCATTAACATTAGCCCATTTTTATATATCAATAATTTCATAGTGTGGTTGATGCATGCAATTGTTAATTTCAGCTAATATATGTTATACTATAATTTGAGAAGATAACTTATAAAATAGAATATATACAGTCAACTCACAAAAACGTGAACGTAACACTCGAAAGTATGAACGTCTTAGAAACTCGAAAATTTTTTTTTATACAGACTGCTCTAAAACATGAAAAAAATTTGAAGAGTCTGACACGTGAACACTTTTTTCTTTAGTTTTTTAAACTTTATATACTTTTAATTTGGAAATCTTAAATTTTTTTTTCTTTGAACTATTTGCTTGAGATACTCCCAAGTAGGGACATGAATACTGTTACTAATATGTTGGGCTATAAAACAAAAACTAATGAGTGAACAAACTACGGTAAAAATTTTTTCATCCGTAAATAAGATTTTTCCATGCAAGTTATCAGATTTTTCTATACTATTTTTCGTAACGCTGTAGTCAACAAATGTCCTATACGCCGTTTTAAAGCGACTCATACACCTTTGTGTAATTTTCATCCCACGGGCCATAATTTTCTGTTTCCGGAGGGATTTCCTTGAAAACTTGCTTTGACGGCTTTTATTACTTGCTGTGTCCTAACGGTACGTGGGCCGTCCGACGGTCATTTGTATCTCCGGTCTCCTCGAACAATTGTATGCACATGTAGACGAACATGCGACTAATGCCGAGGGGCGGAGCGGTTTGTAAATATAATTTTTGTTCTTTCTATATTTAAAAAGTGCTATAACTGTGATACAGTTTTTTTTATCTGTCCACTCTATGGTTAAAGTTAACACAATTTCAAATTCCCGTAACTGACTAACGCTATAGAGGTAACCTTTCAAATTCCTCTCTACTCCACCTTAACCAATCTCAAGAAAAAACAAATGATCAGGAGAAACACGCCACCTATCGGTTAGTAGCAGATAACAACTAAACCTACTTAGCGAAGACACTCACCACGCAATCAACATGCAACGAGGAGGCAATTTCTGTTGATCATTCAAGGGTGAAGGTATAACACTGACCTTTGAATGATCAAGTCACAGCAATTTGTCTCATTCCTAAGGCGCTTAGTAGTATATAAGAAAAACAAAATGTATGTTGTGTCTTAAATGTACTGTCCTTTCCAAAAAATTCCAATACAATGCACTGCATTTAGTACAGGTTTACCCCTGAGTATTGGTTTCAAATAAAAAAAAATAATAAAAAAATTTTAAATTTTACTATTCTAATGGATATTTAGTAGTAGCTGCCGTTGTTTAGTGGTTAGTGTGTTGGCTTACTAAGATATGAGCCCTGGATTCGATACCCAGTTCCCACATCTTAAAAACAAAACAAAAAATATGAAAAAAAAAATATTTCTTTCGGCGACTACATCTCAGCAGTCATCTGGCAAAAGCTCTGAGAATAATTAAATGTCATGAACAAGCTTTTCAAGTCTTTGCTGTCGTTTGTAGCTGCCGGTACTTATGTATAAAAACTGTCACATACAACATAAGTGCTGCGAAAAGCTAGGCCGTAATCCTGACACAGGGTTGTAAAGGCCAGTTATGTATGTTATACTTATATGTATGTAATGGATATGTTCAAAGTAGTAGCAAGATTTATGTCCATACTAATTAGTTTCACATATTTTTACAAAAACATTATTTCTGATAGTAAATAGAATGTCCAAAATATGATATTCGAAATCGTGAACAATCTTGTAAATGTGAACTATCTTGATAAAAATTATTTCACTTTATCGCGAGTGTACTGTATATACATATATAATAGTGGTCAAGGAAAAAAAGCATTTGAATTCTATGTCATAAGTAATGAAGCAATTGCACAGTCTACAATTAAAAGTTAAAATGTTTCTAAGCCTAAGGCAAGGTATATTATGATCAACGGTATCGATTGCTTTCGAGTAATCGAGAAGTACTAAAAATAATACAAAATATCCGGAGTATTCTGTGGCACGCAACAAACCGTGTAATAGCGCTTGTAAAAGATTATCTGTGTAGCAAAAATCTAGATTGAAATGTGTCTGTTAACTAGGTATAAAACTGATAAAGATCGAATAACAATTGTTTGGTATTATAATGTTTGGTTATAAACAAAGCAGATACACCATTTAAAGGAAAAAAATAAAGAATACCTCGTCAGTATCTGATGTTAACAGATAGTTATATTTTAAGGGACTGCCGATAAAAGGGTATTTTACAATCCACAAAACAACTGGTCATTCATCCGAACATGAGAATATCTATATATATGTATATATAATTTCGTTGTTTGTCCGGGCGTATATATGTCCAATTCTCTTTCTGCAGCTTTTTGAAGCCGTCTGACGTCGCAGAAAGCTTAAAGTTTGCATAATTAAAGCTCATTTACCACACATATGCAAGACGGATTCAGATTTTTGATTTTCCAACTGTGGTCGGTGGCTTTATGTAAAATATGGTCACGCCTACCCAGGACACGCTATAGGACAAGTTAAAATATTAAAATTTTATTTCCTTTAAAAATACTCTTTGTAGCCATAATTTAAATATTTAAAACTATTTCATATTTTTCCAATGTCGATATTTTCCAACTTGTTGGAGATGTACCATTAAGTTGACTGAAATAAATCATAAAACAATACAAAAAATATATTCTAACTAATGAAATATCAGTCTAGTCGTACACATTTGTTTTTTTAAGTGTACTCAACAATGCATACCTACTATTGCGGTAATATATCACAATAATTTATTTTGTGGCTGATTTTAGACAAAAGCAGGCTTCCCACTCGACATTCATATGATTTGAATTGTTCGTAGCCCCAGACCTAGTGATGCTGCCTTTTCAAATATTTTGGCGACTCAATTTATTTGACTGCCTATGAATTGGCGCTAACAATAGATTTAACGTTTAAAAGGACTAGACAAATTCATACACAGACACACAAATACGTATTAGGAGACAACACTTTGTATTCAAATAAATACGAGTATGTACTCACATTCTAGTATATTGACTTGTTAATAAAAAGCTATTGTCATGTTTTACACAAAACACATCAATGGTTACACCGTAAAATAAAAAACAAAAAACAAAAGTTATACTACAGTTTTATGTGAACAAAAAAACAATATCTTGGTGTTGACAGCCATATTTTTTTAAAGCCATACCCTCGCAAAAATACCCTTGAAACAGAAGTAGTCGTCATGGTATGTGCATAATCAGAACACCAATAATAAAAAAATATATTTCATTTATATTCACATATGAATGAAGGTGTCAGTGTATAAGTATGACATTTTAATAAATAACCCAAAGTGTCAAATGTGTTAATTGGAAAATAACTGTGAATTATGATCTTAATTTTCTGATATCAATGCTATCCATGTATGCGTGTACATACATATGTATGTATTTGCTATAAACACAAATATGTGGGGAAACAAAGAGAATTTTGTAACAGGAGTTTACATTTTGAAACTTCTTAATGAACAGGCATATAATTATGATTTAAATCATTGCTTGTAATATGAGCGTTAAGCTGTGTTATTGAACAGCCTTAGGACATTATTAGGTGTGCTTACGACAATTGGATTATTTTAAAGTAAAAATTAACAGTTTGTAGTTTAATTTTGTTATTAGAAAGTATTAATTTATTATAATTATTATAATTAAAAGAAGATTTAAACTAATTTCTAGGTATTGAATTTTGGAATATTTAGAGTATTAGGATTAAAACTATTTTTGTATTGAGAAATATGAAAAATATAGATTCCTGCTCAGTTTGTCCAAAACAAAAAAAAAAAAAAATATTATCAACAATTTTACTAGAATTCGAACTCAGATTTCCATATTATTCAACAATAACAAGTTATTTATCGCAGGGCTCTAACGATGTCTTCTAGGCACCTCCGCTATGGTAGTAAATTTCACCGATGTCTTCTAATGGGGATGAGTGGAACAATAGAGCAAAAAGAAACCTGTTGATTCATCTACACGAGATGACCATTTTAAAATACATTGATAGGGAGAAAAAGGAGAATATTATAGAATTTGTTCATTACGAAATATATAGAAAAATTATAACTCCAATATATGATATCTAGGAAAAATGTGAGTTAAATAGTTGTTAATTATGCATCAAAAAGCTCAAATAACTGTGCTTGGAATTCACTTTACTTTTATTAAAGTTAAAGCTATTATAGTTAGAGCGCTCGCACAAATCAACTTAAACGGCCCAGGTTCAAATCCCAGCAAAGGTGCAAAATTAAAAAATTAGTTTGCGATTTTTTTTTTAAATAATAATTTCAAAATAAGAGGTGCCCCCCTCCAAGAAGACCATCTACAAAGAAACCGCTCCCTGACATTCCACTCTTTTCCACCTTAACCAATGTCAATAAAAACAAATGATCAGCGCTACAAATTGGGAAGTAGCAGATAACACCTAAGCCTACTTGGCGAAGGCATTCACCACAATAAACATGTAACAATGAGGCAATCACAGCAATTTGTCTCATTTCTAAGGCGCTTAATAATATAAGAAAACAAAAAATATATGTTCTGTCATAAATCTACTGTCCTTTCCAGAAAATTCCAATACAATGCACAGCATCAATAGGGGTTTACCCCTGAGTATTGGTCTTAATAAAAAAAATTTATTTTAAATGCCTCCCCTGCTCGTTGTTTATTACTACTTGGGGAATTGAGACAGAAATAACCGCAATGTATTGCTTTAGTTCATTCAAGTTTGTTGTAGACTTCCGTTTGCAATAACCCCACAAATTAAAGTCTAGAGCAGTAAGGTCAGGCAACCTTATTGAGAAGTTTTCGTCGCTATTCTGTCATAAAAAAGTCCAAATTATTGTGCATAATTGACTGCAATGACTGTCTGCTTATACCCATTTGAGCAGATAAACTTATTGTCGAAACTCTTGGATTGCCTATTAACGTGCGCCTATACTCTCTGTGAACAGAAGCTACTGAGTAATAGCGGTGGACAATCCAATTCTTGTTTCAGTGGCCCAGTTATCAATATATGTTAAATCTAAAAATCAGTCTGTAAAATAAAAAAGTCAACCAGATTCATTTCATAGAAAATGAGGTCATTTTTTTTGGTAGCGGCTTTCATCAGCCGCCCTAAAAAATAACAAGTAAGGAATTAATTATTATTATTAATTATTGTTGATACCTGCCGATATTTTGAAGTTTGTTAGAGCGACAAAATTTAGGGAGATAGAATAAAACTAAAATTAAGAAAAGAATTATTCGAAATCATTATCAACGTCATTATCACTTACATCGCAATCGTGATTATCATGGCTCTTCGAAAAAAAAAAAAAAATAAATAAATAAATAAAGAAAAAATGCGCCATTAAGTGCTACAAAATGATATTTAATTGCTAGAAACGCATTAACCCAAATTGAATAGCTGATGGATGCATGGCATTAATAAATAGACAAAGAAGTAAAGAAATGAGTGCTGTTGCACTAGAATTTATCATGCAGCAAAATATTAATTTTTTCTAACTTACTATAGTTTTTCTAAAAAAAAAAGCAAAGCTTTGACGACGGCGATGTTATCAAGTGTTTTCGTTTATTAAGAATCATTACAAAAATATTATATGTAACGCTTTTATTTCCTTATCAGTTTAAAAAAGTTCTGTTTTCTTTTCTAATGCTTAAGTCCTCAATTGTTTGTATTTTTAGTAATTTAGTTCCATTTATATATTAATATAAATCAAACAGTTCATATTTCTTAGAAAAATAATTTGTAATCATATTCAAAATTTATCATTGCGGCATCGTAATTTTATTGCTCATCAACATATGCTATTAATGATTTATAATTGTTCCCTCAAAAACAGTGGAAATAGATTTTTATAAAAGTATATAATATGAATGTGTGTTTATTTGTTTGAAGTCCATAAACAGCTAAATTTGCACTTACCAAGAGTCATCGTTTGTAAGCATTACTTTTGGAAAACAAAGTGATCTTAATAATTTTAAAGATTTTGTAACGTGGTTTTGTTGTAGGTTCGATCCACGAACCCTAAGTGAATAGAAAAAATTACAATTTCGTTTCCCCTCGTGGGAAATAGTAAATTCAATTCTTTTTTAAATAATAATAATTAAATATAACAACAATTAGTGCAACAGCAGGCGGTTATGGTTGGTATTACGTTACACTTCTACGGATGCGATGGATGGTTTCTCAAACTGGATGTTTTTGTAGTATTACTTTTCGACTCAGAAGAATATCTTTTTCGGCTCGGTACTCGTGTAGTTAGTCTTTCAGTTGATTCAGTAAAATAGTTTCTTCAGTTGGGTTAAATAAGGCTTTCTGTTAATTCGGTAGAACATTTTCTTCGGTTCGGTGTTATATGGCTTTCGGCTAATCTGGTACAATGTCATCTTCGATATGATACGGCTTAATAGTTATCACTTCAAGATCGACATAATTCGGTAGTTACCACTTCTTCGGATGGTAACAACAGAAGTAGAGAAGTTGGTTACGAGAGCCCCCTCAGGAGAAGTAGGTCATGAGGAACATTTCGGGTGGAGTATTTTACGAGAACCTCTTCGGGAGAACTAGGTCACTAGGATCCCTTTTGGAGATGTAGGTTACAAAGACTCCTTCGGGAGAAATAGGTTACGAGAACCCTTTCGGTAGAAGTAGTTCACGAGGATACCTTCGGAAAGAGTAGATTACGAGAACCCCTTCGGGTGAAGTAGGTCATGAGGACCCCTTCGTAAAGTCTTACCAGTCGACACAGCCAAGTCCAAATCGCACACGATTCGCTTGGTATATACTCAGTGAAGACCGCCGTCTGTGCCAGCTCTGGCTGCTGTTGCCTAAATGTCTTAAACCTTATATGTAATTTTAATTTTTAACTTAATGGGAATTATTGTAATAAAATAAATTTATATTACAAGAACTAAAAATAAAAACTAATGTTGTACCATGAATGGGTTGATCATGACCATACAATAAAATACTCAATTCAATATGTAAAGTAGCAGCATGAATGCTAAGTCACAATTTGGCTTAGCAACTCGTTGCGCAGAGTATATTCATAACAATTTTTGTAACGTCTGTCAACTTAATATAAAGCAACTCTGGAAACAGTGATGCCAAATAGTGTAGTTTTAAACGCAACTCTGATTTTAAAATTTTTCCATAAAATAAATTTATAAAATTGTTTGTATGAAAAAAAAAATGTTGTAAATGAAATTAAAAACAAAAATACAACAAAAGATTAAAAATATCTGTAAATTTAGAAAACAACAAATGGTTGATATGTCGTAAATAATGTTTCTGATATCGTAAGAATCAGTTTAGCAGCTCATTGGGAAAAGTTTGTTGGCAAGTAGTTTGAGACTAAATGAGACTAAAATCTATGACAATATGTTGTTGCAATACATCCTCCTTCCGTGTAAAGAGTAGCTGAAAAGTAGTCAATTTAGTTTATCTTATAATATTTAAACAATAATTTCTATGTAATTACTTTATATCCAGCTTTTCCATAAGTTTTTATAGACAACTAAAACATCAGCAGTTAATTTCTTTTTGAACTTTCAAAATATTGAAATATTTTTACTCAGGGTACTCTTTTTTAAAGACGAAATTGACTTCTATTTCAAACGAATGCCAACAAAATAAATATCACAAAACATATCACATTTGTAATCTTTAATAAATGAACTACAAGAGAATTTGTATAAGTAATTAAATGTTTACGCTAAAGAATTTTTCCTATCGCCCATCAGATATTCGTAAAATATCTAAAATTAATATGAGAAGATGTGTGTTAAGAGTGAGAAAAAAAAAAACAAAAAAAAAAAGAAATTTATTAGAAAATAAATAGACAAAATTCATATAGTAAGAGTTTATGAAGGATAAAGATGGTTAGTTGTAGTATTTCTTTTTAGTTTTCAACATCATTAACTTTATTCAGAATAAAATGTTGAAGAGTGTGTGTGGGAGTACAGTAGTGAACATTTATTAGGCACATAGTAACCATAAATACTTACTTGTTAAACAGGAAAATAAGTTTTTGGAGTTGGAGTTTAGAATGCAAATAACTTTTATAAAATTTTTTTAAAATTTTTGTCCTTCTTTTACATCTTTTCTATAAGATGAACTCGAATAATTTCATCAAAATTATTTCAAAGTCCCAGCAGAACATTTTTAAGATTTGGAACAATAAATTAAATTATAAGCAATAATAAATAGATTGTTTTTTATACATTAAAGCTTCCAAATATGCTACAGGATAAGGTAATACTTTTGATTTAGAACTATTTGTTTACTGGTTGCACTAAATTTGCATTTTAGCTGCTCATTTCATATAAAAATCATGCATTATTGATACGCACTAGTAAGTAATTGTTTACAATTTCTCCCATACAAAAAAACTTAGTGGTAAGCATTATTTTCTGCTGGGGTATTAAACTGAAAACTAAAGGAATACAAACAATTATTTACCGCAGACTCAGTGAGTTTAGAATTAGTTACATATGCTAAGTGCGAACAGATAGTACACTGCATAAAATATTTCAAATACATGCTTCAGGAAGCCTTTGTATAAAATGCTATTGAACTGGGTAGTATATGTTTACAAAACTTTTGACTCCTCGGAAGCTTTTCTTTAGAAAATTTGCTAAATCCATTTAAAGCCTTTAGTGACTTTGTAGAAACAAAATCGAAAAAAAATATCTACATGTAGATTCTGAAGAAAAAAATAAACAATGTCGGCAGAAAATAACTCAAAAGCCAACACTGTTCAGGAATGATATAGTTTTGTAATTTTTTTTTTTTTTTTGCTTGTTTGTTTTGATTTGTTTTGTCAAAAACGCTTTAATTAGATCAAAGCTAAATTCTATGAATAATTTGTACAGTTTTTTGCAATGATCTTTGATAACTAAAGAGGAAACTGACGTCCGTGAAGGACGAACTGATAATATTTTTGAACCCAGCTACGGTAGTTTCAAAAGAGTTTCTCGTATTCTGTACATATTTATGATAAACATCATCTATTTAATTCACAATTTTGTAGAAACCATATATACCATAACTGTCATCTTATTTGTATGAATAACTGGCCATTACAACCGTATTTCAGGATTATGGCCTAGCTAATCGCAGCACTTATGTTGTGTGTGTTAATTTTTATCCATGAGTACCCCGACCTACAGTTTAATGTCGACTCCGAACGACAGACTTCAGAAGCTTGTTCATGACAATCAGTTACTCTAAGAGCTTTTGCCAGAAGGCTGAACCCGGCTTGAACCCGGAACTCATGTCTTTATTCTTTTATAAAAATACTAGCTGACCCGGCAAACGTTGTTTTGCCTAGAAAAGTATTGTTTTTGTCTAAAACACAGGATCAAGTACAGGTAATATTTTAGGGAGATCGTATTCCTACTAAGCTTGAAAGCTTTATGTGTTACACTTCTTTAAAAGAGCGATAAAATGTGTTCTACCTTCTGCGGGAATATGCCTTCCTCTGCCCTTATCCCGCTCGTATTAAGCTGTATCATAAAAGCTAGTGCTGGAAGCATTCGTACCATGTTTAAAGGCTTTATGAGGAACGTAAACGGGGTTTTAAGCTTACGGAAAAAGTAGGCGGTGAAGTGGGCGTGGATGTATAACTAATAGATTAGGGTCTATAGTCAGCCCTACTGAATATACAGACAAAATTTTATAAGAATCGGTCCGACAATTTCGGAGAAGCTTTGTTACAAACATTGTGACATCACCCCATACAAAATGTATGCGAACATGAATTTTCTTTATAATTTCTTTTTTCTGGAATATTTTAGAAATATTTTTTGCTATTCTTCTTACTTGGCCAGAGGCCATTCCGAATTGGTACGAATCATCGAAATCGGTCCAGGCGTTCTTCCGTTATAAGCGTAGTAACTAACGCCACTTTCTTTTATATATATAGATTAGGAATGTCTTACCACTTATAGAATATAAAGTTAGATGTGCTACTTAAGATACCATAGTTGTACAATTAACTTATAAACAAGTACTTAAGAAATTATTATGAAATATAATATTTAATATTTTGTGTGTGTATGGAAACAAATATTAGTTTATGAATTAAATGAGAGCATAAATATATGAAGTTCATACCACTGAAATATTTATTAAACAGTTTTATCACAACCTTTCCATGTGGGGGAGAAAACTCACATTCATTAGATTTAACGTCTCTCGATATTTTCTAACTTTTTTGTTTTTTCATTAATATTTTCATAATGTTGTTACTCATATGTATTCATGTGTATATTAATTTTTATGAGCTTAGAAATATTTTAATAAAACTCATAATTGTATTTAATTGCAACCACATACTAGAGAATTTCCAAATACTGTCTAAGTGGGGTTTATTTACCACAGAGCAGTTGTGGAATGTAGAAAATTGTTTTTTTTTTGTTAAGATGAGTTATCAATATGAGAAAAAAGAAAATCGAAAAATCGTTATCACACCCTTGAAAACCAACAAATATATTCTTGACACACTGCCTAAGGGATTTGTAAATTACTTGTTTTGATTTCATTTCAGCATTTGCTCTTCATATGGAAAATTTTCTCAATTTATTAATACAGTGCTTTTTTATTTTTTTGCAGAACTGTGAAGGAATGAAGAATTTTAAAAAAATTCAGCAAAATTTTCAAAAACTTTAATTTAATTAAAGTTTAAATCAATCTATCATGTCCTAAATATTGTTGGTGAATATAATTAGAACTTTGGGAAAAAAAAGTCTTCCAGCAAAAATTTCCAATAAATTGCGCCTCGAGATAGTGCTTTTTGAATTCGTTAAACTTTTTAGTGAACATTTTTTAAGTCGCAGTTGTATGCATTCAAACCACAAACGTCTCAAAGGTAACATAACAGGTTCAGCGTGATTCAATTGCACAGTGCATATTTTTGAACGATATTATATTCGATAAATAGTGACAGAAAAATGTGTTCCATTTCATAAAAGCGTTTTTGAATGCAATCAAATATTTTTTAGAAATTGAGATAGGTGTTAAGGCCCAACCATAATGTACTTTTGTTGACGTACGCTAATGTCAAAAATCAACGAAACGTGTGCCAAAAGTCTAACGAAGCTTTTGAGTGGCTATATTGTACTTTTTGAACTTAAATGCAAACTGCTCTTAGTTGCAATCATTAGTACTTATGTAAAACTTGATTTCTCTCTATATTTCATAAATATATATATTTTTATCACAAAATGTTATTTAATTTCCATAACGTTTAAATATTTTACCGAAAACTAGTTAATTATATTTGTTTTTGTTAATTAAACAAAATAAATAAATCATAAAAATAAAAAATAGTACTAAAATATACAACCGTGCGCGCATTTCAATTTTAAAAACATATGTTTAAATTGTGTTACTAATGTGCTACAAAAAGAATGGTTAAATGGTTTCAAATTATTGAGATACACATTTTCTAATAGAACATCGTTGTTTTTTTTACATTTTCAATCAAATTTTCTATAAAATTACCCTCCGCTTCCATTGCATACTCCAGTTTTTTGTTTATTATTGTTTACACAAACAGTGGAACAGCTGTTTACGTACGTTTGGTGCAGTCGGCTTCGCTCCAAACGTAAACAAATAAAATTGAACGAAACACAACGAAACGTTTGTTATGTACATTATTGTTATACACATTTGATTGCATGAATTCGCATAGTTGTTTAAGCTAGCCTAAGCCCATTATGGTTGGGCCTTTAAGCATTTTAACATATTTCTAATAGACTGCCTATTTTTAGAAGTTCAACGGTGGTAATAATTTTGTACTTTTCCAAGTCGACAAACAAGCCATAATACAACATTAATTTCGCATCAAAAACCGCAAAAGTTTCAACAAAGTCATACACTTTTCAAAATTTCTTTAATGGTATTGTACATGAGCAAAACAAAAACAAATACTTTCTAAATGAGATAGAGCCCAAATGAAACAATTAGCTTTTCGCTCTTGTGCTTGCTTTGTTTTTTGTTGTTTTTTTTCTCTTCTTTTCTTTTTCTCTTCTTCTATCCTTTTTCTTCTCATTCATTATTTGTTGTACCTACGCACATTTGAGTTAGTGTATTTGTAGTACTCAAAACAAAAGCAATAAACAAAATTAAATGGGACAATTTTTCTCACTATTTCTGTTTTATTTTTGTTTTACTCATTGTAAAGAACACAACAAAATAAGATCAAACGTTCAGTTTTGTTTATTTTCCTATTTTGTCAAAAACAAAGAAAGCCCATATCGATAGTCGCCGTAGTCTAGTATTCAGTGTGATAGTCTAGTGTCTTTTATTTCTGAGATAAAAGTTTTGGGTTTAAACCCCAGATCTCACATCTTGAAACATTAAATAAAAAAATATTTCCTTCTTAACATAATTAGAAAGAAAATGCGCTTAACGAACGCACATAACGTAGTCTACTCAGTGCTATTACTTTGTTTTCTTTCAGACTAAATAAAATTTAGTTTATAAAAGTCAAATGTCTAATTATTATTTGTATAACCTGTGAAAAGAAGAGCATTATTTGCCCCAGTGGGAATGGTACAATACAACCGCGATCTAGAAACGGGGTTTTCCATTTTTAATACTTATTTGTTATACAGTTAGAGCGCTGGTACAAAAACTCAAAACGGCCCTACTTAGTAAAGACGCTCACCACTCAAAATCAACATCCGACGATAGATGGCGCAATTGCTGTTGATCATTCAAGGGTAAAGGTATAACACTGAGCTTTGAGTGGTCAAATTGACCGCAACTTGTCTCAGCTTCAAATTCCAAATAATGCACTGCATGAGTAGGGGTTTACCCCTGAGTATTGGTCTTAATATAAAAAAGCATTTTTAATTTATAAAAAAATTATTAAAATATTATTTTTTATGCTACAGCAGTCATTGTTGTTTGATTTTAAAGAGAAATTATAACACTCTACTCAACTGCTTCCGATAATTTTTAGCATTAAATTTTAATGAAAAGAGAGGACCAAACCCGATGATGAGCAGTGTAATTTATATATACATTTCATATATTTGTTTTAATTTTTTTGTGAATTAAAACAAAAAAAGAATTTTTACTTTAAAACTCTGATTTTCGATTAAAAAATTATATAATTTTTTAGAAAATATCTCAACGAAAATATCTTAATTGCACAAAATGCATTAACAAAATTCATTAAAAATCGTAATTCTGAAGTGTTTCTCAGCGTGGGAGTATGTATGTTTTAAAATCATATGAGGGATTGAATAACGAAATCTCATGTAAGCCCGTAATCATTAACTATTTTTTAATTTTTTAAAAGAATTTTTTTTAGAAAATATTAAGTAACAAGTCTAATCAATTTTTACGAGTACGTGTATAAAATTACCATAAAATATATATTTAATTATAATACTCATTTAAAACAGAATATGTTTATTGTAGTTATTTAATATTTAATTAAAAGAATATATATTTAACAACAGTAAAATGTTAAAAAAAATCGAACATGATATTTACTTTCATTACGAAATTTACGCTCAATAAGATAAAATAGATTCTGCTTGTATTTGTTAAGAACATTTAAATGCAATACCTACTGAAAAATAAAATGTACCTGCAAATAATGCCACACATAATGTTCAATACCTAAGCAAGTGCTACAAAACCTTGGTAAAAAGTTGTCAAAACACATCTCAGCTTATTTGTACACGATGGATTCAAAAAACTTACATTCAATGACCATAAAAATTAGAGGAAGTATTAACTTTATCATCAGAAAGGCTTTTGTCTGAAAGTGAGCGAAAATAATTTTTGTTTGTTTTGATCAAAGCAAGCCATCATTAAAAAGAGGACGTAATATCACAAGTGGGCGTGATACTCTTCATTCAAGTTAAATATTAATTTGTATATATCTTGCGAACGGTAAAAGTGAATATTTCTAAATTAAATAACCGAAAACGGATGGCCTATTTCAAAAATGTTGGTGCCAAAAACCTAAAGTGGCATCATTAACTCGAGATATATAAAATGGCGGAGAGAGCACATAAACTCCCGCACGACGTTATGTACGTATATATGCAAATAGTTGGTTAGTCCGCACTTAGGAAAATGAAATTTTTACAATTTTTCTATTGAACCCACACTTTAAGAAGATAAATATTGTAAACCCAGTTGTTTGTTCCAAAGCCATTAAAAAATTCAAGAGATGATATCAAATGAATTAATTGACCATTCGGGCTCTGATACTTCAGATAAAGTAACAGATGAATTACGTTTTTGTTCTTAGAAACTGGAACACATATAGAAATGAAGAAAGCCTGTCTGATGAGCTATCTGTATGTATAAGTACGTAGTCCTGTAAGTGAAAGAATTAGTGAAAACGCTTTGGAAGTATGGTTCGATTATAAGGTACTATTTCTAAAATTGGTAGGAAGTTCCGTGTCATCTGAAAAACTTTCTTCAGTATAGTGGTTGAGCGCGTGCACAGAAACTCAAGAGACAGAGGTTCAAATCCCAGCGAAGGAGAAAAATAAAGAAATTAATTTTCGGTTTTTCTAAAATTATAATTTAAAAAAATAATTTAATTTAATTTTTTATTTTTTAAATAAAAAGCTTTTTAAATAAAAAAGTGAGTTTTAAACAAAATTAATATAATTTTTTTTAATTTTTTCGTTTTCAGTTTTGACTTAGGTTTTGTTAAATAAATTTTCTTTTAACCAATTTTAAGTTCAATTAAATTTTTAATTCACTTTTGAATACAAACTTAGTTAAATAATTTTTTTTTTTTTTAATTTTAGGTAGAAATATCGTAACCGTTTTAGGTTTTTAACTGTTTGACTATTATTATTTTGACATAAACCTCCAAAACCATTATTTGGGTAAATAATTTTCTATAAATGAGGACAGATATAGAAAATTTCCTTTAAAATAAGCCCTCTTCCAGCGTTACAGGTCAAACACTAACCAATTGCAATGAATTGCAATGAATATTTCCAAAAAAATAGCATTATTTTCGGATGACCTGAGTACCAAATTTTCTCTTAAAAAACCGGAAGCTCGATTTTGATTTTAGAACCATGGTTTCTTTAGGAAAAGTTCTTAGAATTTCCCGTAGATTACGATTTTGCTATACGCTTTGTCATGTTTTTCGGTCCCGAACAAATTGACCCACCCTAATATCTGTATATTCTACATTCTAATACAATGCACTGCATTTAGTAGGGGTTTTTTCCTGAGTATTGGTCTTAAATGAAAAAAAGAAGCATCATCAGTGTTGGCACAGCAAAGTGGAGTGCAGGCTTAAAGGGTTAATAACATATTATTTTTACAAATTCTAGACAAAAAATATTGGGACTTATTGAATATTTGGGTAAAAATCGAAAAAACGTCGATGAATTTATTTCGCGATCATCCCTAGTGTGACGTGACTTATGTATATGTATAGTATGCATATTAGAGCTGGCAAACTATCGATAGTCGCGCCATTCGATGTTTTCGATAGTTGGTTCAAGAACTATCGATATTATCGATAGTATCGAATTCTTTTAGAAATTTTAAATTTCACGTTCCTGTTAGACATAACAGTCATACGAAAAACAAACTTGTTTCACATAAAGTGACACGTTACGGTAAGTTAGCCGTCCTTTTCCCTTGAAGACCACAAGTCTGTTGTAATAGCTTAGATTTTCACTTCTTTCATATTTCACATTTTCCAGAGTGTTCCTTCAAGGCAACATGTGCGGGGTTTTAAGTATTTAATAAAATCTCGGAAACATGTATCCTTTACTATACTGAATGGCTGCAAATCATTGGCGACTAAAGTCATTAAACAAGTATGTAGTAGTTTTTTAAATTCGGAATCCCTTTTGTAGATTTTAGACTCTTTGACAAAATATTGGATTGTGTTTGATTGTTTCGGCAGTTGGTTATGAGATGAATGGGCACGTTTTAGGTTGTCAAATAGGTTTGATGTGTTGCCTGTAGTATTGAAAATTTTCGAACTCAGCTGACATTATGCATTTGCTTTTAGAAAAAAATTCAAAACTTCAGAATTACCTCTGCGAGTTTTTTCAACTGTATAGCCAGTATCAACCTCAGTATTTTTACTTTCTTTATCGCGATTTTTCTTGCTTGTCTTTATAAGGAGATGCAATTAAAAATATGTATAGTGCGAGCTAAGTTATTGCAACTTGAAAAAATCTGGCCTGTTGCAATTGTTAAAGCTATGATGGTTTTAAGCTAGAGAAATCTCTATAAGTCAATTAAATTCAACATTTAACGATAGTATCGCTATCGAAAAAATAGCATCGATAGTCTAATAAAAATAGAACTATCGATACTATCGATAGTACTATCGATTGTTACCCCGATTAACCGTGATGGCCAAATATCAGTCTATTGTTTTTTGTTTGTTTTTTGTGTGCTTCGATTTACCGTGATGAAAACGGGGAATTCCTTTGTTTGCATACGATGAGTCAGAAACATTTAATTTTGAAATTTGAGAAGTGTGGGTGGTTACACAAATGTTCACTTGTTAAATAATAAAAATATTAAAAAACTATATCATCAAAATTGTTATTCATTTAACCGTGAAAATCGATTATCCGTAATGCTCCTGCCTCGACCATCACAAATAATTTCTTCCCGACTGTACTTAAACATTGTTTTCTAATTTTTGCAAAGTAATCGTTTTTTCTACATAATCTTTTCAATCGGATATTAGTGACAGTTATTTGTTTTTCGGTTTACAAACGAAAGTTTGAAGTTTATTTATGTTTACCTTGGATTTGTTAAATAATTTCACGTAAGTATTATGTAAACAATTTCTCAAATGACGCCGTAAATATATTTTCTTCGGTATCATTAACAGTAAGTGCATGTTAAAGCAACCAAATAATTTTTGGATAATTTGAATAATAAATTTCACGTAATCGTTATGTGTTTTATAATTAGTATATTATTTATTTTTAAATTGTTTATGAAAGTAAGTAGTTTGTATATGAATGAAAAACTGGGCTTGTGTATAATTCAAAACCATTGTTTGGTTTCTGTTTTTCTTAATACTCCAAGGCACTAACTAGCACAGCAAATGGTTGATAAATATGTTTTCGTTTAAAGATTTCAAATTATCAAAAACAAAACGTACATTCAAAAATCATTTGTCAAAATATAGTTTGAAACGAATTAAGTCTTTAGGCCAAACTGTGCAAGGTCGTTCGTGATGTTCTCATAATGTTGTCGAATAAAATATTAGGATTTGATAAGACAAACATTCAAGAAGCGAAGCGTTTTCTATGTTTATAATATATATGTATGTATGTAGGACCCTACGTACGTTAATATTTAATTCACTCGAAATCATTGGAAGTCTTATCACCATTTCTAAATAATTGACGGTCAGTCAAATAAATTTTGAATATTTTAGATTGACAAAATACTTTTAAAGTAAAATATTTAGTAAGACAATGTAAAAAATGTCATTGTCATCATAGTTTAGTACTCAAATGCTTATTCTGTTTAGCTATTAAAACAATATGAAAATATGTACTTATTTATATAGGAGTATGTAATTTTGTAATAAAATAATAGAATATATTATTTCCTCAATGTCTCAACTGACATTGAATTTTGGAAATATTAGAATTGCAGAGACTTTTTATTTTCAATAACATGTGTTACAAACAGTTTAAAAAATATTTAATATATAATTACAAATGTATGTTTAAAACTTTATTTAAGCGATAAAGCTCATATGTATGTATGTATGCACATGCATATACATATTAAAATAGTTTAACTGGAATGTGTCAATTTTATTTAAAAGAATATCTAAAAACACAAACGCCTAGACAATTGAAATTGCCACAAACAGTTTGTTTCAAGTAATATTGTATAACAAATATGGTTTTATCGTTTTTAAAACCATTTTTAGTAAAAAACAATAAATTGTGTAATGAATTAAGACTCTTTTCTAGAAAACTTTGAAACAATTTGTTAATAAACAGCCTACCGATTAGGTTTTGTCTCAAGCTGTAAGTAAGAAATTCTGGCACTACAATTCTACGCTTTTTAACTATATTTATACATTGTCGAGTGTAACAAGAATATAACTTTAAAATAAGTATGCGAAACATCTCCAAAATTAAAATTTTTTTTTTTATTTGAGACCAATACTCAGGGGTAAACACCTACTAAATGCTATGCATTGTATTGGAATTTTCTGAAAAGGACAGTACATATAAATTTTTTCCTTTATTATTATCAAGTGCCTACGGAATGAGATAAATTACTGTAAATTGATCATTCAAAGGCCAGTGTTATACCTTCACCCTTGAATGATCAACAACAATTGCCTCATCGTTGCATGTTGATCGTGTAGTGAGCGCTTCGCTAAGAAGGTTTGGCTGTTATCTGCTATTCCCAATAGGTGGCGCCTTTCTCCTGATCATTCGCTTTTTGTTGTCGGTGGTTAAGGTGGATTATAGAGGAATGTCAGGGAGCCGTTTCTTTGTAGATGGTCTTCGAGGAGGGGGGGGGGGGGGCGGAGTGATCTCTTATTTTAAAATTATAATTTTGAAAAAACCGCAAATTAACTTTTTCATTTTTACCTTTGCTGGGATTTGAACCTGGACCGTTTTACTTTTTGTGCTAGCGCTCCATTCACTATACACAAATTTAGCCTAGCATTGAACGACTTTAATCCAATTAATATAGTCAAGCATATCAATAAATCTGTGTGATTCTCTCATGTCGGGCCTCTTATTTTGAGCTCTTGCACAATAGGCCTCGAGGTGAATTCATTAATGTAGTGATAACAAGATGTAAAAATATAATTGAAAAACAAAAATAACCCCTAGTTTATCGTAATTTTAAAGAGTTGTGTCACATTATCCGACATGGAACAAAATTCAATTCCGTTCGGGAATGAAATTCAGTTCATATGCTTTTTTTTTAAAGAAATTTTAACTTTGTGGCGTAGTGGTTAGTGTGTTGGCTTACTAAGACGAGAGCTCCGGTTCAAGCCCAGGCTCTGACATCTTGAAGCAAAGAAATATGAAAAAATATTTCTTTCGATGACTACCTGTTAGCACGTTTCTAGCAAAAGCTCTAAGAGTAACTGATTTCCATGAACAAGCTTCTCAAATCTGTCATTCGGAGTCGACATTAAACTGTAGGTCCCGGTACTCATGAATAAAAATTGGCACACAGAACATGGATGCTTCGAGAAACTAGGCCGTAATCCTGACACAGCTTTGTAAAAGCATATTATAAATGCTGTAATAAAATTAAAAATGCATTTATTTCGAAAAGTTTTTTCGTTTACCAATGTACCGAAACTCGGATTTGAATTGGGTCTTATTTATATCCATACTTTAAATTTGATGTGTTTTCTTTTGATTCCAAATATTTTTTCAACATTCAAAAAAAAAATATTTTTTATCTTTCGTCAATGGTTGGTTACTTTTTTTTTAATATTTGTTTTTAGCATCTGAATTGGTTCCATATGTCACAGCGTAGCCAACAACAAATACATTGTATTTAAATAAACAAAATATCAATACAATTTAACATCACTTGTACAATTTTGTAAGACATGTGGCCCTATTTTCGCTCTCAAAAATGAAAAGGAATAAATAATGAATGTAAAATTTGGGTGGTCTAACGACAATTTGAAATACATATGAAAACAAAAAATATTTAAAATTAGGAAAAAAACACATTTTGGTTTTAAAGAAACCGCCAAATTATGGTCGAACTATATACGAGGAGAACGTGTGAATCTTTATTTGCTATTGTTGTACAAACAGGCGGTCAAGATAATACTAAATGATGCGAAACAAATTATTATTGTTTACGTTATCGTTATCACATACCCAGCAACCAAGAAAAGAAAAGAATTTGTAATTTCATACTTAGCACATATCTCAACCTAAGGAAAGACGTGAGTTTCAGAATTAAAATAAATTTTCGGGTGTGTTCTGTAAACCGAAATCGAGTGAAAGTGAAATTGAGTTTTTTTTCAAACACAATTAATGCTTAATTGCGACAAACATTTAAAAGTTTTAATGGGTGAATTAAAAATTATATAAAAAATTGTCGTATTTTACAATTATAGCGATTTGAAATTTTATTCGGTTTCAATTGTTCGTTTTCAGTTTATAGAACATACCCGATTAAGTAACTTTGAGTATTTCTTATTTTTGGTTTTTCGTTTATCACGTTAAAAATTATTAACAGTATATTTAGGGAATTTGTTATATCAGAATTCTTATATATTTCTCAGTATATATTTATCTATTACATACATATCGTCTTGGGGATGTTTATGTGCTCTATCCGCCATTATATATATCTCTAGTTAATAATTCTACTTAAGGTTTTGACACCACCATTTTTAGAACCTGCAATCCGTTTTCGGCTATTTATCTCCGAAATTGGACGAGATATAAGAAAACGGATTGGGGTCATAAAACTAAAGTGGCCTCATTTACTCGAGATATATGAATAATATGATAGAGCACATAAACTCCCGCAAGACGATATGTACAGATTGAAAAAATCTAAGTACAAATATTTCGAAAACCGTTTATACATATAAAATCAGCTCAGAACCAATTAAGTTAAAAATATTTTTGTTCGTAAGTCCTTGAATATACCCTTCAAAAGCCAAAAAATTGTAAAACCAAATAAATTAAAATTAAAACTTGTTTTGTCATTTATGTGGCTGGCAATTCGATTTCGAATCCCATTAAAGCTGGTTTTAGACGATTCAACTAAGCGTGGTCTAATATTTCATGTCAAATATTTCTTCAAGCATTTTCTACCTGCTTTTAAAATTATTTTGATAGAGAAATTTACAAAAAAAAGACAGTGTAATTATTGTATCTTTTATATGAATTAAAGCCTCTCTGTTTGCTGGGTAGCTTATACAGTTTGTAAGTGGATGGGTGTGTATTTGTTCAAGTGAGTACAATATCCTTGAAACACGGCATACAAACATCTGACAAATTGAAAGTGTTTGAGCAGATTGTCAAATGCAAATATAATTTATAATGTTTGTTATACAAATACAGCAAAAAAAAAAATAAGTATAACAAAAACATAACGTTCGGTCTATTACCGCTATATAGCCCCTTCTAAAAATTAGAATTATTGATACAATTATGGATATGACTATAGATGAACTAAAGTTGTTAATCGGAGCCAAATTCTATTTATAATCACTGCCATTCATGTTGCCTTTTCAGGAATTGGTGGAATTTTAAAACAAATTTTTAAATTAATTATGGACCCAACTTCTGAAGAAACTTAGTCGTGATTAGTGAAATATATCCCCAATGCCACACAAAATCAAGATATGGCCAATAATGTTACCTGTTCTCTTATATGAGTGAAGAAAGCCTACATAGCAGCCTTCTTTTGTGTCGTCAAGGCAGGCAGTATTAGATTTTCCGGGCTTCTATGCCTAAAGCTTAGGCATGAAAGTTTGTATCTGACCTGACTGTTTTATGGTATTATCCAATAGGTGTTTTGTAGCTTATACCTCAGTATATACAAACTAGTTTTTTCGTTTCACGAAAGTACCTTATAGCTCTTTTCATTACAGGCATAAGGTATGGTTCCCAAATAAGATTTCTATTTAGGTAACAAATATCTGACATCTCACCTGGGAGGCAGCTCAGTACCGTTTATCATCAAAATCCCATTTGTAGCCAGGGTGCAATGATTGGTCACGCCAGGTTGTTTGCTAACCCTTAAATTATGCCCCGCTTCCACGTTGTATTCAGAACGTCCTCCATCAGTTCATCTGTAATTCCTAAAGGATTGCCCACTATTATCACGGCTTTATCGTCATCATAAACGGATCACAGCAGGGTAGTAGGTAGTATGCAATCTGTGAAAACTAGAGAGCTAACACATTTTACTACAGAAAGTTCACATTGTCAAAAGCACTCTTAGTTTTCATGAATACAGAGCTTTAAGCCTCCTCTATTGTCTTCAGCTTGAATAATGATCATCTGATTGATCTATAAGGCTTGAGAGATTCAGATAATTTACTGCGATAATTAGGTAGAAATACTAACCTTACTTTTCTCCAATAGTTATAAACGCATTCTAATGTTACTTGATCTAAATACATTGATCAGTGCCCATAAAAGGACGGAATTTCTCAATGAACCTGGGAAAATGACATCTGGGCTCGGTGATTCCACCTCAGGTCGAGCGACGGAGGATATATGTATGTAGGTGGGACATTTTTCAGTTTTTCACAAAAGTATACTCGTATCAATTATTTCCTCTCGGATTTTTGTTATAAGCGTTACCTATTCCATTCCTTATATATATTGGCCCTATCCCGATCTTCTCGCTCTAGGCAGTTATTCAAAATAGTTGGTACTAACTGCACAGTCATTAATCACGACGGTAATGTACAATTCCTACTTTAATGTAATACAAGATGTAGTTTCTGTAATTTATCACTGAAGACCTTCTCAAATAGTCTTTTACAGGGGATTTTCTATTGAGCAATAACACTTCAAATTATCAACAATGACGAACGATTTGTTGGTTATATGAAAGCACTGAAAAACCAGAACCTAAAAAATAATGGCATTCTTAAATAATGATAGAAATATGTCCACATTTCACTATTCACATATTACTTGTCAATGACTATTCTAGGAGTTATAAATATTCTGTTACAAACATCTGAATAAACCTAATTTATTCTAAAAACTCATTGTTGTGTAGAGTACTGTTATGTACAATTCCTTTTTTTTGGAGTAGATTATAGTAAACATTATAGTTTGTCATCGTATGTAGTTGTTTTGTTATTGCTTATATGCTGTTTATTTAGTTGATCTTAAATCTGAAGTCTGGAATCCCTTAGGATTTTGACACATTTTTATTCTGTTTTTTTGTCGGTTTTCAATACTACACTTAAGGACAACAATAACAACTAAAATAAATAAATTTATTTGAATGTGCTAAAAATAATTCAGTTGATTTGAGTGAGGTAGAGGTAAGGAAAGATTTATGAAACGCATTTCATGCATAAAATTGTGTAAACAAATCAAGGGTACATTAGAGATGGATTTTTGAAGTACTTTTTTGTAAAACATGTGTTATACAAAGTCCTTAAACACATACCAATACAGATACATTCATGTTCAGAAAGAGGAGTGTTTATTTGTTTTTCTTTAAATTGGAAATTTTTATTTTACTTTTCATGGTTCATCAGACATAATTTTTTTATGTTTTTTATTCAAGTGTTAGCCGTGAGTGAATGATTTTTCATCTTCATGTTCATTTGAAATAATTTTATGTGTTTGTTTATTTTTAATGTAATTTAAAAAAAGTGAAGGAAATAAAAGACACAGTGACAGAGAGAGAGAGAGAGAGTTTTGTTTGCATATACATACATACATAAATATTTCCACTTATTGTTGTCATTATTACTCTTGTTTTTAATTTTCTAAAAAAAAATTTGAAGGTTGGTTACCCATTGCGATTCCATAAAGAATTCAACAAAATATTAATAATAAGAAATTTGAAACTCTTTGCTTTACTTTAGATTTTTCTCTCTGGTTATTGTTAAATCATGTTTTGTTTGTTTTGCTATGCTGTAATGCGAGAGGAAGGCAGACCCCACATAATTCTTAAGAGCTCAGAGTGGTATGTGATGCTGCTTGCTGATCAAATTCAATATCCGTTTCCAATTTAAAGTGTTAGCGAAATGTTAATTGTATTATTGTTTACTAAATTTACAAAACATACGTACATACATATATATGTATGTGTGTTTCGTAACATCATGTTTAATAAGATAAAAAATTAGGTGCCTATTTATTGTTCATTTAAGAGTGTCTATTTTTTATTTATTTTTTTGTTGTTGTTGCAAAATATTTGTACACTAAGGAAAAAAAAAACAATAAAAAACTACCCAAAGTTATACCATTTGGTACTGAAGTTTAGTCAAGTCTATTTATGCTTATTGCGTTAACGGACGGTTGGTATCAATATTTCAATAACAAGTCGGTATTACTTTATTACCAACCGTTATTGGTTTGATAACACGCGGTTCCCTTCTTGTTACTAATTTTTCTGATTTTAAAAACGCACTGTTCTTACTTTGATATCGTCACAGTATTTATATCGTTCATGATTTGATAACAGTTGGTTCGTAATGTAATAACTGATCGTTCTTAATTTATTAACTTATGATATTTTTATTCAATTATTTCACGATTTTACTATCGGTTGTTCTTGATTTCCTTTTTTTTTTGCATTGAGGCCAGCACTTAGGGGATGACCCCTACCTATGCGGTACATTGTGTTGGTCTAGGAAATTATGGTATTGGAAAGAGGAAAGAGGGAATAGTGCTTGTGGACTTGCCATCATCGTAATTGACAGGAAAAACGTTTAAGGAGAGATTGTTCCATAAACGAACGGTGCGGTCAAAATTGTGCGATTTACTAGACAATCAACCACAAAAAGATGTGCTCTGAGAGAGATACATGTATCCTGGAATCAAATCTCTTATTTCATCAGAGCACCTCCCATGGTAGTATCGATAGAACAATGAAACGCACGCCACATTACGCCGATGCTCCAACGAATCGACAGAATTGGACACCCTACCATTGCTGATGAGCACATTTGCCCTTTTCTGTACGCGGTCGAGAAGCCTCTAAGTAGACTTTGAAGCACCGGCCCATACATGAGAGTTGTGTTCCATTCTAGGTTGGATATAGGTCTTGTAAATATTGAGAAGATCAGATGGATTGAAGTATTTCTTGCACGGTTTTAAAAAACCAAAACACTTGAATGTTTCTTTCGACACTGGAAATATGTAATCATTCCAACGGACATCACAATTAATTCTCATACCCAGAACATCAAGATCGTCCGCATCCTTAAAACTTACATTACCCATAGTCATAGATGGCAGGATTAAATCATGACAACGTCTATGTGTGATAAAACAACATTAAATTCGACCCTGTTCGCGACACCTCAGTCGGAGATCTTTTGCAGGTCATTCGAGAGTGTATCATTCATATTCGTATGGCATTTTGTGCCATTTGTTTTTATTTTAATAAAGTATTAAGTATTGATTTGATATTGAAAGTTCACAAAATATTGTTCACGATTCGTTCTTAATTAGATACCATTGGCTAACAATTTCAAAATGCCTAATTTATCTCGTTAACGTTTTAATGTTTATTTTAATCTGGGCGAGTACTTACTCACTATCTACTTATATACGTTTTTTAGTATTTGTAGAAATATATTCATTCATTCATTCATAGATCTATTGTACAGTCCTCTACTTGACAGGGATTTCTACAATATCTCCCCCAGTCTCGTCGCTCTGACGAACTTTAAAATGTCAGCCGGTGTCATCCAGGACAATTCCCTATTTCATAACTGATAGTTAAAAAGGTACCTCTTTCTACTGTGCATCAATGCTGCACAATTTCCCAGTATGTGCTCTGATAACTCGATCACCTCGTCACAGAATCTGCACATGTCGCTCGAAGCGATTCCTTATTTAAATGCCCATTGAGTCTGCAGTGGCTGGTCAGAAGGCCCGCTAGCAATCTCAGATTATTCCTAGAGAACTTGATGCACGACTCAAATCTTCTCTTATTATAATTAATAATCAAAAGTTTGGAAAGGCTAAGGCCAGTCTGACCCAAGAAGAACAAGTGAGAACTCCCTGTCTTCTTTTTCTTTTAGTATGCCTTTCCAAACTCCCTCTCCTATTCCACAAATGGGTTCTGGCCTCATTAATGGCATGGCTACTCCCTTCCTATAAATTCATATGCCAATTCATTTCCATGAATGCCCATATGACCAGGGACCCAGCATAGGCCGACCTTATTGTCCCTGCCCAGCCGGTTCAGTTTCTCTAGAATCTAGACAGTCCCATACTAGCTTTGAATCGATTTCATAAGAACCAAGTGCTCGAATGACCTAACTGTCTGATAGTATGGCTATTTCCTAATTTTTGTATCCTATATCCAGGTTGAATTAAGCGCATCTTTCGATGGCATAAACTTTAGCCGGGAAAATGCTGGCGAGTTTTCCCATGGGTTCCGAATATTTCATTCCAGGCCTAATTATACTCGCTCCTGTGCCGCAAGTCAAGTCAATGCCATACATTAACTTCTAATCAAACCAAATGACAGTTTTTTTTTGTAATTTTATTTATCGCCATATATTACTGGGACAAGTTTCTATCAATTGATCAAAAGCCGGTGTTATACCTTCACCCTTGAATGATCAACAGCAATTGCCCCATTTGTCGGTGGATGTTAATAGTGAGCGGTGACCGTCTTCAGTAATTAGGTTAGCTGATATCTTCCCAGAAGGTGGCGCTGTACTCCAGATCATTCGTTTCTGGTGGAAAAAACTGGATATGTCATAGAGCGGTTTTTCTTACTGATGGACATCTTGGGGGAGAGGGGGGGGGAACCTTGAAATTTTTTAAATTATAATTTAGAAAAACCGCAAATTTGATTTTTATAAATTCTGTCCTTTGCTGGGATTGAACCTGGGTCTTTCGAGTTCCTGTGCGAACGCTCTAACCCCTATGACTCGACCCCGCCCCCCCCAAGTTTATAGAGAAAACAAAAACAAAAAAAACAACTGGAACTTTTATTTCAAATTAAAAAATAAAATTTTCGTACCACATTAAAGTAAGTAAAATTGTCAACTAATTTTCAGGGTTGAACTTACTGCCCACGCTTTACTGCACTTTTTTTAACAACTTTTATTTAAAAGCTTTTGTTTTTGTTGTGCAGCAAATTTTGCGGTCAAGTTTACATTTTTTAAGGGATACAAAGGAAAACAACTTTGACATTTTAATTTCGTTTAAAAACCACCATAAAACCAGAAACAAATTTCCTTTTTAAAATGTTTGGGTGTCTACAGGCATGGAGAATGGATGAAGGTAGAGCACAGCCATATTTTTCCTTTCTAACAAAAAAGTAGCAGACTTTTTTTTTGTCGCGATTTTATTGTTTAGGAATTGTTGTTGTCAAACACTATTAACCGCTACAATACAATAAATGTCGACCAACAAAATAAATTTAACAAATCCAAACTTAAAAACCAAAAAAATTCTTGGCGAGACTATTAAATCCATGTTTTGGCAGTAACAAAAATGGTTAAAATCGGGAGGTAAAAAAAATCAAAGCAAACAAAATTGCAGTTGCTCTGACTAAAATTTCAATAATTTTTTTCTGTACTTACTGTATTTTTTTTTAATACAAATATAAGAAATTCAATTTATATTGAACGCTTTAGATTTAGTTGTTAGTGTTAGTATTGTTGTATGTATTACCATATTCAAAATAATTGGCATACAATTTAATTGAATTTAATACTCGCATGAAGTGAAATTGCCAGCCAACTAACAAACGAATAAAACAGATGGTGACAGCATTTTGTTTTGATTTTTTCTCAACTTCAATTACCACAACACATTTAAACCGTGGCCAATGCTAACAATAGAAGGTAGTCGTTCCTGGCCATCAGTCTATGGATGGAGTATGCATGGCCTTGTTAATAGAAAAACCATATAACTTAACATAAAATATACAATGTGGCAAAAAACAAGAGAAGAAAACTGTGGTAGTAAAAGATAAAAAGAATATTCAGTCGGAGTAACATATGTATTTATTTGTGTGGCAAAACTATTTTCCATTTAATGAAATTACATTTACAAACATGCCCTCCCTTACTGCTGTTTTTAAACACAGTGATGACCAAATGATGACCAGTTGTCAGATGAATATTTTTTGTTTAAAGTTGTTCAAATTTAAAGATGTACGAGTATTTTCTTTCAATCACTACTGTGTGAAAATATAAAAATTAAATTTAATATTTGATTATTTCAGCTACAAGTTTTAGATCAACTGTTAGACACTGCGTATGTAGGTGTTAATTTCACTTACTAAACACTTGAATATGCCACATCTTGTTAAAATTTTGTTTTATTTATTAAACAAATACCACGGAATACGTATACGCCAATCTGTAGATTATTTTTTCACAACCTGATTAAAAAACCAATTCAATTAGTAATGAACTTATGAGAAAATCAACGATATTTGAAGAGCGTTTAAAAAGCATATCTGCACATAACGATGTTCTTCGAGAACATTGAAAAATTCAAAAAAGGCTAATTTTTTTGTGCAACAACTTTCTGTAGCTTAAAACCAATATAACAATTTATATTTTAATAAATAAAAGAAAATATATAATATTATGTTTAGACATGAACTTTTATTGAGTCAATACTTGGTTAATTGACAAAATTATTTTGAGTATTCAGACCTACGCAATTGAGCTTACTCAATATGAATTTGACAGCTGGAAACTAGAAAACAGCTTGCCTCACACTCGTTTATCATTAATATTTTTTAGATCATTTATATACACACTAAAATATTTTCTGTTAACCCATTAACGAACAGGTGACACCTTTCCCAAAATTTATAACTAATGGCAATAAAGAAATAAATTACATACAGAAGGCCTATAAACGAAGCAAAATATTAAAATTGTACAAAATATGTATGAATAAAGGGTACCAAAATACTTGAACCGTCTCACTGCATAATGCATCGTACTAACAAAAAATTAATCAAACTCTATGAATGAAAAAAAAATGTCAAAGTTTATAACAATTTCGTACAATATTTAATTATAGTTTTGTATGGAATATTGAGCTCAATAATTCTATTTATTACGATAGTCTCAATAAGGACGCATGTCTGAACAGAGGCTTATACCTTTCTATAAAGGTTTGCTTTTCATGATTTGTTCCTCTATTCATGTGTTAATAGAATTTATAATTCTCAATTTATTGGAAAAGCTTATTTCAAGGTTAAGACCGTAACTTAATCCATATTGATTTAAAACAGTTCTGAAAAAATTGAATTTGGTTTTAAGAATTTTCTAAATGGAAAATTAAAAATCAAAATGATTCCAAGGTTTTGTATGCGACAACTACTCTAAAAAACATTGGCTAATTCCTGTGCAGATTCCAAATATCATTATACTTATTTTATTTGTTTAAATTTATTATATAGACAACTAAAAGACTTAACAGATTTTCTTCAAAATTTTAAAATTTTTTTATGTCTGGATGAAACTGTAGGCCACATAAATATAAAATATTTTAACTGGGCGGTGCCACGCCCACACAAATTAAATATAAATTTGGGTATATATTTCCAATGTCAGCAGTAGGATTGCGTACATTTTACATAACCGGCAGTTAATTGGCATTGTACCTCCCATTCAGTATAAATATTGAGGCGATAATATATATTCACCCGACAATTTGAACCACTTGGTTTGCTTTCTGAACCACTATTGCGAAACTCACCATTCAGACGACAGTTTAGTGTTTGCATAGTATGAATACCACAATATATAATGTACATACCACATACATATATATACATAATACTTACATATTTGGGATGGAATTTTGATTTTGTATGATTTTGCTTATTACTTTTTTGATTTTTATATTACATATTTATCTAGAAAAATGTTTATTTCTAATAAATTATTGTTTTGCTTTTTTTTCTTTTGTTAGTTAGTTCAGATAAAGTAGCGATAAATTGTCATCAAAATTAGAGATAATTGCAAATTCTTCGAGGTTTGCAACAAGATTCAAAATGAAACATGAAAGTTAATTCTCACAATTTTGTATGGCGAAACTGATTGTTTCAAAGAAGATTCGGCCACGAACCGCGAATGAGATACCGAACCTCAATATTTGTTATTCGTGTGAACATGGTATAGAGCTAAAGCGTCTGATAGTAGTTAAAGTAACTTCCTAGTCAATATAAATCATCAGTCAAAGATAGATGGAACTACACAAGTGATAATGGTATCTGTCATATGAAATTTTGACATTTGATATATCTTGACAATGGTGCGAATCATAATAAAAGTTTCGAAGTCTGGGACAAACAATTGCGCATCATGATGATTCGATTGTTTCGAATATTTTTTTTTTTTTTTTTTAACAAAAATTTTTTTAAACTTTAAGTTTTTCGCAAATAATTTTTTATTAAATTCAGTAATTTTTCAGAAATATTTTCAAACAAAGTTTTATTTGATTTGAACAATTAATAGTTTGGTAGTATTCAATAAAGGTTTTATTTGTTTCTATAAAAAATTTTTCTCACTTCTTTTGCATTCAGTAAACATTTTATTTAATGGAATAAATGCTTTATTAAAAAATCTTCCTTATTTTTGTAAACAAATAATTACAAACTTTGGTATTTAATATTTCAAATTTGTTTATAGTGACGATTTAAAAAAAATAAAACATTTTTGGGTAATTGAAATTGAATCACAAAAATTTTTTTCTTTGCAACAATCAAAAATTCAAATAGGGGCAGAGAAGCACGCCGAAGGTTAACTAGTGTGTAATATAAAATTAATGGAATAAGACCCTGATTAATATGGTTTTTGCTTTTTCAATAAACTACTTAATTGGTTTGGGAGCCTTATTTCATATATGTTTTACATATAAAATTTTTGCGAACTTCTGTCGGGTGTACACATTATAGTATGTATACTGATAATATTTTTTAAGACCAATACTAAAAAGTAAACCCCTACTCATGCAGTGGCATTGTATTAGAATTCTGAAGATAGATAGATCTTTTTTTATAGATATAGATTGTTGCTGAGAAAAGTTGCTGTTAATATGACCACTTAATTTACAGTTTTATATTTTCACCCTTGAACGATGAACAGAAATTGTCCATCTGTCCGTGAATGTTGAATGTGAGTGGTGAGCGTCTACAGTATGTTAGTTGTTACCTTTTCAGAAGGTGGTGCTGTACTCCTGATCATTCGTTTATGGTGGCAGAGACTGGAAATGTCAGGGAGCGGTTTCTTAAAGATGGAGGGGCTTTGCTATGTAAATTCCTTTTATTTAGAACAATTTCATCTGTATAATTCATTTAATAGATTAGGCAAACCAATTTATCAACTTCATTTATTTATTAACTTTATTTTACAACTATGCAACTATTTTTATAAGTCTTTAATATAATTTTAATATAATTTAAATTTATATGCTATATTACAGCATAAAAAATTATTTAAGGCTAACATCTAACAATTAAGTTCAATAATACGTAGGTGCTACATATACAAACATACATACTTACATACCTTTTCAACTTGTTTTCTTTTCTAGTAGAGATACATTTTATAAAATCTTAATATAGTGGGTGTCAATATGTTTTCTTACCTTAGAATTAGTTTAAATATCGATTTCACTCTTTGTTTACGAAATTAATTGTGGCATGTTTTACTTTTTAATTGCAAAAGAAAGCACTTCTTTCAACAAAAGAAAACCCGAATTTAATGTCTCTTCGTGTGTTGTGTTTCTTTTGAAGTTTAACCCAAAAAAGGTGTGTTTTAAATGGTAATAAAAATTGTAATTTTTGTTAGTTTTTTATGACACACTAAACTTTTTCAATTTACCTCCAATTTTAATTTAGGAAAACAACATGTTTGGGGCGTCATCCAGGTGGTATTAATTTATTTAGAATTTCAAATTGTTTTCCAATACGAAACTTCAAATTTATTGCATAATAATGTAAATGCTTTGAACGAAACAAAAAATGCTTTGCTTCGGTTTTAATTACTCAAGCAAAAGCAAAAGAAAGGTTTTCTTTTATGAAATTCAATACAACTGATACTAAAATTGGAATTTTGACATGTTTACGATCTTACAAGAATGTTTTATTGGTTGTTGTGCTTCGTAAAACATTTTTGGGTTGTTTAGATTTTATTTTCAGTCCCCACACATATTGCGTACAAATATTCATTTCATTCTGTAGAAATGTATTTAAGAAAACGAAACACAATGTATTACCATTTCTTTAGTGTAACAATCTAATGAATATCAGTTTTTTTTTTTTGCAGGGAGAGGGAATAATAAAAAACAGATGACAAAATTAATTTGAAACGAGTTTAAATATTGGATAAAGAGAAGACAACAATACATAAAACAAAAAAATGTTCATTGTTCTTCTTTTTCAAAACAGAAAAAAAAAGAATATATCAGCCTTTTCACAGAACACGGATTGCCTATAATAATCGTATAATAATAAACGTTAGGGAAATTTGCGTTGTTCTAAAGCGAATGTGAACTTTTGTGTGAAAAACGTAACGACTGACAGACAGATTGTTTAAATGTTTGTAGAAAAAAAAATTTATGAAAAACAAAATGCAACACGAACGAAATGTATATTTGTCCACGAAAATTAAATATATTTGTTCATGCACGATACCTTAAGCCTGACGTCATCTATGAATAGGCTGCTAATAAAGCCATAGTAGTTACAGAGTAAATTTTGTGTTTAAAGAAATGTTGTCTTAACAGAAAACGATAGAGGAGATTGAGCGCCCGCATGATCTGATATAGTTTTTCGTTTAAATGTATTTTTTCAAAAAACCAAAAATAATTCTTTTAAATTTTTTAAACAAAAATTTTTTTTTATTTTTATTTGTATCGCGGGGTTAAATTTTAAACGCTGATGTTGAGTGTGAACCACACCTAAACGTCAAGCCTTTTTCTGCATTTCATTTGAATGTGCGTACAATCGGAAAAACCGTGCAAAAATTTGAACAAACCGGGTGTTCAGTAGAAGATGTGAAAACACCAGTGCATGCTCGTACAGGTCTTACTGCAGAAAATATTGCTGCTGTTAGCAATAGTGTGACTAAAGAGTCGTCCACCTCAACTCGTCGTCGTGCCCAACAATTGCAACTCTCAAGCTCGTCTTTAATGAACATTATGATGTGAACGATATGTGGTTTCAACAAGCCACAAATTCAATAGCCGTATTATCTCATGTGACGGCGATGTTAATTGACCACCAAGATCATGGACTTTTTTCTTTGAGTTAATTTGAAAGAAAAGTTGTACGTCTACATGCCAGCAATAATTCAAGAGCTAAAGGATGATTTAATGGTTTTAATTTTAAATTTATCTTGATTAAAACACTTCTTGTTCGCTTCGTGGTTTAATCTAGAATAATCTAGAATAATGTTTTATTTCATCTCTCTCTTAAAATTAAATCTTACATTTTATATATGTCTTATACATATCTTATACCATAGTTGTAATAATTAGTATCTATCAGTGATGGGAGTTTATTTACTTATTTTGTTTACATAGATATTTACATTACACCTCCCTCTTTCTAAAGAAAAAGAAAGAAGTAAACAAGGGGTACCGTCCTTGTTTATTTCTTGCTTTTTCAGATAATCTAAAATAAATCATTAAAAAATCTTATATTTACAATACACTATATTAAAATTTAAAACTAAATTTATTTTAAATTAGAGTATATACCCACTTATTTTTAATATTATTTTGTTTTCTACAGAATAAGATCGTTAAAATTAGAAGATAAAATAGAGGAATTTTTTTCTTTTTTTCAATATTATGTGTAGTGGGTATGTATATATATTGATATATACATATAAATTATTACTTATTATCCTTAATTTTTTATTTGTTTTTTCTAAATCTATTTTATGTTAACGTCTTTAAAATGTTTATTTTGTTTTCTCTCTCTCTAGGTTTGTTTGTTTCATGTGTATTTTTTGTATGTCCAAATTTAAAAATATTTTGTAAAATTGTGTAATATTTTTTTTTGTGTTTAGTACGAGAATTTCTGTTAGTTTTGTTTTTTGCATGTTGAGGTAATTAAATTATTTTTCTTTTTATTGTAAATAATTTAGTTTTTTTTTAACATTAATTGTGTCTGTTTTTACACTAAATTACCGAACGACTGTCACGGTCGCCATATAAAGAATGTGTTTTTGAAATTAAAAGACTTGCGCATTCTAAGGTTCTTTGCAAACTGAACTCAACAGCCTCGCTTGCATGCTTTATTAAGATATTTATACTATTATAACAGGACTTATATACTAGCTTATAATAAGTATATTAAGGAGAAATATAACGATAATATCATATGATTATGGTAGAAAGAATAAGAATAAATGGAAATAACATAAAGAGAAATATAACTGGATAATCGTACGATATTAATATTGTTGAACCTTAATAGTTTTTAAGGTTATTCAATTTAAAAATGGACAATAGCTTACTTGAACAAAAAATAAAAAAAGGTTACGTCTTTTCAATTCAATGTACTTTTTAATATTAAACATTTCTTTAAATTTCGGTATCCATATACTACAACTCAGCAATTTTAACAATACAGTTATGCTTAACAATTATATGGTATATAATAGAATTACATTTAACATATGGAGGTAATGAAAGTTCGAATATTTTCGAACTTTATCAAAAGCTTTTATACAATATCGTTATGAAAATTCAAATTCAAATTAACTTTAAGTAAATAATATATTATATTAAAAGAAAAAAAATGTAATAAATTCGTATGTGGACCAACATCCCGGCCCCATTGAAGCGCCGTAGGTGTTCAATCTATCGGAAGTAAAGCGAGCTTTTGAATTGGACGTTTAAATACCCCGTTTTGTGTTCGTATCTCTGCCACTCTTACTTTTCTGTCTTTCCCTTGTATTACAGATATGACTCGTCCTGTCAGCCATTCTTGAGGAGGCAGGTTGTCCTCGTGTACTAGAACTAATTTGCCGACTTGCAAGTTGGGAGCTTCTTGATGCCACTTGCCCTTGTTCTGTAGTTGCAGTACGTAGTCCTTGGACCAAGCTCGCCAGAACGTCTCCTTGAGTGCGGAGAGTAGTCGCCATCGCTTCCAAGATTTGAGCATGCTGCCTTTCCCGTCTTCTTCGGATCCTGGCGGCAGCGAACGCAGACCCGCGCCTATCAACAGATGAGCTGGTGTTAGAGCATCTCCATCGTTCGGGTCTGGTGATAGCTGTGCTATTGGCCGACTGTTCAGCACTGCCTCTACTTCTGTGAGCATTGTTGTCATCTCCTCGACACTCAGCGAAGCGTTGCCGACTGTTCGCAGAAGTAGGAATTTTGCTTGTTTTACAGCGGCTTCCCAAAGTCCGCCGAAGTGAGGTGCTCGAGGTGGTATAAAGTTGAATTCCACTCCCGTTAGTGCTGCGTGTAATACCAGGTTGTCCCGTTATTCCTCGAATGCTTTCTGAAGCTCCTTCAGCTCCCTGTTGGCTCCCACAAAATTCGTTGCGTTGTCGCAGTGTATCCTTTTGGGAAGTCCTCTTCTGGCAGCAAACCTTTTAAGACAAAGAATAAAAGCATTAGTAGATAAATCTGATACTAATTCTAGGTGAACAGCCTTCGAAGAAAAACAAACAAAAACTGCAATGTACATTTTCACTGGTGGTTTGCCGCGTATTTTTAAAGAAACAAATACCGGGCCACAAAAATCAACACCGACAATTAAAAACGGTCTTACTGCCCTCACTCTTTCAGTGGGTAAATCGCCCATTATTTGGGACATCAATTTAGGCTTATATCGAAAACAATGAATACATTTATTTACAATTCTTTTACACTCTTCTCTTGCATTGATTAACCATATTTTTTCTCTTAATAATGACATCAAAGCTCTTGTACCGGCGTGGCAGTTTGTTAAGTGTAAATGGCGCAAGTACAAATCTATAAAATAAATCCGCTTTGGTAATAAAAGGGGATATTTTGTATTATATGAGCATTTGGCATTAAGTAATCTGCCACCAACTCTAATGAGAGAAAATGGTATACCGTCATTTATAAAATTATGAATGAATGGGGTTAAACGTTGCAAGTAAGAAGGTAGGACCTGAGAGTTTCGCAGCTAGAGTATCTCAGCAGAAAAATGTTCTCTTTGTATGATTTCGACAAGTTTTAAAAAGGTCAAGTTTAATTCCCTGACATTGGGTACCTTGTACTTGTTGATCTTAAATTTCTTAAGACCATTTACAAATCTAAAAACAAAACAAAGTACTTTAAGAAGTTTTGTATACGATGAATATTTTTCCATTAAGGTAAAAAACAGGTTCGTAGGTTTTCGTGGACTAATTTTATCATTCCTATTTTCGGACGAAATCAACGTAGTGCACTTTCTTCTTTCTAACTTATCATATTCAGGTAATGATAGTAGATTTTTATTTATTGGCCATTTCGAATTTTCTTCTAATAGAAAATGAGGACCTTCAAACCATATTGTCCTTTTTAGTTCATCCACACTACAACCTCTTGAAACAATGTCTGCTGGGTTTAGTTTGGTTGGTACGTGACGCCATAATACGTGATCTGAACTTTCTTGAATCTCAGCAACCCGGTTTGATACAAATGTTGTAAGGGAAGCAGGATGTGTTTGTATCCAATGCAAGGTAATTTCTGAATCAGTCCAAAAATAGATAGCTTCAATTTTGAACTTAATCATAAATTTCAATCTTACCCATAACTTAGAAAGTAAATGAGCAGCACAGAGCTCAAGCCTCGGAAGAGACTTGGTTTTAAGAGGAGCTACTTTGGATTTGGCCGTAAGCAATCTACAGAATGTTTTATCTTCTGTAGTACTTTTAATGTAAATGCAGCAGCCATAAGCTCGTATTGACGCATCGGCGAATCCATGTATTTCTATTTTGGCCGTTGATGTGGTTTGAACAAACCTAGGTATATTGATTGTGTGAATTTTTGATAAGTTCTCTCTAAAATTCTCCCATGCAGTATTCAAGTGCATTGGAATAGACTCGTCCCAATCCAAATTCTTAATCCAAAGTTCTTGAAGCAGTATTTTTGCCTTTACAATAATTGGACTTAAAAGGCCAAGAGGATCAAAGAGTCGAGCTGTTGTTGACAAAATATTTCGTTTTGTTGCCTTTAAATTTTCAAATTTTTCATCCAAAGAAAACGTGAACAAATCATCTTTAGGTTTCCAATGTATTCCCAATGCTCTTGCGGAATCTGACTCAGTTTTCAAGAGCTTTTCTTTGCCATCCATAGTGCTATCTTCATTATAATTTGAAAACCATTTTGCTAATTTAAACCCAGCTGACTCTAAAATGGTGGTTACCTCATTGCGTATAATTAATAAATTTTTGAGGCTATCTGCTCCAGTTAGTAGATCGTCTACATATAAGTCTCTTTGAATGACATTTGATCCAATTGGATAACTTTTTTTATGCATATCGCCTAAATAATTAAGGCATCGAGTTGCTAAAAATGGTGCTGAAGATGTTCCATACGTAACAGTATTTAATTTAAAAGTACGTAATGGGTCTGTGGGATTTTCTCTCCAAACTATTAGCTGAAACTTTCTGTCAGCCTCTCTAACTAGTACTTGTCGGTACATTTTTTCAATATCTGCAGTAATGACAAATTTATGTAACCGAAACCTAATCAATATTGAATACAAATCTTCTTGTATGGTAGGACCGACCATTAGCAGATCATTCAACGACACTAGCGAGGAAGTCTTACTTGAGGCATCAAAAACTACACGAAGTTTTGTGGAGGTGCTTTGAGGACGAACAACGCATTGATGGGGAATGAAGTAGTGGGGAAAATCAGGAATGCTCTCATCAGAAATTGACATATGATTTAAATCTAAATATTCTCTCATGAATTTATTGTACATTTCCCTCGTTGTCTGATCTTTAAGCAGCCTACGTTCTAAAGAAAGAAATCGCCTTTTAGCAACGTCATAAGATAATCCCAATTCTGATGGGTTTCCCTTAAAGGGTAAAGATACAACTAGTCGACCTGATGGCAGTTGTTCTACTGAATTTAGAAACAATTTTTCGCACTTACTGTGTTCTTCATTATAAGGTGTTACATCTCGAGGAATTTCTTCTAGCTCCCAAAACTTTTGTATAATAGAATCCACGTACACTTCATCTTGAATTTGACTGCTTAAATGAAATATTTTTGATTTAGAGCTCCTAAGTTGATTATATTTTCCTGCAACAATCCAACCCAGGGAAGTTTTCTGTAGTGTAGGAAGATTTTGACCAAATTTTATTTGCCCCACACAAAGAAGATCAAAAAATAATTCACCGCCAAGCAATAAATCTACCCTTTGAGATTTATTAAAATATGGATCAGCCAGCTCAATATTCTTTGGGATATTCCAATCCACTGTGCAAATATGATGATCCGGTTGCAGACCTGTGATGGAATTTAATACCCAGAATTTCGAATTAATTTCGGCAGAATTAATTCTTGATCTCAAAGTAATTTCAACATTTGATTTAGCAAATGAGTTTCTCTCACCGACACCGCTTAAATTTAATACACCCCTCTCTCTTTTAATCCTAAGCTTCTGAGCAAGCTCCTCAGTAATCAAATTCGCTTGAGAGCCGGAATCTAATAGGGCTCTAGCTAAAACAAAACCTCCGGAAATATTTTTAACTTTAACTAATGCTGTAGCTAAAATAACGTTGCCTTCAGAAGAAGACAAATTAAGTGTCGATTGAGATGTAGATGGTTGTTCGCACAAGTTATTTGAAATTGGTCCATTTTCCTGAGCATTAGAACTAAAACGATGTAAAAGCCTGTTGTGAGATCCTTTGCAAATTTTGCATTTCTGGGAACTGCATCTCGAGACTGTGTGACCCTTTTTTAGACAGTTGATACATGCCGGCACTGATTTTATGAATTCAAATCTCCGTTGAACTGTCTCCGCTGCAAAAAGCGAACAATTATATATACCGTGTTGAGAGGATTTACAGTACAAACAACGTTCACCAGCATTTTTAGATTTAGAGCACACTAGAGTCGATTTTTTCGGAATATTATCACTCTTGAACCTCGAAGATTTGAATTTTGATGTTGATGATTCATCAGCAGCAATATGCTGATAACGCTTATTCAATACTGCCTCACAGTCGACCCATAATGGAAGTTTTTCGAAATCCAATTGTTCCTCCCACTTTGATCTCGTAATAGAATCTACCTTCGACATAACTAAATGAATTAATATTGCATTTGTGATTTTCTTATCATCACCAATAGAAAGTAAAGAGTCGTATATAGCAGATACTGTGTCAATCATGCTACGCAAAGCAGGAGCTGAGGGCTTAGTAATTTCCGGAAGATCAAAAAGCTTAGAGATATTATCAGAAAATATTAGGCAATCGTTGTCATATACCTTTTTCAGACTTGCCAATGCCTTAGGATAATTTTCCTCGGAAATCTGAAAAGCCCTAACAGTCCCCAAAGCCTCATCTGATAAGCATGAAATCAAATGGTTAAATTTTTCAATGTCGGTAAGAGTAGGATCATGGTGGACTAAATTTTCAAACAAACTCATAAAATTCTTATATTCACAATATTTCCCACTAAATTTGGGAAGACGCATATTGGGTAAACGAGATTGATGACCCTGTAAATTAAATGAAGTCTCAGGCAGGCTTGACCTTCGATTTTTTGCCTGTAGACTTAAAAGTAGTGACTTAGTAGACACACAAAGGTCTTCAAGCTGTGGTCTCTCTTCATTCGAGGGATCTAAATTATCCAGCTCTGACTGATAATTCATAGCTTGAGTAATATAACCTTTTAATATTTCCATACGACAATCTATTTCATATGGATTGAATGATATAGTTTTATCGACGACAGATTTGTGAATTCTTGAAATGTTTTCAATTACCTTGGCCTTTCTTTGCCTCAGTTTCAACAGATCTTCAGGATCAGAGTCATTTTGCCCCTTTTTGCTGCCAGCCATATTGTACGTGTTTGTGGCCGGTCAATACAAATATACTAGACAAAACGTTGTTGCAATTAATTTATGCAACTTAAAGTGTACCAACAATAAACTCTAAATCTAAATGTTACTTGACTAAGCAAATAAATTCGAATTTTAGTTGAAATTGAAAACCCGTATGAATTTATATTGCAAATTAATTTAATGCAATTCTGCCTCAATTGACAATAAATTAAATTCGATACTACAGTGCAACTCACCGGTAAACCAATCCACAAGTACTTCAGTCAAATTTACAGCGACAGTTTTCACACCAACAAGTTAAAATCACTGCTCTTAAGCCACTTTAGAATATTTTCCTTCTATATACCTATATATATTTTCATTAAACTTTATAAATTACAATATGAGAACATTCATTAATTAATTTGTTTTGATTTGTTGTACAATGGTATGACAGAAGATCACAATCGATAACCTTTATTTCCAATTGTGCTACCACTTGATCTGTATATAAATTAACCCACAAACGATATCTTAATATACCATGTGTGCTTAAAAAAACTGCGTTTTGTAGGTGAAATTAACTAAAACGCGTTATTTTCCCCAGTATGAGATTCATAGATATTGATATGGCAACGCCATATAAATCGATTAAATTAATAGACCAGCTGGTGGTAATCGAAGAATAATTAATAATAAAGTGGGAATTTTCCTTTGATATTTAATTTGCGTTAATAAATATTATAATGGAAACGATATTTACCATATTATACGTGGTGAGTAATTTTAAATTAGTGTAATTTTACTTCTTTCTTTCAGGCTTAGTTCACTTGGTGTGTAAATTAAAAATTTATATTGAGTGTAAAAGTTTGTGGAATTTGACACAATATGTGCATAGTACCATCATAATTTTGAGCAACTTACAAAATTATCTCTAAATCTTAATTGTTTAAGAATTTAGGCTGTAATTACACAAACTTAGTTACACCTTACCTCATTATCTGACATTCCAGAATCTGTGTTACTTTCCTTGTTGTCCTTGCAGAAACGACAGTGACGACGTGGCATTTAGGCACAAATTTTTAGCAATAAGGAATAAATGAATCTTACAAGATCACCTTAGCGACTCTTCCTTCTTGTGTGATGTGAGTACTTAGTTAAAGTAGTTGGTAGACGCTTAATTGTTTTACTTTGTGTTAACTTAACAAAGTAATTTTCGGATTAAATTACCGAAATGAATTATTAATTTTTTATTTGTTCAAGAAAGTATGTCCCTGCTCGGGCGCCAAATGTTGAACCTTAATAGTTTTTAAGGTTATTCAATTTAAAAATGGACAATAGCTTACTTGAACAAAAAATAAAAAAAGGTTACGTCTTTTCAATTCAATGTACTTTTTAATATTAAACATTTCTTTAAATTTCGGTATCCATATACTACAATTCAGCAATTTTAACAATACAGTTATGCTTAACAATTATATGGTATATAATAGAATTACATTTAACATATGGAGGTAATGAAAGTTCGAATATTTTCGAACTTTATCAAAAGCTTTTATACAATATCGTTATGAAAATTCAAATTCAAATTAACTTTAAGTAAATAATATATTATATTAAAAGAAAAAAAATGTAATAAATTCGTATGTGGACCAACAAATATATAATAATGTAGTATATAAAGTATATAATAATATTAAGAATATAATAATATTAAAATAAGTATTACTAGCTAAAATAAAGGGTGATGCATTTAAATTATAAAAATGCATTGCAATGAGTAAAACGGCAAATTACCAGCATAGAATCCCAATTACCTATGCCTCAGCGTCATCGAAAATTTGGACCATAGGATGGAGGTGTGCCGCCGAGCTCGTAGCGACCATTTGGACAGTATTTTATTCCATGCATAATTGAGCTATACCAATTTATCATAATAAAAAGAAATGATAATGTGTTCCGAAATAATTTGTATTTTGTTCCAAATCAACATCGACCCTTAAAATTTAACATTTTTTATATTGTAAATGGTTTTAGAGTCTTGGTGGCAACTCAGATAGACCTAATGGGCAGAATATATGTGGTATTGCCAGGTAATTCAAATTTATAGTCTAAGTCCTTCCTTGCCATAAATATCAACAACATCCCATTTTGGAAAATCAACAAATAACAATCTCTCTATATTAACAGAAACGACGATAAATGAAGCGCCGATACCCAATAGACCGAACATGATAATTATAAATAAGCTGAATAAAACCGCGGTCAGTATCGACTTTGCTAATCCTCTTGATGGCAATATCGTCAACACAGTAGATACAAGATAAGAAAATACCTCCCCCTATCCCGGTTTGTAAAGAGAATACACAATTTGAATAGGGTTGATATTCTCCTTGTGGTGATATCATCAACAGGAACTATACCGGTGAGAACAGAACATTGTCCTGATTGGAACATCCTCAATAGTCAGGGAAGTCTTGGAATAGAGATAAATGTTAAAATCCTAATATTACGGGTGTAGTACCTGGACTGCACACCCTCAAAGCTTAATCCCTTGCTTACGATACCCGGGATAAGTAATCTCCAGCATGTGCGGACCCAAGCTGAGTTGTAAAAAATCATAATAATAATAGGAATTATGAGAAATATCGATAATACCTTAAACGATTATTTGGAGCACATTGTTTTCGTAACTCGCATGCTGTGTACTTCCCACCTTAAGAACGGGCGAAAGACATAGAAAAACCAAAAACATTTTTCTTTCGCTCAGTGACTATTTGTTTCAACATTATAAAATAGGCTGATAGTTCCTTATTCTAAATATAGTCTAAGTCAATTCCATCTTGAAAAACATTATTTTCGTTTGAATGGACACAAAATTTTACATTCATAATAAATTTCTATTATTATTTTAAAATTCCATCCCTTGTTTTCTTTTAAAATTTACGTCATTCGATATCGAACGAAATTTCTATGTAAACCGATTTTAAATTGTATGAAATTTCCATCGATATCGAATGACGAAATTTGCCACCCAGATGAAAAGTCATATTGTCAAGAAAAAATTTATATGTGTAGGTAGTTTTCGACATTTCATAACATATTGCGTTTACTTAATTATACTTTGTATTTTATTTTTTAATATGTCGTTAATACTGTGTATTATAGTATAATTATAGACTAGCCTTAAGTAGAAGGCTAGCAAGTTACTAGTCTATTTGCGCACGTAATGTTTTTTAACATGTATTACTGCATGCATTTGAATTTTTATGTGCTGCGCAAAAAAACTGTAGAATTCCAAATTAAAAGCACTAAACACTGTGCTAACAATACTTAATTAACAAAGCGGAGTATACATAATTGCTTGATTTGCATTGATTTTTAATTAAACATTTATAATATTCTCTAAAATTTCATAGTGTACATGCGTTTATACATACAAACATAATATGTATGTATGTGTTATATTTAGATACTTATGACCTTTTAACTATAAAATTAAATTTTTTTCCAAATTTTTCAAAAATAAGAATCCTTTGTTCTTTGAATTTAGTTTTTTAGATTTAAATTTTTCACTATAAAATCTATGTTTTCTTTTCTTGTGAAACAAATTAAATTCTGCTTGCTTTAGACCACCATATACTTAAAAATTTCAAATCATTATCGATTTCTTTGTTTTGTTGAAAAACCATCATGCATACATACATTTGAATAAATTTTCTTTTACGACCTTTTATTTCCAGGATTTTTCTTGTTAAAAATTATTGGATTTTGTTTGGATTGGTTGATGATTGGATTCTGTAGAATGAAATATATATGTGTGTGTGTGGTCTAGATTGAGTAATAAAAAAATAAATTTTTTTACAAGTCATTATTTTATTTTATTGTTGTTTCAGTCGATGTTGCAATTTTGTATTGAAGACTAAATTTCTGTGACAGCTCTATTTATGGGATTTAACCAGGATAATTTTGTTTGTTTTTCAATAATGATTTTTTTTTTTAATTTATTGAAATTATAGTGATTAAAATTGTTGGTATTTTCTTAATTATTTCTGCAATCTATTTTGGCTTGTAGTGTTGTGTGTTGAACTTTAAGAGATTCTTAGCAAAAATTTTGCCCTAACAGAACTACGTTCATTAATATTTCAAAAGAATTTAAAACCTGTCTGTCTGTCATATTATTAAACGCTGAGATTCAAATTATTCTATTTGACACCTCATACTTTATTTACACATTAAAATATGTAAGAAAAACCAAAAATACATACCGAACGAATATTTATTAATTAGTACTTAATAAAAGAGTTTAGGAGTAGTAAACCTATTACGAATATTACAAGTATGGCTGTCTTCCTAAATGTATATTTACAATGTATCAATACAGTATTAAAACCAAGTTGATACATTGTATTGTTACTTTGTTAATACGTTGCATACTAATTCTTTGCAACTCTGTAATTGTTTATTAATATTTTTATGCATTGTAACGTATCAATAATGATAAATGAATGGCGGAAGAGCATATTTTATTGCAAAATTGTTTAGATATGTGCGAACAAGGTAACTCCATCTCCGGTATACATATATCGTTCCCTTAAATATAAATGTATCATCTATGAACATATATATATTTTGTAAAGCACGTTCTCGTGGAACAAAGCGTGTTTTTTTTTTAATATTTTCCACATACCATCTTGCATTAATTATTAAGTTTTTATAATTATGTGTCATTTTTTTACTGTAATAAATAATAAGGAGATTAGTAAACAAATACATTCTAAATTATAAGAAAAAATGCTTTCTTATCTTCCTGCGCCGCCATAGTGCTACGTGTTGTATATATTTTGCATCTAATTTTTTTGGATGCATTTCTTGCTTTTTCTTGCGTATTAACTACAACAATGTTACAAAACGAAACATAATACATTGTAACATTTTTTTGGGTAACATTTACGAATACGCTACAATGTATTTAGGAAGCAACATGCATTTAGGAAGTCAGCCTATATGTCAGAATATTTTGCCAATTATAATACAGTGCGAGCTTGAATTTTCATAACTTCGCAAAAAAAAAAAAAAACTAGTCTGTTGTATTTATATTTGTAAAGACTCTATTTTGTTAGTAAAAAAACCATATCTCTTAAGCCTACTGCCCACTAGCAACTTACTTGAGGAAGAACTTCTGCAAGTATTTGCTGAAGTGTTTTCACCAAAAACTTGCGGAAGTTTGATTCCAGAAGTAGTTTATAGAAGTTTTACGACGAACTTGCAGCAATAACTTGCAGACGTGTTTACACACAATTTGAGTACAGTAGAGTTAGCTTCTTTAAAGAGTAATAGTATAAAAATGTCTTGTGGCAAAATAAGAGTGGCAGCTGCCATCGCAGCATATTTAATAAGAAAGAAACAACTAATAAAAAAAGAAACAAAAACAAAACATGTCCCATAGTCCTGGGTAACTTTCTGGGTGTTCAATAGCCAAATGTATTTTTTCCTTACTCGAAATAAATTTATTATTTTCAATTTTTATTTACATACTTAGACAAAATATCAAAATACAAAACAAAACCCGACGTATATTTGACTTCTTCCGCAAGTCTTGAAAACACTTGCAGTTCAAAGCAAATTGCGCAAGTTACTTCCAGCAAGCAACGAACACGTGTTTTCACACAATTTCTGCAAGTTTTTCTTGCAAGCAAAAACTTCTGGAAGTCGACTTCTAATACGTATTTACACGACAAAAACTTTTGAAGTCATTTCTGGAAGCAACTTCCGTAAGAAAACTTGGTAGTGGACACTCGTCCGGTACTTTCTCCTACAATATAGATAAAATGAAATTGATCGTCAACAGAATTGTTAGATTTGTTTATGGTAAATCATATCGAGATCGGATATCGTACTATGTGAGAACTTTTCTTGGATGTTCTTTTGAGCATTTTATTCGATTGAGAAATGTAGTTTTCTTTTATAAGATAATGAAATATGGTGTCCCAAGATATCTCTTTGATAAATTTTCTTTTACAAGATCCACGCGAAATTTCCAGGTTATTATTCCCCGAATTACATACTCTGTTTTTGAATGCTCCTTTATAGTTGCAACGGCTAGGAGTTGGAATTCTTTGCCTGTGAATTTACGCTCTTTTTCAGGATCTTGTGAACTATTCAAGAGTCGGATTTTAACTCATTTTCGGGATGTTTAAAATATGGACCATCATTTTTATTTTTATTTCTTGTATGTGCTCTCACCGGAGTTGGCCTATTCAGTAACAAATGTATTATATATATTAAAAAAAAATTTTTTTTATCCATCGTGAGGAATTAATCCTTACATTCTTCTCAGAATATACAATTTCATTCCCGATTACCTTTCTTTTTATGCACATGAACATATCTATATATATATATATGTACACCAAATTATATTATAATTGTCATTTTCATATATCATTTCTTTTTTTTTTTGTTTTTCTCTTAGACTTAAGTTTTTTTTTTAATATTGTATCTAGTTATATAATAAGCTCTGTGGGCTTATTGTATTATTAGGAAAATATAATAAGTAAATCAATCTCAGTTCCACAAGATTTAGTTTTGGTAAAATTCAATGTGGGTTAAATATGCCATATAGTCACGACCCTTATGACCAGGAGCCCAGCCGAATATTATTGGCTACAAAAAATTAAAAAAATTCTAGTTCTCCATGAGCAAAAGTAAACAAATCGAAATTCATTTCAAAATAACAATAATGGGCATTACCACTACATCTCCACGCGCGGTATGTAACGTAAGTCGGACAAAAAATGATCTAATATGCTATAAAAACATAAATTATTTCATATTCCTCACTGACGACTTCTACAGACAATATGAAAATGTTGCAAGAACTAAACCAAACGTGATACGTAATTAAAATTATTATTGTTCCCACGTAAAACAAGGGAATAGTGTAAAATAATACTATAAAACCTTCAGAATGTTTAACAAACATATTAAATGGTCAACATTTTTATTGTACGTTTCCAAAGAAAGAAAATAAAATAAAAGTAAGAAAAAGGCTCCTTTAGAGTTAAGGGATAAAGACCACAACAACAATAAAGGAATGTATGATATATGATATATCAAGAAAATACGAAGAAAGACATTTAAATATCATTTAGAGCTTAACTAACCATAATACAAACTAACACATGAACATTTAAGGATAGTGATCACAAATTGTTGTTGTCGATGGCCATATATCTGTATATACATACATATAGATGAATGTGTATTCTGGTTTTCTTTGGACATTTTCCGTATGCTTAAGAGGCGTAACGACCGCATGTTTGTTTTCCATCCAAAAAATAAAAAAAAAGAACTCATGTTGTTTGTTCGTGTTTATATAGTTGCCATTTAATGTGTTTGCAGCTCAGCAGCTATCGTTACCACAGTCAATCTTATGCTTGTTATTGTTGCTTAGCAATATTTTTTTATCCTTTTTTATATTAAGGACTGTAAATCCTGTGTGTATGTGTGCCATTATATTTATGGTCTATTGTTTTCCTAGATTTGTATTGCTCTACGTCCTTGTTATTGTTGTTGACTTTTTGACAATGATGTTGTTGCTATAGTGTTGGTCCTTTAAACATAAATATTTGGACATTTTTAAAAGGTTGTTTCTCCAACATTGTGATTTTCTTCATATTGTCTTATCCTTTAATGTTATTTTGTTTTCTTAAAGTATTTCTTGGGTTTTTTTTGCTTTGCTTTATTGTTGTTGTCTCTCGTGTTCTTAGTCAATCGTTTACTTTTTCATAGAAGTACTGGCTATACTCTAGTATTGATTACAATTCAATTTCCTGAAAAAAAAAACTATAAAAAAAACAACAACTTTTCTCACTCAAGTGCAACAAGCCCTGTTTTTAAATGTGTTTCCTTGAAAAAGACTGCATTTGTATGACAACAAAAAAACTGTGTCGTTTATTATATTGTCCTGGTTCAATGCTAAACTCATTGTTCTTAAGTCATTTCGTTTTTATTGCATTTTGTTTGAAAAATTGTTTTCACATGATTAAGTCATCATTTGTACATCAATTAGATTTTCTTTATAAAAAAATCAGTTTAAAAGAATGAAAAAGAAAATACTGGAAAAACTCTTTTACAATGTGGCAAAATACGACAGAAATTATAAAAGTTTAAAAAATTTCCACTTGTTAAAATTGTTTCATTACTATACAGTACTTAAATTTCATTGACAATATATTTTTTAAATAATTTTAATTAAATAATTCAAATATTACATACATACATACATACATAACCTGCCATTACAACCCTGTGTCAGGGTTACGGCCTAGCTTCTCGCAGCACTAATGTTGTGTGTGTTAATTTTTATCCATGAGTACTGGGACCTACAGTTTAAAGTCGACTCCGAACGACAGACTTGAGACGCTTTTTCATGGCAATTAATTACTCTCATAGCTTTTGCCAGAAGACTGCTGAGAGGTAGTCGTCGAAAGAAATATATTTTTCATATTTCTTTTTTTCAACATGTCAGAGCTAAGATTTAAACCCGGCACTATCGTCTTAGTAAGCCAACACGCTAACCACTAGAACACGGCGACTACTAATCAAATATTACCGCAGCTTTCATGAAATATATTTTGCGAGATCTTAAAATTTAATTTTTTTAAACAAACATTTTCAATAGTTTCTTTAAAGTTTTGCAAAAACTATAAACAGAAGAGCCGATCTCTGATTTTGTATATACATTTTTTTCTTTATCTAATTCTAATTCCGATAGAAATAGTTAAGAAAGTATTTTGCCATATAATGAATACAGTTAAGCATTAAACACATAGACGACAGCAAGCAGCAGGCAGCAAGTTGTCAAAATTAGAATACACACGTTCATATGGAAACGATTATTTTAAAGGCAGCACAGCAAAACCCCAGACAAAAACCTTTGCTGCTGCTGCTCAACTTAGAATAATTTCTATTTTTTGAGGCAGCAAAAACTAATTAGTGATGCTAATACAATATAAAATGTTAAATATATACGACCTAAAAAATATTTTTTATTACAATTAAAAAAATTTATTTATTAATAAAGATAATAACAATTAAACACTTTTAACATTACAAGGCGGTATTTATTTAATCAAGTTTAAGATTTTAAAGTTATGTTTGGTGATCCACAGGGATCAATATGCATTGTTGTTAAAAATGCTTGTATAGTATGATGCGAAATGCGATAAAGTAGCTGAATGTAAAACAAAGAAGTAAATACGTTTTGATGGATCGAAATATCTTTGTGAATAGGAGATTTATTTTCAAATATCTTTTTATTTATTTATTTATGTCTATGGATAATATTTTCGTACAGACTAAAGTAAAATTTACAAACAATATTTTATAATTACATAATGATTTAAATACAAAATAATTTTTCTCTTCAAGGAATCATTACTCTCAGAAAGATCAATTAAATGATAAAGATTATTAAACTTCAAACATATTTGACGAATATTCAGCCGTACCAATTGAGAAATACACATCATTTCAAAATTCAACTGGCAACATTGCCAAATAATTTGAGATAAGAGCAAAATTTTAATTTTTTTTTTAAAGATTATGTGTAAAATTAGCGAGAAATATATTTTGTTAATGAGTTTTGTAAAGTTTTTTAATACTAATAATATATAAAAAAATTAAAATAAAAAAAAATATATTCACATATGTACATTTCAAACAAGCGATTTTATTTTTGCGATTTTGTACACTTGAAAGTGGTATCACTGAAATATTTTTTTCAACAACAAACACAAGCATTAAACACATAGACAACAGCAAGCAGCATGACAGCAAGCAGCAAATGTAGCCGACATTATTTGCTGCCATGCTATCGGCTACATAAATATTTTGAAGGCAGCAGCAGCAAAACAATAAAAAAACAAATAAAATAATTAACATGTGTTTGTTGTTGAAAAAAATATTTCAGTGATACCACTTTCAAGTGTACAAAATCGCAAAAATAAAATCGCTTGTTTGAAATGTACATATGTGAATATATTTTTTTTTATTTTAATTTTTTTATATATTATTAGTATTAAAAAACTTTACAAAACTCATTAACAAAATATATTTCTCGCTAATTTTACACATAATCTTTAAAAAAAAATTAAAATTTTGCTCTCATCTCAAATTATTTGGCAATGTTGCCAGTTGAATTTTGAAATGATGTGTATTTCTCAATTGGTACGGCTGAATATTCGTCAAATATGTTTGAAGTTTAATAATCTTTATCATTTAATTGATCTTTCTGAGAGTAATGATTCCTTGAAGAGAAAAATTATTTTGTATTTAAATCATTATGTAATTATTAAATATTGTTTGTGAATTTTATTTTAGTCTGTAAGAAACTATTATATATAGACATAAATAAATAAATAAAAAGATATTTGAAAATAAATCTCCTGTTCACAAAGATATTTCGATGCATCAAAACGTGTTTAGCTCTTTGTTTTATATTCAGCTACTTTATCGCATTTCGCATCATACTATACAAGCATTTTTAACAACAATGCATATTGATCCCTGTGGATCACCAAACATAACTTTAAAATCTTAAACTTGATTAAACAAATACCGCCTTGTAATGTTAAAAGTGTTTGTTATTATCTTTATTAATAAATACATTTTTTTAATTGTAATAAAAAATATTTTTTAGGTCGTATTTATTTAACATTTTATATTGTATTAGCATCACTAATTAGTTTTTGCTGCCTCAAAAAATAGAAATTATTCTAAGTTGGGCAGCAGCAGCAAAGGTTTTTGTCTGGGGTTTTGCTGTGCTGCCTTTAAAATAATCGTTTCCATATAAACGTGTGTATTCTAATTTTGACAACTTTGTGCCTGCTGCTTGCTGTCGTCTATGTGTTTAATGCTACATGTTAATTATTTTATTTGTTTTTTTATTGTTTTGCTGCTGCTGCCTTCAAAATATTTATGTAGCCGATAGCATGGCAGCAAATAATGTCGGCTACATTTGCTGCTTGCTGTCATGCTGCTTGCTGTTGTCTATGTGTTTAATGCTTTATACATACTTTTATTAGTCTGATGATCAGATAGTATATAGGCGAAAATGCAAAACATAGGTGGCTTAGTTACCTCATTAAAGCTAGTCATCTTCTCGAGACCAATATCTATGAAATTCTTTGTGCAGGTAAACATAACGTCCTGGACTTCACTAAAATTTTGTAAATCGGCGCTTAGCATACCTAATAGCTAAAAATCTAAAGAAACGAAGGGGCTTTAAAATTATTTGTAGCATTTTCCAAATTAAATTTCATAAATTTACTAACGACTTGATGGACTACAAAAAAGTGAATTTTAGTTTTAGAATATTTCTGGCTGTTTTTATTCCCCTTTTTTATTTGAGACCAATACTCAAGTGCAAACCCTTACTAAGTGCTGTGCATTGTATTGGAATTTTTGAAAAGGACAGTACATATGTATGTATATATTTTTTTCTTATATTATTATTAAAAGCCTTAGGAATGAGACAAATTGTTGTGAATTGATCATTCAAAGGCCAGTGTTATACCTTCACCCTTGAATGATCAACAGCAATTGCTTCATCGTTGCATGTTGATTATGTGGTGAGTGCCTTTGCTAAGTAGGTTAAATAGGTTTGGCTGTTATCTGCTACTTTCCAATAGGTAGAGCTTTTCTCCTGATCATTCGTTTTTTGTTGACATTGATTAAGGTAGAATAGAGTGGAATGTCAGGGAGCGGTTTCTTTTTAGATGGACTCTTGTAGGGGGAGGGGGGGCTTTTTTAATTTTTCACCTTTGCTAGGATTTGAACCTGGGCTGTTCTTTAGTTTAATCACAAAATACTCTTACCCACTAGCAGATCTTGATGTCTTGTGTTCTAAACAAATGAATCATACATTAAGTCGTATTCCCATCCCATAATAATCTTATCTTAGGAGTAGCTTAAATTTAAAGTTTTATACTGTGTTACGGCCTAGCTTTTCGCAGCACTCATGTTGTGTGTGTTAATTTTTATCCATGAGTACAATCTATGAGTACTTGAGAAGCTTGATCATGGCAATCAGTTATTCTTAGAGGTAGCCGCCTACCCTATACTCCTATCAATAATATTAAATTAATAAAAAACAAAATGTTTCAGTTATGTTAACGTACTAACATCACAGTAACTTTACGCTATTTTTTTTTTTTTTTTGTACTAAGAAATACCCTGGTCATCACTTGGTTTTTGTAGATGGAACCACCAGTACACATTTATTCTTATTATGTTTTATTTGGGTTGTCTTATGGTGGACTTAGCAGTTGTCAGATTTCACATAATTTTTCAAAATTGTTGGATATTTTTATGATAATACCCAGTACAAAAACGTCCAGGGGACAAATTACGGCATTCGATATCAATCGAAATTTATATAAAAATTGTTTTTAAATTGTATGATATGCAGTAATTTGCCCCCAGATTTATCTTTCATAGTTTTCAAACGGAACTTTTAGTTCTAAATAGGAAAAGACTGAACATGGGATATTGAACAAAACTTTACATCTGGTAACTCTATTTACATATGACTTTTAAAAAACTTGTTTTTAGGGATTTGTACAACTGGATAAAATATTAAATAGTATTTCTTCCTTTACAGTAGCACTTAGTACTGATACAAATGACACTTTATGCCTAATTTGCTATAATTTGTCATACGTGCTTAAAGTTGTAACAACTTAATTTCAGCACAAACAATTTGCGTACATTTATTAAAACTACTCTAACTGTTGGTAAAATATTTTTTGTTTTATCTGTAAAACTTTAATAAAGTCTGTACAAAAACTACTCTCGATTTGTGATAAAGAGCAAAAAAAGAAAAACCAAATGCGAATCTGCGGTTTAAGCAGCCATATTGTAAATTATTGTTTAAAAGCCAAATGCCGGCAGCCAGGCATTACTATCATCCAGTTAAAACAAACGGACCAAAATAATGCAGTAGACCATTAAATTTATATATTAAAGAAAATTATAATTTTTTTCTACTCTAAAGCATTAAACACATAGACGACAGCAAGCAGCAGGCAGCAAGTTGTCAAAATTAGAATACACACGTTTATATGGAAACGATTATTTTAAAGGCAGCACAGCAAAACCCCAGACAAAAACCTTTGCTGCTGCTGCCCAACTTAGAATAATTTCTATTTTTTGAGGCAGCAAAAACTGATTAGTGATGCCAATACAATATGAAATGTTAAACAAAAAACGACATAAAAATATTTTTTATTACAAAGAAAAAAATTTATTTATTAATAAAGATAATAACAATTAAAAACTTTTCACATTACAAGTCGGTATTTATTTAATTAAATTTAAGATTTTAAAGTTATGTTTGGTGTCTCACAAGGATCAATATGCATTGTTGTTTAAAATACATGTATAATGTGATGGGAAATGCAATGAAGTGGCTGAATGAATAACTAACTACGTTATGTCTTATAAGAAATATGCAAATGTGTGATGCACCAAAATATCTTTATTATCAGGGGATTTTTATGGGACATAGGCAGCCGTACCAGTTGATAAATACACAGCATTACAGAATTCATCGGGCAACATAAACGGCGATGCAAAAATCATTATTTTCCAATTATTGCCAAAAAATTTTAGATTAGACCAAAATTTTAATTTTTTGTAAAGAGTGTGTGTACAATTAGCAAAAAGTATATTTTGTTAATGAGTTTTGAAAAGTTTTTTAATATAAACAAATTAAAATAAAAACCAAATATATATAAATTTCAAACAAGCGATTTTATTTTTGCGGTTTCGTACACTTGCAAGTGGTATCACTGAAATATTTATTTCAACAACAAACACATGTTCATTATTTTATTTGTTTTTTTATTGTTTTGCTGTTGCTGTCTTCAAAATATTTAAGTAGCCGACAGCATGGCAGCAAATACTGTCGGCAGCATTTGCTGCTTGCTGTCTTGCTGCTTGCTGTCGTCTATGTGTTTAATGCTTAACTATAAACGTTTATTTAAACAGTATTAAAAAACAAATTATGATAAAAATCATACTGCATTTGCTACAACAATATGCAGATAATAAAATAATAAAATGTGACAAAAAAAAAAAAACAAAAGGAAAGAAGAATTAAAACATTTTTTCTTCTTTTTTTGTATTTCTTTTGCTTTTTCACTTTGGCTATAAAAATAATTTTTTATAATTCCAAAGTATGTGTTGTGTGTATTCCTGCCCCTTGAATCTCAAGAAGTAGAGTTTGTTTTCTTATGTCATACATACAAAACCAAACACAAACTGACCATGAAGTAAAAATTAATGAACAGCAATTGCTTAACCATGTTGTTTTATCTTCTTACCCCCCACTAAGAATTTTGTTGCGTTTAGCATGATTGTCGTGTGCAGTGTCAATTTGTTCATACTCGTACATACTATTTCTCATTCCTGGCGTCAAAACTTCTTTTTTTCAATGTCAGCAAAATTCTGTCTGACAGTGAAGACATTGAAGACATACTTTTAATGCTGACATTAACCCACTCCGCCGTACTGATTGTTGCTGCTGCTGCTGCTGCTGTCTATTTACCCTACATTCAGTTTACGGAGATTTAAAACTGATTTATGTGCAAACTTTGTATAAATTTGTCAACCATAGATAAACTAAACTAATGAGATTCTTCGTCAAGTCGACACAACTTAGTTTTGCTTGATTTTTAAACACACCTACATAAATCTAATAAAATTTTTAAAATTAATTTATTTATTTTTAAGTGGCCAAAAATTTTACATAAAAATTTTATTCAATAGCGAAAGCAAAAATTTTGCACAGGTTTTTCTCGGATTAATAAAAGAAATGAAAGCGAAAAATATTAGAAGTCAATATTTCCAATAACAAAGAGTTTAAAAAAATTTATTGATTTACAAAATAGACACAGTCATTAAAAATATGGATAAATTACGAACTGAATCGCCACATTCAGGAACGTACAAGGCTGACTAGGTAAAGAATAAATTTTCTCCAAAAAGCTTATTGTTACAGGACGGTATGGAAAAAGTTTTGGAGGTATATATGTGGCTGGGGCTAAAATATCAATCTCTCAAAGCCATGATACACTATCATACACAGAGAATCTTATCGATTTCTGTCACACTTTTAAAAGTCGGACCAAAATGGCAACATTAATGTCGCACCATCACAGAAAATAAGATGCAAAGCATACGCAGAGTTGCAATTTGCTAACATCTTATAAAATGCAACCCTGATCGCATGGAGAAAAAAAAAATTTATGAATGAAATAATACAGACTTGTTAAAACATCTGTCATACAGATGCATTTTTATGCCACACTATTATACTTTTTTAACACAGACGATTTTTTTGGCAAATCGTACGACTCGATAGGATAGTGTATCACGACCTTAAGCCACAAGCATTTAACGGCCTATGATTAATTCGATTATTATAAAACTTTCCGAAATATAGGCTTTCTAGTTCCAACTATTGACCCGACAATTTTTCGGAGGATTGAACAGTTAATGTATTAATGTGTTTATCAAAATAAAATCCTTAAAGAGACAAGTAATGACCTTTTGTTTGGTGTATAATTTGTTGGTTGCTATAGTTGATATCTTGTCATTATTGACATATATTTTCCCAGCAGAAAATTTTTCAAATTTGGAGGCAATAAATAAAATTGTAAGCAATAATGGAAGCATTATACGGTTTATTCATACCTAAAAGCTTCCAAAAATGTTATAGGATAAGATCTTTTTTTTTGATTTTGTATAATATTTGCTTACTGGTTGCAATAAATTTGCATTTCTATTGCATTTTAGCGGCTCATTTCATATAAAAACCATGCATTATTGATGCTCACTAGTAAGTGATAGTTCACAATTTCTCCCTTACAAAATAGCTTACTGATAAGCATTAATTTCTGCTGGGTTGTTGCATTAAACAACCCACGAATAGATAAATAATTATTTTTTATTTTTGTTCAGGAAACATCTCTTCCAACACTGTACAAAATATTTATATCTTTTAGTACTTGTTAAAGTATTCGTTCTTTCGATTTATCAATATCATTATCACTTTCACTCACCGGGAAAAAATTTTGTCCGGACAAAACTATTGTTCAAACAGATGGGTGAATGCACTTTTACACTAAATATATAGATTAAAAGAAACTAAATGTTTACAGAAAAAACGTTCACTGTCATTTCGACAAAAGCAAATTTGTAAGCCATCATTCGATTAAACATAATTTTTCTGTTTTATACATGTATTGGTTACAAATTTAACCAAAAACAGAGCAGTATCAAAAATTTTAGTGAAAATGAACAGGGAACTTTTCACTAGCACCATTCTAATACGTTGAATGTCATGTTTTCAACGAGTGGATTACACTTTTTATAATTCTTTAAATCATGTGTACTTTATATTAATTTCAAATTTAAAAAAAGCACTTCAAATACAAAAAATAAAATAAAATAATTAAGAATTGTGGTCGCCGTGGTCTAGTAGTTAATATATAGGCTTACTTAGACGATAGCTCAGGGTTCAAACTTCAGCTCTGACATCTTGTAAAAAAGATATATGAAAAGAATATTTCTTTCGGAGACGACCTCTTAGCAGTCTTCTGGCAAAAGCTCTGAGAGTAACTAATTGCCATGAAAAAACTTCTCAAGTCTGTCGTTTGGAATCGACTTTAAACTGTAGGTCCCGGTACTCATGGCTAAGAAATAACACACATAATATGACTGCTGCAAGAAGCTAGGCTGTAATTCTGAGACAGAATGTAAAGTCCAATTATGTATGTTTAATTGATTTAAACAAATTTTTAATAGCTTTTTATATTATTTTCAATTAAAGTCTCTAACTGACACAATTGAAATTTTAATTAATTTAATTTAATCAATTAAACAATTTAATTAAAATAAAAACATTAATAAAATGAAAGTGTTTTCAGTATAATAGTTTGTATAGTGACACCGAGTAGTAGTTAATTCTATATGTATTGTAGCACATTTTCACTTCGATCTTGCCTGACTCCTTATTTTTAATGCTTTTAGCTTCACATATAGCACTGAAAAAAAATCACAACAGATTGTAAAACGTTTGTCTAGGAAGTCGATGTCATGTCAGTTTAGATTTTTAAATAAAAGTGAGATTCAAGATAAAGAAGATGAAGCATTTTAAAAATCTCAAAATAAAACTGGAATTAAAAAAAATCTGTTTGGAACTGACAAAGTGTAAACCGCGATGCATTTTAACGTCACTTCATGTGACATAAAGAAGTATTCAATTAAAAAAAAAAAAAAATACAAAAAATACAAAAACATACAGATACTAATCATTTAGTTGAATGTTTGAAAAAGTAAGTGCGAGTGTGTTAATGGGTAACATGTGTTGAAAAATTCCTACATAAATTAAAAGAAGAAAAACACAAAAACAATCAAGACTAATTGATATTGGCAAATTTGATAAAAGCTGAACCAACACTCATTACTCATGTGCAAAAATTTGATTAAAAATTAATGGAACCGTAAACATTTTCAGAAGTTCTTCATACCGAAATAGACCCATTCCCTTTTTACAGAAGAAACAAAGTAAACAAAAAATTTATTAGCTGAAGATTGTTTTTTGTCAACAAATTTTTATTGAACTTTAAAGACTAAAAAAAAGCAAATAGAAATGGAAAGAAGTGAAAGAAAAGTTTTAATTTCTTTTACCTAATCAGCCGATTTACTTCACTTTTTATTCTTCAATAGAAATTCTTTTCTATTTACTCATGAATCCTGCAGCCGGCAACACAAATACCACTCCAAATTGAACAACAAACAAGTTGTAAATCAAAATGTTTCCGTTTTAATTTTCTTTCCTTTTCCTTTTTTGGTTTGAAAAATTTGCTTATTTTTCAATTTCTTTTTATGTTCTTGAATTTTTTCTTTACTTGTTCTTTTTTTTTTTTTTTTCTTTTTTTCTGTGACGACAATATCCTGTTGGATATTTTGCAGATTGTCTGCTAATCAAATTCCAAGAGTTGCCATAATAAAACTAGCAGTTATGGTATGAATGTTTGATTAATTTTCTTTGATTGTCCTGTCTTCCAGCAAAAAAAAAAAACAACAACAAAAAGGCCACACAATTACAGTTTTTTTAATAATTTGTCTATCAAATATTTTTTTGAAGATTTTTGTTAATCTGAGACCTACAACTGACATAAACAACAAGACAAATTTTGTAATTTTGTTAAAAAAAAACTGCCAAATTCACATATACATAAGTCTTAGAAACGCACTTAAGGCCATAATTTGTCTTAATTTACCATATAAGAGCTTTCGTGGTGTAGAGGCCTACACTGAAAGAACTCAAGTGGTTAAACTGGCGGAGAGCAATAGATTTCTGCAGATTTTGCTTCATTTAGGCCTGCGTTCCTCATTTGTAACGATAAAGGTGCTTGAATTTTTTTTTATAAATTTTGGAGTGTTTGATTTGAATTATTTTTTTCTTCTGAAATTTACAGAAACGAGGCACAGATTCTAGGTTAAATATTGCTGGAAAAAAGACCTTCAGTCAACTCTTCCCAAGGAATTTCAAAATTGTTTAATGTTTTGTATCTGTCATCAAGCCATCAAACGTGTGTAATAACGAGTCGGTAAATGTAAATTTCATTCGTATTATTGTAAGCGAACAGTTAAGATAACTTAGATAGTGTATACATTTTTAAAATAAAACACTAAATTCTTTGAAAGTTTGTATGTCTGCTAGTGTACTGATGTTTAACAATCTTAACTGGAAAATCTATAATCAAAACACTTCCCGCTGTAATACCCGCTTAAAAAACTTGTTCGACAATGAAATGTCGCCTAACAGTATGCCCTGATGACATATTTGGCAAATTATTTTTCCAAGTTTTATTATATCATATCTTTTACGCGATTAAACGTCGCCGAAAGCTGTGACACATACCTTCATGATTCTTAACTCATCAGCTCCAATTTTGTCATTCCAAAAAAATTTGTTTAACTTAATGTTGTTTTTTTTGCATTCCCTGTCAGGGCGAATTGACATTGAAGCTACCTAGCGCTAGATGGCAGCACAAATACAAAACCTTTTTCTTTCTTAGAAATTACAATCTGTCAGACGTCAGCTGTTAACATTGTAGCCAAATTCATCGATTAGTTTATTTGTTGTAGTCGCTTGAAGTAAGCAACTTTTGTGTTTCTTGGAAAATGGAAAAAAGTGAATTTCGTGTAGTGATTAAACACTATAATTTGAAAGGCAAAACGGCGAAAGAGACAAAAGAAAAGCTTGATAAACATTACGGCAAATCTGCTCCGTCAGATTATATGGTAAAATATTGGATTGCTGAATTTAAACGTGGCCGAACAAGCACTGCAACAATACCATCAACAGGAAGGCCAAAAGAGGTGGTTACTGAAGAAAATATCAAGAAAATCCTCGATATCGTTATAAACGATCGCCGGGTCAAAATACGTGAGAATGCTGAAATGGTAAACATATCATATGAACGTGTGTTCAACATTTTGCATGAACATTTGCATAAGAAAAAGCTATCGGCAAGATGGGTGCCGCGTTTGCTCAGTGTTGAACAAAAACGAGTTCGACAGATCACTTCACAGCGGTGTTTGCAAATGATAAAGCATAATCCTGCTGATTTTTGGCGTAGACTAATAACTGTTGATGAAACGTGGGTCCACCACTACACACCTGAAACCAAAAATCAATCGAAGCAATGGGTGGAAGCTGGTGGAAGTGCTCCGAAGGCAGCGAAATCGGCTGGCAAGGTTATGGCCACTGTATTTTGGGATGCACACGGAATATTGCTAATCGATTATCTTGGAAAGGGATCCACAATCACAGGAGAGTATTATCGTGGATTATTGGATCAATTGGTTGATGCAATCAAGGAAAAATTACCACATTTAAACAAGAAAAAAGTGTTCTTTCTTCAGGACAAAGCACCGGTTCACACAGCATTAGATACGATGCTGAAACTACGAGAAATTGGTTGATCATAAACCTTATAGTCCAGATTTAGCCCCTAGTGACTTTTCCTGTTTCTAAACTTGAAAAGATGGCTCCCAGGAAAAAGATTCATCACAAACGAAGAAATGATTACAGAAACTAATGCGTATTTTGAAGAGTTTCCAAAATCGTATTATTCAGATGGTATAAAAATGTTTTAAAATCATCTTACTAAGTGTATTGAGCTATGTTGAGAAATGAATGGATTTTGAAAAAAAAATGTTTTTTTCCTACTTAAGTAGCTTCAATATTAATCCGCCTATGTCAAAATAAATATAAAATTTTCTTGACAGGTAAGTATTTTTTTTGTAGTCGCCGTGGTCTAGTGGTTAGTGTGTTGGCTTACTAAGACATGGGCCCTGGGTTCGACTCCAGGCTCTGACATCTTCAAAAAAAGAAATATGAAAAAAATATTTCTTTCGGCGACTACCTCTCAGCAGTCTTTTGGCAAAAGCTCTAAGAGTAACTAATTGCCATGAACAAGCTTTTAAAGTCTGTCGTTCGGAGTCGACATTAAACTGTAAGTCCCGGTACTCATGGATAAAAATTGACACACACAACATGAGTGCTGCGAGAAGCTAGGCCGTAATCCTGACACAGGGTTGTAAAGGCCAGTTATGTATGTATGTAAGTATTTTTTTATCAATAACATCTGTGAAAACTTCAATCTTTTTTGATGATTATTATTATAGCTGAGCTCTACAGTCTCGATTTAATTTTCTATGACATCTGTTTTAAAAAATTCAACAAGACAGAAATTAACAAGTGCCGTAAGACCCTTAAAAATGTTTGTCACTTTTTATTGTATATTTGGCTAAATACTTATATCAAAGTTGGCAACTCCGTTAAGTGAATAAATGTATGTCTACAACTTGAAATGCTACTTACACCCTGTTTTTTTTTTCTTTTTTGTTTTCTTTTTTACTTTTACAATTTCTTTTTTTTTCCCAAAAAGACAGATAAAAATTATGAAATCGTGCGCAAGCAGCGAAGAATTGTATGAATTACTTGCAATCGAATTTTTTAATAAAAAAATTTAAATTTCTTTAATGCTATTTTATTTCGAAATTTGCTTTTGAGAAAAAATAAATCAGATAAGAAAAATAAAAAACCAACGTGTTAATACGCTTGATTGAACTGCACCACCATTACGAGCATTTTATAATGGGCCCTATACTGCAGTAGACTCGTTAAAGCTTGTTCCATTTCTTTCTTGAATGTCACCACCACAAAAAAAAAATACTCTGAAAGCATGCTCAAGTAATTGTGTTCTCTTGTCTTTTTCTTTTATCTGCTTTGTATACTTTTTGTCTTAAATTTTGCCAAAGGAATTGTATATTTTTGTGCATCCTTATTACTCTATAGATTTCATTGTTTGTATTTTAGAAGAGCCCAGTATATGAATGAATAAATGAATGAATGAGTAAATGATCGAATAAATAATGTTTGAATATTCTTGATTTTTTTTTTTTTTTTTTTTTTGTTTGATTTGTTTATTCATTATTGTTCTCTTTTTTTCTAATCATAGACTGTCGCTACGTTTCTATACATATATTAAGAAGGGTATGTATGTTAATTTGTATTGTAATATAGCATGCAGGCAAACAATTTTGTGTTTTGCTTTTGTCACCCCTCCGGCAGAATAAGAAGTGGGAGTATGTTGTATGAAAACAGAGGCAAGAGTTCAAATATTAAATTTATTTGTTTTCCAAATAGTGGGTGTTGAATTGAATAATATGATTGGGGTTTATATTTTCTTCTTTTTTTATTTTTTGCTAGCTGGAACAGAACGATTAAAGAGTAATTCATGTTTTTTGCAATTACCGTCTATTTTTTTTTTAATTTTAATCCTCAAAAACTAACAAGTCTATTATGGCTTGAAAAAGATTTTAGAAAAAAAAATCGCTTTCAGCACTTCTTATTAGCGCAGGGCTTTAAATGTAGACTTGGGTTATACAAATTTAACCACTATTAAGTCATAGTATTATTAGTTACTTTTTTAACATGTTACAAGCATGAATAGTAAATAACAGTTAACAGCTAAAAATTAACCTATAGGAGTAATCACAAAGTTTTCTTATATGTCTTACGAGTATTGTTATAAATTTTTTACTTCCTTTATAAAACAAAATTTTGTTTGCTAATAAAAAAGGTTACAACTTTATGACTCACCTTTTGAATATCCCAATTGTGTTAAAGTAGACATGTATTGATATACACCAAACAACTAGTATTAGAGCGCTCTTACCGAATCTGTGGTGATATTGAAAAATCGATCATAGACGGGATTTTAACTGTTATTTTTCGAGAAAAAAATATATGATGACCATTATCTTTAAAAAAGAATTTCAGTTTGCGGTCATAAATCGTCGTGCGGGAGTTTATGTGCTCTATCGCCATATCATATTTTTTATTTATCTCGAGTTAATGATGCCACTTTAGGTTTTCAAACCCAAATTTTTCAAGTCTGCAATCCGTTTTCGGATATCTCGTGCAGTTTCGGAGGTAAATAGCCGGAAACCGAAAAACTAAAGTGGCATCATTAACTCAAGATATATAAAATGGCGGATAAACTCCCGCACTAGTAATATACCATTTTTTCCGGTTTAAATTGACAAAATCCAAAAAAAAAATTAACTAATAAATAGAAAAATAAAAAAAGTTGAACTGGGAAGCTAAAAACTTCAAAGTTAAGATGCTCTACAGTTCAGAGCCAACATACAGCGACAGATGGAAAAAGTACTGTTGATCATACACGTGTGAAGGTATTAGTCTGGCATTTGAGTGATAAAATTGACAGCAGCTAGTCTCCGTCTCATTTGTAAGGCGCTTCGAACAAAGACTCTCTCCTATCAAACTCAATACCAATGCAATGAACGCATGAGTAGGGGTTTACATTCCTGAGTATTAGTGTCAAAAAAAAAATTTTATGAAAATGCAATAAAAATGAATTTTCAATAGTTTTGAAAAATTACATAATTATCTTTTACTAATTTTAAAGTGTTGTTCAAAGAATATTTTGCTTTCATTTACCACGTCAATTTGCCTATCAAAATTTAATTTAAGCGGTGAACATGTTATTAAAGAATCTTTTAAATGGCTATTTCGGTTGGAGAGGGCTACAGTCTTTATAATTTTTGTTCTCAGAAGATTTTTCCTTAACCAGAGTATACTTTCCATGTTTTCTGAATACATCAAGGGACAAATTGACTAACACTTGCTTTAATTTATTTTAAAAATTTCTTTTGGTAGCAAATTTTCATTTCAAAGTACAGTGTATGAAGAATAGGTTAATTAGCATCATATTTACATGTCACAGCTGTCAAATCTTTTCAATAAAATCGGCAGTATGGTCATGAGAATCACTTTTCAAACCCATTTTCTTTTTGTTATTTCATTAGTGTGCACCATTTCGTCGTGAGGGAGTTTAAGTGCTCTTTACACCATTTAATATTTTTATTTTCAATTTATCCGTGAAGATGGCATTCTTCTTAAACCACTTCTGCTTTATTTTGGCGGGTATGTGTTTTTGTGGATTTAAATGGAAAACAAAACTTTTATTTTAAAAACAAACTGAGTTGGAATTGCACCACATTATTATTACTCGTATAAATCATTACGACATTGGTATATCAAATCTAAAATTTCTTTGTATACAATTTCATTTTCACGAAACTACGAGCTCTAGCGCCTTACGTCAATGGGACAGGTTGCTGTCAATTTGATCACTCAAAGGGAGGCCTCTAATTTTTAAATTATAATTTTTAAAAAACCGCAAATTTTATTTTTCATTTTTTTACTTTGATACTGGGATTTGAAACTGGGCTATTCAAGTTTTGTATGAGCGCTCTAACCACTATACCACAACACTCCAGTCTTGTATATATCGTCGCAAGAATTAAAGAACGCTGTAACTGACAAAAAATCTAAAATAAGTTTTTTGCATCATTTTTATCAGAAAAAAATACGCGTCGATTGGTCCCGGTCCAAGATTTCTACGATGAAAATAAATTCACTTACGCCGTCTGCGAATTGAAAATTACCAGTGTATTTGTTCTACTTTTATGAAAGTTTTTTGGCTCTGGTAAACATTTAAGGTTTTGTCAGTTACAGCGTTCTTTAATACCATCGACGATATTTTCAACTGAAAATAATTCAAAAACATTTAGCAAATTGGATACGTAAGTACGTCGAAAATTAAAAATTCCGAAATATAAAAAACGTGAAATCTACTAAAATGTAAAACTGACTTTCTTTTTTAACACAAAACTTAAATATGGACCAATAATTTAAAGTTTACTAACTCATAAACTACTCTCCTTTAACCAAATAAAGAGACATCTTAATACGAAAAAGTTATTAAATACTTACTAAGTCCTGAAACAGTCACGCAAAAATTTAAATTTGAAAGCCGCTGCAATAAAAATTAACCAAAATTGCTTACAGAGGGAGACATTTTAACTGAATTCTTCTTAAAACCTACGCAGACTACAGGAATATATGGGAAATAAGTTTTAATGCAAACATCTTATAGCATAAATGGGAATAAATATTAAAAATATTCTCATATTCTTATGCATTGACAACAAATACATGTAAATAGTATGACGATATCCATTTTAAATGCCACAAAAATTCCGAAATTTATTTTAAATTACAATATATGACCATGTAAATGAGTAAAACACCTGTTTTTGGCCACATATGGTACAATCTAAATATGATCTTAAACATGCTCATACAACAAATTTTTTCAAGTAGAAAAAGAAACGGGCAGACAGACACTTTGTCATTTAACAGTTAATTATCCAATTCAGATAAGACGTTACGTGAGGTATAAACCTACGCTTTTCATTAATTAACAAATGAAAAATATTGTACTCTTATAAGTATACAACACTAATAAATATATATTTTTTATATTTGTTTTTGTATTTACTTTGAATTTAAAATTGTACGCAACTCTACTTTCAAGACACTACTAAATGGCTGTTTGTCATAATCGGGATATTATGCCACTGTTGCTTATGTTTATGTCATATGCGTGTGTTAAGGTGGACAAACAACTTGTGCCTGGCTAGTGGTAAATTCCTACTTCTGACTGACTGCTTGGTTGTCTTTTTTCTTTAACAATGACTCCCTATTTCGTGTCAGACCATCGAATCTAAATAAATTGTCGGTTTCTTTTAAAGATCTTCTGCTTGGTTTGTTGTTTTATTATTAATGAGTCAAATATTAATTTTATAACAAACAAGTTACTTTTCTTTTATCCTCCCATTTAATTGTTAAAACTCTCCCTCATTTGTATTTAGAATGAGGTTATAATTAATAAAGAAAGCATCTATGGATATGAGCTAAAGGGGTTGCCAACTATTTTAATAGCAGCAGAGGGATCATAAGCAGATTCCCTCAATTACCATAAAATTTGGCTAATTTTTATGATGAATTTACGATGAACTTTATTAGATTATTGGCCCCAGAACAACACCTCTTATGTTGAATGGAATATATGGTAAAATGTATTAATGAAATTAATTATTCAAACCATGTGCTAAAATAATTCAATATTCTCATACAAACTGTAAAATAATCAAATAATAATAGGCAGACAAAAGAAAATTTTATTCTTGTTACTTTTTATTACGGTTTATAAAAACGAAAGTATAGAGAAAAATAGAATATTTTAAGGCGTTTTGTTTATTTTTTTTCGTATAAAAATTAAGCTAATTGCTAAATAATGTGTAATTAATATAAAAACATATAATAGATTTTTATCATCAATGTTTTAAAAAATATTTTTTTTTATTTATTTATACGAATCCCAATAATTAATTACTTTCATTTCATTATAAAATGCCATGATTAGATCAGAATTAAATTTTAATTGTTTGTTTCTTTCAATGATTTCTTAATCTATAAAGAAAATGGCACGCGTAAGGGAATTTGTACACCAAAAAAATAAAAATCAATCTTGTTGGTTCTTCATCGCATTAATTGAGAATGCTGAACCGATTTTGATGATTTTTTCTTTCTAATGATCCTCGTGATCCAACTTAAGTTTTAACGGAAAGAAAATTTTACCCGCCAATTTTGAAATCAGAAAACGGATTAACTAATTTTTCTTTCAAATGTTTGTATTTTTTTTTTTGAGACCCCTACTAAATCCTGTGCATTGTATTGGAATTTTTTGTGGAAAGGATAGTGCATTATGACAAAAGAACACAATTTGTTTTCCTATATTATTAAGCGCCTTAGGAATTAGTCAAATTGCTGTGAATTGATCATTCAATGGCCAGTGTTATACTTTCACCCTTGACTGATCAACAGCATTTGCCCCATCGTTGCATTTTAATTGCGGTGAGTGTCTTCATTAAGTAGGTTTTTAGCCCTTAACTGCTACTTCCCAATAGGTACCGCTTTTCTCCAGATTATTCGTTTTTCGTTGTCAAAGGTTAAGGTGGAATAGAGTGGATTGGGAGGGGGGAGACCTCTTTTTTGTAAATTATAATTTTGAAAAAAAAAAACCGCAAACTAACTAACCTAATCTTTAAATTCTAATTTTGAAAAAACAGCAAATTAAACTTTTAATTTTTCACCTTTGCAAAGACTTGAACCTGGGCCGTTTGAGTTTTTGTGCAAGCGCTCTAACCACTATACCACTCACCCCGTATTAATCCATTATAAGTTTTCATCTAGAGAAAAGTTTGTCACGCCTACTTTTACGCCTCTGATTCACAATATAACTCGTCTCTATTCACAACGAGTACCAATAGAACTAATTCTGCTTGTACACCGTTTTATTTTGCACGATTTTTAACACGGGATTTGGATTTTCCATGTTTGTTTGTTGAAGAAATATTCTGGGTATTCAATTGGTGTTGGTATTTTTATTTAATTTTACTTACAACAGCCGTTAGTGTGTTGGTTTACTAAGACAATAGCGAAGGGCCCAAATATCAGCTCTGACATCTTGAAAAAAAAATAAGAAATATGAAAAAATTATTTCTTTCGGCGACTACCTCTCAGCAGTCTTCTGGCAAACACTCTAAGAGTAACTGATTGCCATGAAAAAGCTTCTCAAACCTGCTGTTCGGATTCGACTTTAAACTGTAAGTCTCGGTACTCATGGATAAAAATTAACATACACAACATGCGTGCTGCGAGAAGCTACGCCGTAACCCTGACAAAAGGTTATAATGGCAATTGTGTATGTATATATGTAACAATTGTCGTGCTTATGCCCGTTTTGAAAACGTTTTAATTCGCTCAAACCCATGGCATAGACAGCTATAAAAACAGTTTTAAAATTTCGAAACGTTTTCACTGACACTACTTTTCAAACCTGTTTGAGCCAGACCAGTTTTCAAAACTGAGTATAAACGCATAAAAAGCATTTGAAAAATTATATTGTTAACCATTTTATATTGCGTAAAAATTAAACAAATGTCAGAAACAGCTGTTTGTTAAAACAGTTTTAAAATTCTTTCGACTCAAAACATAGGCATAAAAGGATATGAAGTTATCGTTACGTCTGAAATCGTTTTGTGTCGAACTGTTGTCAAAACAGACATAAACTATAAATACTCTTATTTTTAAAATTTTAATTTTTGAAAGAAATAATTTTATTTTATGTTTGAAATCGCAAAAAACAAACAAAATCCATATGAAAATTTCAGCATTAGGTTTTCAGATACTAGTTGGACTAACATCACTTCATACATACATTCATACGTGTTGACGGTGGCTACATATTCAGCAGTAAAATTTTTTGCGTTTATCGAAGATTTTGGCCATTCTTCTCAAAGTAGTCAGGAACCTAATTTTGGTCTTGAATGTTTTGCCTTTGACTGACGATTAATTTTCCCACAATTTTAACCTGTAAAATTCAAAATGGAAACTCTAAAATGTTGCGTGCGCATGTGAAGAATTTCTTGTTTCAAACAAACAACGAAATTTTTCTTTCAATTGCCTTTAAAAAAATAGAAAAAACAAGCAGCCACCATTAACCTACAAAATAGTCTTCAGCAATCCAAGCAACTCACTTTACAACTTTACACAGTTGGTGGTAAATTTAACGCGTTTAACTTATGAAAAGCAATCGATCATTCGGTTTTAACCACTGATTATTCGAACCAGAGGTGCAGCACTGATGTTTAGTTTTCTAAATTTTTCATTAATTGTTTTCTTTGTATTTCTGTTTAGTTTGTCTTTCTACGAGTACTTTGTGGAAACCGCTTTATTTCTTCGTTTTTAATTTTCAATTTACTTAATCATCTTAGGCAGGTTGTATGGATTGGGTCAACATTGTAACAAATGGTGAAGATATATATGTTTTCACAAAGTAAAATTTATCGTTATTGGTTTTTAGCAAATTTTAGGTTTAAAATTGACTATAACACTGCTTTGAACATAAGCAAGTAAGATCATGTGGCGTAGAAATATATTGGTCCAATGTGTAAAAATAATTTTCTATTTAAAAATTCAAAGAAATATAATTTACAACCGCATGTTAATTATGAAATAAATTTAAACAAAATATGTGGTTTCTTATTGAATGCGGGTTATTTACATATGGACACATGCAAATACATTTTTATACTAGTAAAACAAGTGAGATATAAAAAGTCAACCCACTCTGACTACATCATTATTCTCTACAACAAAATAAGCTAGTAAGGTACTTACTCACCCGAACAACTTTCGTTTTATGGTAAATTAATTTCTAAATAAAAAATTTAAATTTTAGAGAAATTTTCAATGGAAAAACTTTTATCTCAAGTTCATCGTATATGCAAAATTTTTAGAAAAACCTCTGGTGTCCGTAACCGAGTTTTGATTTCCACTGCTATATATTCAATGTATTTTCACTGTGTATGTATGGTCGCCATGGTCTTGTGGTTAGCATCTCTACTAAGACGAGATCTCCGGTTCAAGCCCCGGTTTTGAGATCTTAAAGCAAAGAACTATTAAAAAAAAAATTTTCTTTTAGCAACTACCTCTTAGCAGACGTCTGGCAAAAGCTCTGAGATTAACTGATTGCCATGATATTTTTTTTCTTTTGGTAAGGAGTAGACAGATCGATTATTCGACTTTTTTCAAAAACCGGTTTGCGTATAGTTCCAATATTTTCAATTAAAAAAAACCGGTATTGGGTAAAAAATTATATTAAAAAGCGGTTAATCGGCTATTAATATAAATTAAATAAATCCCTTGGTTATTAAAATAAATTTCATTCTCGACATTGAAAATGACCTTTCATTCAAAGTGCTTGTTGAGCATATCGTCGGTTGACAAGTAAAACTCACTAACTGTAGTCATATAACAAAGCACTTAGTGAGTTTTACCTGTCAACCGACGATATATTCTATAACATTGAGTAATTTTTCAAGCCTTTCATATCTTTTATGACACTTGTCTAATACGTTTTCTCTGGGATTAATGCGAATAGAAGTTCTTGGAGTTTGTATACATTTAATAGTATAGTTTAGCTCACTTTTCACTTTTGTTCACAATCATCATTATTAATCTCTTCTGTCTGTCGTAGTTTTATCCACATCAGTAAACAAACGACGATATAACTGTAAAGCAAATTCTTTTAAGTCACTTATAGGTTGTAGGTATGTTTGGAAAAAAAGTTGGGGGTAAAATATTAGTGAGGGTCGGCCTTACATTTTACCCCTCTAGGGGCTACTCCAGGGCAGTTGTAGACTTTTACTCCTTCAACCCAACCTTTGACCCCAATGAAGAGCCATTTGCCCCCATCCCACATCTCTTCTTGTTGACACATGTATTTTTTTGTTGAAACTCACAAAATAAGCGGTTCTACCTAATCGATATCGAAAAATTGTGTACTATCGCACACTTATCAAAACAGTTTTAATCTCATTCTTTTGCGATTTGATTTTTATTTCCTTATCCAAAAAGACCTCCACTCTGAAATTTTTCACAACTGTAGGGAAGGAAACTGTCTTTAGCATAATTTTTTTCAAATTTTTAAAAAGGTCGCTTTCAGAGATATAGGCTTCCGACTTATAGATAAAGAATATTGACCTTTGACTTTAAAAAAAGAAATCATGTTACATATTAAATCAAAGGTAATTTAATACCCTTTCAAATGCGTACCCTTTTACGAGATGCATAACTATAATACTTTTCAAGAAAATTACAATTAAGTAAATATAACTTTGTGCATTTTTGTATTTTTTTCCAATTTTCAAGACCTCACATTTCCGCAACCATATGAGTCAGTGCCGTTTAATGTAATATTTGTGTTAGTGTTATGATATACTTTATTCATACCAAAAGTCAGCAAATTCGGAAGCAGTCACTTCAAGAACGGCATATATTAAGTTGAGTTGAGCTGGTTCAACCCATATATTAATATGTATTTATCTGTTTTTGTTTGAAATCGGTCTATAATACTTTTCTGCCGCAGTCAAAATGACGTTCTTCTTCTTCTTATTTCCACTCTTTTTCCACCTCATTTAAATGATTAATAAGGCAATTAAGAATATTAATGCAGATGTAACAAAATCTTGTATAAATATTTGTAATGAACATTCATTTATGGCCACATTTCCATATTTAAGTAACGATCTTTTATTTATTAGACTTTAGACAAGTGAAAGTTTTCTAACTTGTACAATGAAGATTATTTTTATCGGTAAAGATAACATATTAAACAAATTTGTTGTCATTAAATAATAATTTATTGTAATTTAAGACTATTGTTTGACGGTTTTTTCAAAAAAAAAACTAGAAAAAAAAACAAAAACAAAAAATAAATTAAAAACATGTAACAGAATGGTAGCAAATTATTTTATCTTATTTATAGAGCCACCCAAGAGATAAACAGTGTAAACCTTTATATTAACCCATTTGCTGCCAAGGAGGAGTATATTCATCTTGGCAGTGCGGGATACCCTGCCGAGGACGAATATACTCGTCCTACTTTGAAAATAAGATACGCGTAATTACTTTATCCCGTTATCTGCTGAGACACTGTAGTCGACAATGGTGAATTTCTAAGTGTTGCCAAATTTCGCAATATGTTTCGTTTTATTCCATTTTCTTTATTTTATCCATCTGCATGATTTATTATTTGTTTTTCTACTAAAACGTAGGCAAATACGAAAAAATATATCGAGTCCTTCTGCCTTCATAATGCCCACGATGAGGAAACTTACCAAGAAATAACAGGGTTTTGGAGTAATTGAAATTAAATAATAATAGACTTGTATAAAATTAAACAAGTAAGTAAAAAAAACAACAATATTAATCAAAAATGGGATCACAGTTAATGAATTAAGAATTATTGTAAAAGTTCATTAACAAGCTTTTGAATTTCACCGCGTTTTTAGTAAATTGAATACTCGATGGAAGATGGTTCCAGAGAGAAATGGTATATATACAGAATTGATGATACGAAGCACTCTTTCGATATCTAAAAGTTATAATATTGTTATTTTTCGACGATGATGAGAAAACTAATTTCCTGTAGAGATAGTCAGGCTTTTTAGTTATTATGATTCTATGTAGAAAAATAAGATTCTTCACTTTCATATAGTCATCAGAGTGTACACCTAAGACAAGTTTTGAATACGGTGAAATGTGATCATATCTTTTTAAAGTGCAAAACATTAAAAAGTTAATCAAACCAATTAATTATTTAATTAAAACAAAATTTTTTTTTAATTAACACTGGTTCAATTAACAGTATGTGAAACATGGATGACTTAAACATTAGTGTGCGTGATTCAAGTACTTTTTGTATTATGTGGGAGAGTAAAGTGCTAACATGTTTCTATTGAATACTATACCAAAGTCAATTGATTTAAAAGTTGGTTTATTATGCTACTTTTCATGACTTTGGAAAGTGGTGAATTTATTGTAGTCGCCGTGGACTAGTGCTTAGTGCGAAGTCTTACTATAAGGCGATAGCTCCGGGTTCAAACCTTAGCTCTGACACCTTGCAAAATCGTTCCAGATCGACTTTAAATTGTAGGTCTCGGTACTCATGGATAAAAATTAATACACCCCACATGGGTGCTGCGAGAAGCTGGCCTTAACCCTGACACAGGGTGGCAATAGCTTATTATTCATGTATGGAATTTAGAAATGCGTTTACATGAATTCTATTCATGCAACAATTTAGTAGTCGTGAAAATGAAAGTTTTCTTGAAACCCTAACGTATAATGTTGCCGGGTTATTATTATTATGTATTAAACTTTTAAGGTGTACCTCACTTACTTAGATGGCCATAACAACCCGTTCACACCAATTGATGACAACTTGGTCCTTCCTCTACGCCGACGTCCAGTGACCTTCGCATCGAAAACCTTTTTCGCTGAAGCAGATTCTTCCATCCGAACAATATGGCCGAGCCAGCGTAGCCGTTGGTTGTAAATGCGCTGATCAAAGCCCACATCGCGGAGAAGCTCATGATTGGAAACTCATCGCCATGCCTTAGACGGCCAAAGATCTTACGAAGAACTTTTCTCTCGAATACTCCCAAGACCGCTGCATCGGCACAAGACAGCGTTCAAGATTCCGCACCATAGAGAAGCACCAGAAGAATAAGCGACGTATAGTGTGTTAATTTCGTTGCACGAGAGAGGGCTTACCTAGTTGTGTCTTAAACTACATATTTACAATACGCTGTAACAAACTGTATCAGATAAAGATGTAGAAATATTAAACAAACGCTATAGAGAAAAAAAATTATTTCTTTCGACGACTACCTCTCAGCAGTCTTCTGGCAAAAGCTCTGTGAGTAATTAAGTGCCATGAAAAAGCTTCTCAAATCTGTCGTTCAGAGTTGACTTTAAACTGTAGGTCCCGGTACTCATGGATAAAAATTAGCACACACAACATTTACATGGAATGTAAAAAGTTTTTTTTTAATAAGGTCTTAGGCTTGTATTTATTTAACATTTTATATTGTATTACCATCATTGATCAGTTTTCTGTTGGGTACAAAAATAGATATGAGCCTAAGTTAAGCAGCAGCAGCAAAGGTTTTTGTCTAGTCTCTTTCTGTGCTGCCATTAAAATAACCGTTTTCATATAAAGGTGTGTATTCTAATTTTGAGAACTTGTCGCCTGCTGCTTGCCGTTGCCTATGTGCTTATATTACATTTTAAAATAACTACTTATGTAGCAATTGTTTTACATTTTTAAAATGTGTTTATTTTATTTTTAATTTAATTGCATTCTAATGCTTTATAAATTTGTAATCCTTTGTGGTTTGCTTAAATTAATTGATATGTACTGTCACATAAATGACGCTTTTTAAAACCGATATTTTTTTAGACGATGTTTCTCCTTTATTATGTTTAATGTGTTGTGCAAGAAGAGGATGTGTTGTATACAATATGTACAATTATACTCAAAGGCATAATATTTTCGAAATAATTAAAAAAAAATTAATATTTTCGGCCGTATACTTTTGGTGCATAATCAATACAAACCGTTTTATGTCAAATGTCACTTTAAAGCATTTTTGTTCTTAATTGTTGCCTTTAATGAATATTTGCAAACGAAACTTTCACTTGCATTTCAACTTTCATTTGTGCTGAAATTATAACACCGTTCCACTTTATATTCTTTGTGAACAAATAAGTGAGTATTTGGTGTTTCATGGGAAAATTGCATGTGTATTTGTGTTTATTTGTACTTAAACTTACCAAACTCATTAGTTTCTTAACAAGGACATTTTCCTTTTCATACCAGTTGTTTTTTAAGTCTTATTGTTCCCATCTGATTTTGTAGCTGCTGATGCTGTTGTTTTTCCACTTCCTTTCAACTCTTTGACTGTCATTTGACAACAAACAAAATATGTACAACATATTAAGAACGTTTCCTTCACCTCTTATTTTCTGTTTTTGATCCTGATTTTTTTTTTTAGTTTTATGACTTTTGTTTTCCTTTCAACAACATTTTATTTTTTTTTCTTTTTTGCATTACACTTTTCGGATCTTCTTTTTTCTCACTACCATTTCTTCTGAAGCTACAACCATTTCATATTCGTCATCGTCGTCGTCCTCATCATCATCAGTCTTCTTTTGAACATCTGCATCACAATAGCTGAATGACAAGCAGCATTTGAGCCGAGTAACACTTGATATCTTAAAGAGATTTTTTTTAAGTTAAATACGAAAATGAAAACAAAAAATATTGTAAGAAAGACATTGAGAACAAATAAAAATCGCTTCAGAAAATACTTGACAAAAAAAAATATACTCAGTAGACAGCAGACAATCAGTTAGTAAGTTTTGTAAGCCAAGTTAGTGCATAGCGAGTTCAAGTGCCTTAAATCCTACAAAGGTGTTGGTTTTTCTTTTTTTGAATTGCTCATTTTTGTCTTTTTTTCTTTTTTGGAAGTCTTTAACATGTTACGGAAATTGCTACAAATCTTCAAATAACAAATAATACAAAATTTAAGGAAATTTTTTAATAGGCAACAGAATTTCACGAAATATGTTATTTTTTAATTCATAATTTATAGCTCTAACTCCTAAAGAATTGTTTATTAAGTAATCATCACAACTTTTTTAACAACTTTACGTCAATCTGCATGAATTATCTCCATTGTGATCAAATGACTCAACATATTAACATAAATGGATAAATATTTGCATTAGTGAACCAGGGTATGTCACAAGATATTATTAAGTGGACCTTTTAATAAAATTTCAATAGTCACTAGAACGTATATTGGTTCAAAAACTAATTGATATTAAGGGGAGAAAGGGAAAAGCAGATAATAGCATCAGAAAGGTTTGGTTTCTCTATTATGGATTTACTTTCCTCAACCATTGAAGTCCAACAAGGAACTCTGACCGCAGTGTCCAACACATCAAAAAACTCACTACCTTCTTCTGCAAAAGGCAGAAAAACGTGAGAACAGATACAGTATGGATTCGTGCTATTCTCTCACACATTCAGAAATTTTTTGGCTAAGGACTGTTTAAAATCCTCGCCCTCTACCATGCAGTATCTATTCTTGCTATTATCCAATACATTCAGAAATGTTCGGTCCGCTACCTTACATTGCAAAGACCCAAATTGCCGACCATTATTCCAAAACTGGATTTATTATACAGTGTTAGCATCATAAATCGATCGCCAAAGGACAATGCAATCTAACAACATTATTAACCCTTTCGGTATCAACAAAATTCGATTTTTTTCCGTTCTGAGATCCCTTTTAGGCAAAGCGAAGACATCGTTTTTAAAGTGCGAATTTTTCATGATAGCATTTTATAAAATATTCGAAAATATTAGGACAAACTTTATGAAACAATTTTTCACAGAAGTGTGGTCGTTAATAAGAAACTACACAGCAGAGAATTTTTAAAATTTGAAAGCAATAAATAAAATTGTAAGCAGTAATGGAAGCATTATATTATTTTTTATACATTAAAGCTTCCAAATATGCTACAAAATAAGACATGGGATAATCATCTTGTCGTGGTGTTGAGTTTTACACTGCAAGGACTGGCTTTGCAGTCGGAGAGCAATAGCTCTCTGGCAGGGTCTCCCATGCCAGAAAGGCAGTTGAGAAGCAGTTACTAAGAATTATCCCAGGGGCTGGATCAAGGAGAACAACAGCATCATCTCCAATATCATTATGATCTTTTACTCCTGCATTTTAAAGTAGGACCTCCGGTTATCAGATATGATACTAGTAAGTTCAAATTAAAGATCCATACCCTCTTTCCCCCTTCGTCTCATATTTTCCTAGACCAGCATAATGTGAATTTTCTTACCGATTGAACATCGCAAAAACCAAAGTGGTACAAACCTAAACAATTTGATGCCTGAGCATAAGAACGTTTTTAGTTTTTAATACATCAAATCAAGATTCCTTGTCATGGCCATATTCAATTTTGATTTCTTAACAAGGTGACTGTACGTTATTATTACATTATGACTGAAGATAGACCAGATAGACCAGATTTGAAAAGATAAAACGGCGAAAAAATAAAAGGTTTCAAGATTTTTGCTCTTTTAAAGCCTCCCAAAAACACTTAAAAGCAGCATTTAAGTAAAAAATCCTATTATTAGCTAAATTCATTCATACTTACACTGGTAAGATATTTTCTTTAATTCCCCAAACATTTGGGGCCTCGGTGTCATTCTTGCAAACTGTTTGATTTCAATTTTGATTTACTTTCTGAAGCAAAGTTATACCTCCTGTCATGAAGAACAAAAATTGTGAAGATATAAAATCAAAAAAACTTCACCTTCAAGACCAAAAGCGCAAAAAACTGAAAAAAATTTTATCTTTTTTTCCTTTTTTCCGTGTTTAGGTCCATAGGGAACAAACCAAAGATTAAGAAAACAATCAACTATTAATAAAAATCTCACGCGCTCAGACAGTAGCACAGGCAAAACAGTAAGCTCAGTACATCCATCAAGGGACCCAGCTCACAATATGAAACCGCTAAGCGCTACCTGAACGGAGTTAAGAATCATTCCTAAGACTTTCATATATTTTAGAAAGTTGTCCTCTTTTTTTTGGTCTTTTATTACGTAATGGTATTAATATTTATATATATTTTTTTATTGAATCCAATACTCAAGGGTAAACTCCTACTAAATTCTGTACATTGTATTGGAATTTTTGTAAAAAGGATAGTACGTTACGACAACAGAGCATATATTTTTGTTTTCTTTTATTATTAAGCGCCTTAGGAATGAGACAAATTGCTGTGAATTGATCATTGAAAGTTAAGTGTTATACCTTCACTCTTGAATGATCAACAGCAATTGCCCCATCATTGCATGTTGATTGTGGTAAGTGCCTTCGCTAAGTAGGTTTTTAGCTGTTATCTGCTACTTCCCATGGGTGACGATTTTCTCCTGATCATTCGTTTTTAGTTGTTAAAGGTTAAGGTGATATAGAGTGGAACGTAAGGAGTGGTTTCTTTTTAGATGGACTTCTTGGAGGGGGGACCTCTTATTTTTAAATTATAATTTTGCAAAAAACCTCAAAATAACTTACTGGGATTCGAAACTGGCAGTTTTTGAGCGAGCAATTTTAGCACTATACCACGCACCCCCCAGGACTTAAAAAATTATACACGGTGTAACAAACAAAAATTGGGCTAATAGTATAGAAAAAGGAAGATTTTATATAAAGAAAAATTTAAAAACATTTTCTTCTTATGTACAAACTTTTAGAGCCCATTTGCTCTTCTTCTTCTGCTTTTAAATAATAAATACTTTTCTGAAACTTAAGTATACGAACGCAAAGAATTCGTTTTTATTATTTTTGTTTTTAATTTTCTCTTTGATTTGGCTTTACCTTCATCACTTTTCACATAATTAATCGATGTTCAGAATTACATGTGAGTTGTTGTATTTATTTCAAAGAACTATAATGATGAACGCGATCAAAAATAAAGTTTTATTTTTTTAATAATAATTTTAAGACATGTGTGACACATTGACGCCATAGTCATGTTGCATCTTGTCATGATCGATGTTTGCTACTCAATCAAATGGAAAAAGAGCAATTTTTTAATTGTTGAAAATTTAAATATCACACTGACATAATGGTCTCCTCCCCACTTTTTTCCAACATCATTTATACGTGAAAATAAAAAATTAATGCCACCAACACAAACGCGAACAACATCCAAACATAGACTTTTAATTTATTTCCTATGTGTACGTTTGTAACTCTATGGAACTCAATGTGTAGAGCAACAGAATTTGCTTTTTAATACGAATGGGAAAAAAATAATATGAAAATACTGAAGGAAATTTCTTTCAACGTTTCCATCATTTGTTCATTGTTCGCACATTTACATCAGACAAACGAAATTTATTTTAATGTCGACACAATTTATGACTACAATTTCATTTATTCTACCATTTCCATGCAACATTGACTGCTTGCGGCCTCCACAATCCGTTTTATTTTTCCTTCATTTATCCTTTCTTTACTCTTACTTACATAAATATCGTATAAAAAAACAATTTTAATATTAACCTGTTATGAGATGTAGTTGCCTCAAATTTCGTTTTACGGTAGTGTAAAGGGTCCCATGTGGCTTTACTTCATGTTGGTTTAAGCGCTTTAACAAACAAGCGGTTGACTTAAGAAATTAATCCATATTACAACCAGATTAATCACTAAAAGCTGGCGGTCCCTATAACACCTATACACAAAGAAAGCTAATTACATAGTAATGGATCATTTTTGAAATCAACTAAAAGTAACTGTCACACTTCATAATATACTCTCTCTGGATTTACTTTCACTAACATAAGATGCTAATGCTCAATTATGCAAAAACAAAGCTAAACTTATCCTAATAATGGCAAAATATCGTCGGGCGGAAGTTTATGTGCTCTATCCGCCATGTCATATATCTCGAGTTAATAATGCCACTTTAGGTTTTTGACGCCAAAATTTTTAAAATCTGCAATTCGTTTTCGGCTATTTATCTCCGAAACTGAACGAGATATCTGAAAACGGATTGCAGACTTGAAAAATTTGGGGTCGAAAACCTAAAGTGGCATCATTAACTTGGGATATATAAAAAATATATAATGGCGGATAGAGCACATAAACTCCCGCACGACGATATGGTATGGGCATTTATAATAACAGTGTTAAAGGTTTTGTCAGACTTTATATACAACTAATCATTAGAGATTTCGTCTTTCCCCCACAAATATTATTAACAATGATTTAATATAAATAAGACGTAATCCGTAAAACTTAAAAAATTATAAAAGATTTTTTCGATAACGTTCCGATTTTTAAGCTTACCTTAAAGTTAACCTTTATGTTAAAGTTAACTCAGAAAAAAACAAAGACAAAAATCATTTTATTTGTCCCATATAATCCTACATTTTTGTATCGATAACTTGTAATAATGGCTTGATTACAAAACATGCATACATGGGCATACTGCATTACTTTTTTACTGCAATACATAAACCAGTATTCAGTAAAAAGTACTGATTACTGAAAAAAGAAATCAGTATTCAGTAAATTTTACTGATTACTGAAAAGAGAAATCAGTATTCAGTAAAGAGTACTGATTACCGAAAAGAAAAATCAGTATTCAGTTAAAAGTACTGATTACTAAAAAGTGAAATCAGTATTCAGTAAAAAGTACTGATTTTTGTAAAAAAATTCAGTAAATATTAAATGACTGATAGTAGATACTGTGTGTCTTAAAAAGGATATGTACGCATTGCTCACTTACATGAATAGTGGCATAACTGAAAAACTGCATTTGCAGTGATTTTTTCTGGATGTAATGGCCTCTCTTCAATTACTTAAGGATTCTCAGAACTCCAAATACGACAATTTTGTTTATTAATATACCCACCGAGTGAGAAATGTGCTTTATTGCTGAAGGAAATTTTGTTCGAAAAATTGCCGTCCACCGCCTGTTATTCAAGCACCCATTCCAAGTATCTACGACGTTGTGAATGGTCAGCTGGCTTCAGTTGTTACGTGAGCTGGACTTTATATGGATATAGGCGTAGATCTAAATACAAAATACGCGATAATGTGCCGTAAGACAGTCCTAATTCCTGAGAACGACGAGGAATCGACACATTCGGGTCTTCGGCAACATTTTCACTTACAGCAGCGATATTTTCAGCGGAACGAGCGAAACGAGCGACACGATAATACATAGGCCTTACAATATTTGTAACCGCTCCAGTCTCTTCAAATTTCTTCATAATTTTGCAAATTGCTTGCTTAGTTGGACGATTATGTAAGTCATAGTCTTCTCTTCAAGCACGATATGTGGCTGTGGCAGAATCACCATTTTTGTAGTAACTTTTCATAATTTTTATTCATTGTTTGATAGTTAAGCGATCCATTTTCGTCAATGTCTGACTTTCAACTAAAGAGAAAAATAGTGGTTTAACAATTTAGTTTGACAGATGTCGAATTCCAGTCCCATACTTTTGAAACCACGAAATGGATAACCCGGTATATACATATTTTTCTTTTATAGTTTTGCTTTTTTCTTTATATAAATACATACATATATTTTTCTTTTTTTGAGTTGTTTACATGTTTTACAATTAATTTTTTTTTGACGTTTTGCTTTCGTTTGACACATTTAAACTGGTAATATTCCAGATGGAAAAGAATTTGTTTTGATAGTTTTCGCATGCAGATACAGAAACACTTTTTTTACGATGATTCCAAAAACGATGGGATTTTTTGTTTTATCACACATGTGAGAAATTTCTCGAGTCGAGTAATACAGAAACGCGGCACAGTTCAGAAACAGTTCGCTAAGAGAATTGCCTGCAAATAAAATAAATGAAACAAATAGCGATCATAGTTGTGATCACTAAGGGCATACTGACGAATAAAAATACATTATTTCCGATATCCCCGTATATAGAAAATCGAAAGGTCTGCTAATCAGCCGAATCAACGTCAAAGTCGAATATTCATGACCATGTCCGCAAGCGAGATTGTATGCCTCCCTAAACACATTTATCTAAAACTATCAAACACTCTACATTCGCTGAATATGTATGTAATTCGCTATTTCTAATATATCTAAGCCCAGTCTACAAGTATCCATATCTCTTATCGCCATTCTCTTTAAATTAATTTTTCTTATAAATGCGAAACTTTCAGTACCAAAAATACTCTGACATAATTTTCTTTCTTGCTTACCAACATTTGGAACATTTGTTGCATTTGGAACTTTTCACTCTGAAAGGGTTAAACTACAAAATAAATTTATTACAAAGAATGATTCAGATCATGGCAAACATAAAAAAACAAGACCAAATGAAATGATATAAAAAGGGCTATACTGGGCAATAAATACAAGTATGTTTGAACATGCGCCTGATGACATTAATATTTTACTTAAAATACAACTTAATGTCATTGAAATAAAATCAGAATTTACTGACAATAATAGCAATTATAAAAAAAGAGAACAACAATAGTAATAAAAATAATATGTAAAGCATCCCACGTGTGTCTAATGCTGCGAAAATAAGCGAAAAAATATTGTAAATCTGAAAAAAAAAGAAAAAAATTGAATTTGTTAAAGAAAACTCAAATATTGTTAACGCACATCCACACGTCTCTTTTGTTTTCTATATGAATGTATGTATGGATTAATGTTTCGCCATGCTGACACCAAATGACAATCAAAGAAACAACCACGTTGTCAAAATATAATGACAACCAACATCGAAATACAACCAACGACTAATATCATAAAAATTACAAGATGCTAATTTTATGCAAACTTCTTGTGTCTTTGACTCTAAAGGTTGCTTTTCGTAAAACCAAGCTATCATATCATTGAAGCCATAATCATTAAATATCTCCTCCGTATCCATACATTAAAACCCATGTTTGCCGTTTTTTAAAGACAGAAACAAATTTTTTTCGAAAAAAACGTACATAAATAAATACATTAATAAAAGAAGAAGAAAAGAAAAAGGAAAAGGGAAAGAAAGGGAAAAGTTGTATGTTTTCCATAATTGTTATATTACTTGAATAAAAACAAAAAATAAAAAACAAAAAATATTATTTATTTGCGTAGTGACTGATGACTTTGAGTCATAAAATGTTGGCTGCATGATGTAATTGACGTGTCTTACAACATCCTGTTCCGCTCCGAATGTGTGTAATGCTGTGTCAACAACTTAAAAGTGGACAAATTCAAATACTTATTTGTTTAGTGCGTCAATTATGATCATTTGCCATTAGCTGGCGAGCAGCAAAAGAAGCATACACAGTAAGTCTGTTCTTTATTTATCCAAGTGTTATTTGTACTTTAACGCTTCAGAGTAATAAAGTAGGAGGATATTGTTTAAATGTGGTTTCAAATATATACTCGTAAATCATTTTTATGGTAGTTTGCTTAAACGAATAAATAACTAATTTTACAGTTGAATGTTTTATTTACAAAATGATTATATTTAAAAATTGGTCATCTTATCTTATATGTATCAGAGATCATCAATGAGTCGCTTTTTAGCGATTCATAAGCACTTATGAAATTTTAAGTATAAGTGAGTACAAGTAGTTGAAATTTAACTACTCTGACTCACTCATTCTCACACAACGTTGATTCATTAACAAAGGTTGCAATAAATATGAGTAAAATGTTGACATCAAACTCATACTCACTTTGATTCATAATTTTATAAAAATACTTATGAGACTCACACTTGATTCGAGTGACTCGAATCATATGAAAAAAAATTTACCGTTTTAGTCGATAGACGTATACAATACAAAAGGAAATTTATATGGTGTATACAAAAATGAACATGCAATAAACAAAAATAAGCGAAAAAGTTGAAGTTTATAAGAAATGTATTAAAGAAGATAAAAAGAATATATTATGATACTCACAATTATATCATAATTATTATTTATACCTTGATTATTTCTTAATTTTTTATAAATAGGTTCTAAAGAAATTCATAACAAAAAAAAAAATATTTTTAAATTTTTTCTAAATTTTACATTGTAAAAACTTATAGTATACTTAACAAACTACATCTTTATAATCAATATTTTTAAAATAGATTATTGGAACGAAAATTGCCAATATTGGGCTATTGCCTTTATGTGTCCGAACAAATCGGAGACCTCCGACACTGATTTTCTTCTTAATCTCACTCTTGCAATCCAATTCTTTATAACCTGCTTATAAAAATTAAAAAAAAAATAAATAAAAATTGTTTAATTTCTTTAAAATATTTCCTATACACATAAGCTTTTTCGCTTATATACATTCTTACATTTTGAATGTTTATTATTATATACACCATATCTATTTTCTTCTTATTGACGAAAAATAATAAAAAGATAATAAATTACATAGTATTTATTTAACACGATGCATAATTTAACCCAAAAATTTTTCTTTTGCAGTCGTGTGGTAAATGGTTGGTAGCTAGGAATGTGTTTATAGCATTAATTTACTCTTGTACTAACGCAGTAAGCAGAGCAAACACACAACAGTTTGTAATCGAATCATACTTATTTTTTCTCATCAGTATGCACTGAGTTTAGGAGAGTTGAAGTCAACAACATCATACGTATTATTAAGTATAAATGTGATGAGTACTTCAAATTTTGAGAAGAGTAGAGTATCCGTTACATTAACAAGAGTATGAATGCGTATAAGTACAAGAAATTATGAATCATGATTCGAGTATACTCACTTTTTCAGTACTCATTGCTGATCTCTGATATGTATATAAAATAGCGAGGCAGATTATGTTTTAATTTTCAGAGTATCTCTGTGTATGTATGGCAGGAGTTGTTATATACATAAACATACATACATAACTTCTCGCAGCACTCATGTTGTGTGTGTAAATTTTTATCCATGAGTAACGGGACCTACAGTTTAATGTCGACTACGAACGACAGACTTGAGAAGCTTGTTCATGGCAATTAATTACTCTCAGAGCTTTTGACAGAAGGCTTCTGATAGGTAGTCGCCGAAATAAATATTTTTTTTATATTTCTTTTTTTTAAGATGTCAGAGCTGGGTGTCGAACCCAGAGCTTATGTGTTAGTAAGCCAACACACTAACCACGGCGACTACATTTAATACATAAAGGGTTTTTTAATAAGAGCGTTACAAAAGTTTTTTTAAGCAAAATAAAAACTATTTTGGAATCAATGAAATTCTTTATTCCTGTAAAAGAACGTTCGATGTCATTATGTATGGAACTCGATTTCTTTTCCATGGTCATCACGGGCATGCTGAACCCAAGTTTAAGGTTTTCAAGCATAAAGCGGCCCATACAGCTGCAATTTCATGTTCGATATTCGTACGAAGTTTATCAATCGCCACTGGCTTGTTGGCATAGACTCTAGACTTGACGTAGCCTCACAGGAAATAGTCTAACGGCGTCAAATCGTACTACCGAGGCGGTCAATCGACTGGATCATTTCGTGGGATAACACGTTCTCCAAACTTTGTTTCCAACAAATTGATTGTGACATTCGCTGTGTGGCTTGTGGCTCTGTCCTGTTGGATCCAAGTCCATGTCATCCAATGGGGGCCAAAAATATTCGATTATCATTGAAACGTTAGCGATTCCCATTCACAGTAACGTGCCGATATTGATCATCACAGAAGATGACACCGCCGGCCCATTAACCGCACCAAACCGTAATTTTTGCGGGATGCAATGATGACTCAAGGAGTACGTGTGGACTGCTGCCTGACCAATAACGCATATTTTGTTTATTGAAGAAACCATTCAGCGAGTATATAAATTTGACATAGCGCTCTTTGACGCCAGTGACTCTAAATTTCGGTAGTAAATTTTAATGATTTCGGTTCGTTGTTGGCTCGTATATCTTTCCATCATGAAATGGTAAACCTTAATGAAGAGAAATGTTAAAAGAGTGCCAAAAATTATGGCTTCGTTTGCTGTCCCTGTCGCTCTAATTTTGTAGCGTCCCATTTGAAAAACCCTGTATATGTATAATAAAAGAAATTAAAAATCTCAAATGGACATCACCACGCCCATACAAAGGACATATGTATTTATTTGTCAATTCCTTTCAAACAGTACAATTCCTTCACGGATATCATTTTCTCGGTTAATCATCAAAAAATCATTGCAAAATAATCTAAATACTTAATAGGTATTAATGAATGTTTTTAAAGTGTTTTATTGACAATATACTTATGTTATCATTCCAAAAGTAGGCAATGCAGGAGTTCTGTTGCTCTTTCCTTTCTTTCTTTCTCCTTTCTTTCTTTCTTGTTCATGGCAATTAGTTACTCTCAGAGCTTTTGCCAGAAGATTGCTAAGAGGTAGTCGCCGAAAGAAATAATTTTTTCATATATTTAAGATGTCAGAGCTAAGATTTGAACCCATGACTAACGTCTTAGTAAGGAAACACTCTAACCACTAGACCACGGCGACTACAAGAATATGTGGACATTTGATTTAAACTTACTAATATCGTATCTTATATTTGTCAGAAAAAAAACAGAGGTCTACTTTAACCCTGCTGTTAGGTTAGGACCATTTGGTCCATTTTTTTTATTGTTTTCTTTGTAATTTTTGAACGGGGATATACAGTGACTTAATTTTTTAGCTCATGTGGTCTTTTTATAAAACCATGTTGTACACAAAAATTCAAGGTTCTGACTTATACCAGGACTGAGAAAAATAAAAAATTACGAATCTTAGGTTAAGGGACCATTTGGTCCATAAGGAATTTTCTTTGATTTTTTTTACATTTATTTAAAAAAAATAAGTATTTTTTAGTTGGTTTTATAATAATTGTTATTGCACTATAAGCAACATATTTCTTTATTAGTTTTGCAACTAAACTTACTGCAAATGGAGCATTTTAATCACACTTAGACTTGCTGCAACTACAAATTCCACGATTTCGGGCCTCTGAATTAAAAATATTATTTGAAGAGGCCACTGGAACTATGCATGGTTTTCGTATTTCAGTAGATAGCTGTGGTGAGAATTTTTTTTGAGGTGATCTAGTCTGTTTCATCATATACGCGTTCGCCAAAGAAAGTGCTAGTTGCCGCAATAACTCTGGTCTCCTGCAATTCCGATCAGCTGGAACCCAGGATTTCGATTTCGTCGATTTCAGAAAATATTATGTATGCATTCAATGCGGATATATCATTTATGTTGGCAAATAAAATGTTTGGCCATCGAGTTGTTTTGCGTTTATAGAATGGTACAAAGGGAGCTTGTTGAAACTCAGCAATTCAGGAGGAAGTTTCCCTTCCCGAAGTTTTTTTGCCAACTCAAAAGTAGAAAAAAAAATTGTTGCCTGTTATATTTTGCCCTTTCAAGCCTTCTGTTAAGTCCAATAGAACGCGTTGTCCTTGGTTCTTTTCAGGCTGTGCACTTCTGGGCTTACCAAGTTATAGTTGTAACCTGACTTGGAGTCCACCGAGAACCAACATTTCAAACCATATTTTGGTGGTTTTGATGGCACAAACTGTAGAAAAGTACATCGCCCCCTTAATGCAACAAGTTGCTCATCAATGGTGACATTTTCGGAACAATTATAAAACTTTGGAAGAAGTTCTTCCCAACGGTTCCACAGTTCACGAATGAGAGCTAATTTATCGCAACTACGCATTTGTCGTCGACTCAAAATATCATCGAAACGGATGGTAATCGTATGAAATTTTTCTTCAGACATAATTGCTTCGGAAATGGGGCGACATTTACATTTTTTCTACTTTCAATCATAGATTTTATATTAACCAACTATTTTGCTCAAATAAAAAAAAAATACATACCGACGTACGCCTGTAAGAATGAGCAAAGCAATATATGCGCGCAATGCATTTTTATCAATATCTTTCCACTTGCCACCAAACTTGACCCTGATGTACTTATTAGTATTTTCGATGATAATTCTTTCTATTGGAGGCCGAAAAAACAATATAAAAGCTGATAAAATGTCATTGCATATAGCTGCATTGAGATAATATTCTCAGCCGTAGCTCCAATAGGCTGAGGTAATAGAGTGGCACCCCAAAGCATTTTGTTTTTAGCAATAAAAAACGGATCAACAGAGCTAACTGCGACTTCCCGTTCAGTATCTGTTTGAGAAGAATTTGTTTCGCTATTTTCTGAAGTATAATCAAATTCCGAATCTGAAATATCGGAGTCACTTTCTACATTTAGTAGTTTTTCCTCAATAAATTTATACATAAAATGTGTTGAGTAGAGATTTGCGGTGGTCACGTGATTTGAGTGATTCACGTGAATAACGCGTGAGAGTGAGTTATTTTAATTTTACTGACGTGAGTAGTGCGTGAGTAAAGAAAAATTCGAGTGAGTGATTCGTGAGAGATTATAAAATTTTTTGCATCAGCGTGAGCCAAAATTCACTCACTCGCCCATCTCTAGCATTGAGTAAAGCTTAACTTAAATATTTAGAGCGAAGTGATCCAAAATAGATACAAATATAAAATTAAATGGTTATTTTGTATGAATATTGAAGTATGGACCAAATGGTCCATTAACCTAAGATTTGTAAGTTTTTTCTAACCTAACAGCAGGGTTAAAAATGCCAACAGCAAGGCAATCGGTTGCTGTTGATTGATTATTCAATGGCCGGTGTTATACCTTCACCACTAAATAACCCACAACAGCAATCAACCCTAAGAAGCTCGCACAGTAAAATTTAAATTAGGGGAGGAATAAAATATCATAATTGTATTGGAGATGATGCTGTTGTTGTTCTCCCTGATCCAGCACCTGAAATGACACTCAGTTACTGCTACTCAACTGCCTCTCTAGCATGGGAGACCTTGCCAAAGAGCTATTGCTTTCCCCCAACTTAGCAAGTAGAGTTCTTGCAGTGTAAGCCTGTACATCACATAGATGTGTTAAGATTTTTTTAACATTTAATTTTTATCCGAAATTAAATGTTTTGATTTTACAATCATACAAATAAATAAGCACAATAAGCAAATTTTTAATAATTTAATGGCTACAGATTTTTCTTTCTTTTTTTAATTTTTTTAATAACAGTCTAACGTAGTTATCACATCAGGTTGCATGAAAAAATTAAATCTTTAATTTTGACCGTTAAAAAGGACCAGACAGTATGTTTGTTTTGATAAAAGGATTTGTGCGAAAATTAAAACGAATAAAAATAAAAAAAATATTAAAAAGAATTTTTATATATAAAACTGAAAACAGGAAAAGCATTTTTCCCTTGTTTTATTTTTTTTAATTTTGTGTGACTTTAAATTTGTTGGAAAATTACGCATTTTGAGGGGGATATGAGAAGGTGATAGATGAAAAAACATATAGAAAATAAAAAAAAGTCAAATTGAATTGAATGGAAGCTGCAACTTGAAGTGTTTTCCCCCAGAAGCCAGTAGTTGTGAGATTTACTGTGTCAATAAAAACAGTTATCATCACGCCAAGCATTAAACTCCCCAACATCCAGTCATACAACCCCCAGTCGAAGTTGTTAGTAATTTCAATGCCTTGAGGTGGGATTTTGGTTAAAAATATTCATAAATTTATGTGTGTTGTCTCGTTTTTTTTTTGTTCTTTTCCTTTTTTTCCTGTTAAGAATGAAATTTATGACAATTTTTAGAGGCACACTCAACATTCTGTTATTTTTTATTTCAATCTCCAGGCCTATTAAAAAAGATTAAAAAATGAGAAAAAAAACATTGGAACAGCGTAGTTACACTTACTTGTAAACATTTTTATAAGGTGTTGAGATATTTTTTTTGTATTATTATTTACGGGCTTGAAATTAGAAATAAATTTTTATAGTTAAAAAAATTAAATTTTTGCAAGCAAACAGGAAATAATTCAAAAGCCACCATATAAACATTTTAAATATCAAATCGTTTACAATCCCCATTCTATGAAGGGGGATGACAGAATAATACACTCATTTACTCAGTATACCAACATATACATACAAGGCTAAGCAATAATTTACTTACACATTTCCATACAAAGTATTTAATAGGGCATTTGGGATTTAAGACTAATTGAGTTTTTAAATCTTTAGAAAATTAAACATTCATTGGAATCGCTGATTAAAGGGAAGACAACCTAAAATCACATACAGATATGAGTAAAGATGCATGGAAATAAGAAGACAATTCAAAATAATTATATTGTAACTTTCTAATGTTATCCTAAATGAAAAGGATATCGTACATATGTATGAATGTTTGTATATACTTGTAATAATATTTGTGACTATGTTTGTGGGATGTGTAATCTCTTTAGTAACGGACAAACTATCATTAGTTTTGTATTTGAAAGTGAATTTTACAAAAAAGAAAAAAGAAACGGAACTCTTGTTTCATTTACAAATGTGGTGGTTACTTTTTATATTCATTTAGCAGTTAAGAAAAAATATAGAAAATTGTAACAGATGCATAACACTGTTTTCTAATTTTTAGGTCATTATATGTGTGGACTCAAATTCAATGCATCAAGTCCATATACATTCATATACATATAGTGTATAAAAAAAATTCACCTTGCTTTTGTTTCAATAGAGTTACATGAGCCAAAACAAGCAATATTTAGGATAATCACAGGCTCGTATGCAATTCAATGCAATGATTCCCTATATGGGCAATTTAAGAAAAACAGTTAACTATGTAAATAAGTACATACATAATTGGCCTTAACAAACCTGTGACATTACGGCCTAGCTTCTCGCAGCTCTCATGTTGTGTGTGTCAATTTTTATCCATGAGTACCGGGACCTACAGTTTTTAATGTAGACTTCGAACGACAGACTTGAGAAGCTTGTTCATGGAAATTAGTTACTCTCAGAGCTTTTGCCAGAAGGCTACTGAGAGGTAGTCGCCGAAAGAAATTTTTCTTTCATATTTCTTTTTTTTTAAGATGTCAGAGCTGAGTGTCGAACCCTGGGCTTTGTTGGCTTTTTAAGCCAACACACTAACCACTAGACCACGGTGACTACAGAAAAATGTTAACTAGAAACTATTTAATCTATAAATGCAATTGCATTTTTATTTTTGTAACTCTTTGACGAAAATGTACACAAAACTTCGAACATAATGTGTTTCAAAAGATTTTGGCAATTATATTGCTTGCTTTTCCCCAAAAACAAAAAATATTCTTCGTTAAGAGCCGAAGACTCGGGTTCGAATCTCCGGAGAGGTGTGATCAATTTAATTTTTGGTTTTTATCAGAAAACGCTTTAATTAGATCAAATTTAACTGCAATGTTATTTTTTGGTAATTAAAGAAGAAATGATGTCCGTGAAGGAATAGTACACTAGCCAAACTGAACAATTGTTTTCGACTCCAGCTACGGTAGTCTCATCAGAGTTCTTTGTGTCCTGTGCATATTCAAGACCAAACATCAACTATTTAACTCACACTTTTTTGGAAACCTACAGTTTAAAGTCGACTCCGAACGACAGATTTGAGAAACTTTTTCATGGCAATCAATTACTCTCAGAGCTTTTGCCAGAAGACTGCTGAGAGGTAGTCGCCGAAAGAAATAATTTTTTCATATTTCTTTTTGTTCAAGATGGCAGAGCTGAGATTTGAATCCGGCACTATCGTCTTAGTAATCCAACACACTAACCACTAGACCACGGCGACTACAATTGTTGTAAAATAGCAGTTTTTACAGTAATGTTACTATTAAATTTGTAAAAGAATATTTTTTGTGTAATAATACTATTTTAATAGTAAAATTACTATAATATTTCTGTCTTAACTTTTTTCTTTTCCCCATCCCTTTCTCTATTAAAAGATATTTTTTTAGTTAATTTTAATTTATTGGAAATAATATAATCTATATAAATAAAAATCAAAAATCGTTGGTCATCGCATCAGTTGAGAACGGCTGGACCGATATTTGTGGTTTTCTCTTTCTAATGATCGTCGTGATTCAACTTAGGTTTTTACGGTTTTAATTTTGCCCCGCCTACTTCTAGGCCCACCTTTTGATATCAGAAAACCGCTCCATCGATTTGAATAAATTTTTTTTTTAAATGTTTGTATTAATCCATTTTAATTCTTCATCGAGAGAAAAATTTGCCACGCCTACTTTTACGTCCACTTTTTTCTGTTTATCTCTAAATACTGGAGAAATACCTATATATATCCAAAAGAGATGGAACAGTCAGAGTACTCATTAGTATTGAGTCAGTACTCAAATTTTTTGAATTGTTTGATACATTCGTACTTGTGGAAACAATATCAGAACAGCTCTAGAATATAGTACATAAAGTTTTAATAATTTTTTTTTTATTAAAATTTATATTTATTTTTATGACACATTGTAAATTTTCTAGCACGTATCAAAAATTCCATTCGTCCAACAATTTATAAAAGTCATCTTCTTGACTAGAAAGAGAACAAGTTGATGAATAGGATTCCTGCTTTTCTTCTTTATCACTTAGCATTTTACCAATTTCAGAAAACATTAACTTTATACACATCTTTATAGTTCAATAATTTATTGTAAAATGAAAATTTTTTAAGGAAAAATGTTATACAAATTATGTATGTATGCATGACAGAAAAGAAAATGTATGGTAGTAAAATAGTTGGACAATCCTTTTTGTAACTTTACCTCTTAAAATTATAAGTATTTATTTATTATTTTAATCTCGGGGGTAGGTAAAATGAAACAACAAAATTTGTGGAAATAGATAAAACAACAATTTCCAATAGATATTTTTAACTACATTAGCATGATTATTTTAACTGTCATAATTTGTTTAAAAAGCTTTCATATTTCATATCGAGGTTGTACTACAAATGTTCTATGGTTATTTTAACCCATACAATTTGTAAATTAAAAAAAAACAATAACAATTTACATTCTAGGTATTGTTATTATTAGAAAAGGTTGTTTTAACCAAGTAAAATTGTTTATAAAAATTCCAAAAACAAATTACATTAGTAGTTCGCTTACTGTTGTGATTTGGTAGATGTAACCAATTAAAAAGTTGTAATCTAAAAAATATCAATAACAATTTACAATGACAATTTTTTAACAACCAAAATTGGTTAGAATAACCTGTGATATTTTTTTGAGTGTACTGGAAACTGGTAGATTACAGCAACCTACATAGCAAAGCCCCTCACCACAATCAATATCTAGCAACAGATGGGGCAATTGCTGTTGGTCATTCAAGGATGAAGGTATAAAGACTGTGCTTTGAGTGATCAAATCAATTGACAGAAATTTATCTCATACGAAAGCCGCTTAATAAGAGGAAAAAACCCTGTCTCTATCTATTGTTTCAATTTCCAGTACAATGCACATCATTAGAAGGAGTTTACGCCTTTGAGTACTGGTCTCTGTAAAAAAACAGCTTACCGTTTGTTTCTATAAACCTCTTTAAAAGTTGTCTATCCTCGAGTATAATGCATTGTTGATAGAACAAACTCTTTATCTTCTTGGTTACAAGTAAGGGGAAGAGTAGTTTTTGTTGAAACCATAGCAGAGTCTGCACTTATTAACAATATGGTTTGGTCGTAGTTCTTTTGGAATACACATTGAAAAGTAATGACGAGAAATGAAGGCAAAAAAAAAAAATATGCTGCCAAACAAATTCGAGATTGTCTGTTAACATAAACCACAGCAAAACCTATTTTCTCTTACATTAATATTTCGTTCGCTAGAGGTTTTAAAGAAGTATATTCATGTTATTGATATATCGGCTCGGATTCTAATCGAAAAAGCTTTTATACCACTGCCTTTCTGTATAATACTTTATTTGTATATTTCTAATCAACATGTTTGATATCTCTAGGGGATACTATTCAGCCTTATTGTTAACTTTGTATTTTGCCTAATGCCAAAACAAAACGGATTAGGAAGGAAATTTCAAAACGTGAAATTATAGCGCCCAAATTTAAATAAAGGATAAACACATACGGGTACCCTTTTCAGGTGACCATGCTTGCTGTTTCTGGTGCTAATAAAATGTACCTTTTAATCCATACCTGAATTTATTTATTAGAAAGAAACTAGTGGCCTATTTTGCTATATATTAATGATATCGTCGCAAGAATTAAAGAATGCTGTAACTGACAAAAAATCGAATATACGTTTTTTGATAATTTTTATCAGAAAAAATACGCGATACCAGATTTCTATGATGAAAAGAAATACACTTACGCCGTCTGCGTTTTGAAAAATATCAGTGTCTTTGTTCTACTTTCATACAGTTTTTTTGACTCTGGTGAATATTAAATGTTTTGTCAGTTACAGCGTTCTTTAATTCCAGCGACGATATTTTATATTTTTGCATTATATATGATATATCTTACAGTTGTTTACTTCCTTCCCGGCGTATCTTATAATTTTAAATTAAAAGTTTTTTAAATGATGACAGTGAATAGCCGTCCTATGAAAATTTCCACCCAAATATAAAAATATTGTGAATTTAAGCCAGTACAAAGTCATTTTATAAAGTCCATTTTTATAACCTTGACAAGTATCATGCAACATGATTCTAATAAAACTGATGCCCATTATATGCATTTAGATTTTTAATGAACTCATTGCATAACGTACACCACCAGCCAGTGTATTGCATGCCAGTAAAAAGTTCTTTTATCTTTATTGGACACACAAGGGTGTGCGGTGTGTGTCTGTCCAACTGTTACTCATTCTGTCACAGGATGTTCATTATTATTATTATTTTTGTATGCAATAATAAAAATAGGGGTTTCTTTTATTTTTAGTTTTTTTTTGCATTCCTTATTTGTTACAGATAATAGAAATTCTATTTGCCAAAGTTCGTGTGACAAATAAGTGGTTGACCATATTGTAAACTTTGAATTTAAGGTGCGAATAGTTCAAACTTTTATTCTTAAATAGTGGTTGTTTGTCTAGTATACTGTTCAAAATCACTTCTGATAAATTTAAAGGAACACCTAATCGAAAAGTTGATAAATACTAACAATTGTAACAGTCGAAAATTTTGTTTATTGAAACTCATAGTGCATTTACACAAAACTCAATTCAACTAATTACGATATTTCAATTGAAATCTAGTAATTCTTTACTAGATTTTTCATATAAAACAAAATCAACTTGGCTACTAGATTTCAACAAAAGCTAGTTGAAATCTAGTATACTTTTCGATGCAACTCAGTATTATTTGTAAGTTGTACTGAAAAATACAAAGCTATAGCAAGTCGGGATTCACAATGTACAAATTTAAAGGCACACATTTTTTAAATTCTCTTTTGTTCTGGCATAAAACTTTTACAATGCAGAACTTAGAAGGCAAACAGAATAAGGAAGAATAAGGAAAAGTGGAAAAGAAAAAAAAAATTTCCGGAACAAACAACCATGCACTACACTCTTAAAACTTTCGTCGATATTTTTACAAACTTCTGTCTTTCAATTTCTACATTGTAAATTCCGACTAGAAAACTGACAATTGAAAAGTGACTCATAAAATTAAAACGAACAAAAACTCAAAACTTTTAAATTATTTTTTTATTGAATATAAAATAATAAGAAAAATAAGTGATTTTTGTTATTTTTATAAAAATAAAATCCTGCTAGTTGTCCAAAACTCTTGGTACAAATACTATAGATTTTCAAAGCAATTTCAAATTAAATTTTGTGTTTGGTGTAAATGCACTATTAAGCATTTTGAACTACTGTGACAGTCACAAGACCCATTAATAAGGCAACTCTACAGATATAATGGAATATCTATTTAGTGGTTTCAAAATCACTGGCTAGGCAAGGCTGCAAGCAATCATTTAAAGTCTCATTTATTTAGTGAGCAGTTTGCAACTTACGATCGTTTGAAACTTGCTATAAAAGTGGTGGTTCAAACATAACGACTTTTCTCGCACTTCGAATTGGGTATAGTTGTAACGTACAAACAACATATTTCCAACCCAATACTATCTATCTCTCATGACGGACATCCTCTTCACATACATATGTATGTACATATATAATTTGCAATTGTAAAAGTTATTACACACACAGTTACGGCCTACCTTCTCACAGCAATCTAACACACTACTTATATATACTAGACCACGACGACAGACAAATACTAAACTATGACTGGTTTTTCAATGCATTCGTTTTCGGAGTACTGTTATGTTTACTTTTAGAAACAATTTACACAATGTCCTTTATGACATCGCTTTTTGTTTGAAGATGAAGTGTGTAGTGAAGAAGAAAGCTTAAACAATAAGCCCCGCTTCTTAGTTTTTATGTCTTTATTCAACGTCGTAAAAGACATCGTATGTATTGAGCCTAATTTAAATTTTTCAGCGCCATGTTTTTTTATCGCTATGTTTTTTGTACCACCAAAAAGAAATATGAAAAAAGTATTTCTTTCGGCGACTACCTCTCAGCAGTCGTCTGGCAAAAGCTCTGAGAGTAACTAATTGCCATGAACAAGCTTCTCAAATCTGTCGTTCGGAATCGACTTTAAACTGTAGGTCCCGGTACTCATGGATAAAAATTAACACACAAAACATGAGTGCTACGAGAAGCTAGGCCGTAACCCTGACACAGGGTTGTAGTAGCCAATTATGTATGTATGTTCTGTCAATAAAACTGATATAAAATACGTTGGAAATTTTTTAAATTTCTTTATACTTTTAACCGGCTTTGAAAATGTAAAATGTTGAAGAATATTTCTAGTATACAAATACGTATCAATACGTTTCATTCAATACCAAGTATACCTACTATTAAAGTAAAAATATAGTATCGTTTCATCCCTAATTTTAACTTCAATTACAAGTCATCTTAAAAGTAATCAAATTTATTTGAACTTCAACGGATAAATAGAATGTATTGTTACGAAGAAATAATCGTTTAATGCAAAATCGTCTTCACATTCCTTTAAATTAATATATTAGCACTTAAGTAATATACATAAATGTTTCAAAAACAAAATACACGTAGAACAATTGAGTATTTTTATAATTATAAATCATTACAATAACAAAAAAAAAAAAAAAATTGAAAATTGTAAATGAAATTGTTGTTATAGAATTATTAGAGAGAGACTTTGTTAATTATAGTAATAATCTATTACTATATTATTATATATTATATACAATTTTTAATTTTATTCTTCTTTCAAAACAACATCCTAACATGCTAACTGATGTTCGTATATGAGCGGCAACTTTAAAATTTCGCAATACTATTAAAACTGTAAAATCGTAGTCGTATTTTACTTTAACAGAATCTGGCCTCTCAGAGCATATTTTTTGCATTGAAATAGAGGGTCATTTTTTCTATTTAATAAAAAAGAAACCTATTTGGTTAGTATTGAAATAAAATTGTATGTTCTATACTTGTACTTGTACACACATTTACAAACTTATTTTCAATCAAACATAAAAAGATACTCTATTTATGTAATAGAAAATGAAATTTCTCTTTCATTTGAAATTCTATAAGTGCATGAGTGAAGTATGACAAGGTTTTTCCAACGTATTTCATCAATGAAAAATTCAAATCAGTCGCTCTATTAATCCATATACTATTTTTTCATTAAATTAATGTCATATGGAATGAAATGGAAATCACATCTTTTTACACGGTTTTTTTTTTCTTTATACAAATGAAGGCTGTACGAAAAGAACTGTCAGAAATAATAAAATGAAATTAAAATTGAATTGAGGAATCAAACAGATTTGATGATTTTTTTTAGTTTTTGCTTTCACAGCCTTTATTATGCAATTAAGAATTTATAAATTAAAATTTATTTGGGCCCATTTTGAAAATGACCGATGACCCATTTTGAATATGATGATAATGGGTCTTGCATTAAGCGCTTTATGTCTTTAAATTTAAATAAAATAAAGATTGTGCAATATATCATTTAAAACTTTTATTCCGTTGAAAGTTTTATTGATTTGATTATTTGTGAAATATAATATCATTTTAATGTCGACCATGTCTTCCTTCCAAATTTCCACGACTCTGGTTCATTCATTCAAATTGATTAATACATTTTGAATTTGACATATGGCATGGGTTATTTTGGGTTGGAGGAATGCTATAGTATGTTGTTTATTCTCATACACCTGCGATTTAAGAAAAATACCCAAAAATAATTCTATAGGGATCAAATTGCACGATATTTACGCTCAGTTCACATCACCTCCATATGAGATAACCATTCGCTCATTCCGCTTCTACAGAATAGAACATCCACAGAAAGAATTATTGATGATATTCTTTCAATTAACATGTCAATTAAAAACAATTTTTGTTTTGATTAAATAATTAATTGGTTTGATTAACTTTTTAATGTTTTCTACAACTTTATTTTAAATACCTCTAATTAATATTACAATTAGCTTAATTGGTAGCTTTAATTTGTTTACTGGTGAAAAAATAAGTAATTTTTTAATAGGTATCACAAAATTTTTAATTGAAACACATTTTTATTTTTTTCTGTATCCAATGCGGCATGAGCAGTATGGCACTGAGCGCCGTCTTATCGAAACCACATAGCGTTGGCGTCCAGATTATTTAATTCAGACTAAAGAAAATACGTAATCATCGACCTATAGTTCTCGCCATTGGCAGTGATGGTCTGTCACTAACATTGGTTCTTGGAAAAGTATAGACTGATGATATCATCAGCCCAAAACCCGAACCAAACAATAACGTTTTCTATTTGCATTGGCGCTCTTCTATCTCATGTTGGTTTGTACCCCTTTAAATTCAACAATTTTATTTGTTCATGCAGCAATTCTTTCAGAATTATACCTCATCGCTAAAGATAATTTTGTAAGAAAATTTTTTCGATGTTTTCCGAATAGAACACCCATTTTGAAAAAAACAGTGTATCTGTGGTGGTTTGTCACCACACACCAAATAATTGATAACTAATTTTATAGCTGTATTTTTAACAAGAAGGCCGTTATCAACTGTCAACACTTGGAAGCTCCTATTGGAAAATGTATAAATTTGCAAAATTCGGATGCTGCAAAAATTGTTTGAACTCCATCTAAAAAATAAATCTGGTGTACTTAGTGTTTCCTTTACAACTTTCCTTCTCTCTCTCTCTCTGGTAATTAAGTTGTACATGTATTGCAATATTTATTTGCTATTTTGCTTACTGGTTGGTTGCTGAAAAAGTGTTGCATGATTCTTGACAACCTACAAGTTTCTATTGCTCGTTTTAATAATTGACTGCCTGCTTTGCTAAAGTTGTGTGTGGCTGTGTAAGCTTTAAGCATTTGTTAGTTATTGCCCCACAAAACGTTGTTTGTTGTTCAAGCAACAAATAACAAAAACAAACAAGTGTAAAACAACTTAGTTTAGATTGCGTTGGATAAGGCTTAAAACAAGACCAAATATGAGGTGGCTAAAAGTCTATGTAAATTTTACTAATTTTAATGTAAATGTATAAGACGGGGGGGATATGCTTTCTTCTATACAGACATGTCAAAGTATTAAATCATTGTGGAGCTAAAAGAAAGTGTTTTTAAGGAAAAATTAATGTAGTTTAGCTCTGGTCTAATTAAGTCATTTAACAACGAAAAAGAAATTAATTAACAAAATCTAATTGAGACTCGAACTGGGACTTCTAGATCATTAAAGAAAGAGTTATCATGGTTCGTAAAAATAGCAACTTGTTCCACTTATGCAAAACTAGTATTGAAAAGAAAGCAAGTTCCAATTAGATAGAGGCTTTATGAAAAAATGGAGTTTCTTCAAATGGAACCTTGAAGCAAAGAAATCAAAACCATTAACCACTTGATTCTAATAGATCTAATTTCATAGTTGTAGTTTAGAAATAAAATTTGAACATGAACGACATATGACCAGAGTCAAAAATTAATTAGATTTAGTAGAAATAAAAATGCGCATTTGCTAATTTTAATTTTTCTACTGAGATTTTTGCATAAAAGAGCTTTGCAGCTTAAAACTCTGTCTTAGGCATCTGTGGGCTGTGTACTCGTATTATATGGACATATTTTTTTAGTTGCGGTAAATATAACTTGAGTAACAGTTACTTATATTTAAGGCCATTAATCTATGTCAGTAGCAATTGAATTGGGAATAAGAGAGAAAGAGAGCAAGACAAAGAGAGAGTAAGTGTACATTCAGCATAAGTTAAATAAAATTACAACTACAGCACTATTATTAGAAACAATATCAGCCTGGCCAAGAGCAATGGCAACAATAATCTACAACAAGCAACGACAACCACTACTATACGTGTTTTGTATAAATTTGTGTTTGTTGCTTGAAATTTCTGTTGCTGTTAATTTTGTTCTGGTTCTGCTGCTGTCACATCACTAATTCATAAGATTTGGTTTTTAATTTTTTTTTCTCTCTAATTCATCTTATTTTTCTATGTTCTTTATTTATTTTAAATGTTTTTCTTGCCTTGGTAAAGCTTTGCTTTTGATAGGCTTTTTTATGCTGAATGTGTTTTTTGTGTTTTTCCTCTTTTTGGTTGATTTATATAATTTCTATTTATATTTACATTTGTGGTCCTTCGGCTTTAACATAACTTTTGCAAATTTGTGTGTTAGCGCTGTGTGTGTGCGAGTGCAAGAAAGAGCGAGTGTTTGCATGTGTCCATTTGTCAGAAATCTGGGTCAAATAAATAAATTAACATTTCTTCACTTTTATGTTTCTATTTGTGTGTATGTGTGCGCCTGTGAGAGAGTATATATTTTAATATTCATTTAGTTGTTGCTATTTTTTGTTAAAGTTCGTTTAGCTTTTTTTTTATTTAAATATAAAACAGTTGGTTTATCATGTTGAATATTTTACTTTTCTTTTAGTATTGTTTTATTTAAATTTTTCACATCACACACAAATACACATAAATAACGTACATTCAGTTTAGTTTCAACTATAAGGGTATACGGGGCCTGTGCCAATGCTCCCTTTTTTATATCACAAGGGCCCCCGAGTATTAGCTTAAGTAAGATATTACGTCGTAATGAGAGTAATGTTATCTAAACAGATTAAATATTCACAGAAAGAGGCATTACTTTCATATGGAATAACTGTTATAATAGTAAAATGTGTACCTTAAAAAATCTGGAAAAAAAATATTTTTTGAGACCAATACTTAGGGGTAAACTAATACTATTGCACATTGTATTGGAATTTTTGAAAAGGACAGTAGAAATATACTTTTTTTTTATATTATTATTAAGCACCTTAGAAATGAGACAAATTGCTGTGAATTGATCATTCAAAGGCCAGTGTTATACCTTCAGCCTTGAATTACAAACAGAAATTGGGTCATCGTTGGATGTTGATTGTGTGGTGAGTGCGTTCGCTAAGTAGGTGTAGCTGTTATCTGCTACTTCCATCAGGTGGCGCTTTTCTCCTGATCATTCTCTTTTTTTTTTTTTTTTTTTTTGTTGACATTGTTTAAGGTGGAGTAGAGTGGAATGTTGGGGAGCGGTTTCTTTGTAGATGGTATTCTCTTTTAATTTTTCACCTCTGCTTGGATTGGAACCTTGGCCGTTGGAGTTTTTGTGCGAGCGCTCTAACCACTATATAGCGCACCCCCCAGATTAAAAATCTGTAAAAATTGGTACTTTATCTATTTTAAAATTCAACCAGCAAGTGCTACGAAAAAGCATTAAAACATTCTTTTTGTGTAAATTTTACACAAAATCTTTTCCAGCAGGACCAAACGGATATTATCGTAATAATGTACCCAAGGTATTAAAATTATTTAATTTTTTGTAAATGGTTGGCTATAGTTCTCAAAATATATTCAGAATGCCTGCTGAAAATAGAGCATTATTGGTGGAATATATATGATAGAAAAGATTTATTTGCCTAATGTGCATAACAACAATTCTTGGTATTATATGAATTTTCAAACTCAAGAAAACCTGAAACCTCTTTCAGTACGTATAATAAATTCGTGTTTAACTTTTTACTGGCTTCAACACTTTTGACTACGTTTTTGATTGTAATTTAATCCTTGAAGATTTTTTCGAATATACGGCAGTATGTTACTGGAAATGTATTGCAAAGATAATAAAAATTATAACATACGAGTATAAAAGTTATATGCCAGCTGGGCAGCCAAACTCTATTATGCCCTTGGGCCCCGGACTACCTTAAGACGGCCCTGCGTATGCTTTTCTTTTTAGAAAATTAAAGAAATTATTTTCTTGATATCATCAATGTTTACAAATATTTTATTTTTCTGTTTGTATTAAAGTGAACAAATAATATTATTGTAGTTCACTAAAGGAGGATATTAAAAGAATATTTGATATACGCCAATTTAATCCTTTACTGATCCTTGTGATATGAATGTGTAAATGTGTTTTAGGACAAGATAATTTTGTAAATAAATATTTATCAAATATTTTCTTAAACAGCTTAATACAATTAGAAGGTTAAATAGTATATTATTAAACTATTATTTACTAACTGTTTACGTACGAAATGCCCCATATGGGTGTTCAGTCAAAGCTCAAACTTTGACATTTTATTTTGTTTATTAATTCGTCTGTTTTTGGCGCCAAAATTATACATACTTATTTTTACATACATAAATCTGTATTACATATTTTGATTTATTAGTGTGCAAACCCCCGAACTACACGTAAGTGTCCCGAAAAGAATAAAGAAAAATTAATTTAAGAAAAAACTAATTAACCCCTGTTTCTTTTATATTTTACTTTTTTCACATATGCAAATCGGCCCTTTTTTTTTGTTATTCATCTTGAGAGATATTTCATAATAACATTTTTTGGTCCATTCGATCCAGATATTCAAATCCCAGTGGAATATTTTTTCAAGAACCTGCCGAAACCCGAAGACTTCAGCCTACATTTTACAGACAATATACATAAGTATACATATTATACATTGGCGGTGCCTGAAAATTAAATTAAACCCAAATCCCTTGCAAAGAAAAATAAGGTAAGTCATTTGTAAATGTTACAAGTGATTTAAAGTTTTTTTGTGATAAAAAGTGTTGCGATTAAAAACAGTGTCAGTGTGTGTGCATAAAGGCAAAATTAATAATAATAATAATAAAAATAAAATAGAATGCATTTTTTGTAGCAACAACAAATAATTGTAATGAATTTCTGTGTAGAGAAAACTAAAGTAAAAGCTTTTAACAACCCTAAACCAGTGATTTTCAAACTGTAGTGTTTCTTTTTAGTTTATTTTATTTGAGCATAAAATTTAAAGAGTACGTGATTAAAATTAAAATAATAATAAAAGTAGATGGATAAAAAGACATTTACTTTTGTTATTTTTTATTGACAAATAATATAAAAAGAAATTAAGACATTAATTATTTAAAAGCTTTACTCTCTCGTATGTGATCGAAAGTGTTGTTGTTGCTTGTGTATTGTTTTTGTTTCTCTAACATTTTGCCTTTAATTTGTAACACACATTACATTAGTGATGCTCTCTATGCTCGAGTAAACGAATAATATAATTATCCGATTGTTTTTTTAATAACTTTTGAAAATTTACGCGTTTTATTTTTTAATACATTCAGAATAAACTGAAATAATAGCAAAAAGGAATATTAATATTATTTTTTATTATTGTTTATTTCGAATAATTTCATTATTGAATGTGCGACACTTATTTAACTACGGGTTTTGAAATATTTTTTTTCGTATATTCATAATTTGATTTATGATTGTCTATTTACGTATATTACCTTTGTTTACTTCTCATTTATATACGAACCCGATGAGAATCTAGTGTACTTTTTATATTATTATATACATATATATTTTTGTATATATCGGTAAAGTTGATAAGATAAGCCCCTATTTGTTAGATTGTTTATTTGATTTTATCCACACTAGATATCCGGTTTTTTATTTCTTTTCAATACATTTTTTTTCATATACACATATTATCGTTGCCCGTTAACGAATACCACCTATTTTCCTTAATACCATTTTTATTATTGAAAATTATCATAATTGTCTACTCACTCCCTGTTTTAATTAAATAAAAAAAAAAAAAATGTCAACGATAAATGAACTTATCAGAAACGGTGATCGTTTGGCAGAATTTGAGGCTTATGTTGGAGATATCCCTCCAACAGATCATAGCATTCGCTCTCTGGGAATGCATGAGAAGGAATTACACCGTTTATGGGAGGCAGTTAGGGGAACATATGACTCTTTACTAATTGTCGCTGAGGATAATCCTAAGATGGATATTGTAGCGGTGAAGTCGAAATACAGGGCGTCGTATGATACCTATGTTCGAGGTGTCTCCCTCATTTCTGACCATTTGGATCAGTTACAGGATACCCTAAAAAACAAGAAAGATCAAGAGCGTGAATTTATTCCCTCGGCCCATTTGCCTCCGTGTGAAATAGAACCTTTTTACGGAGATTATCTGAAATGGCCTTCATTCCGCGAATCATTTAAGGGCATGGTTGGCGAAAATGTACTACCTTTTACAGTACACCAAGGGTGAGCCCCATAAAATGATTCGAACCTGTCCATTGACTAGAGATGGTTTCCCTATAGCCTGGAAAAATCTAATGGACAGATATGAGAACAAACGCGTTCTCATTAACGCCCAGTTAAAAATTCTTTTTAATATTAACCCTATTACCCGTGAAGCTGGGCCTAGTATTAAAGAGCTTCAGAGAACCATCAATGATTGTATTACTAATCTTTCATTGCTTGAAGTGAAAACTGACAGCTGGGACGCTAGGGAATTCGCGAAACCGTGCTTTGACCCAATTCAAGAGAAATGAGACTCGACTTTTACGCAACCCTGAATTAAAGGACCAGTATGACAAAGTGGTCCGCGAATATATTGAATTGGGACACATGAAGGAGATTGACCCCTGCACCACGAAAGATATTTCATATTACCTACCCCATCACGCGGTTTTCAAACCCGACAGCCTAAGCACTAAACTTCGTGTTGTTTTCAATGCTTCGAGCCCGTCGTCGAACGGCGTGAGCTTGAATGATATATTACATCCTGGGCCTGTACTGCAGGCAGATCTGACCGTTTTAATACTCCGATGGCGACTTTACCGTTTCGTATTTAATGCGGATATTGAAAAAATGTATCGACAGATTTTAGTCCACCCTAATCATACCCCATTTCAGCGGATTCTGTTCCGTAAAGACCCCTATAATGAAGTCAAGGAGTTTGAGCTTAATACGGTCACGTTCGGAGTGAACTGTGCGCCGTATCTTGCCATTCGTACTCTCCTTCATCTGGCCAGTGAATGTGAAGCTCAAAATCCCGCCGTATCCGAAATTTTGCGAACTCAAATGTACGTCGATGATGTGCTCGGTGGTTCCCATGAACTGAATGATGCAATCATACGTCGTAATGATCTAATAAACGTTCTTTATTCGGCTGGTTTTGTTCTTCGAAAATGGACTGCGAATCATGGACGTTTATTAGAAGATTTACCCGAAGAATATCTGTTAACAACAGATTTCTTAAAATTTTCTGATACGAGCACGACAAAAACACTGAGCTTGCGATGGAATGCCGATTCAGATAGTTTTTACTTTAGACTTATAAAGCCACCAAATAAGGATTTGATTACGAAACGTGCTGTCTTGTCCGAGATAGCAAAGCTATTTGACCCCGCCGGATGGCTTTCTCCTAAAATTGTCGTTGCTAAGATGATCATGCAACAAATATGGAAGGACAAGACAGAGTGGGATGAGAGTTTAAACCCAATAACTCTTAAAAGGTGGCAGGTTTTTTTGAGTGATTATCCGCAAATTGAAAAAATTAACGTTCCAAGATGGGTTAATTTTCACCCCGATCATGACATAGAAATTCATGGCTTTTGCGACGCCTCTGAGAAGGCATATGCTGCGGCGTTATACTTACGTGCAATATCACCCCATAATGAAATAACCTGTCATCTATTGGCGGCAAAGACGAAAGTAGCGCCGGTGAAATGCGAGACTTTACCCCGTTTAGAGCTTTGTGGAGCTATATTGTTGGCGAAAATGGTGGACGCACTGTGCAACCAAATGAAATTGGAAAAACTAAAAATTCATTTATGGACTGATTCCACCATCGTATTATCTTGGTTTCAGAAACCCCCCTGTCATTGGCCTACTTTTGTTGCTAATAGAGTTGCGTTCATCTTAGAAAAAGTCGGTGTTGAAAAATGGTCTCACGTTGATTCTGAAAGTAACCCAGCTGATTTGGCAAGTCGCGGCTCGCAAGCTAAAGATTTGATTGACAATTCTTTATGGTGGCAAGGCCCTAGATGGTTGAGACAACCAGAAGACACATGGCCTCTCACCCCAATTATATACCACACAAATCTTGAGACGAAAACCATAAAGACTCATTTTATCCAGAATAACGATTCAACTGATATACTTGAACGGTTTTCCAGTTTACCCCGTGCCATGAGAGTCATTGCCTATATTTTTCGGTTTTATAATAGAGCACGAAAGTTTGATGTTAACTATGAGTCCTATGTATTTTCCAGATCTGAGATAGTATTTGTGAAAACTCGTTTGACACTTTTATCTCAAAAGGTATATTTACCTGAATATGATCATCTTCTAAAAGGGATCACTTTATCCAGGAAAAGCAAACTACTCTCCTTAAACCCTTTTCTTGACTCAAGTGGAATCCTGAGAGTAAATGGCCGGTTAACTCAGGCTGCGGGCCTGACATACGATGAACGCTTCCCAAAAATTATACCTTATTGTGCTCCTTTTACTCGTTTGTACTTGAGATATGTTCACGAATACTCACTTCATGGCGGAAGTGCGTTACTTATACGTATTGTTAGACGCGAATTTTGGGTCCCCAGACTTAAGAACTTGGTCCGTACAATCGTAAACAACTGCAAGAAATGCGTCATTCAACGCAAACAGTCCAGCCATCAAATGATGGCCGCTTTACCCCCTGAAAGAGCTTCCATTGGCAAGCCATTTGACTATACCGGCGTTGATTTTGCAGGGCCTTTCGATATAAAATCTTACAGTGGAAGAGGTTGTCGAATTTCAAAAGGTTATGTAGTTGTATTTATTTGTTTTGGCACAAAAGCAATTCACTTAGAGTTGACTGAAGACCTAAGTTCGGAAGCTTTTTTGGCTGCTTTTACTCGCTTCATATCGCGCCGCTCAGCCCCTAAACATATGTACTCCGATAATGGAACAGCCTTTGTGGGTGCTGCGAAACTTCTTTCCTGCGAGCGGAAGAAGTTTTTACTTGAATTAAGAAGCAAAGCCATTTCCTTAGATTGTGAAGAGCCTATGGAATGGCATTTTATCCCCCCCGGTGCTCCTCATATGGGTGGCTTGTGGGAAGCTGGTGTAAAGAGCTTCAAAACTCATCTGAAAAGAATCTCCGCTTCACAGAAATTTACATATGCCGAATTTGAGACAATGTTGACTCGTATTGAAGCCTGCTTGAATTCCAGGCCTTTGTGTGCAATGTCCGATAATCCCACGGACTTAATTCCTCTAACCCCCGGTCACTTCCTAGTCGGACGTCCAATACTCGGACGGGCCGAACCCGATCATTCGAGTTTGTCCTTAAGTTTGGCTAACCGATGGCAGAAGCTAAAAATTCTTCACCATCAATTTGCTATACGGTGGAAAGAAGAATATTTAAAGGAGCTTCACAAACGCACGAAATGGAAATTCCCTGAGAAGAATTTATCATTAAATGATTTGGTGGTCATTCGTCAGGACAATCTTCCCCCTAGTTTATGGAGATTAGGCCGTGTTGTAAAGGTCTACACTGGTCAGGACTCTAAAGTCAGAGTAGCTAAAGTGAGAACAGCTTCAGGCATTATTACCCGCCCAATTGTGAAGCTAGTTCTCCTTCCTAACTCAGAAACTATCTAATGAATTGTTTTTTTTTGTTGTTGTTCCTTTTCTCCTCTAGATTACCCTAATGTCTAAAACAACTGCTCGGTTTGAAGTGCATCGTCCGGATGAGGAGTTAGCAGAACATCATCAGGAGAAGAAAATGGTACCGCGTGAAGAGGCAATGCGTGATTGCCGATTATGCAAGAGTGAACACGCCATTAGAAAATGCCTAAAATAAAGGAAAATGAAAGTCGGTGATCGCTGGAAAGTGATTTCAAGGTATGGATATTGCTTCAACTGCCTGGCCCACTCTCATATGCGGAATAAATGTACAAGCCGAGAAAGGTGCAGAGAGTGTACAGCTGAACATCATACTCTTCTTCATCGATTTAAATCTCAAAAATCCAGCATACGATCAACAGTACACACACCAAAACACAAGGGAGAAACGAAAGAGAGACAACAAAAGAAGAAACCAAGGAGTTAGTTCAAGGGAGAATAATACACAAAACCTACAAAAACAAGTACAACAATTACAGCAACAACTACTAGAACTGCAGCGAAGCTCACAGCAAGTAACCCCTTATGCACATCATTCCAATTCCACTAAAGACGCTGCAACTATCGTTATTAACGTCCAAAGTGGACGTATCTCTTGATACTTGTGTTGTTTTCGAGCCTCTTAATTTTTTTTGCTTTAATTAAAAATTTACTCGACTGAATTTAATATGAATTAATGACAAAAAAAAAAAAAAGTGTCGAATTATAAGTTGAATGAATTTATATTTATATATTTATTATTTTTTTTCCTATTAATATTTTGCGTCAAAAACTTTCCTATTGCACTCGTGCAAGGGGGGCGGAATGTTTACGTACAAAATGCCCCATATGGGTGTTCAGTCAAAGCTCAAACTTTGACATTTTATTTTGTTTATTAATTCGTCTGTTTTTGGCGCCAAAATTATACATACTTATTTTTACATACATAAATCTGTATTACATATTTTTGATTTATTAGTGTGCAAACCCCCGAACTACACGTAAGTGTCCCGAAAAGAATAAAGAAAAATTAATTTAAGAAAAAACTAATTAACCCCTGTTTCTTTTATATTTTACTTTTTTCACATATGCAAATCGGCCCTTTTTTTTTGTTATTCATCTTGAGAGATATTTCATAATAACACTAACTATTATTTAGATGACTTTTTTATCGCAAAATTTTAATTTTACTTGTTAATATTTTTATAGCGTAAGTTTACACGTAGCAAGATTTTTAACTAAACAGTTGGCGATATTGTCCGCAAATAAAAATTCTTGTTAATTTTTTATGACCCAATTAACTATTAATCAAACCTTTTTATAACAAAAAAAAAACCATTTTATGTTGCTCTTCCTTGTTTTTTTTTAATATTTCTGATTAAGATAAGGACTTTAAAGAATGAACAAAAATGAATGTTCACTTACAACAAAAGAAGAAAATGAAAACACTTTAAAATATTTATTTCAATTATTTACCCAACAAAAATTCAACGCAGGATCAGTTTTATTACACCATTTGTTGCAGCGGCAGCACTTTTAGCCCTCACACACGTAGGGAAAGATGCATAACAATATGCTGAAGCAGAAACTAATTAATTAAACCAAAAATATTTGATACATGCCACATGAGTCCCTGTGAGCATTAAAGGTACACGAGTATTAAGTAGAGTAAATAGGGAAAACAAAAAAATGCAATAAAAATGTGTGCGCGTGGTAGACCAGAATGACAAAGTCATGGTCATAAGGTTTGTGTACCGAGAATATGTTTTGACTTAAGAACAGTGCTATCCAAAGAAATTGTGAATAAAATTTGTTTTCCATTGGATTGTATGTTTTTATTCATAAAACCATTTGCTCTGTGGCCCTTGAGCTTGGCTATGGCCAGCCATGCTTTAGAACCCTACTACAGCTGTAACACTTTCATCATTCATTTTTACTATAAATGGCACAACATACCATTTCTACTGCATTGTACTTATATACTCTTCTTGCATTAAGTATGTTACAGTAGTAAATACACTGAAGAAAATTTATTTAAGTTTTTGTTTCTTGCATTCTCTCTACAAATAATAAAAACTAATGCAAGCCTTGTAATAAATTAACAAATAATGATCTTTACGACAGTAATTAAAATTCTCCTCCAGTTTTTAAATTGAATTAAATGAAATGAGTTTAAAAAACATTTCATCAGCTGAAAGTTTGACGCCATACCGGTTTTTAAAACAAAATGAGTTCATATGATGTTGAAAACAACAATGTCTTATATCCTGTTCATATGCGCCAGCTCTAACATCATCGCTCTCACTTTAGACCGTGTATATGGTATTTAAGTAAAGGTTTCTACGAAAAAAGAACGGAATAGAACAGATCAATATTTACACCATCTATCTGGTTACTTATAAAACTCTTTGATGAAATACGAAACGAAGAAATATATATGCAAATTCTAAAAAGGGCCGACCAGAAATTAGATATGAAATGTACAAAAGAATTTTTTTATAAAACCAGCAGCATCCATGAATGCCGGGACTTGCAGTTTAAAGTAGACTCCGAACTACAGATTTAAGAAGCTTGTTCATGTCAATCAGTTATTCTCAGAGGTTTTACCGGAAGATTGCTAAGTGCTGGTCGCCGAAAGAAATATTTAATCATATTCCTTTTTCTTTCAAGATGTTAGAGAAGGGGTTTGAACCTAGACCTCTTGACTTTCTTTCTTTTACTTTTAAAAAATTTGTGTTGCATTTTTTTATCGCTAAATTTGTTCACTCCTTTTATAAATATAAAAAAAAATTAAATAGAGAGAAGAAAACAACGGTAACTGATGATTATTTCTTCTTTGTTCTTTTATTGAGAGCAATACTCAGAGGAAAACCCCTACTGATAATGTGCATTGTATTGGAAATTTTTGGAAAGTACAGTAAATATTTTGTTCTTATATTATATTATTATTATTAAGCGCCTTAGGGATGAAGCAAATTGCTATGAATTGATCATTCAAAGGCCAGTTATAGCCTTGTGTGGTGAGTGCCTTAGCTAAGTAGGTTTACTTTCATCTGCTACTTTCCAATATGTCAAGGTGGAATAACGTGAAATGTCAATGAGCGGTTTCTTTGTTGATGGGCTTTTTATTTTTAAATTTTAATTTTGAAAAAACGTCTTACTAACTTTATTCTAATTTTTCAAGTTTGCTGGGATTTGAACCTGGGCCGTTTAAGTTTTTGTGCGAGCGCTCTAACCACGATACTATTAATAAAACCTAAAAGTTAACGAATAAAAAAACAAAAGAAAAGTGGAATTGAATACCGTTATATGTTTTGAGTCTCGATTGAATATTATCTAGAGTTGCATTTCTTTTCTCGCTATTCCCTCTATATTCCCTGTTATACTTGTTTTGTTTCTATTATTTTAAATTCCAGAAAATCCCTTCTGCTCTTTAGCTGTCTACAGACTTTAAACAATGACAGTAACATTCGCTTTTATATATTTATAAGATTAGAAAACCAAATTTAGCGTTTCCATTATTATTTCCAAATTAGCTGATATTGCGATAATTTTGTTTCAAGGCATCAAAAAGATATTTGACTCTATTTAAATTTTAAGCACTGTATTGTATTCATAAATAGTTTTACTAGATGAATATGCTCATAAAGTATGTTAATATGGTATGAAAACGATAGTAGTAGAACTACATATTTCTGATAAGAGCAATAAAACAAACAAACAAACCAAAAAGAAAAACTAAAAAACAAAAAAAAAAACAAAAAATTGAATTTTACCGCAACCAAATAAGCATTGTTCTGCACCATCAACCTGTCAGTTTGACATAAATGGAATGCAATGAAGGCCTGACAGAACGAAGCAACAACAGTTTTATTCTTGCCCTCAAAGAACTATACCTCAAAGTGAACATACATGTTTACCCTTCCAGACTCTTCTAAAGGACAAACATTTACTAGGGTTGTAATATGTATGCATATACTCGTAACATACATACATACTCGTATATACTTATGTTCCCTTAAATGCATTTTTATTTTAATAAGGCATATATATAAATTTGTCGAGTATAATTAATTTTATGTTACCTTTAGTTTTACATTGCAAGACTGAAAACATTTTATTTCAATTCTGTTTAATTTAATTTACTTTTTCTGGCAACGGAAACCTGACCCGTATGCAGCCATTACTGACAACAATTTAAAATTTGCCTGTTATAAGGTATAAAACAAAGGAGAAAATGCATTAAATTTAATAGAAAATAAAGTTAATTAATTAAAAAACAAAGTCACATAAAAGGCATGGTTTTCATTTAATGGAAACAATTTTAATGACTTTTCGTAGATTGTTGTCATTCTTATCGTTATCTTCTCTTATATCCCTCTGGTTAATGTCCTTTTCGCGGCTGCTAAATAAATTTAAAGAAATGTAAACAAACACAGCAGAAGGAGATAAATAAGCCTATAAACACATACTTTCCATTAAATGTGCACAAGGATACGTACAAAATTTTCCTCAAAAGCCACTGGGACAGAATTAAAAAAAAAAATTATAAGAAAGGGAAAATCGGCAACAGTTTCTGTTGTTTGTTACACAGACTGACCACCTTATAAAATCTTTATAACAATATAGCCTGAATTTAATTGCGTATTTTAAGGTTTACAGTATGTAATTTTAAATGAACGCTCATTACTATGAATATAAAGTAATAATACTACACAGATAGCAACAAATATAAAAAATGTATTTATATCAAACAGATATTTTGACATCACATTTACACATCATATCTTGCGTAAGGATATGTGCTTATAAAATTCATGTGTATGTGTGCTTTAATATAAAGATAAATCCCCATTGGTCAGTGCATTAAGGCCTCCACGACGACGTCTGTATGACACAACACATACTGCTTACTTACAGCAAATTTTCAACGAAATTTTCAAGCAAAGGCCACAAAACTCGTGCACAACAATCTGGCACACAATGTCGAGTGATTGATCCCAATTTTTCAGAATATTACCCAGTTTTTTTGTATTGAGCTTCTAATTCAAGAAATAAAAGATTTATAAAATGCTGGTCACGGCAAAACAGCCAAAAACAATGTTGAAAGTAGCAGATAAGAGCTAAACCTACTTAGCGAAGGCATTCACCACACAACCAACATGCAACGATAAGGCAATTGCTGTCGATCATTCAAGGGTGAAAGTATAACTTTGGCCTTTGAATGATCAATTCACAGCAATTTGTCTCATTCCCAAGGCGCTTAATAATATAAGAAAAAAAATATATACTCTCCTTTAAACAAAAAATTTCAATGCAATGCACAGCATCAGTAGGGATTTGCCCCTGAGTATTAATCTCAATAACAAAAAAAAAAAATAAAAAATTAAAAAATTCGTTAGAATTTTCAGTCAAAAGAGAAGAAACATATCCCATTTGGCTCTGTCTTAAAGACATTCTCGAGGATGAGTGCACGACAATAGTCTATCCTGCACGACGCAGAACAATTCGTCAACGATATTTTCAAATAAATGTCTCAAAAATCGTGCACGACTGGCTGAGCGCAATTTCACGGAGCTTGTAGTTGACCACACATTGTATAAACTATGCAAGCTTGTCGTCAATATTTGATTTAACATCGAAAACGTCAAGGAAATTTACTACAAAATATCGTGTTCGAACACTTCCTAGAAGTTTTCGACAACCGTTAGTGACATATTTTAAAGACATCCTTCACGATAATGTCATTCACAAAATCTATTTCCAATAGATTGTGAGAGAATTCTGATGAGACCTTCGTAGAGGGCGTCGAAAACTCACTTAACAACTGTTAATTCTTATAAAGAAACCAGTTTTAAGATCTCAAGATTTACAACATAAATAGATTACAACCAATAAGTGATTACAATTAAGAATTCACGAAATAAATGATTACTACCTTTCTTTGAATATCAGGCCACAGGTATGCACACACCCTGGAATAAATGCATGCCGAAATATAAAACCATTTCATTTTCTTCAGTGAATAAAGTAAATATATGAGTATACATACAATACGTATATATATTATTTTAATTTTTCAAGATTGTAGATATAAAATATTAAAATATCTTGGATTCAGTAAATGAAGAGCTCAAAAGGATAAAAAGTTATTATTGCGAATACGATATTAACGTAGTTGTAATGTTCTCAATGGTTTACTTTAAAATATTTGTTTATGACTACATCCGTAGTCTCAAATGGCAAAGGCTGAAATATAGTAAAAGCAGTTCAATTGTGGCTTAAATAAAATGAAACAAATTTTTTAAAAAAGAAGCTGAAATCAGAAATGTAATATTAAACAGAAAACAACAATAAATAAATTTTAACAATTGACATATTTCGGTTAAGATGTGTATTAAGTTCTTTAACATTTAAAAATAAATTTGTCTCTTTAGCAGTTGGCTGTCATTTATATATAATTTGTAAAACATTTTTTAAAGACTTTAACCAATACGAGTATGTACATCTGTATGTAGTGCAGAAACAATTTTATATAAACACACTACCATAAGATATCCTTATAAACGACTCGATGCTTTGAGATGAGTATTATTATTTTATCAACAAATTAAAACATAAAAAATATGCAAAGATAAGTAAAAAAAAATTATGTCTGGCATTAAAAACTCTTATTTTAAACTCTCATTGTATGACCACGCACACTTGTGAAATTTCCCAGCTCACCATAGCAGTCCCTGCAAATAATAATTGGTTACATGGTCCAATTTTTGTGAAATGGACTACTTACAAATATGGTCCAATGTAATGCAGACATGGACCATGTTATTGACAAACAACAGCTTATTGCTTTACCACAAGTGTTCGTGTTTAATATTTTCATACATTGTTGCCAGTAATCGTACTAAGTCTTTAATGAAATATTTTACAATGGCAACTCTGTTTCCATATGTTTATTTTAGTAGGAAATTTTGTGTATATGATGTATGCGTATATTAAAAGAATACAAAAATCATTAAAGTGAAAAAATAAAGCGGCAAAATAAAATTTAAAAAATTATAATTTTAAAGGTTTACAATAGGTAAAATTGTTAAATATAAGAAAAGTTAAATATGAAGTGTAGTGCATGTCATAAAAGGCGGTTAGTAAAAGAAAACAAAGGAAAAATATTTAGAAAGATTAAGTGATGTTAACGGTGCAATGTGATTAAATTGAATGTGTAAGTGAAGAATTAATTAATAATCAATCTGCTAGGGTCGAAATTTCTGATCAGGAAAATTTAAGTGAAAAGCAGAACTTCAATAAAGAATATGCGAGAGCTCTTGGCAATCCTGAGAATGGTGTGGATGTGCCTTTATCTCCAAGTACGCTTTTGGAAAAGACTGCAACAGCTTCAAGAACTTCGTTTGTGCATCCCGGTCGGAATATGCATTTCGGAATAGAAAATAATTTTTTGAAGGCGGCACATTTATTACTAAATTACCATGAAGTGCTCTGTGATATTAATATCGATGGCTTGCCTATTTCCAAAAGCTTCGGCTGATTTTAATTAAAGTCGTTAATATTAAAAATATAAAAATATTTCCCGCTGGTGTATTTGTGGGCAAGCAGAAACGTTATGATGTTACCTAATTTTTAGAACAATTTGTAAAAGAAGTTTCGCATTTGCAACAAAATGATACACAAATGGAAAGCAAAAAAATTATATATAAAATGAGTATATGATTTTTTATAAATAAAAATTTAAAGCAAAAATTTCGTTTCTGTACAGTTTTTTTCTTTTATCACGTAGTTTAAACTACCTCTGTGGAGTGCTCCATGGATTAGTTAATGGAGTAGTTTTTTCCTCTAGTGTGCTCCATGGGGTAGTTTTTGGGTTAGTCCGTTGGGTTACATGGTCCAGTCCCAGGACATCGCAATGCTAAATGGACCATGTTTTTTTCATACATTTGGGTTAGTTTTGGACTAGTCCTACTCCTCTGTGGAGTACTCTCTACATGCCTGTATGGAGTACTCGCATTATCTGCAGGGAGTGATGTCCACTACTACATAAACACACTTGCGCTTGTGTATGAAGCAGAGAAAAGACTCTGCTTACTTCTACCATAAATGGGAATGTTTGAATTACTTTCTGTTTACAACTTCTTAATTATTTCTTCATAATTTTAAGTAAGGTACGTAATCGATTGTCCGATAGACATATGACCGATCTATTAAGAACAAAAGAGTACCGAGGTCACATAGATTTGAAGGAAATAATGATTAAATTATTTCAGTTAAATAATGATACACAAAATTTGCACTATCCATCCCTGCACTATGTTAGAGAGAAGCTAAAATCTGAAAAGAGCAAGAGTAACAATATTTTTTTTTATTATGTACGTGCTTGACTTCGACGTAAGCAGAATTTGTTTTCCTATCACGCGTTATAGGGAAAGAGATTTTTGGACATCACTGCTTTAAAGCATCCTCAACAATTTCTATATGTCTATAAAAGATAAAACACAGTAATGTGATGATAATGTCACTCAGTATTCCAACTTTGAGAAAATACTTATACATGCATGCGTACATAATTGATGATTACAACTTTGTTTCAGGGGTACGGCCTAACTTCTCGTAGCACCCAAGCTATTTGTGTCCGTTTTAATCCATGGGTACCGGGATACAGTTCTTGTCATGTCAATCAGTTGTTCTCAGAGCTTTTGCAGAAAGATGATGTCAGAGCTGTGGTTTGAAGCTCTTGTCTTGTGAGCCAACACACTAAGCACTAGACTACGGAGACTACATTATTTTAAGGCAATAGAGTACAAAATATCGTACAGAATACAGTTGTTAAGAAAGAAAGTATAAAATTTCCTTAACGACGATTGAATCAACTGGGTTACTTCAATAAACACATTCAAAACAAAAACTACATGCACACAGTCATACATACACTAAGTTAAGTTATTCATAAAGCCTTACGGACGTTTTTAAATTTATGGAATGCAGTAAACCATATCTCTACATTCAAACCACATATTTATTGACTCTTAAACATCTCTAATACTAATATACGTGTACACTTTTCTAATACACCCTGTCGGACTTCTGTGAACTAACTTATTAATAACTGACTTATAGCTAATTTGAAATTGTTGTAGATATTAAAGTTATTATTAAAAACTGAAATAGAAAATAAAATAGAAAAACGAATAAAAATATCAAACCGGTCAATATACCTTTAGTCTAAGGTTTCAACTAAAACGAGGCATATTTTGCAATACACCCATAGTGCCTTTTTTATACACCACAAGTTAACCTATAATGGCTCATCTTATGCTTTACAGAGCATGTGAATATCCACTAACTTGTAGGACATATTGATAGCAAATAATAAAGAGTTAGTATTTATATTCTTGTTCCTGATTAATATCACATAAATTTAAATTTGTTTAAAAATTCAAAAATTCTAAAGCAATTAAGTCACCTTTGGTATTTCGTGTAATATTTGTTCTTAAGATTTTCCAGTCTCGACAATTGCCTTGAGTTCCACAGTGAACCATCAAAGCATACATAGGAAGACTTTTCCGAACCACAGTGTATACAGTGATGAAACAAATAATAGCGAAAAAAGTGAAAATAAGCTTGTAAGAGTTAGAGTTAATTTTTCTACCATTATACGTATTTTTGCTAATACTTGCTATCTTGTTGGAGTATTGCCACTGTCTTGCAAAGAGTAAGTCAACTATCCTATAATGATATGTAATCATAACATCAATGTCTGAACTATTGTTTCATTAGTTTTCTTAAATTGTTGCGTTATTGCTTAAAATTGCACAACTTTTTAATATGTACTCGTAGTATACACCAATACATGATCCCCTAATACAATTTATATTTTTGTATTTTATCCTTCGCAAATAAGTAATTACATATTTTATATGAAACACTTCTATTGTCCCTTCTAGAAGTGTATGTGTATGTTACATTATATTCCTTTTTTCATTTTCATTTTCTTTTACAATTTTTATATTCATCTTTAGTCGATTTTATTGTTTAAACAATTTGTAAGTCATTCCTAATTAAGTACACTTTCATTATATTCTCTTTTATTTGTATTTCATATCTTTTCGATCTATTTTAAGTAAAAGATTAAATAGAATACATTTTTGATAAGGGTCTATGCGAAAATGTCCATTATTTTGCGACAGTCATTAATATGCATTTCAAGATTTTAAGCCACAATACTGTCAATACTAATGCTGTAACTAAGAAGGAGAAACTGTCACATGAAATAATTTAATATTCATTAGATTTCTTTTTTTGTTTACAACAGTTACAGAAAAAAAATAATCCAGATGTTTCTTAAAAGAATAATTTAAAAGAATTACTCATTTAAAATTTATTTCAATATAAAATTTATTTAGTGGAAAACTAAATTTGGTTAGCCCACAATTAAAAATATCTAGACATCTTTTAGAATTTGAATTATTTCATTAAAGATATACTGTCTATAAAATAATTAAAGCTTAAAGTTGTGTTAAAAAATTAAACAACAAATATCTAAAACAGTTCCGTCCAATACTTATACTTTAGTTTGAAAGGTCGTTTTATCTTACATTGACTGGCATTGCAAAAAAGGAGGAAGCATTATTGTTCTTGATCGGCTGTTGTGATGTCATATGTGTGAAAGACCAAAACTCTTTTGTCAAATCTTGTCTTGAATAAAATGTAAACGTTCTGTCTCTCCAAAAGGGTTTTTAAAAAGAGGTATCCTTGCCTTCTTCCATAGGAAGATAAATGCCAGACTCTTCCTTTGCAATTGCCCGGCCCTCTTTAAACGTCATCATGAAGCTCTTGGTATGGAGTTAATACAGTATATCAAATACCTTAATCTGAGAACTAGATGTGAGGGATTTTTTAACTGTAGCCACGTGTGCTTTAGTATTTTCAAAATGAAATGAAATGAATGAAAATGAAATGAAAGGAGAAGAAGGCAAGTAGAAATCATGGCTGATATAGAGAAACACCTTGGTTATCTAAAAATAGCTGTTGATTTAAAATTAGAGGGGAAAATTTATAGTCTTCAGACCCAAATATTTGCATCAGTACCAGTTACACTCTTTCGATGGCAGTGTTAAAATTAAGTGGATCGAATAATGAGGTAAAATCCATGGAGCTGGTTTGTATTTGAAAAAAATAGCTGCAGATATTTTAGAAACTATATCAACAAACTACAGAGCAACTAAAAAGAGCTGTTGATCAGCCTGCAGTGAAAGTTTGATAATGAAACATAATAGAGATTTATACCGCATTAAGATACATAATGTACAGAACAAAGGAGTGGATCCGAACTTTCGAGATGCAGTTAACTATTTCTGAAGAAAACAATAACAAAATTATTGATCATCTTATTAATTTTTTTAAATATGAGTTTAAAACAACGGTACCGAAAGGCTTTTAAATTGTCGAAATATTATAATTATGTACAGTAGTACCACCTTATTAAAATAATTATAAAAGTATCCTAACTTGAAATAGATTCTTGTTATCATAGCAATATTATAGAGCACATTAATATCGTTTCAGTTGAATCACAGTTATAATATTTAACAAGTTTTTTTTCCATTTTATTTATCTATTCAATTGCTTTTAGTCTATCATACTTTCTCTTCTCGATGGGAAGAAGTTTTTATACCAAGGGTTACGCTTAAAATACCTGAAATTTGGAGTAAAAGACGCCTGGAGTTCATTTTCTGCAGCAAGACTAATAAGTATGCATACACGACTCATAGTGTGATATCCTTGCTGCTATATAATGTTATCTAAGTTTTAACTTCCCAAAGCTCTGACAATAATCTCATACGACTATAATTTGAGGTAAAATGAGTTGAATTAGAAATATAAGAAAATATTCTAGCTGTTAAAATTTAGTCGAATCTAAGAACGCTGAAGATACTAATATACAATAAAAAAACTAATTTCACTTATTCACTCTTTTTTTAATATTTATAATTACAAGTGAAATATTTTTCTGAACCGCTGTTTATTAGTTCAGCTTTTACTAGAAAAATTATCTTACAATAGCGCTAGAGTTTGGCTTTTGGCCATTGTTTTTGATAAAAGTTTTCAGTTTATCTTTTCTGACTAAAATTACGGTCTTTAAGTCTTGGGGATTTTCTTTTTGTTAGAAAAACGAAAAAACTACTTGACAACCCTGGTATAAGGGTTTTATTAGTTTTCAGTTTCTTAATAGTTCACTTTCTTTCTTGCAATTTAAAAACTTTAAAATAAATTTTTCTTGAACAGGTTGCTCTGTGTTTTTTATTTTACAATTAGAAACTTTTTATTACTTTGCTTAACTTTCTGTTCGAATGAGTTGTTGCTCTTTTAATTATTATTGTGAATTGTAAATATTTTTCTAAAACTTACTTTTTCTCTGCTTTCTTTATTTATGTTGAGTATTAAGAATAAAAATTTATAATTTGGCATTATTTTATTATTTTTTACATTCACCGTGTGTTTATTTTTTCCATTTTTGCAGTCAGTAAAGAATTATTACATTTTGTCCAGTCCTGGCTCTGACATCTGGAAGCAAAGATATATGTAAAAATATTATTTTGGGCGACTACCTATTAGCAGACTTCTGGCAAAAGCTCTAAGATTAACTAATGGCCATAAACAAGCTTCTTAAATATGTCATTCGGAGTCGCCATTAAACTATGGGTCTCGGTACTCATGGATAAAAATTCACACACTCAACATGGGTGCTGCGAGAAGCTGGGTCGTAATCATAAAACAGGATTGTAAAGACCAATTATGTATGATGTATGATGAAGATAGGTTTCAAACATAAAATAAAGATCGAATTCAAATTCGGCGGTAACTTAAAATTGCAGGTCATATTCAAGTAACTTCATTTATTTGTAAAATTTTATTAATTATAATTAATTATAATTATCTGTATTTTAATTTTTATATTAAAGACAGCATGGTATGGGTTTAGTATAGTGTTGCCAAATTCGTTAATATTTCAGGAAGATTGTGATATTATTGCTATATTTTAATAGTATTTTTACATCCAGCATAGACCAAATCGGTTAATTAACAGTCTATCCAGATCTGAGATATTTATCATTTTTATATATATAATTATGTATAAGAATATGAGTTATATACTTGACTATTGTACGGAATGTACTTATATATACATCACAAGAAACTCTGATGAGCCTTCATAGGCTGAAGTCATAAACATTTACAGTTCACTTGATGTACAATTCTTTAAAGGATGTCACTTATTTGTGAGTGGTCTAGAGATTAGTGTGTTGGCTCTGACATCTTAAAAAAAGAAATATGAAAAAATTATTTCTTTCGACGACTATCTCTCAGCAGTCTTCTGGCAAAAGCTCTGGGAGTAATTCATTGAAATGAAAAAGCTTTCTATATCTGTCGTTCGGAGTCGACTTCAAACTGTAGGTTCTGGTACTCAAGGATAAAATTTAACACACACAACATGAGTGCTGCGAGAAACTAGGCCGTAACTCCGACACAGGATTGTAATAGCCAATTATGTATGTATGTATGTACTTATTTGAGAGTAATTTTTTTAATTGAGAAACAGGCGCTTTGTAATTTTAAACAAATTTGAAAAACTTATTTATTTAAAATATTGACTATATAAGTATGTTCATATAAGTTTACATTTCCTAATTCATAATATTACCTTTCTATTCTATTATGTACACGTCATAGATCACTAGAAAAAAAATCTGACAAAAAAAAGTAGTTGCAAAAGGACATTTAATAATGCCGAAGTTGTTTTATTTTAAACATATCTCAGGCTGGTGTGGTCGAAAAAAAGTACCCCATTAATCATGTCAGAGTCCTAGTTAAATGCTGTGAGAATTTCATGAAGATCGGTCCAGAGGTTTGGTCTCCCATAAGGTACAAACAAACAAACAAATAAACAAACACACATTCAATTTTATATATTTAGATTAATTTTCTCCGCTCATCTAAATATATAAAATTGAATGTGTGTTTGTTTATTTGTTTGTTTGTTTATTTGTTTGTTTGTTTGTACCTTATAGGAGACCAAACCTCTAGACCGATCTTCCTGAAATTTTCACAGCATTTAACTGGGACTCGGGCATGATTAATAGGGTACTTTTTTTCGACCACGCCCATTTCTACGCCCACTTTTTTAAAATTATTTAATTGCTCCCATATAGTTTTTAAAAGATTTACTTCAAATTGTATACACATTATACTCCAGGCGAGGTATAAATAAACATTTCTTACGCCACGCCCCCTTTCACGCAAAATTTTATTTGAAAGTTTTAAACATTTTGTTCTCTGTATAAATTTGCTCCTTTCAACGGATTGTTTTTATTTGGTAGTATATTGCTCTTAATACTGTTAACGTCGCCATATAGCTATGAACCACGTCACCGCCGTTAATTTTATTATATAACGAGGGGGTAGCGAAGCACACCGGGTTCAGCTAGTTCTTAATAAAAAAAAACGACAAAAAAAAAATAATAATAGATGTAAACTGGTAATGCATCGGATAGGAGAAAACGCTGATGCGTTTTTTTCATGAATGAATTTTGCAAACCCAATATCTTCTATAGTTTACAGCTCAGCTGGCATGCTTTCAGTACCCACAATGATAATTTTTTCTTTTTCAGACGGCGTATGCTATTTTGACGACATTTTGGTAGGGTGCTATACATTCAAGACAGTTTTTATATACTTACACTATTAATTTTAAACAAACGTTCTTTCAAAACCCATAGCAATAATGTTATAACACATTTGAAAACAGCTTGGAGTTTTTTTTTTTCAATATCATTAAAATTTAAAAATGTTTATCGTCTTTAGTTTCAACTTTAAACAAAAAGTGAATTTGCTTTCAAGATGACGATATGTTTATAGTTTTCTTGAAACATTATACGTTTTATTTATTTAAACAACCTTCATTGTTTTATTTTATAAAAATTTCATCCTTTATTTACAACAAATAGTGACAATCTATTTTAGCCTTAAAAACTAAAAATAACACAAAAAAAAATACAATTCAATAGATTTCAAAAAATTTAACCCTTCTTTTCCTATTTTTCTATTCAAAGAAATCAAGCAAAGAATTTGAAAACAAACAAAAAATTTAAACAAAAAAATAAATAAAGCTGTGCAATTTCCATTCAGCGAACACAAAAAATAAGTGGGAAACATAACAAAGCAAAGAAAAAAAACTCAGAAGTTTTATATAAATATGCAGGGAAATAAACTTTAAAAAAGATCCGTGCTAGTTTGTTTTTTTTTTTCAATAAAGCAAAAGCACATGTGAAGTTTTTAAAAATTTCAAAATTATTAAAGAAAAAACAAAAAAAATCCACACGCTAACACCACTAAAAATAAATAGGCTCGCCTTCAATACGAGTACAATAAAAATTTTAAATCTGCTTTTAAAAACCAATGGAATTATCCTCTGATTTATATTAACAATTCTACCACACAATGAAAACGAAATAATAAACGATCTAAAGTGCATATGAAGCAATAGTTGCTTCCACTATTGTTACATTTTATACTCTGCCTCACGTTCAACAATTATTTGTTGAAGTAAGCGAATACATTTTGCAATAGCAATAAAATCATAAAAGAAAACCAAAAACAAAAAAGAACAAAAAAAAAATCAATTTTTAAGGGATATTTCCAATATAAAAACGCAATCTCGAGTATAACAACCGCAATTCTTTTATAACGATAAGTACCGTATGTGACTATTGGGTTTCCAATAAAGCCATTCGTTCATTCCCATAATCAAACAATTGAACTGTTCACATTCGTTGATGTGTAAATAAATGCCTTTAAATTTAATTGATTTTAAAAAATTTCATCATGAATTGTTGTGCAATTTGTTGTCTGATAATGCTACTGCTTAAGGACTAAACTTTTAACGCATAAATTTAATATTTAAGTGGAAACTAAGTATTTAATAATTTCACAGCTTCAGCCAGGCAACACAAAATAAGAAATAAAACACACTGTTTCTTAACGAATTTGATGTTTTAAGGTTTATATTTATGCCACTGTTACTTATGTTTGTGCATTTAAAAAAGAGTTATTTAGGTCACCAACTAAATCTTGTGCAAATGCGAATAATCAAAATATTTTGGAGTAACAAACTAACTATATAAAAATAATTTTACTCTGTCTAGGGGTGATATCACACAAGTGCCGTAATACATCAATTATTGGTTCATTTTATATGTCCATCGTGTTATTTCATTGATTTATTGACTCGTACGGTAATATTTACCAAAAATATGCCTGTTTGCCTCATTTAATGCAATCCTGATGATACAACCCTACGTTAATAATATGCGACGGAGAGTAATAGCTCTCTGGCAGGGTCTTCTATGCTAGAAAATCAGTTGAGGAGCAGTAACTTATGTAACTTATTATGCCTTTGGCTGGACCAAGGGCAGCAACAACAATGCCATATTCATTGACATCTTTTATTCCTAACCTAATTTAAATTTTACTGTGCGTGTTTGATTGTTGATTAGGGCTGATTGTTGTTGGATTATTTAGTGGTGAAGGTATAACACTGGAAATTGAATTATCAATCAACACCAACCGATTTCCTTGCGGTTCACATTTTTAAAATAGGAACTTTGTTTTATCATGACTGATATCAGTTACGATATTAGTAAGTTTAAATCAAAGATCCGCACAATCCCATCATAATTTCCTAGAGCAGCACAATGTACTGCATGGGTAGGGATCCTCCCCTGAGTAACTATTTATTGTGTACTTGTTTGGTAATAGAAGAATGCAATACGCTCCCATTAAATAATAAATAAAATGAAGTGGTTAAAACAAAACAAATAACAAAATAAATAAGAAAATTAGAGATAAAATAATATATATCAGTGATGTCAAAAAGTCTCTTTCCCTATAACGCGTGATAGGAAAGAAAATTCTGCTTATTTCGAAGTCAAATACGTACCTAATAAAAGGAAATATTGTTATTATTGCTCTTTTTAGATTTTAGCTTCTCTGTTACTTTACTACGTAAATAGTTTTGCAAAAATATTTGGATGTAAAACCATTTAAAATACAGATGGGCAAGAGTTGCAACCACACGACCTAAAACAATGGTTAACTTTTTATGAATGAGCGCTTGTAACGTTCGATGAAAATATACTTTTTTATCAGAGAACTGTGTTTATTGACAAAGCACATTTCTGGTTCAATAGGTACATACGTACAAACACATGTATAATTGGCCATTACAACCCTATGTCAGGATTACGGCCTAGCTTCTCGCACTACCTATCTTGTGTGTATTAAGTTTTATCCATGAGTACCGGGACTTACAGTTGAAAGTCGACCCCGAACGATAGACTTGAGAAGCTTGTTCACGGCAACAGCTTTTGCCAGAAGACTGCTGAGAAGTAGTCGCCGAAAGAAATATTTTTTTTTTTTGTATTCGTTTTTATTTTCAAAATGTCAGAGCTGGGGTTTGAACCCTGGGCTCAATACTTAGTAAGCCAATATACTAACCACTAGACCACGGCGGTTAAATAGTAAAGTTAGATAAATAAGCAAAATTTTTATATTAGGTGTGAAAGGTAGCCAGAAGCATTGCAAGAGCTGTCAATGAATCCCGAAAAATGTATGAAAAATCCAACTTAAAAAACGTTGGATAGAAATGTCTCATTTGAATAAAATATTGATTCTGAGTAAATCATCTACCACTGATTGTAGTGTTAAGTCCAAAAGTAATATTTTTTTAATTTTTTAAAAAACTTTGTTTTTATTTGTAAATTTTTGTGAGCCTTTCTTTTGTTTGAAATTTAAATTTTCTACATAAACAATTCCTTTTGTTTTTTTTATTTTTTTGTTATTTTAAAAACATATGTTTCTTTGCTATATTTGGGAGCTATTTGACATATTTAATGATTTACAATTCATTGTGTCCAGCAGCAAATTTTTATTTCTAACAAAGAATAAAAAACACGAAAATAGTAGAGTCATAAAAAATTTTAATATTTAATTGTACATAAAAAATATGTGCAAGTACAATAACAAAAAGCTAAAAAGAAAAAAAGAAAAGAACCCAAAACAATAAATTATTAACATAATAAATTACTCATTAAAAATAGAAAGTAGATCCTTTTTTTACGACATGTACGCACAATATACCACCATTCGATATAAATGTGTCATGGCTATGAGCTAAAGTGTAGACTCGTAAATGTCATTACTGTTCCTGCTAAGGCCATAAATAATACATACTTGTATACACACATACATATATACATACATGTGTATAATATTTTTCTATAAATGTGTTAAGATACAAAAGTTCAGAGAAAGTTTTAAATTTTTTTGTTTGTTTTGAATTGTCTTTTATGAGGTAATTCATAAAAAAACAACTTTTCTGCATAAAAAATAAAAATGTTTGTATATGCACCTTGATTTATTTTATAGGTAAATAATAAATTATATATATTGTAGACAGAAAAGGTATTTAAAAAAGTTTTCTTTATGACACAAAGTTTCATCCTATTAGATGGATTTTAATGTAATATTGAAATAAAATAACTTTTCAACAGTTATTATATATAGAACTGAAGGTCCTAAAATTAAAATAATTAAGTTTAATGAATTTGTTGTTATTTTTAAGAAGAAAGACGATTATATTGTTTTAGTGCCCGTTATTTGTTGTTTGCTGAAAATTTTATTACGAAACCTAAGTAAAGAATTGGTTTTGAGAAGTGTTAAATAACATTTACAATATTATTTAATATAACTTAACTTAATAAATTGAACTTAAACTACAATAAATTTCCTACTAGGGTCTTAAACACTGTTTAAATCTTTGAGTCTTTGTTAAAGAGGCGATGCATCCACAAAAATTTACTATTTGGTGCGGAATATGGACTGGAAGCATCATTGGGTCATACATAGTTCATCGAAAATAAGGTAGGCCAAGCAGTTACCGTGAATGCTGTTGTTGAGATGACAACGGACTCCTTGTAAAAATAAATTGAGGTAATGCCCCTGAACGATATGTGATTCTAAAACGATGGTACCACTATCCATACATACATACATACATAATTGGCCATTACAACCCTGTGTCAGGGTTACGGCCTAGTTTCTCGCAGCACTCATGTTGTGTGTGTTAATTTTTATCCATGAGTACCGAGACCTACAGTTTAAAGTCGACTCAGAACGACAGATTTGAGAAGCTTATTCATGGAAATCAATTACTCCCAGAGCTTTTGCCAGAAGACTGCTGAGAGGTAGTCGCCGAAAGAAATAATTTGTTCGTATGTCTTTTTTTCAATATGTCAGAGCTGAGATTTTTACCCAGCGCTATCGTCTTAGTAAGCCAACACACTAACCACTAGATCACGGTGACTACCAACGAAAAAATAATTTGTTTTGGCGACTACCTCTAAGAAGTCTTCTGGCAAAAGAATCAACTTTATGCTGTAAGTCCTGGTACTTATGGATAAAAATTAACACACACAACATGGTTGCTGGGAGAAGCTAGGCCGTAACTTTGAAATCGGGTTTTCATGGGCAATTATGTATGTATGTATGTAGTTGTTTTGTGTTTATTACGATATTTTTCACGTACAATTTTTTAATTGATTCGTTTACAATTTTAAATGAGTTGGTTCTCTTTGTAGCAGTCAAAAATTAAAAATTAATATGCACTTAAAAATATATGCCCGTATTCATAAAAATTAAACAGTTTTAATAATTGCTTATTTAACAATTACTCCATAGAAATATGTCAAATAAGTACTCTATAAACCAATTTTATTTTTTATGAATACGGGCAATATAGAATTTTATTAATTTAAAATGTTGATTTTTTCAAAACTTATGCATATTTTTCACTATTGTTTGTAATAAGGTGGCTAATTATACCCAAAAATTATATTTAAGTCGTCTTTCTTCTGTTTTGTTTTGATATTGGCGCCATTCTTTCGGCATGACATTAAGAAAACACAGACAGCAAAAAATTAATTAGAAGTCTAAAATCCTAAATAACGCTTTCAAAGAAAGAAGTATATGGCAGGAAGAGAAAAAATAGTAATAAATTAAAACAAATGTTTAATTAAGTTGCACCCTTTTATTTGAATACATACTAGACTTACACTTATAACTTTCTGAACGAGTTTGACAACACTGCTACAGAGAAAGAAGGAATTTCATATAAAGATAGTTTTCGCTGTGGGAGAACTAAATAAAATAAATCGGGGGGAGGAAGTTAAAGGAGCACCCCGACCAGTTTACGGCCAACATAATCGGTCTACTGAGCAAGCAACATGTGCAGTTATTGATTGTTTTGGCACTAATTTTACTCTTTTTAATTCAAAAGCATCCACAAAGCAAAGAAATGTGAGTATCGAAAAGAATATTACTTTAATAATGCGAAGTCTTGAGGAGGATACTGAAATGTTGTTTCGCCTTTGTTCTCAACTTATTGGTCTTTGTTTTTGGTTATGTGCATCGTTCTTATAAATTACAGCTTCTGAGATAATTTAATATTCTTTGTTTGCATCGTATTTTTGCTGTTTGAGCTCATTTGACAGTAGCCAAGGATGAACATTAGTACCGAAGATTAATGTTCAGTGATGAAGACCATTTCTGCTTAAATGGCTACGTAAATAAATAAAATTTCTACATATGGAGCGGAATTAATCCTTAATTTTTAAAATATTAGTCAGTTAAACACAAGGGACATTTGGTTCAAATAAAATACTCGTACAACAACCTGTTGTATCGTTTGCTAATCAATCAATTTATTGCAAAATATCTAGTTCTAAGACTTAATGGTTCAGGTGCCCTATTCTGTAATTCTCGTAAGCTTAAATGCTAAAATTTTGGATTTTTCAAACAGGCTGGGCCTTAGAATATATAAAATTAAAGCATTACCAGGTAATAGGCATGAAGTTTTTAAATCATAATACGCGTTAAAGAATGTATTCGTAGCTAAAAAGTCCTAAATCAAATTGATAAATTTTTAGCGATAGAGTTTTAGCTTAGGAGAATTACAGAAGTAGGCCTCTGGACTACTTTTTATTGAGATATGCTTAGTCACCAAAAATGCTGGACACATTAAACACTATTGGAAAAAGTATTAAAAAACCGAACTGATGGAGTGAGCGATGTAACAAAGTAAAAAATTCATTCTAGCATTACCTGTTGTATTAGTATATTGAGTTCCAATCTCTTAAAAAAACACCCTACACATACATATATATTTGATTGGTAAACTTTGAATTTATTATTTTTAACTGCAGTTTCCTTTCAGTTCTATACAGTCATAGGTGTACCCAATTTGAGCTAATTTCCATTTCTGCTGGCGACAATGTATAAGTTAGTGTAGTCAATATAATAAGATGCATAACATAGAGTTTTTTGAACTTAGTATTTAAACAAAATCTATTAAGTTTTTAGCTTACACACGACGCACTTACCATAAAGTACTCGCAGTTCAGTTACATTCATACATACATAACTGGCCTTTTTAACCCTGTGTCAGGATTACGGCCTATCTTCTCACAGCACTTATGTTGTGTGTGTAAATTTCTATCCATGAGTACCGGGACCTACAGTTTAATGTCGACTCCAAACGACAGATTTGAGAAGCTTGTTCATGGCAATTCATAACTCTAAGAGCTTTTGCCAGAAGACTGCTTAGAGGTAGTCGCCGAAAGAAATATTTTTTTTTTTCAATATTTCTTTGCTTCAAGATGTCAGAGCCGGGGCTTGAACCGAAGCTCTCGTCATAGTAAGCCACTTGATAACGGCGATCTCAGTTAGTATGTCAAATTAATCTTATAATCACTTCGACTTGAGCTTACAGACCAAATGTTAATATCTTTGGAAACGAAAATAATTCAGTAGTTTTATGTGCTGAAGGCCCGAAGTTCGAGTCCCAGGAAGAGTGATACATTTTTTTATTAATTTTTGTTTCGCCAGAACAACAATTGTCTAAAGCGGCATTTTAAATCCAATATTCAGTAGCCTGATATATAGAATGCTTTACAACATCTTTCTTATAATTGTATAATAAACGATTATACAATTAGACGTCTCTCTCTCACACATTTAACTTTTTGACATTTAATTTTATAAAGATGGAAATGTGCCTTTACTGATTTCTATTATATATATTTCTATTATATATGATTTGTAAGTGAAGGTACATACATCTGTTTAATTTTGGGATTGCTTAAAAAGCCTTGAAAATAAGCAAAAAGAAAACTTTTTGACGCCTTAATTTTTGTTCCTTTTTAGCATACGAGTGCTTTCTCGTACATTGTATATGTATATATATGTTATATAAGTACATATGTATGTGTGTAAGCATTTACATGACCACTTACGACAAAAGGGGGAAACATAGAAATGGTTTAATAAGCAAGAAACCGCATCCTCTAAATTAAAGCATTAAAACTACAACCATGATTATCAACACAACAGCATTATAAAATTCTTTAATTCCTCCTCTATTCCTACAATTCCTTAAAATTTAATTGCTTTCAGCTTTTACTGCTGAATTTGTTGTCTTAAATTGGTTGGAGATCATCCAATTTTAAATTTTATAGAAAACCCTTCTATGAGTTTTTTGTCAACTGTGTTCTTAGGTCATAGGAATTTATAGATGGGATATGAACTGAAGATACTTAATTCTTAATCTCTTATTATTTATGTCATTAAAATTACAATATTTGTGTGCCACACTGGTCTTGTAGGTAGCGTGCTAGATTGCTTGTGGGAGGGTTATGGTGTGAGCTTATGCTTTTAGTCATTCCGTTCGTAATAACTAATTCGAATATATTGTAATTTAATATTGTAAATAAATAACTAAAAAACAAGTATTACAAAATTTATATAATTTTTTTTATTTTAAAAGACTCCTGATTCCTCCATTTTCGTAACCAAATAAATCTCCTGTAGAGCTAGGATTCGTATGCAACTTTTATTATTTTATTATAATCCCTGAATCTTATGTGTGCGAGACACAGTGTCATTAAAATTACTGTCTCTCTCACATAAACTCCAGATCGACGAATTTGAATCTACAAATTGCGAAAAAATCTTTCTCTCCAAACTTGTATAAAATTTTATTAATTCGTTGCGATGTATGTCGTTTTCGACGACCATAATCTTCCCGTAATTTCCGAATTATATGTATATAAGTCATCAATTTTGCAGTCAGTTTTAACTATTTTAAACCAGAGTGGGCAAACAAACAAAACATTTCGCAAAAGTTAGAACAAAGTCATACACTTTTCAAAATTTTTTTAATGGCATGTACAATAGCAAAACAAATACTTTCTAAATGAGAAAGAGCGCAAATGAAACAATTAGCTTTTCGCTCTTGTGCTTGCTTTGTTATTCCGTCACATTCGTATAATTTGCTCTTTTTCTTCTCTTCTTTTTCGCATCTTCTTTCCTTTTTCTTCTCATTCATTTTTTGTTGTACCTACGCACATTTGAGTTAGTGAATTTGTAGTACTCAAAACAAAAACAATATACAAAATTAAATGGGACAATCTTTCTCACTGTTTCTGTTTTATTTTTGTTTTACTCATTGTAAAGAACACAACAAAATGAGATCAAACGTTCAGTTTTGTTTATTTTCCTACTCTGTTTTAAACTTTTTAAGTTTTGAAACGATCTATGTGGGTAAATTATAAATATTTCATTAAATAAATGACAGATATTTAACGATTGATAGTCTTACTAGACCGGTGATTTGAAACCTCTAAATGGCTAACCCGATGTTTGTAATACTGATATAAGTAAAAAGAGAAAATATTTGATAACTTTATTTTTTTTTTAAATATGACATGGAAGGCACAATATATGATTTTACACGGCTGATCCCTTTAATTTATTGCGTTTTTTTTTTCGTACTACAAAAAAAAGAAGTGATAATTTATTCATAAACTGAAATTATTTTAAAATATGTGTTTTAGAAACTTTTTTACTTGTTGTTAGAGGTTTTTTCCTTCTCTCTCATGTTAAAAATTTATTTTTAAAAAGGAAATTGTTGTAGCAGCTACAAAAACTCTATTTTTAAATGTATGTTTATGTGTGTGTCTATAAATATGTGAGTGCGTATGTGTTTGTTTGAAAGTAAATTTCAGTGAAAGTTAAGAACGAATTTGATTGTAGCATTATTATAAATGACAATTTTACACTCCTTTTCATACATAAGTATTTAAGCAGTGCACACAGTTAAGTTGAAAAATTTAGCAAAAAATTAATAGAATCTGAAAAAAGTTAACATGCGTTAAAATTAAATATAATCGTCGTACTTTTGCGAAAAGTTAAGTTAACTTTATCGAATGTAGAATTTCTTTTTTTTTAAAAAAAAACACTGGTTTTTACGGTCAAAAACGTAATCTCGACATCACCCTTGATGACAACTAGAACAATGATAAAATTAGGAAGATCACGATGATTTCGAATGTCCGATAATGCTCCATTGTCGAGCAAGAGGCAATTACTGTTGATCATTCAAGGGTGTAGGTATAACACTGGCCCTTGAGTGGTTAAATGGACAGCAACCTGTCTCATCAACAAAAAATGCGCATAACATAAAAAAATCTCTCTATCTTCAAATTGCAATACAATGCACTGCATTAGTACTTATTTAAAAAAAAATTAAAGCATCACAGCAATAGATATGCATACTATGTGACAAATCTATTTAATATTCGCAAAGAAATGGTTCAAACTTTTTAACAAAAAGAATATAAACCCAAATTGCAAATAGCATTTAACCATTCCTTACAGATGAATAATGTTTACACACAAAAATATATATCCAAGAGTGGCTGTAAACTTTTAGCCGCCAGTCAGCACCAAATAAATTAAAGTCAGTTTTCTGTTGTGACAAAAAATAAGTCTGCTTTATCATATATGCAGATTAGAAGTCCCATCTACAGCCAGAGAATTGGCACATCTATTCAAACAAGCGATATTTACTTGACGCAAACAGGCATTTTTCAGTATTCTACTGCTAAAGTTCTTTCTTTTATTTGGAGGAATAAAAGCTTTTGGTTATTCCTTAAGAGAATAAGAAACGGTTCCTATTCTTGTAAAAAAATTACCAAGCATATACGAGCGCGATTGAAAAAGTGAGCCTCTTTACTGAGTTACTTGCAAATTATTCACAATTCCTGAAGCCGAAAAGTTATCAGTATGCCTGGTGTATTTTTTTTACATTGTACATTTAGTACATAAAACCAAAAAAAAAAGTATTTACAAACCAATACATTTTTGTTTTTCAAATTCTATTTTTTGTTTTTTTCTGTGGTAAAACAGGAAAAATAGAATTTGATTTATGTACATAAAGAAATGTGCTGAATTTACCACCTACATTGTTTATTTGCATTGTTTTTTTTTTTTATTTAACTACAAACATTTGTTTTCGCACTTACTTTTAGACAAATATTAATTCGAGCAACAACATACGCTTTAAACAAAAATACTAACACGAATTCACACTTACTCTACTCATTCTCCTAATATTCTGGAATTTAGTTGTTAAAAAATGTTTGAGGACATGTTGTGTTAATCCTCTCTTCACATCTCCTCTGCCACACACAGCAATCGTATGATTTTTTTCTTATTATCTATTATTATGAGTTTAATTTCTCTTGATTACAGACACACACAGTACAGTACAGTTAGTTCTCTGTTGGCATTTGAAATTATTCTCATTAAGTATATACTTATATGTGTATGCCCTTGTAGTTGGAAATATTTAATAAGAAAGTCAAGAAAATAATAAGTATAACATAAAGGATATTCTTTTGTATACGCTACGACGCACATTAAAGCAAAGATTACTAGAAATGAAGGTCTTTAATTTCATTGTAAGAGTATTAAATGTGGTTTTCCTTTTTGATTTATGTTTTCCAGCAACAAACATATATCCTTAAGAAAATTTTTAATTATGCCTTCATAAGTGTGTCTGTGTTAAAGTTTTGTAAATTACTAAAGGAAAAAAGAAGAAGAAAACATAACAAAGATTCATGTCTTGTGTGCCTCCCACACAATCCTAGAAATTAAGCGAATAAAGACATAAGAGCAGACAATAATGAAATTGTGGGTTAGTGTTATATTCTGGTAAAAAAATATTTTTAATAAGATTATTAAAGGAAATTTCTGCTTTTATATTACTCGTATGGAAACAAATTTAAATGCAAGTTTTAAATTACATATAATTACCCAATTCACAAAATATTATAGTTGTCGTAGATCGGTAGAAACTATGACAAACAACAACTATTGTACATAATGTTGTTGGTAATTTTCATGTCAAAAACTACTACAACGTGTACGACAATTTTTCCTATGTTTCCGAAATGTCGTATCAATACACCAGAGTTGGAAAACTTTTTTTTATTTTTTTTTTTATTTAATTTTCAAATGTATTTTAAAAATTGTTTAAAATGTTTTTCTTCTCTTCTGCTTTTTAAATTTTTTATTCAAGAAATTTGATAACACTGGATATCATCTACAACAATATTTACGACAAGGTGTTCACAAAATGAAATGCCATCTACAATATAACATTTTTTGAATTGGGTAATTGTTTTAATGTTAAATATGTATGTACATATGTATGTATGTATGTATTTTATTTACATTTTATTTTATTTTTTTTACATATTTCTTTGTCAGAGTGCATATTAATATCTTTAAATCATTTTCATTATAATATCTTTTAGTATGACGATATTGATTCCAAAATACAATTTTATACAGTGGTACCAAACCTTTAGCTTTTGATACCACAACCTCTACAACAATTTTCGTTTCATGGAGTTGTAGTCTTAACCTAATTGGAGTAGGTTTGAATTTGAAAACAAGAAAGTATTAATTTCTTAAACTACAAGAACTTAACTGGCTAAGCTGCCATAGACAATAGCTCTCTGGCAGGGTGCCAGATAATCAATTGAGGAGCAGTTATTAAGAATTATCCTAGAAGGTGGTTCAATAACAATACAAACATCATAGTTGTAATTTTTAATTCCTTTCCTAATTTACAGCCTATTTTACAATGTCGAGTGAGTGCTCTCTTTCGCTTGCTGGGCGAAATAATTTTATTTTGGTTTCTCTACACCAGAATTGTGTGCGAACAAAACAAATAAGAAAAAGACAAGAGGAAAACGTGATGATCTTCATACAAAACCCAATTTCACAATATCGGATACACGCGAAGGCAAATATCAAAATGCTTCACTTGCCTTTTTGCTTTCGTTTGATGCAAAACATGAAATAGTTGTATACACATACAATCACACACTATATAATAAAGACGTATAAATAGATCTTAAGCCAACAAAGTTATACCGATTTCAATATAAAAAAGCCGCATGCGTACACACTTTTTTATAATACAAAAAAAAAAAAAAACACGAGCACACATAAACCATTTTGTTTTGGTTTTATGTCATCATTTTTTATACCATTAAGCTGCCCGCTCACGTTACCATTACAAGAAGAAACTGACCCGATCACAATGCAATTTGCTTAGAAGATTGATTAATATGTGTTAAACTTTGGATGACAGCTTAAAGAATATTTGTAACGGATATGTAGAGTTGCATTTGTTCACAAGCAAAGTAGTAGTTTATTTTCTCTTTTTAAAGAAAGTCGTTAAAAATTTTCAACTGGCAACATTTTATTTTTACGATACGTAAAAAAGAACAATGGTGACTCTCAAGAGCAGGCGAAAGATATACAGAACCCCAAAATACATTTCTTTCGTGTGTCTTTCTTTCGACATTGTGAAATAGGCTTTTAAGCTTTACTGTGCGGGCTTCTTGGAGTTGAATTCTGGTGAATAATTAATCAACAGCAGATGTTTTCCTTGCGGTTCGCATTTTTAAAGTAGGGCTTTTGTTTCTTTCTGTCTGATATTAGATAGGATATAAGTAAGTCTAAATTAAAGTTAGACCCACTGTTAACTTTACATCTTTCTTGACCAGCACAATGTACTGCATGACGCCTGCTATATATTTTTATTTGATTTACTTTAAAAAGTAAATAGTTCCCAAAGCTCAAAGCACATGTAAAAAGTAGTGAAGCAAATCATAAGGTATAAAAAGCAGATTCTAATGAAACAACTAATGAAGTTAAAGGAATCAGGAGGAGGACTTTTAAATAAACAATGTTTTTAAAAATATGTATTTCTTTAATTGAAAATAAAAAAAAAAATTATTTAATTTCAAAACTAATTAAGGTATTTTATGTGGAAAACAAAACAATAAATAAACCAAATGGAACAAACTTTCAATTTTTTACTTGGTGCGAATAAGCCACAAACATAACAAAAGTTATTTTAGTCGGGCACTGCATTTTTTCTCAGATGAAAAATATAGAAATACGATGGATTTCTGAGGAGGATAACTTTACAATATAAAGCACACATGGTATGTACATACATAAATAGAGAGACAATGACAACGTACCAGTAAAAGTCTAATTAAGTAAAATAAGTTTAAATGCAACCACCTAAATGGCGCGAAATTAATCATTCACAAAAAAGAACAATAAAAGAATGCATAGAAATATAAAAAAACCAAATGAAAATGCAAACACTAACTTCTATGTATATATGTTATTGGTGAAAACAATTCGTCATTTGCTTTATTCTTATTTTGTTTCCGTGAAATATGGCTGAAAAATAATTCAAAAGCATTTTTATAGCTTCAAAAATAAAACATCAGCAGGAGGAGTTGACACGGGGTGTAATTTGTCGGCAGGATTTTTTATTCTCAATTTTATTTTTTACCGTTTTAGTGGCATTTGTGAACAGTTGTTCTCTGCATTTAAAGCAGAAGAAAGGATTTACATAAATTTCAAATCCTTTTAATAATTTGTCAACATTGAATTTTCATAGAATTTTATTTCGGATTTGCAGCTTCGCTATTAATTTCAATTGTTCAATAGATTTTTTCATGAGCTCAAGGTAAATTATGTTACTCGATAATGTTATGATGTTGGTAAAGGGGTTGTAATTTCTTGTCTTTTGTATTGCAGTTTTAAATTTTAAAATTATACAAAAAGCATTTATTTGTTAATAGAATTAAATCGTTAGAGCCTTATTGAAAGGTGGCAAGTTTTTATGCTATTTTTCCCCCTTTAGAGATCTTTGATTATGAAAAAGACGCAATGAGTCAAAAAACAAACTTTTTTCTTTTCTAAATCTTTAGGGATTTACGAGTATAAAAAGAAATAGACTGTTTTTCTAATGCTAAGAACGCGATATATTCAAAACCAGTTGTATAAGGTGGGAGTGTTGGTAATTTCTTATTTTATGAATTTTTATAAAATTTTTTACAGAGTATTTCACAATGCCGACTGAGTGCTTTCAGTCGCCTGCTGAAGGAAAAAAAAATGCTTTTGGTGGAACTATATTAGAAAAGAAAAAACGTACGAATTTACACAAAAACTCAATTTGACTATATCGAACGCATTGAAAAACTGCGTAGTAAATTTCAAAATAAGTCACTTACAAGTATGCAGTATTAAACAGGGTTGCATTTGTTCACAATCAATATAGTAGTTTGTTTTTTTTTTAGTTTTTTAAACAAATTCACTAGCAATTTCTAACTGATATCACTTTATTTTTACGATACATAAGCGAGTAGCATATAAGAATGGGAGAAAGGCATAAAGAAACCCAAAATATTTTACGCTCTCTTACCTTTTTTTCCGTCAATAGTTATTTCTTTCGACATTGTGAAACAAGATGTTGGTTTTAATTTTGGTTAAAGCGTTGTAGAATGCACTGTACACTAGGGTGGGCCAATTTGTTCGGGACCGAAAAACATGACAAAGCGTACAGCAAAATCGTAATCTACGGGAAATTCTAAGAACTTTTCCCAAAGAAACTATGGTTCTAAAATCAAAATCGAGCTTCGGTTTTTTAAGAAAAAATTTGTGCTCAGGTCATCCGAAAATAATGATATTTTTTGGAAATATTCATTGCAATTCATTGGAATTGGTGAATGGTTGACCTGTAAAGCAGGAAGAGGGCTTATTTTAAAGGAAATTTTCTCAGCTTACTATGTCTGTTCTGATTTATAGAAAACTATTTACCTAAATAATGGTTTTGGAAGTCTATGTCAAAATAATAATAGTCCAACTGTTAAAAAACCTAAAACTGTTACGATTTATTTACCTAAAACTTAAAAAAAACTACTATTCTTTTATAATCGTATATTATCACTCCTTTCAATTGACTGACGTATCCCTCAATAGTTCTTTGTACGATAACGTATGTGACGGTTTGAGACCTGGTGATAAAGTACTTAAAGTAGTACACACTAAAGCTGTTTACTGGTTAACAAACTATTCGTATATTATTAACATTATATATTTTTAATATAATTTGAAATGTATGCTTTTGGGGATAAGCATGTCTCTATGGCCATTTCGTCTCTGCTTAAGAGACTCGTCAGGAGACTTTTTCCCAAAGGTGTTATTCAAAACTATAAATACTTATGTTAAAATAGTTATAGACTAAATGCGAATCATATCCCATTTAGTATATAACAACCAAACAAAAGTATTTACAAAGCAATACATATCTGTTTTTCAAAAAATTTAAATTCTATTTCTCTGTTCAACCACAGCAAGCCAACCTACGGTTGTGCATAATGTCTGTAGCAAACATAGATGCCAGATTTGACGATTTATCGTCATTTTGACGATTTTTAGTGTCAAAAATGACCCTTTGACGATTTGACGATTTTTGTCCTAATTTTGACGATTTTTAATATGAAAAATTTGCAACACTTTTTCATAGTATTTTATAATTAGAAACATGGTATATTCATCATAACCCCCCGTCTACACGTACAATAATTATTTCCAAACATAAGAGCCAGCGTCGGCAGAGTAACAGTAAAATATTGTTTATGTTCAAGTTTATATTTTTAGGTGGAGAACACGTATTGCAGTAAAAATAAATAAATAAAATGTCTAAAAAACACACCATTTATTATTTTTTTCATAGGACAATTAAAACACTCTTTTTAAATAATTTAGCGTAATTACAGAAAAATTATTTTTTCAAACAAAAATCGAGTTTAAATGTATAATTTGACAGCTTATGTTTAACATTATTTCTTTGCAAAATGTGCGAACAACTATGTTAACATACATGTGCAAATACATGTTTTTGCGGTCTACACTTGAACATATGATGTTGGAAATAGAATTTGACAATTGAAAACATAATTATTTCCAAGTTTATGGCGCGTGTAGACTGGGGGTAAGGTAGTCCCAGTTTGAAATAGCATAGAACCCTGTGGTTTTGCAACCCTGCTGCTCTTAGAATTGTCAAATAAAAGCAACACTGTGGTTGACCGTTGTACACAAATAAATATATTATTGTAAACAAGCTCTTCCTCTTCTTTTTTTGATTTGTGGAAAATTTTTTTAAAATTAAAAATTTTACTTTTATTCTGTAAAAAAATAGTTTATAAACAATATAATACATTCACCCATTGTAAAATATAATTATCCATAGGCTACCTCCTGGCGCATTGGATGGTTGCATCAACAGTAGCTCTGAATTAATAGATAAAGTTTATTGTAAAAATATATATTTTATTAAATATCTAACTTGTATTAAAAAAAATTATTTATATTGAGTATATGTGTGTGTATGTCAAAAAATATAAATAAAAATATAAACGTTTTGCAATTTATATTGAAAACAAAAATAAAAAACTAAATTTGATATTGATAATTTGGTATTGCATTTCGTCATTTTAAATTTTAATTTCTAATTTGTTGTCAAAGAAAAAATTATAATTTCAAATTTGCTTAACGTCAAAATAAATAACAAAGAAGAAGAATAAGATTTTGACAATCCCAAGTAAGCAGCTGTAATTGTTTTGGTAAAGCGGGACTACCTTATGATGATTATACCATGATTAGAAACATGGTACAATCATTGACAAGGTAAACTCGGTTTACCAAAACAAAATCATATGTTTTGTTTCTATGTGTCAAAGTTTTTCGTTTGCTTTATTACTCTCATTCTTCTGATTTGAATGTTGATTTAAAACGAACGTTAAATCTTTTCTTGCTAAAAGTAATTCTGAATAAAGTGATTGCGATAAGTGATTTTTTAATTCTTTTCTTGCTGGAAATATGTATTTCTTATATTTGTCTATTTTGTATTGCCTCTATAAATCCAAATTGTAATGATAGTTTTCAAGATCTGGTATTCTTATTGAGAAGTAACATCCGTTAAGGAATATATGCAACAACACTAGCAGAACTGAACTAGTTTTCGACCCAGCTACGAAAGGTCTCATCAGAGTTCTTTGTGTTATACATATTCATATTTTTATATTTCTATTTAAAGCACAATCTATTGGAAATAGATTATGTGAATTATATTTGAATGTTATTCTCACCAGTCTTTTTTCCTTATGAACTGAAAATTTTTTCAAATTCAACATATTTTTCAATGTAAGTGTTACCATATTCTAAGTAACCGGAATTACATATTTATTTTACAATTTACCCTTTTATTACCAATTTTTAATCAGTAATGGGGTTAGTGTCAAAGCGTTTCCAAATTTTGTAAATAAGGAAGAAGTACAAATGCTGGCTTCGGAATTCAGAGAACTCCAATTATTAGATTTGAAAAACCTGTGTAATAAAAATCAAACAAACTTATTAAATTTTTGGAAACTAGTTTGCGAATTGAAACGAAATGACTCTAGTTACATATTTCCTACTTTAAAAAAATGTATTAAAAATATTTTAATTTTACCACACTCTTCTCCTAATGTGGAAAGAATATTTAGCAAAGTAGACATTAACAAAACAATATTGAGAAATCGATTGGAAAAAGATACACTTGAGGGTATTTTATATACTAAAGATTATTTGAAATTAAAGAAATCAAATTGTGTTGATACTCCAATTAAACCAGATTTATTAAAAATGTATAATAATGATATATATTTGTGAAATATGTATATTTATATTGTAAATAAACTTACGTATATTCTCAAATATAATTTTAAAAAATTTCAAGGACCTAATAAGATCTCAAAATTATATTTTTACTTTTATTAGTTATTATTTTTCAAAGTACAATTAAAAATTATTTTAACCGTTTTTCATTAGTTTTTTTCTTAATTTTACTTTTGTATACAAAATAAAACTATATTCTGAAGTGCATGTGTACAACTGTTTGTTTTTTGCTAATAAAACCTAAAAAGAAAAACTTTTTTGTGTTTTGACGATTTTTTCTAATTTTCTGACGATTTTTTAAAACATGATGACGATTTTGACGATTTTTTTCTTAAAAATTGACGATTTTATGCCCAAAGTACCTGGCAACTATGGTAGCAAATGAATAGAAAAACAAAAAGTTTTTTTTATTAAAAAACAAAAAATATTTTTCGCCTTATTGGCAAAATATATTCATTCATTTCAAATTATATTGAATGTATTTTGCCAATAAGGCGAAAAATATTTTTTGTTTTTTTATTATATATTTTTTTGAAAACACATTCACAAACACTTTTATTTAAATGATACCAATTTATTATTTAATTAAAACTTTAAGTCACAAATTTTTACGTTGCCTTTTTATAAAATATGTCAATGAGCACTTGATGGAAATTACGATATTTAATGATTCCAAAACTAAAAAATTGTTCCCACTTTGAATCAACTTTTTGACGAAAAAAATTCTAGCCAAATAAAAGTATATATTTTATATATAAAAATAATAAATAAGTCAGATATATAAAAATATATAAGTATATATATATTTTTTTTAATCATAATCAATTCTATGGAGCAAGTACAAGAACGAAATTACTTTTTTCCTAAAACCAATAGTCACAAACATGCATAGAAATATGAAAACGCTCGGCTGTTCTATTAAGTTGTAATCATAAATAACTACTTGACACGCAACTTAAAAAGTCTCTATACCTTAGGGGAAGCACAACTAAATGAAATCATTAAAAAAAACTACCCTTTTCACTTCAAATAAGAAACGCAGCGAAAAAAATCTCTGGAATACGAATGCGAACATGAACATGCAACCCGAAAATAGTCCTTTTTCAAGGATATCCGTTATATTTTGTATAAGCCTATGTATTTGTCTAAATAATACACACAAAAGTTCTGGTTGCGTTATCTTTTGATGAATTTTCATAAGGAGGTGTTAAGCAAAGTATGCAGTCAGGGTGAACAAGAAATTAAGTGAAGAAAATTATATGTTGTGTTATAAAAATTTAACTTTATTCTCCCCCTCTTGATTGTTAACAATCTCAAACAATTTATTTATATTTTTATCTTCTTATGATTTTTTTTTAATTTTTTTGCCACCAAACAATGAAGTTTAAGACTAAATTATCGCCAGTTTGTTAGAAAAAAAAATATTATAAAAAGAACAAAATATAAGAAAATTGGTTATGATTGTTTAATAATTCCCCATAGATAGAAATTTTAAATTTTTGCGTCTCATATAGAATAGAGAATGACGGAAATACATACATATATACAACCTGGTAAGTAAGTACTTACAATATTTCGAATTTGAATACAAAATTATTCAGCTTTAATTTTATTTATTTTTTAGGAATTTTACACAAATCTAAAAAGGGGAAGATATAGAATAAGCTCGCGAATGTTAGAAGGCTGTCCAAAAGTACATATTTTACAATTATCGTTTTTGGGAAAAAAAATATTATTATATTTTATATAAGTTAATTACTTTGTATGTTTTAAGATTGATATTCTTTAATTAAAAATGAAAAAAATAAAAAAAATTGTATTTGAAAACCAGTGGTGGTATGAAATAAAATTTTAGTTCTTTTAATTAATGTTTTAATCGGTTCAGAATTTTAGCGCCAACTAATTTTTTAATTGTACCAATTAATGTATTTGATTAAAAAATGTCTCAATTGTTAATTAAAAGTTTAATTCGTCCAATTAAATATTTAATTAAAAAAATTTTTTTTTGAAATAATAAAAATTTTAATTGATACAAATTATTTTCAAAAAGTTCGACACTATTAATTTTTTAATTGATATTATTAATATTGTTTGTAGGGGCAAAACCAGTAAACAATTTAATTGGTAGTACAAATTTGTTAGTTGAAATCGATTTTAAATTTTTTCTGTGTAATGGCAAAAGTTTTTGATTGTTAAAATAATAAGTTTTATATGCGCATGTATTCTATTTTAGACAGGTTGTGGACAGTAGTTATTAGTCTACTTTTAATTAAAAAAATATACATTTATGAAAAATAACTTTATGCGGGCTGTTCTGTCAGTTATTAAAATCACAAATCAAGGCCAAAAATTACAAAAGTATTTCTTTTTTTAGCGCCTTCCGATTACTCAAAGGCCAGTTTTTATAACTTTATCCTTGAATGATCAACAGAAATTGCCTTATCTGTCGTTGGATGTTTTGTGGTGAGGGCTTAGTTATATGTATGTAGGTTGATGTTATCTCTACTTCTGCCCGGTATGTGGCATTGTTTTTTCCTGATCATTATTTTTTTGATGATTGGCGAAATAGAGTGAAATGTCCTGAAGCGGTTTCGTATTCATAGATTTCTTTTCTTTCCGGGGGGTGAACCTTTTGTTTTTAAGTTATAATTTTTGGAAAAACCGCAAATATTTTTCTTTCATTTTTCATTTTTGATGGGAGTTTTTGTGAGAGAGCTCTAACCAGTATTCCACGCACCCCATGCTTTTAGGATTTTCATTAGTATACATTTAACCCATTAGTATACATTTAACCCAACCCAACCTATTGCATTAGAGTATTAATAAAATAAATTTCCTACAAGCGTTCTTTTATCATTTGCTGTAAAAAAATGAAAATTTTGTTAAAAAAATGTACTATTTTTATATACAATACATACTTCTTTTTACTATTTTTAACGATATCAATATATCACATTGACGATTTTATGATTCCTTTATCGGGCAGCTATTTGCCCGAACACACTTGCTACTACTACTGTTACTACTCCTATACTGTTTTTCTTAATATGAAATTAACTTCGATTTAAGAACAAAACGTGGTCAATAAAAAAAATGTTACTTTAAGCCAACTTAATTAAACTTCACTTATAATTAGAGTCGCATCGAAAATTTTCTCTATGTTATTAAACATTAGTTCTGATAATTAATTATTAGCTGTTTAATTATGATTCTAGTTTAGAAGTACGTATTATTATAAAGAAGAAACTTATTTTCAAGTTCAGTATTCATTTTTAACGGTGCACATTAAAACGCTAGAAAGACAATTTTATACGCACAATTACCATTTAAAAAATAAATAAAAATAGAAAAAAACAAAATCTCAGTATTTCTTAATTCATCGTTTGTGAATGTTTACGAACTATTGTACAAATATTAACAAAAGTGCTGCTGCAAGTACGTACGAAAATATTTTGAAAACTTTTGCCATTTTATTTGGATAATTTTTTTGCACAATAAAAATTGACTAAAACCAGTAGAATTTATAGCAGAGTCACAAGCTAATGACTCCAACCAAGTTTATGTGTCTGGCAAAATATTTCGATAAATTTTGTTTCTTTTCATTCACAAATACGACTACAGACTGGCGTTGAATGGAAATTTTGGAAAAGAATAAAAATGGCATAATAATACTCATAAACCTAAAATTAAAGAAGGGTGAAAGGAAATGGTCTCAAAAGAGAAATTGTCTTGTTAGTGTAACGTATTTAACTGTTGTTTAATACGGAATCAGAGTTTTATAAACATGAAATCATTTAAATTGAAATCAAGATTTAAATTTAAATTTGAATAGAAAAAGGAGTTGAAAATTGTTAAGAAATTATAGAGTTTTTTTTTCTTATTTTTTCCCAGTCGCCGTAGTATAGTGGTTAGTGTGTTGGCTTACTAAGACATAGGCCCTGGGTTCGACTCCAGGCTCGGACATCTTCAAAAAGAAATATGAAAAAAATATTTCTTTCGGCGACTACCTCTCAGCAGTCTTCTGGCAAAAGCTCTGAGAGTAACTAATTGCCATGAACAAGCTTCTCAATTCTGTCGTTCGGAGTCGACTTTAAACTGTAGGTTCCGGTACTCATGGATAAAAATTGACACACACAACATGAGTGCTGCGGGAAGGTAGGCCGTAATCCTGACACAGGGTTGTAAAGGCCAGTTATGTATGTATGTATGTATTTTTCCCAGAGCCCAAATTATCGAGCTTCCTTTCAGGCTTGGCCAGGAATCCTGGCGTACAAATGTCTGTAGAAAGCAATTTTTCTAGAAGCGAAGTCTCTGTGATATTCTTAAATTCTCTCTAAAACCTCTCCAATTATTCCTTTTTATTTTTCTGCCCAGCAGCTTGATTGGCTTTAAGTTTTTCGGAATTCATTCCAGTTTAAACACTCTTAAATTGTTTATGCTTTATAGAATATTCTCTTCTCTCTCTTACTACTATTCTCAGTAAAAATAATATCTATCCTTGCCTGGATGCCTGGCGAAGCGGGATCTTTGAATAGCATCTTCCATAGATGTGAAGTCTTCATGGTACTCTCCAGTCTTCTCCAAAACATCCTATACTTACTTAATGCCCATCTGTTCGACATCTTGGAAATGTTGAATTCTTCATGGAATTCTTCCCAATCCGAAATCATTTCTCTAACTCACTAATATATTAAACAATGTAGACGTTCTTAATAACTTAGAAGAAAAATTAATTTCTAATGCAAATTGTAGTTCACTGTTAATCTCTAGTTAATCCATTACACTTCACTCTTTGAAACATCTGCTTTTTAGAATAGTTAGTTTATGGTTATATCATGATTCAATGTAATCGGAGCTGTAAAAACGGAAGTTCATTATTGTTGGTGATTAATGATGACAATATTTTACTAATTTTTTTTTTTTTTCTATTTTGTCCATATCAATGCTTTTGAAAGTTTTTGTTTGCATTTGTGTGTGAAATTGTGAAAAGAAGTCTCATGTGATGCAGTATTGACAAAGAAAAAAAAAATAATGGAAGAACTTGCAACAATCCTGTCCTGTTACTTATGTTTCGTTGACATTGCGCAAAAAAAAAGCACCATTAAATGGTTCATTAAATTGTTGTGATATTTTATTTTTAATTTTACTGCTTTCTGTCTCCTTCTACTCAGCGATTTCTAAGTGATATTTTATTTAAAGAAAATACTAAAGAAAGATTTGAGAAAAAAACACATACAAGAAGAACTATAAAATGCATTTTTTTATACCATCTAAGAAATTCACTTGTTTGAGTAGAAAAAGAAAAAACTCAGCAAGTAAACTGAACAATAAAAATTTTCCTTCAAGTTTAACGAGACAAGAAACAATGAATTCTCATAATCATTTCCAACAAGTTGAATGTGTTTTAAAAGTGGGTGAGAAAATAATCGTAAACTGTATCTAAACATGCCATCACATAAAATACTCACAATTAGTTTCAACTATTAAAAAATGATTCTCCATGGTTTCTAATTTCATATTTATCTGAAAGAAAATGGGGAGGATTTAAGTAATGGATTAGACTTTATAATTAGTCCACCACCAAACTAAGCAACTTAGCTATAAAAAAAAACAAATCAATAAAATTTCGTTTTTACAATCAATAAAATGACATAAATTTTTGTTGATCATAAATAAGTTTACCGATTTATTTACAAAATCTTGTTTAAATATAAGTAAATATTATGTATTGGTTATAGGCGACTTAAAAATACCCATTATGATTATAGAGACAAACAACAAATTAACTTAAAGTTACATACAAGGTTACGGCCTAGTTTCTCATAGCACTCATGTTTTGTGTATAAATTTTTAGCCATGAGTACCGAGACTTACAGTTTAATGCCAACTCCGCACGACAGACTTGAGAAGCTTGTTCATGGCAATTCTCGGAGCTTTTGCCAGAGGACTGCTAAGAGATAGTCACCGAAAGAAATATTTTTTAATATTTCTTTATTTTTAAGATGTCAGAGCTGGGGTTTGAACCCAGGAGTCTAATCTTAGTAAGTCAACCACTAGACCACGGCGACTAAAACTAATGTATATTACTTGTATTTCGTCGCTCTATCCACCATTTTATATATCTCGAGTTACTGACTTTTGATATTAACATTTTTAAAATTCGTAATCCGTTTTCGGTTATTTATCTCCGAAAATGAACGAGATATCCGAAAACAAATTGCAGACTTGAAATATTTTGTGTCAAGAACTAAAGTGGTATCATTAACTCGACATACATAGAAAATATAAAATAGCTATAGAGCACATAAACTCTCGCACGACGATTTGCTTAGTTCAGTATCTGTTTTATACCGAAATAATTTAAGGGATATTAAAAATGAAGGTATAAGTAACTACAACGTATAGGAGTTGTGATCAAAAATTAACCGTCATTTTCAAATTCGCATATTTTCTGTTATGTTGGTACACATGTCTGTTATAAATGTTGGTAATATCAGCCATTTTGAATTTTCAGTTTGTTTTTGAGGGATAAAAAGGTTAGTCGTGTAGTGGTGTGCTCTTCAATTTTTTACTATTCGAAAAAATTAACTGTGGCGTTTGGCGAGTCTACTGTGAGCAGAACACAACTTCAATTGTGGTATAACCGGTTTAAGAAAGACCGAGAAGATAACGCACTAGCTCACACATCGATGCTTGTGCGTGACTTTTTGGCCAAAAGCAAAACCGCATTCACCGGACTTGGCCACCGCTGGATTTTTCCTCTACCCAAAACCGATGAAAGGAAAGCGTTTTGCTACGATTGAGGAGATAAAAGAAAAATCAAACCAGGAGCTGTTGGCGATACCAAAAAGCGCGTTTCAAAAGTGTTTCGAGGACTGGAAAAAACGCTAACAAAAGTGTATTATATTTGAAGGCAACAAGATAGTTATCGATGGTTATATTTTGATCATGCCTCGTAAGTACGTTTCACCACCAAACAATATTAATTTTAATTAATTGTCAATAAACATCTTTATAAGATCATAACAAAATTCTATTTAATAAATAAAATAAGATAAGATTAATTTTGCAATGATTTGCAAATAGAAAGTGATATTCATTATAAAATTGTATACTAGCCTCTTGATCGGAATAATAAGGACAGAAGGAAAAAGATTAATTGCTGGTTTTCTGAACAAGTTCCACTATTCGCCGGGTGAAAGAGTCCGAAACTGTTCTTACTTTCTCAGGACTATTTCACATATTGCTAATTCCAATGATTATTGGCTTGATTATGAATCATTTTGTAATTTTGTCACGTGCTGGTCATGTTTAACGAGAGATCAGAATGATCGTGTTTAATGAAAGTTGTGCAAATTAGACAGTGTTCTGAGGCTACACGTACAATATCAGATATGTCTTCGGATATGGCAGTAAATTAATTTTGATTAAGGCATGCTTCAAACCCTGCTAAGGTTGTTACAAAATATTCAAAGTTTTTGAGCATTAAAAAGTTTACATAAATGTATCTTAATGTTCTTAATGCCGACTTTGTAATTAAAAGCAACACCTTGTGGTTTCAATATAACGCGAACACATTTTGTATTTGTTATTAACCATACCATACTTTGAATACGTTGGCTTATATAACTCAGTAAAATATAACGTATATCAATGTCATCCAAATATTTAAGTCAAAAATACTTGATATAGGAGATTATTTTTTTAAAGAAAATATATTCTAAAGCTTCATTGTATAATGGAATATGTAGGGTTCCAAGACAGTTTCACTTTTTAATTTTTAAGAGATTATCAATGTATAGCACTTCTACTCTTTAAAATTTAACGACATGCTATATTTCTAAATCATAAACGATTTCTTAAAAAAGAAAACAAATTTTTATTAACCATTTAATGTTTAATTTTAATGGCCAAGAACTCTCAACATAAAAAATTATCAAGGATTCCCTTAGAGGAATTTAGAACCATAAATCAACCATATATGTACATAAAATTTCTTGTAGAACATAAAAATGTCATTGATACTGATAAAATCATTTAATTAAATTTGTTTTAAAATATACAATTTTAGCTTTTATTTCAAACCTTGAATTCATTCATTAAACTCCTTTGTTCTTAAAATGTTCATTAGTTTGATAGTCAAATACCTAAAAGTGTCTTTTAAAAGGGACTTCCAGATATTGACAGTTGATAATGGCCAAATTTTTGAAACTACATCTGCCATATTAATTATCATTTATTTAAACTGTTTTTTCTAAATCAACTTGCATGGATATAGAACCCAAGAACACACAAATAATTTAATTGTTTTATAGTTGAGACCCGTTCTTGGATGAATTGATAAGTCAGCAAACAAAATTGTCCACTGGATTTTCAGGCTGTGTAATAACCAGAAGAATTATTTTGTTGTAAAAATGTAGCTACTGTATAAGGTGCCTAGAAAACTAAATTTTGCCCCTCAATGACTAGATATATGTAAATTTTACTCAAAATACAAAATACAAATTCTACACAAGAATCAGCATTAGCAAAACTGAGCATATAAAGAATATTTAATTTTTAGACATTTTCTTTTTATAAAGTTAATAGTAAATTTAATATAATTTGGGAGGGTAAAAACTCATTTTAGACCTATAGTTGCTTTGGCAAAGTTTCTTGGAATGACCCATAAAATAAGAATCGGGATGAGTACTTTAAAATCTTTTGGCCCCATACAAATTGACCCACCCTAACATACATACATTATTATAATAGTTTAATCTGTAGGGAATTGTTATCTCCTACACAAATTAAACATATAAAATACTTGTTCTTAAGAATCCCTTTTTGATATGATTTTTAAGATAATGCTTTAAAGTATGGACTATTTGCCAATTTTTTTCCCTTAATTTCTTAAACGAGTATTTAGTTATTTCGAATTTATTTATTTATTTTTTTTTTTTTTTTTCATCACCAATTTAGATGGCATATAAAAATCTACTTATGAGCAATATGGGAAACAAATATTTATATATGCCCACCAATACTCACATAATCTTATGTGGTCAGGGAAAGTAATAATAATAGCATAAAAAATTATGGTGAAACTGTGTGAAGGGGCATAAAATCTTTTTTTTATTAGAAAATAAAGTATAGCATTAAAGACAGGGATTCAGTTTTATGAGTTTTTTTTATAACCGCTGGTTATATTTTGTTTTATTTACTGTTTACAACATTTCTAAAAGAATTCATATGTGTTGCTTAAAGTATCGGTAAGTGTGCGTAAAAATTGCTTATCCTTATTACTGCAATGTAATCTTTAAGTTTATTTACTTAACACACATACACACACATGCATATTCTTCCCTTACTAAGAGACTGAGATGGATGTACATATGTATGTATATATTGATTTTAAAGGTACAGATATTGCAATAAAACATTATAGAAAATGTCCGTTTTTTATGGTTGACAAAGACGACGATGTTGAAGATGATTATTTACTTTTCCAAGATTTTATTCGCAATTGATTGCCTTAAGACATGTTATTTAATAAAAATAAATATCTTAAAAAAGAAAATTCAAAGAAATTCGCAAATTCTCACATACATCTACATATGTAGTACACATATATGACAATTTTGCACATGATTAAATCCTCAGAAAAAGAAAAACAAATAAAAACGATAACGATAAATAAAAACTACATACACTTTTGTATATATTTTTTTTATAAAACACTCATAAACTAACAAATTTAACATGATTTTAGAAAAGATTTTAGGATGAAATAAAAATTGGACAACACTTCAATTAACGAAGTCACCAATATCTCTGTTAAGGCCAACTAGGAACTGATGCAGATTTAAGAAAAAAAAAAAAAAAATGAAAACCAAACACAAAAGCAAAAAGTATAAAAAATGAAAAAAAAATCATAATGGTCAATTTATAGAGTAAAGGTAGAAGTATATCGTCGCAAGAATTAAATAACGCTGCAACTGACAAATGCATCATGCATCCCGGTCCCAGATTTCTATGATGTAAATAAATTCACTTACGCCGTCTGCGTTTTGAAAAATGCCAGTGTCTTTGTTCTACTTTCATACAGGTTTTTTTGGCTCTGGTGAACATTAAATGTTTTGTCAGTTACAGCGTTCTTTATTTAATTCTTGCGACGATATGTATAGGGATGCAAGCGATATATAGAAGTGTTGATGAGCGAAGTTTTGATGGCATTAAATTTGACTTTTAGCAACTTTAATCAAAGGTTTGTATTATACAACGAATGAATGCCTCAAAATATCCTCTTATAACCAGAGTATATATTTTTACGCCATTTCAAAAAATAAGTTCCCAGTTTGGCGTAAAATCCCCTAAACTGTGTTGGTCAATCTTCCTACTCTGCTTAGTATTACAAAAAAAACTAAGTATTCCTTTTCTCTTTTGAAGATCTTTAAAAGAGGCTATGACTTGTTTTCTTTTCTAACATTTGTTTGATCAGAGTTTTTATTTATATCTGTAACGATGTAAAAATTCATTAGTTTTGTTCTTAAGAATTTTTTAAATTATTTTACATATTATTTAAATAAAAGTTTAAGTAAAATGTACACATTTTTGAAAAAATAATGTTAAAATTTAATTATGAAAGCATACATTATGGTCAGCGCTGCCACAGTAGAAATTTTTTTCCTACCAAAAAAATTTCAAAAAACCTACCAAAATCCTCTGCAGCCTACCATAAAAATCAATAATATAAAAAATTGTAAAATAATAATAATATGTAATTTCAGTATGAGCTCTCAAGAACATTTTTAAGCCACCAACATCTCCAGCTATAACATTAGCCCCATCTATGGTCAGCCCAGACAACATTGTGTGGTCTTGATAACATTCAGCAGTTAATTTATTAACATAAACGTTAGGTTGTGGACAATGCAAAATATTATTAAAATTAATTCATTCATCCATACTTGCTTTTAAATGGTGTACCTATTTTCGATCAAAATTTGTATAATACCTGCTTGTTTTTTTCCTTGGTATTAATTTTAGCATAGCGTTTTGATGATTTTTAAGAATTTAAATGCTTTTTGAAATGCTTATTCTTTGCCTGTAGCCAGTCAAAAACATTTAGCCGCCCGGCTCAAAATTTAATTTTGTTAAATTCTTGTTTTCATCACTGAAAATAGAATATTATGTAGAAGCTTTTAGAAACAAACTGTAATTTATTGCTTCTACTTGGTTGTCTGAAAAACTTCCTCTAAATTTTCAGTTTCTTTCCACTTCTGTGTTTTGGATAAAAATTCACAAATTACTAATGTTTGCATGTATTTAGATATGTTTTCAATATAGATATTTATTAATAAAACATGTCTTTACTTCTCAATTGTTTTCTATTTTAAATTTTATTATATTGTTTTCTTAAACAGAGATTATTAAGACGATATTACAAATTAATTGCATTTAAAGGAACGTTTAAATACGTTACGTCATTAACAGCGGTTACAATCTACAGTGCAAGTCAAATGTTCAAATGACAACACACAATTGGCACAACAAATATATGTATAAGTACTTCTACCTTAAATCATCCCTACGTAATAGAACCGAAATGGTTTATACATAGCTGCCGCACTTGTGAAAATGTTTAAATTGTTTACTCGAAAAAAATAAAATTTTTCTTATTCTAAAATTATAAAGAGTGTTTTTTTTTTAACATGAAAATCTACCAAAAACCTAGGAAAGTTGCAACAAACCAACCAAACTACCAGACGGATTTAAAAACACGAAAAACTACCAAAACGGCAACTCTGATTATTGTATGAGTTTAAAAAAAATTTAATTTTATACAAATACGGTTAATAGAATCAACATATTCTTACACAAAAATTGAAATTGAATTCTATAACAAAACCAATCCGTTGCTGTGTATCTTCGTTTTCAAACGCACAAAAAAATTTCAATTCAGTCCTATCAGGTTCTATATACAAAAATCAACTTTAAATGTAAATGAAAGCCAACAATACACGCTTAGAAAATAAATTTCAACTTGAGTTGAATTGTAAATACATTCCCTAAATTTATTTAAAATTTTACGTTCGTCAATTGCAGCTTTAACAACAACAAAATAAAAACCAGAATAATGATTTTGATCATTGTAAATTTGACAACGTTTCGTTAGTAAAACGACATCGAAAAAAAGTATAAAAGAAAAAATATTTCAAAGCAGATACAGAACCAACGTCAGTTACACCCAAAATCTCGACTCATCCAGCCACTGCTGCAAATCAAAAAACTGTTTGTTAAAAAAAATCCAGTGGAAGTTTTAAAGCAAAAGAGACTTGAATATTTAACGCCTTGTTTACATGAAGCGCTTACAATTGCATTTGTATGCAAAAGACAAATTTCGCAACTCTACTGCTGTTATTGCTTAAATGTTGATAACAGGGGATAGTGGGCAAAATGAGGACGAAAAAAGTACGATTTAATGCAGATATTTTCTAAAATATCCGTGACCCGATAGCACCTGTGTAGTGTAAAAGTTCTCCTCTCCGGTTTTTCGATTTATTCATAGCCCTATATGGTTTTTAATCATAGTTTTAAAATACTTTTACTTAAACTTTAAGCCACTTATTAGTGAGTTAATTCGTAAAAGTTCTACAGGGTGTTGAACGACCACAATCAAGAAAACATTTTGAATCGTCCAAATCAAGTTGAACACAACCTGCAACAAACCAACAATTTGTTTCTACTCAATACAACTGAATATATTTACTTAACGCTTAAAAATTACAATATTTTTGCTGTTGTTCTTTAATTCTTTTTTCTTGGTTGTAATTTTTGCATATTTTGTATTTAAGAATCGTGCATCAAATTTGATGCTTCTATACAGCCACACAAAACACAACGTTTTCAATTGTAAATTACGTTTTGTATGAATCAGTATAATATAGCTTCTGGAACTGCAACTAACTGCACTACATCTACACGAGCTATCGATTTGCTTCATATTATGAACAAAGAGTCAACAGCTTAAATTTCAAAATTTGATTAAAGTTTTGTATGTAATGGCAACGTTTCGTTATTTACTGTACTACTAATAATAATTTTACAACCAGAAAGGATGTTCTACCAAGCATATGATGCGGTTTGTTTTAAAGAGCTAAACCGATGATCGAAGAATATTTTGTTCATACGAGTATATAGGTATGTATACCAAATCGATATCTTGTATAAACGTTCATACTAGATTCGTCTAAATAAAAAGAAATGAGACATATACTCACACACAAATGCAAACTAAATTAACAAAATAGATAATAATACGTTTTTAGTTGAAGAATATATCGTCGCAAGAATTAAAGAACGCTGTAACTGATAAAACATTAAATGTTCACCAGAGCCAAAAAACCTACGTACTGACACATAACGGCCTAGCTTCTCGCAGCACTCATGTTGTGTGTGTAAATTTTTATCCATGAGTACCGGGACCTACAGTTTAATATCGACTCCGAACGACAGACTTGAGAAGCTCTTTCATGGCAATTAATTACTCTTAGAGCTTTTGCCAGAAGACTGCTGAGAGGTAGTCGCCGAAAGAAATATTTTTTTTTTTCATATTTCTTTTTTCAAGATGTCGGTGCTGAGAGGTAGTCGCCGAAAGAAATATTTTTTTCATATTTATTTTTTTTTTCTTAGTAAGCCAACACACTAACCACTAGACCACGGCGACTACAAACGTTGTACCTATTGGAGAAAAACTGCAATAATTGCATAATATAAAAAATTAAATAAAAAGTTGATTTTTAATTATTTAAATTAATGTACATATATGCAGAAAATCAAAAATTTGCGGCAAACAGACTAAATAATATATTAGCGAATACCGAGATTTTAAAATATTCTGTTTTGTAAAGTTTGCAATAAGCCAGTGTCAGCAAAGAAAATATTTACCATAAAACAACAATTCGGAAGTCAAAAACATATTGAGCTCAATGCAAGTAATTCTTCTAGGAAACGATTGCATTCAAATTTGCACCAATTACTTTCGTTGATGTCGAGAGAAGTATCTCGATGTACAAGAGAGTTTTACGACAAAGCTTCATGTTTCAAAATTTGAGCGATATGATTGTTATTTATTTCAGCCATAAATTAAATTAATTTTTTACTCTTTTATTTTATACACTTGTCAGTCTGAAATTTTTGAAATTTTTTGTTTTTTTTTTTGAGTTTTGCCACTCTTCTCGCAAATGAGCGATATGTAAATATAAATTAATTTTATTTTATCGTTTTGGTGGCTAATTGTTACTTTTTATGTTTTAAAATTTTTGAAAAAAAATATACTTTATTTTAATTTATGAGATTTATAGAGTATATTTTTAACGCTTAAAAGTGTTTTTTGAATGCATATTTTAGGCGCTTAAAACTAATTTTATAGAGCATATTTTTGGTTGCCCTAATTATTACTATATAAGCATTATTTTCTCCTCATTATTGCATTTTTTTTTCTAACTGCCTTCCGTTCTGACATAGATGACATGTACGAGCATAGCTGAAATGGTTAAAGGGCATCGTTAGACTTCCAAACCTAGACAAATTGGTGATCACAACTGTGTATATAAGCATGCCTCTGGCAATTTGAAGTTTTTCATAAACATTTCATACAGAACACCAAGACCTCTGATGAGTGGAAAATACATGATTTTGGCTAGTGTACAATCAATTCACGAATGAAATTTTCTCTTCTTGTTGAGAAAAACAATCTAAATTCTTTTTATAGAATTTAGTTCATGATCTTATTTAGGTATTTTATGACGAAACAAACGTTTTTTTAATAAACTTAGTCACAAATTAAACTGCTGCTATTAACCCGCATTTTTGTTGCCATGTTGGTAAAAAAAATATTCACAAATATTCATTCGATGTGGTAGCCGCCGTAGTTTAGTTACTTACTAGACTAGAGCTCGCGATTTAAACCCAGCTATGACATTAAACATGAAATATGACAAATTATTTCTTTCGGCGACTACCTCTTAGCAGTCTTTTGACAAAAGCTCTGAGAGTAACTAGTTGCCATGAACCATATTGTCTCAAATCTATCGTTCAAAGTTGACATTAAACTGTAAGTCTCGGCTCTCATGGCTTAAAATTGACTCACACACCATGGGTGCTGCGAGAAGCTATACCGTAATCCTAGAACAGGATTGTAGTGGCCAATTATATATGTAGGTATGTATATGGCGATGTGATACTCTTGAACAAATTTTTTATTCTAGAATGTATTGAAGTTTATCATAGCTTGCCTACTTTATTGCAATTGAAATCAAAATACAGCTTGAAAAACGCAAAAAACCCTTTTAAATTGGAAAAAAAATAAAAGATAAACACCTTTTGAACTCTCTCTTTCATATATTTTAAGAGTGTATTAGCGTCTGCCTTAGACACCAATATAATTATATATGGATAGAATTGTTCCATATAATAAATATGGTAGCTATAAGAAAAGCTGCTGAGGATTATAAATTAGCTACCAAAAAGGGTTAAATTTGGGTTAAGTAATTAAACATCAGAGTCATAAATTCCGTTAAATCAATACAATAATGTTTTATTTATTTAACATAAATTGTACATGTATGTATACATACATTTGGGGTTGAGTTTACCAAATAATTTTAAGCTTTGATTCCACTTAAACTGATGTTATAGATGTAGTTGGTGTTGTTGTCCTCTTATTAATTTTGATGTTAATTTATTGACAGTTAACAGATAAGTGAAGTTTTAAATATGAAAAGCAAAAGGGGAAACTTTGACATTTGGAAAGTATTTAACTCTGGAGACTTGTAAATGGAATGTATTAAAATACAGTGATGACAATTACAACTTTTTCTTTTAAGAATACAATTTACTTTGATCATAGAAGTTTTCAAAGTCAATTCATAAAATATTTAATAAATATATATATTTTAAAATTATGCTTCGAGCCATACTTAAGTGGTGAGATGCACAATTTGTAATCTTCAAGTTAAAGGCGATGTCTTACATTTTATCGGGGAATGTCCCATTTTTTCGGAAATTAGAATTGCATACTATAAAGTAAAAACCCTTGAAAATACAGAAATATTTAACATTTTAAACGGTAAAGATTGGACGAAACTAGCATCGTACATAAAAACCGCGCTCTCCTTTAGAAATGTAAATGTAAATGTTTCTTACGTATGGTCGCTCTCACAAGTCACTCGTATAATTAGTTATAAAGCAATAATTTTTGTATCTGCAAAACAAGGGAACTTCCGATCAACGACGCAAGTCAGATCGTAATCTTTTTATTTACTTGTTCAGATTGTGTATTTATATATGATATATACTTTATTGGCTTATAATAAGTATAACATTGTTAATGAACGATTTATAAAAATGAAAAGTAAATAAAAATTTTTTTACTACTACTACTACTACTACTACTACTACTACTACTACTATATAAGGAAGCAAAATGTTTAGATATGTATTATTTATAAAAGGATACATATACATATATAAAAATGTCATACAAAACAGACTGGTCCAATTAGATTGGACAAAGAGAAATACCTTTATATATGAATAAAAATTACAAATAATGAAATGTTTTGCAACCAAACGCCTTATTTTTGTTATTTTTTTTTTTTGTTTTTATTTTTTTTTAAGATCAAGGGGTAAACCCCTACTTATGCAGTGCATTGTTTTGGAATTTCAGGATTTTATTTAATTTTTTTGTTATGCTCCTTTTTGTCGATGAGACAAATTGCTGTTAATTTGACCACACCACTCAAAGGCCAGTGATATACCTTCTCCCTTGAATGATCGACTGCAATTTTCCCATCTGTCGGTGTATGTTAAATGTGAGTGGCGATCGTCTTCAGTAGGTTGGCTGCTATCTTCCCAGAATGTGGTGCTGTACTCCTGATCATTCTTTTTTGGTGGAGTAGGACTAGAAATGTCAGGGAGCGGTTTTTTGAACATGGACTTCTTCCCAACACCATTGAAATAAAGTTTGAAGACCTAAATTTCAGGTGTTGCTATTCTAAGTAATATAATGCGAGTATAATACCAATAAATACTTTAAAGATTTATTTATAATTACAACCACTGAATTTAAATTTTTTCCTACTCATATTAGAATAGTTAATAGTTACACAAGCTTTAATAATTTATTATTTTTAAGTTCTGTTTCTACCAGACAACATATCTCATTATAGTGCTTGAGCTTGGCTTTTTGGCTACTGTGCTTTTTTTTACTGAGAGCGTACTCGGGGGAATAAACTTCTACTTATGCTGTACATTGACTGGAATTTGAAATAATAGCAATACAGTTTTTTCCTTCTTTGAGCATGACACAAATTGCTGTCAATTGATTTGATCACTAAAAGGCCAATGTGTATACCTTTACCTTTGAATGACCAACAGCAATTGCTCCACCTGTCGTTGGTTGTGGTGAGGGGCTTCGCTATGAAGGTTGCTCTTATCTACTACTTTCCAGTAGGTGACGTTTTTTCCCCTGATCATTCGTTTTTGATGACAGGTGGAATGTCAGGGAGCAATTTCTTGTGGATGGACTTCATGGAGGGAGAAACCTTTTCGAAAAAACTGCAACTTTTATTTTTAATTTTTCTTCTTTGCTGGGGTTTGAACCTGGACTGTTTGAGTTTCTGTGCGAGCGCTCTAACCACTATACCACGCACACCCCTGCTAATAGTTCGGTAATATTTTATTCCTTATAAAAAAAAATAATAAGGATTTAAATTTTCGAAATAAAATAATTTTTTTTTTCAATTTTAGAGAATTTTGGGAATTTAAAAAAAATTATAGTAACAGCGAAAAAAAGTATCCGAAAGCCTTGAACTTAATCACTTATATAGTATGTAAGTAATTGTAAGAGTAATGAAACCAGTTTGGGTTAAAGTACTTATGTATATAGATATTTAAAATAATAAATAAGCACTGCTGTAATGCGATTCACTAAGCTTTTTTAACAAAAATTGTTTTTTTTTTTAATTTTAACCACAAAATTAACCATTCTGCTATTCACTAATACTTTAACGATTTCTGTTGTCAGTTGTTTCAATCAGCTGTTAGTTTTAACCAAATAAATCGTGGTTTATTAACGCCAAAATTTTTGGTGCGGTTTAATGTGTTTTTATATTATATAAATAATAATTTTAATAAAAAAATATAATGGCTTTTGAGTATTTACCCTATAATTTATCTATTCTATGAAAATAAATAAAATAATAATTATTTGTAATGTTTTACTTTTTTAAATTCCCAAAATAATGGGTTTTAATTTGTTTTTTTTTTTTTTTCTTTTCTTGTTTGTTCTTTTCTCTTATTTTAAAATGCCATTTAACAAAGTTGCCACGTAACTTTAATTTGAATATAGAGAAAAATAAAACTGTTTACCGTGGCTAAAAATAAGTTAGTGAATCACACAGTGGTTAGTGCAAACATCAAAATGTGTGGTTAATGGTAAAACATGTTGAAAGTTTTAAAAGTTAGTGAATCGCACTACTGGAAAGAGACTAGGTTATGTTTACGGGAAATCCCAATTGACATCCCCAGTTTACTTGTGCCACGGTTCGTTTTGGGTTTCCAAAATCACTAATTATTTTGTGGTATATATTATTTTAGTTTTATATGTATACTTTTATAAAAAAACATCACCAAAATAAATTAAATCATAACACAAGCCTTCAAATTATTTACTTATATTTTTGTACATCAAATTTCAAAATCTCATAGCACGACAACCAAACACCTTTTATCCTTTTATTAATTCAATTAATTGTTTACTTTATTCCGTCAATTATTTCCATGTATTCTGCTTTAAATTTCTTTTAATGCAAATTTCATTTAGTTATGGATAAATAATTTTAAAACACTAAAAATTTAAGCTTTTCTCATGAATTTAACTTGAAAAGATCAGTCATAAGTGATTAAAAAATTGAATAATTAAAAACGAAGACATTATTTTTAATTCCTTTTTTTCTAATACTTCATTCATTAGGAAATGCATTCAAGAAAATGTAAAGACATGCATAAATCTATAGAGATAAAAAATCACTTCAGAAATTTCCCTGTTATAAGAAAATTTTCTTGTGCATAATTTGATAAAATAAAAAATACGAAAATAAAAATGAAGAAATGGAAAAAATGAAAATATTTACAAAACATTTTATTTTCGTTTTCATGATTTCCTTTTTTCTTAGTTTTCTTACACTGAATAGTGTTTGTACGAGTATTTTTTGTTAGATTTTCTTAAGAATAAAATGATAATCTTTCCAACCTTGTGATGAATGTATAATACATGTTGCACTTGTGAATGTTGTATGTGCGTGTGTGTCTTATCCCGTTGAGATGTATATGTCTTTTCAATCTAAAAAACCCATCATGTTTCAATTGTATACTGATAAAAGCATGTTTAATTTTCTTCTCTCTCCATCAAATGTATGTATTTTATTATGAAAACAGTTTCTTGAAAGTTTCCCCCAGGTTCATGTTAAAGTCATGTTTTTATTTCTAAAGAAAAATTTAAATGGAAACGAAAACGAAAACAAAAGAAAAATAATAAAAATGTTTTTTTTTTCTTTTTAGATGTGACAACTTTTATAACTTGTTTGTTTTGCTGCATGCACTACATCTTTTGAATGCGGGCAAAAGGACGTAAATGTCGTAATTGCAGACATATACTTGAAAAAATTTGGATAAAAATTTTAGAATTTAAAACCAACATGAACGGAAAATATTTTACACATATCAAGACTTAATAATAACAGTAAATGCAAAATTTTGCTAACCTTGAAGGCTGGTAAAAAGAATACAAATTTCGTCGCAAGAATTAAGGAAGTCTGTAGCTGTAGTCGCCGTGGTCTAGTGGATAGTGTGTTGTCTTACAAAGACGAAAGCGCTGGGTTTAAATCTCAGCTCTGAGATCTTAAAAAAAAGAAATATGAAAAAATTATAACTTTCGGCGACTACGTCTCAGCAGTCTTCTGGCAAAAGTTCTGGGAGTAATTAATTGCCATGAAAAAGCTTCTCAAATCTGTCGTTCACACGCAACATGAGTGCTGCGAGAAGCTAGGAAGTAACCCTGACACAGGGTTGTAATGGAAAATTATGTATGTATGTATGTATGTATGTATGAATGTAACTGACAGAAAATCGAAAATACGTTTTTTGCATAATTTTTATCAGAAAAAAAAATACACGCCGATTAGTCCCGGTCCCAGATTCCTATTGTGAAATTCACTTACGCCATCTGCGTTTTGAAAAATACCAGTGTCTTTGTTCTACTTTCATACAGGGGTGGAGGCGTCACAAACGTATCGACAATTGTACGAAAAACAATTACGTGATACGTCAGACAATTGCACGGAATGAAATTACAACATACGATTGCAAGCTTATCGTAATTTTCTATAAAAATCACAATCGTTTTTAACTTTAATAACAATGTGAATAGTACTTTCAATTCACAATAGATGTGGAACTGCCAAGAATAAAACAAAAATTATAATCAATAATATATATATAAGTTGATATATAAATCTAAATATATAAAATTGAATGTGTGTTTGTTTGTTTGTACCTTATAGAAAACCAAACCTCTAGACCAATCTTCCTGAAATTTTCACAGCATTTAACTGGGACTCTGGCATGATTAATAGGGTACTTTTTTTTCGGTAACGCCTACTTTTACGCCCATTTTTTAAAATTATGTAATTGCTCCCATATAGTTTTTAACAGATTTACTTCAAATTGTATACACATTATACTCCAGGCGAGGTATAAATAAACATTTCTTACGCCACGCCCCCTTTCACGCAAAATTTTATTTGAAAGTTTTAAACATTTTGTTCTCTGTATAAATTTGTTCCTTCCAACGGATTTTTTTTATTTAATAGTATATTGCTCTTAATACTGTTGACGTCGCCATATAACTATGAACCACGCCACCGCCGTTAATTTTATTATATAGCGAGGGGGTAGCGACGCACACCGGGTTCAGCTAGTATATTATAAATAAAAATACGCTAAACATGGAATCGGTGTTGTTATTTTATTTAAATAAAATCGACAATGAGGAAGACGAAAAAATAAGAAGGATCACAATTTGAGTTTTTAAAAATTAATATTGAAAATGTTTTAATAAAATTATTTTTGTAAATTTATAAAACGGTTCCGTTTAACCAAAACAGTTTTTGTATATATGCTAGATGAACTAAGTCTTAAATACTTAAATGCCAAAGCAGTTCTCCGGTTTTATCCAAACCGGTAGACCTGCATAGGCCTTGAGCACAATTGGGAAGCAACTTTTTTGCTGAATATGGATATTCGCTCATGAATTCTTAAGTTTATTCTAGTTTTTCCAAGAAAATATATACTAATTACAACAATATTAATAAAATATTCAATAAAATTTTGGTAAACTTACATTTTTTATTAAATTTAAAAAATTTTTCTATGTACTCGCACTAAATTTTGTTAACGGATGACAGTTCGTAAAAATCATACGTTCAGTGATACGATAACGTATTTCATAATTCCGAAATTTACGTTGCTTACGATGTACGTTCACGTATGTACTTTTATGTTACGAGTTATACGTTCACGGATGTGACGATTCGGGCCCAGGTTTTTTGGCTATGCTATATGGATACTGATAACAACAATAAGATCTGTCCCCTATGACATTGATCATTCTATGCTTTAATATATTCACTGGAGCATTCTATGGGTACTGCCGAAGGTATGCTCGACTGAAATAGGAGTTCCGAATAATCGCGTATTCTTATTTATAACTCGTACCTGTCACAGAGTACATCTTTTTGTATTTATAGTAGTTGATGGACCAATGCATCGCTCTGATGAAATAAATTTTTGTGGACTACTCGTACCTCTTTCAGAGCACATCCTGTTGTAGTTGATTGAATTCGTTTTTAGCCTGACAACTCGTTTATGGAACAATCTTCCGACGCATCTTTTTCCGATCAATTACGATATGAGTAGTCTCAAATTCAAATTCAAATTCTAAACCCTTTTTCCTCCTCCATATAATATATTTTTTAAACGCCGGCACAATGCACTGCATGAGTAGATGTTATCTTCTGAGTAATGGTCTCGTAAAAAAAATTGTAGTTGCATATATTAGTAAATTATTTTTTTTCTTTTGACGTTTATCTAAAGAGTTCTTTGGTCTCTTTTTATGACATTACTTTCATATCTTTTACACATTTTTATTGCAAGATCATGTATTTCCTTCTACTTTCTGTGAGTAATCCAACCAATGATTTTTGCGAGCAAATATATATTTATACGTACTAACAGAAATATTTACATCTCACGCCATTTTAATATACAATCTGCTCTTGAAGAAGTGTATTTACATGGGTTGCAGATTGCATCTATATTTAAGAACTGTCGAGTTTTGCCTAAAGCTTTACACTTGATTTATTTGGCTGGACCATTGATGATTAAGAGCTTTTAGGGTGTGACTACTTAAAATTGTTAGTCATGTGTTATGGTGCATGTAGCCCTATACGAATTTGAGAGCCGGACAGTTAAAGGTGCAGCTCTGGAGGTCTTTCTGTCATTTTTGATGTCTTCTCTCTTTTGATTTAGATAAATCTTTGAAACCAGTGACTTTGTGATTCGGTGACGGTTTCAGAGAATTCTAAATAGATCTTATTAAAGCGATGGGGAATTTTTAATTAGCTATTTTTGGGGGGATTTTCAGTAATAATGGTATGTATCTATTATCTTTCAGTCGGTTATTTTTGCTATATACCACTTGAGTCCCTTGCTGATTTCATTATTTCTAAAGAAATCTCTAAAAAATAGAATTTGAAATATATTCTTGCGCGAGTGGCAATTTTACTTTACAACCTAACTCTAAACTGATGCAGAAATATGAGTTATTTGGGAACAAAACTAAAAACCATAGAGAAAAAAGTCTTTTCATTACTTTTCTCTTTAGATGTCAGCTTAAAAGTGTAGCTGAAAATAATGCAGAGTGAGTGAGTACTCACCATCTCGTATGAAACCTTGTATTACTATCAAATAAACCTTCTCAATGCATATGAGTAAGTTTTTGAGTCACCTTTGACTCATTATCGTTAATTACAAGTTAGCTTTAAGGTCGTACCTGAATTAAAGCCTACAACGTACGACAGTTTTTACTTTTGTAGGTATCAGAAAAAATTAAAAAAATATATAATTACTTATTATTTTTTTAATTTTTCTTTGTACGCACATAAACTCGGATTTTTAAAATCTATAATGTACAAACGCTACGTATTTTTTGTAGCTTTCACACAAAATGTATAGGCATGAAAAAATTTTGATAAAAAATGTATGCCTGCCGTACGATTTAATTCCGCAACGACCCTAAGTTAACTCACATCCCGACAGGGGTACCAAATTACAGACATGCATGTACTCTTGTATCAGTATATATATTTATTCTCAGCCGATTTTCAATGTTTTTAAAGATAAATACGTACATTAGGGTGGGTCAATTTTTTAGCCTACTAAGCGTATAGCATAATCGTAATCTACGGGAAATTCTAAGAACTTTTCCCAAAGAAACCATGGTTCTAAATCAACCATGGTTTCTTTGGGAAAAGTTCTTAGAATTTCTCGTAGATTACGACCTTGCTATACGCTTTGTCACGTTTTTCGGTCCCGAACAAATTGACCCACCCTAACGTACATCATTTATGTTTCTTTTGCTTCTAGATTTCTATTGATTTTTTTTCCTTTTATTATCACCTTGAAAATATAACCGTTAATTTTGCTTAAATTAAAAAAAATGAAAAATACTCCACAAAGAAATAAGAGAAAACAAATCATGGGTGACTTAAAAATGTAAGCCACCCGCCGCTTGTTCACTTTTTTATGAGCGACGGGTTGTACTTGCATGCTCACCCACATTATGTGCCAAAAGTTTATTTCATGTGGCATGCTACGAGTAAGCATTATTATTTGAACTTGAAAGATGCTTCATGCAGTCGTGCATTCGCACGCTCTTTAACATATGAGATGATGATGACAATAAATATGAAGATTATGTTTGTTTTGTGAATAAGAAATGTATGCATGTGTTCTCCCATGTTGTTTTTTTTTTTTTAATAAAATTCTTATAATGGATTGTTGTGGTTGCTTCGTTTGTTGTTCATTCATTTATGTTTAAGTGTTTCTTTAGCTGCTTGCAACGTTGACTACAGTGACACCAACAGTACTCACTCTTCCAGGGTAGTGTCATAAATTGTAAAATGACACGCGCATATTTTCCCGTTTAATGTATGTTTTGTTTGTATTTATTTTTGTTGTTGTAATTAATGCATATTTCTTATTTTTCAAGTATTTTAACTTAAGTTTCTACTCCTTTCTCTCTTATTTGATTGTACTGGGAATGGTTAGAAGTTAAAGGTGAACTCAAGCATGGTGTTAAGGAAAGCACTGTAACATTTCTATGCCCTACATCATAGTTAAAGCATTATTGTTCCTGTTGTACTAAGAAAGTTGTAAAGTAATATTGTACAATCTGATACTCTATTCTTTCCATTACTCCAATTCTTAAGAAAAAGCAATATTGTAAGTCCAAGGATTGTAGGTTTTTTAAATAATTAAAATACTTTGAGATTGAAACTAAATAGTTGAGGTTTGTTTTTTTTTCTTACTAAAACCAGGACAGAATAAACCCCTATAAACTCCTACTCCAGTTGTGAATTGTGCCGGAATTCTTAAAATGATAGTTTTTTTTTCCTAGTAAGCAAATTAAGAATGAGGACAAATGGCTGTCAATTATTTGATAACTTAAAGGCCACCCTTGACTGTCCAATAGCAATTCTTAAGTTATTATCAGAAACAAACCGCTAAAAAAGTTGTAATTTGTGTGCACTTGAGACGCTTACATAAGAATATAGAACATTTATCAGAATTTTCAAATTTAAAAATAAAACCAGTCGATTTTTTTCTCTTTAACCGAACACTGTCACCTACATATTAGACATAATCGGGTATGTTCTAAAAACCAATTCGAGTGAAGTTGAAATCGAACGAAATTTTAAATTGCCATACTTTTAAAATGTAAAAGTGTTTTGATATTTTTTTTAGTTATTCGCTTAATTTAAGATTTATTTGGCTTTGAAAAAACTCTCAATTTCAATTTCACTTGAATTCGTTTCGATCACGTTGTGGTGTAAATGAAGGAGTTAGCTTATCTTGTAAAAGAAATTCATATTATGAAGAAGATTGCTGTAGAATACGCTACAATTACACACTAAAGAACGTTACAATAGCATATTAAACAATCACCAGTTCATAAATTTGATAATCTGACTGTACGACTTTAAACTCATGGTTTTGAACAATGGCAAAATTCAACAAATCGAAGTACGAATTGCTTGATCACTCACCTAATATTCTGATTTAGCTCCCTGTAAACCACGAAGAAGACGCAATAGCTGCTGTAAACGATTACTTTGAGTAACATTAACATTATGGTAATCAATGGTTATAATCAGAGTAGGAAAATAAACAAAACTGAACGTTTGATCTCATTTTGTTTTATTCTTTACAATGAGTAAAACAAAAATAAAACAGAAACAGTGAAAACAATTGTTCCATTTAATTTTATATATTGTTTTTGTTTTGAGTACAACAAATACACTAACTCAAATGTGCGTAGGTACAACAAAAAATGAATGAGAAGAAAAAGGATAGAAGAAGAGAAAAAAAAAGAAGAAGAGAAAAAAGAGCAAATTATACTAATTTAACGGAATAACAAAGCAAGCACAAGAGCGAAAAGCTAATTGTTTCATTTCCGCTCTTTCTCATTTAAAAAGTTTTTTTTTGGTTTTGCTCATGTATAATACCATAAAAAAAATTTTTAAAAGTGTATGACTTTGTTGTAACGTTTGCGAAATGTTTTTTGGGATAACACCACTCTGGTTATAATTGCTAGAAAAAGTTGGACAAAGTTTTTTCAATTTTTAGGAGATTCTAAAAAGTTCTGCTTTTTTATTGTTATGCGAAGCCGGTTTTCTTACTGCCAGTGGTTAGTGTGTTGGGTTACTAACGATAGCTCGGAGTTGAAACCTCAGCGCTGACATCTTAAAAAAAGAAATATAAAAAAATAAAATTTATTTTTTGGCAACTACCTCTTAGCAGTATTCTATCAAAAGCTCTGAAAGTAGTTGATTGCCATGGAAAAGCTTATCAAGTTTGTCGTTTGGAATCGACTTTAGACTGAAGGTCTCGGTACTCATGAATAAAAATTGACTCACACAACATGACTTCTGCGAGAAGCTAGGCTGTATCTCTGAAACAAGGTGGTAATGGCCAATTATGCATGTATGCATGTATTAGAATATAGAAGTACCAAAAACTATTTCACAGAGCAAATGTATGTTATGATAGTAGTTAAGAGAGATGTTTTTTTTTTTTTTTACACGAGACCAGTACTCAGATTATGATCCCGATTTAGGCAATACATTGTGCTAGTGTTAGTAAAATATGTTATGGGAAAGAGGAAAGCGAGGGCATTTGATTTGAATTTCTTTATTTGTAAACGAACCCTGTGGCTAAAGAACGAACATTGTGCGATATCGTAGGAAGTCAACTACTCATACAAAAAGATATACAAGGACTTTCAAGTAATATGCGATTAGCAGAGCACCTCCCATTATAGTCACGCCGTATTGACGCTGATGCTTCTATGAATCTATAGAGTTAGATGCCCTACCGTCATTGATAAGCACCTTTAACATTTCCTGTACTCGGTGAAGAAACTCCAAAAAAATAATTTGAAGATAAATTTTTTTTTCTTCAGGAGTGCCAAACTAATAACAACATCTAAATTGATGCACGCATACGAAGTGTCTTTGCCAGTCGTGTATTTCTCTTTGCGATTTTATTTCGTTTTTTTTTTTATTCATTTTTTCATTGTTTATAAGAGGGTTTGGTTTTATTTTTATTGCAACACAAACAAAATTCAGATTTACAAAAAAAAAAATACAAAAATCATTACAAACAAGTTAAAGAGTTCTTTGTTTTGTTCAATGTTATACTTTTTGCCGACACAAAATCGTGGGTTCCAAATAAAGGAAGCTTAAGTACTTTCTTCCTGCTGTGTAATTAGCTTTAAGTTGTTACAATATATTCATCCATTCTTTTGCTGTCTTCTTTGTTAGCACGTCTAAAGCAAACCAACCAGTCAGCTCTCCAGACAAGTTAAAAGTCTGCTGATTTTTTATTTCATTTTTTTGTTTCTTTCTTTGTGTATTAAGATTCAAGTATTTGTCTTTTATACGATGGTGGGAAAAATGTTAAAAAAAAACATCACATGCACACATTAATTCGTTTGATGTTGCATAGAGAGATGGTTATTTAATTTGCATAGTGCAGTTTGCAGTTTTTGTTTAGACGATACTGTGAAGAGTATTTATTTGGAGAAATTGAAAAGCACCACTCCACTACTGACTGAATTGAATTGGTCAAAAAACGTAGTCAATCAAATTACTTTAAAACAATTTAAACAATTTTTTTAACCACACTGTTAAATGCGAATTTTAAAAGATTAAAAAAAAATATATATATTCATATGTCTATACATAAATATTGACGATTCATTTAAAATATTACACTTTAAGCATTTTGAATAAATTGTATTCATACTTGAAGCTGCCAATCCTCTAATGGGTGTTTTGAAAAGCATTGAAAAGAATAACGTAGAAAATATGTATGCCATTGTTTATAAAGGAATTGTATACAAAATCTTTCAGATCTTACTTACTTACTTACTTACTTAGATGGCCATAACAACCCGTTAACGGGTTTCGGCCTGCCTTAACACTAGTCTCCAGGCGTCTCTGCTAAGCGCGCGCCTTCTCCAGTTGGTCACACCAATTGACGTCAGGGCTTCATCAACTTGGTCCTTCCAACGTAAACACGGTCGTCCTCTACGCCGACGTCCAGTGACCTTCGCATCGAAAACTTTTCTCGCTGGAGCGGATTCATCCATCCGAACAATATGGCCGAGCCAGCGTAGCCGCTGGATGTTAATGCGCTGAACAACGCCCACATCGCCGAGGAGCTCATACAGCTCATGGTTGGTTCTAATGCGAAACTCATCGCCATGCCTTCGAGGACCAAAGATCTTACGAAGAACTTTTCTCTCAAATACTCCCAAGACCGCTGCATCGGCACAAGACAGCGTCCATGCTTCCGCACCATAGAGAAGCACCGGAAGAATAAGCGACTTATAGAGTGTTAATTTCGTCGCACGAGAGAGGTCTCTATTACTAAACTGCCTACTGAGACCGTAGTAGCACCTGTTGGCCAGTGTGATTCTTCGTTTGATCTCCAGACTGACATCATTCTTGCTGGTAATGGCTGTGCCAAGGTAGATGAACTCCTTAACAACATCGAATGTATAGTTGCCGGCTGTAACCTGGGAGCCGATACGTTCAACATCCCTACTCGTCGACAACATGTACTTCGTCTTGCTCTCATTAACCGCCAGACCCATTTTTGCAGACTCCCGTTCAATAGCATTAAAGGCTGCGGTGACATCTCGCTTGGTATGCCCAATGATGTCTATGTCGTCTGCATACGCAAGGAGCTGGACACTTTTGTTAAATATAGTGCCATTTCGATGAACACCCGCCTTTCGCAAAACACTCTCCATGACGAAATTGAAGAGGTCGCAGGATAAGGGATCGCCCTGTCTGAAACTTCGCACGGTATTAAAAGGTTCGGAGAGGTCTTTTCCTACCTTGACGGAGCTGCAGGAATTGCTCAACGTCATTCTGCACAGTCTTATCAGCTTTGCAGGAATACCGAGCTCAGACATTGCGGCATATACGCGATCTCTTATCGGGCTATCGAACGCTGCCTTATAGTCGACAAAAAGATGGTGTGTGTCGACTTGACTTTCATGGGTCTTCTCCAGGATTTGGCGCAGTGTGAATATCTGGTCAATGGTGGACTTACCAGGTCTGAAGCCGCACTGATAAGGTCCAATCAGTGAGATTGCGAATGGCTTCAGTCGTTCACACAATACGCTCGTAAGAACCTTATATGCGATAGGGAGAAGGCTTATACCCCTGTAGTTGGTGCATATCGTGGGGTCTCCCTTTTTCAGGATGGGACAGAGGGCACTGAGATTCCAATCATTGGGCATACTTTCCTCCAGCCATATTCTGCAAATGAGTTGGTGCATGCACCTAACCAGCTCATCGCCTCCATACTTGAAAAGCTCAGCGGGCAGACCATCCGGTCCGGCCGCTTTGTTGCTTCTTAGTCGCTGTATGGCAATTTTGATCTCTTCATAGCTGGGCGACAGGATCTCAACGTCGTCATCATTGATTGGGAGCGGCACAGCATCTCTAGAGGCGGAATTTGTGTCGTCATCGCCCTGCAGTAGATTAGAAAAATGCTGTCTCCATAATCTCAGTGTCCCTTGTGCATCTGTAACCAGATTACCATGTTCGTCTCTGCAGGAGGTTGCTCCGGGTTTAAAACCAGTAGTAAGACGCCTTATCTTTTTATAAAAATTTCGAGCATCATGTCTACTCCTGCACATCTCGATTTCCTCACGATCACGCCTTTCTTGCTCCCTTTTCTTTCTTCTAAATAGGCGTCTCTCTTCCCTCCTCTTCTCTCTGTACACCTCCACAGTTGCTCTTGTAGTGGTGGACTGCAACGTTCTTCTGTAGGCGGCATTCTTTGCCGCAGTGGCCTCACGACACTCTTCATCGTACCATTGGTTTCTGCGGGGAGGACGCTCAAAACCAAGGACTGTTTCGGCAGCGTTGCGCAGAGAGTGAGCAATGTGAGACCACTGTCCACCAATACTTTCGAGAGAGGATCGGGTGCAATGGAGCTCATTAGAAAGACGATCGGAAAACGACCTAGCTGTCTCTTGTGATCGCAGCTTTTTGATGTTCAGCTTCCCTCGAACACTAGAACGTGCCATATTCACTGCGCATATGCGCAGTCGCATCTTGGCTGCGACAAGATAATGGTCCGAGTCGACATTTGGACCTCTAAATGTGCGCACGTCTAGTATGCTGGATACATGCCTTCCATCAATCACAATGTGATCGATCTGGTTGTTGGTAGATCGATCAGGAGAGAGCCAGGTGGCCTTATGGATATCGAGATGCTGGAACCTGGTGCTACAAACTACCATGTTTCGCGCCGCGGCGAAATCGATCAGTCTCAATCCGTTCGGCGAGGTGGAATTATGGAGACTGAACTGTCCGACAGTGGGGCCAAAGATATCTTCACGTCCAACTTTCGCATTGAAATCGCCGAGGACAATTTTGGCGTCATGTGCTGGACACCCATCGTACACTTCCTCGAGCTTTGCGTAAAAAGCATCCTTGACCACATCATCCTTCTCTTCCGTCGGGGCGTGAACACAAATAAGGCTGATGTTATAAAATTTCGCCTTTATGCGGATCGTAGCAATTCTTTCGTTCACAGGAGTGAACTCCGAGACGTGATGGCGAAGTCTCTTGCTAACTACGAATCCGCAACCAAATTCGTGTTTCTTCTCATGGCAGCTGTAGTAGATGTCACATGTTGTTTGCCTTGTACAACCTTGCCCTATCCATCGCATTTCCTGGATGGCGGTGATGTCAGCTCTACATTTCGTGAGAGCATCCGCCAACTGGATAGAGGCACCTTCCCTATAAAGGGTTCTCACGTTCCAGGTGCATATCCTTAAATCATAGTCCTTAAAACGTTTGCCAAGTTCGTCAACATAAAAGGGGGTCCGTTTAGAGGCTATTGTATTGCTTTTCATTGAATAAAATTTTTACGTGGTGGGTTTCAAGCCCTACGCACAACCCAAATTTAAAGTCCAGGGGATTGGACAGTCGCCGCATACATTAGTTCACAAGCTAGCGGATGCTAGAATGTTATCCAGGAGGGCCACGTGGAGGCTGTATGTCGACTTGAATACAACGGGAACAAGGATCGTTCTGGAGGCCGCCAGGTTGACCCCAATCAGAGACTTTGCCTTGTCCGAAGTATCCCATCCATCCATTTCAGATCTTAAGAGTTGGAATACTATTAATTGCTAAATATTTTTCATAAGATGTTACAGCAATATTTGGATCCCACTGAAGAATTTGAAAACAAAAAAATATAAATTGTTTCAATACTAGATTTAGTATTAGTAGATAATCGTTTAGTTTAGTAGATAATCGTCTTGATATGTAAGTATTTAATTTTAATTTTTTAATTTTTAATTTTTTTGGGGGATGGTTGAGCGCTCGCACAGAAACTCACACGATCAGGGTTCAATCCCAACGAAGGACAAAATTATAAAAATGAAAATTTACGGTTTTCTAAAATTACAATTTAAATTAAGCATTAAATTTAAAAATAAGAGGTTGCCCCCCCCTCCCCCTCCAGCAAGATCATCTGCGAGAAACCGCCCCTGACATTTCTAATCCATTCCAACAGAAACCAATGATCAGCAGTACAGCGTCACTTTCTGGGAAGATAACAGCTAATCTACTAAAGACTACTCACCATTCACATTTAAACATCCAACGACAAATGAGGCAATTGCTGTTTGATCATTCGAGGGTGAAGGTATAACACTGGCTCTAGAGTGGACAATTTGACAGCAACGTGTTTCATCAACAAAGAAAGGAAAAAATATACAAACATCTATTAAAAAAAAAACCTTCTATCAACCATATTTACATTCCAATAAAATGCACTGCATGAGTAGGGATTTACCCCTAAGTATTGGTCTTAAAAAAAAAATTTACTGAAGACGTATCATATGTTATTCTTCCGTTGGCATATACTAACAGTTAGTAATTTTGATTTTAAGTAAAACAAAACTGATTTTAATAAATTAAATATAACTCATACTACGGAAAGTTAGGATTAATATAAGTAGTCAATGTAACAATGGTGATCTAAAGTAAATCAGTGACATTTTAAGTAAAATGTATACTAGTATGCAGTATAAGTGTTTTAAATGATTTGAAAAGTTTATGTATGATGTTGTTACATAGAAATTTGTGAATGAAAATTGTGGAAATCTTCTTTCTACGAAAAACATGTTATAAACAAAAGCAAAATAAAAATTAGTAATGTGGCAGCAATTCACAGGAGGAACATATATTGTTAAAACACCAGTCTATATAAATGAAGCACGGTTTACAATACCTCCAGTATTAAAAGCAACAAGCATATCTAAAAAGCAGTAAAAAGTATAAAAAATCACTATTCGCAATTTTTTAAGAGCATAACAGTTCCTAATAGCGGATATAATAAAATGTTTCTCAGATAGTGTAATATCGCAATTTTTTATAACTGATATTTTTATAAAGAAAGAAAATATAGATTTTTTTATGATTGAATACCTTTACATATCTTGTATCGATTTTGGAAAGTATCTATATTATATTACTATGGGACAGTCAAAAAAAAGTTGATTTTATTTTTCTATTGTTTATCATGAAATTGAAAATATAAAATACAACGTACGTTCACATACATGATGAATGAAGTACTAATTATATATATGATCTGATTCTTTCCTATAATTGCATAGTTTCGGATAATAGCCCCTTTAAGTAATTAAAATGTAATCGTCTAATTATCGCAAAGAGGTAATAAATCGCATTTGTTTCAATACTCTCCTCGCATTATTTTCTCAAAATCCCAAAGGTCATTATCCGGCGAATACTGTACAACAATTTGTAAAAGACTTATAAAAGGCTGAATAATACAATTAAAACTTTTCTCACAAGTTAATTACTTTCCAACAAAAAAAAGTATAAGCATAATGTGAAAAAGGGAGCAAGCAGACAGAGAGAAAAAAGCGTTCTAAAATTGTTAGCCAATGGTATCAAAATAAGAACGAATCGTGAACAATATATCGTTTCGGTATCAAATCAAGCTTAATACTTTATAAAAAAAAGAACAACAACTGATCGGGTTTAACGTGCGTACCTGTCATAAGACTCACCACACGCCGCCCGTTGCCAGGGCGGTAGTTGAATACATTCGTTCAATACATGCGCCACCCAGTGCCTGTGCCTTCTAATCTCAATCATGCTCGAGGACACGCCGCTCAGAAGAGAGAGTGCCCTAGTTAGCAATTTAGCACCACCACTACCTTTGAAGTGATACCCCCCTTGTTGGGGCCACCCTGAGGGGCTCACCCAAACCATCAGGCCGGGGGCTTCCTGATGCCCGTAGTACCAGATTAGAGTAGGTTTCTCTGTTCAGTCCCTGAGATTGTCAGTAATAAATTACAAACCTCTCTGCCTATAGCGATTTCCAGGCCACCCAGAGATAGGTGAACTCCATATTCCATTCATCAGCAGCCTTTACTGTATCCCAGGGGGGGGGGGGGGAGATAAGAACAAATGACACAAAATATATAGTTCATAAATCTAGTAGACGCCGTTGTTTAGCTTGTGGTCAGTGTGTCGGCTTACTAAGGCGATCTTGAAAAAAAAATTGTTAAAAAATTATTTCTTTCGGCGACTACCTCTCCGCAGTCTTCTGGAAAAAGCTCTGGGAGTAATTGATTGCCATGAAAAAGCTTCCTAAATCTGTCATTCGGAGTAAACTTTAAACTGTAGGTCCCGGTACTCATGGATAAAAATTAACACACACAACATGAGTGCTGCGATAACCTAGGCCGTAACCCTGACACAGCCCAGCAGGAATTAGTGCTTATCAATAAGAAATTCTGAATAATCACTTAAACGTGCGCATCAATAATGCATGATTTGTATATGAAATGAGCCGCTAATATGCAATAGGAATGCACATTTATTGCAATCAGTAAGCAAATAATATAAAAAATCAAAAATAATACCTTATTCTGTAGCATTTTTTGAAAGCTTTAATGCATAAAAAACAATATAATGCTTCCATTATTGCTTTTAATTTATTTATTGCTTTCAAATTTTGAAAATTTTCTACTGGGAGGGTTGTAATGGCCAATTATGAACAAATGGCCAATCGTGAACAAATTGTATAAAAATACCATAAGTTATTAAATCAATAAAGGTCTGTTATTTCATTAGTAACGAGCTGATATCGAATCATGAACGATGTGGTATCAAATAAAGAACAAAACTGATAAAAGTACGATGATAAAAGTAAGCACAGGGGCCCTATTCTGTAATTCTCTAAAGTAAAATGCAAAATTTTGGGTTTTTAAAACAGGCTGAGCGTTGGAACCAATAAAACTAAAAATTTTAGAGAAGATAGACATGAAAATTTTAAATCACAATACGCCTTAAGGAACTGTATTAGCAGCCTAAAAGACCTGAATCAAGTTTATATATTTTTAGCAATAGAGTTTTGTCTTAGAACAATTCTCTTTCCCCCTTTAACAGTCTTATGGCAAAAGTTTTGGGAGTAATTGATTGCCATGAAAAAGCTTCTCAAATCTGTCGTTTGGATTCAACTTTAAACTGTAAGTCCCGGTAGTCATGGATAAAAATTAACACACACAACATGAATGCTAAGAGAAGCTAGGCCGTAACTCTAAAACAGGATGGTAATGGCTAGTTATGTGTGCATGATAAGTATATTATCCCACAAGCAATTTATTTTATAATTGCGAGCATTATGAATGTATTTGCCTATATGGTGAAAAGCATTTTATGTTTTTTAATTTTTTTTATTTATATTTTAAAAAGTTGTATAATTAGTTTGGTTTTTAATATTAGTTCTTTAACTAAATTTAATGTTTATTTTATTTTTTTATTATTTTATTTTTTCATATTTTTAAATGAGAAATAAATCATATTTAAGAAACGCTTTAATGTATTCTTTTGCTATATTTTTAAAGCAATAATAAAAAATACAATTTTTCTTTGTTATCCTGAATAAGAATTAACATTAAAAATAATATAATAATATTTGTTTTAAATTTAAGTCTATGAATTTTCTTTTTTTTTCCATCTTAATAAAGTCTCTACTTTATGCAATAAATTTTAAAGAGAAAACTATTTTCTTTTCCATCTTATAATTACACCTGTGGGCATGGCTGTATAATTATAAAATATAATTCTATTGCTTAACTCATTAAAGTTTCAGTAAGTATCGCAACATCTATTTGTAAATGTTCGTATGTCTGTATGTGATATTTACTACGCTGCCGCTTATGACTTATTTAGAAAATTTATTTTTTAATTATAATCTTCTACTGCGTTAAACTTTAGATTTTTTTATTGTTATTTTGTGCTCATGTAAAAATATTTAACGCGATACTGAAACCTAAAATGTCGTAACAATCCATTGGCCATTAATTGTCTTTTCTTCCTTGTTTTTCTGCTCATTTAAACCACTTTTATTCTTTATAAATTCCTTTTTTACTACTCCTCTTTAAGCCATGTAACAGCTTTTTACCACCTTTATCATCATTAAAGGACAGAAGATATGCTAAGAACAGGAAAATAAATTAAATGTACCAAAGAAAGAAAGAGAGAGCTTGGAGATAAAAATGACTTACTGCAGCTATTTAACTTTTAACTTGTAGTGCATCTGTTGCTGATAATGGTTTGCAACTGTCGTCAAAGTTTTTCACTTAAAAACTCCCACATGCCTTGTCATGGTCGTTTGGTATGGAATTTTTGGTGAATTTCTAAACTGTCTGATACTCTGCAGTATTAAAACAAATGAATTGAAAAAGAAAAATTAAAGAAAAAAATGCAAAATAATGTGAAAAGCGTTAATTTGGCACACTTTGTCACTTCGAATTCTTTTTGTTTTTTATTGTCCTTCTGTTTTCTGCACATTCGAGTTGTTTCTATTTGCAAGATAAAACTTCATGACCATTCCTGAGTATAATTTCATTTTCCATGGCATTTCATTGTCTCTTTTATATCTCCTTTTATTTTTTTTTTTTTGTAAAAAATCATCCCATATTGTATTTCTGTATTTCTGTTTTTATTTTTTCCTTTTTTTTTTTGTTCTTAACTGCCCATTCTTTGGTAGTTTCTCACTTTTTTATCGTGTTGTCCTTTGAGCTAAATGGCTTGTAAAAGATTTCTTCAAATTTAATTAAAACACATTAAGAAAAAGAAATAAAAACGAATGAGAGATGAAATTAAAAGGGATGCAATTTTTATTTTTCATTTCTGTTGCAATATTCGTTCATATTAATTTAAAGAATTACAACAGCGTATTGTATTGTACAAGTATTGTTTTTCTTTTGTAGACACTTGAAATTAATTTTTTTTTAAGGACAAGATTAAAATAAGATGTAGATTATTTTTATAAGTGATGTATTAAAAGAATTAAAAAAGTAAGATTTATTTATTAGTAAAGTTCATAAAATATCTTTTACCGGATACCAATCCAAATCCAAATAAGTTTTATTGCACGGATATGCAATCATATCCGTTACCGAACGGAATTGAATCTATATTTTGCTGCTTCAAAAAAAAAGTTAGTAATCAAATCACTTTGAATTTTATGAACTGCATTAATTAATTAATTCTGCATCTGAAAATGCAAAAAATTATTTGAAACTTATGGTCCTTTTTTATTTATTTTTTTTTTTTATTTTTAATTTTTTATTTTTAAGGCCAGGACTCAGGGGACAGCCCACACTGGTTCTACTTCATATATTTTTGTGCAAAAAATATAAGGAGTGGACCTAGAAACTTAAAAGTTGGCACGGAGTATTATATTGACTAATTTAAAAAAAATAGTTTCATGAAAATCAGCCACACCCATCGCCCACCGCCCATACAATCAAAATGGATATTTTCACATAAAAGCTTTCGTATAAAAGCAAAAGTCTTAAAATTTAGTTTATATACTACTAAGAAAAAACAAAAGACGCTTGCCAATTTTCATTGAAATCTGCCACGCCCATCGCACCGTCTTGCACTCTGTGTAGGTGGTACTTTGGTGACTAAAATTTGATTTTTTAAAACTATTTTTTACAAATCAAATAATTCCGTTCCAAAGAAGAGTGTTTCACTGAGAGAAATTCATAATTTATTTGATTAAAAAGAAATATTTTGTCTTAGAAAAAGTCTACTGAAGTCACTTAAATATTGTAAAAGAAAAACTGAGGAAAATTTTTACACAGTTCAGTAGCTTGTATATGTCAGATATTTTAATTGATAACTTTTCAATGCAGTTTTTATTGAAATATAGCATTTTCTTTATAATTCGTAGAAAAAAGTTGTTTAGATTGCGTATGTAGTGTAGTAGATATGACCGAATTAAAATTGCCTTCTAAGCTTCAAAATTTGCAGTTTTTCTTTTAAATAAAAGATAGGTCCGGCTATATTCACCTTATTACTGGAACCGAATGAACCCTGAGAGCCTATTTCTTGAATTACCCAAAAAAATCCACCAGTTTTTACAGATCGTTATGAATTTTCTTAAAATGGCCGGGTAAATTGCAGACAAGTTTTTGGATTGGATTTTAGGATTGTACTTTTTAATAACATTGCTATTATAACTTATGAAAAATTATAGAAAAGTGCAATCCTAGGAGTATGCAACAGATTTTAATACAAACCTCTACTGCAATTACATGATTGTGAAGGAAATTTTTCCCAACTACTTTTAGATTTTTTAACCGGAATTGCTTAGGGGCAAAAACGGGCAGCTGAATTTTTAATACATAATTAGCTGAGACTTCAGGCTTTAATTTGATATAAGTATCTGGCTGGAGCTCGTTGGAGCTCAGAAGATACAATCCATAGAATTTGGAGAAGTAATAAAAGTATTTTTTTTTTAATTTGAAAATTTTTTTTATTTGCATATAAGTATATCACAAAAAGCTTCCAATTGTATGAAAAAAAAACTTTTTAGTGTCATTACAAGAGTATTTTAAAAGCATAAAGCGATAGAATGTAGCATATATAATACGGTTATTTCAAATGCATTCACTTAGGTCAACTTTGAATGTCTTCTGACAAAAATGTAATAAAGATATAAGCCTAATATTTTTGGTACATGATAATTAGATTGTTTACTATAAACTGTAAAAAAATCAGGTAGATCAGAAGCCACGAAAAAAATGAATTAATGCCGCTCTTGAACCAGTGTGCGGCCCCTACTCATGCAGTACATTGTGCTGGTCTAGGAAAATATGTTATGGGAAGGGTGAAAGAGGGAGTAGTGTTTGTGGACATTTTATTTAAACCAACTGATATCGTAATTGGCAGAAAAAACATTCGCCGGAAGATTGTTCCTTGTAAAAAGACAAGTATTTTATTTATTGTTCACAAGACAGTTTATTTTAAACAATTTTTTAATACAATGCCAAATTTCTAGAGGTAGATGTCGGTAATGTGGACTGATGATCACTTCATATACATGTCGTAGTACGGAAATTTGTGTGCTCTATCCGTAATTTCATATTATCATATCTCGAGTTAATGTCCAGTTTCGGAGATAAATAGCCGAAAACGGATTGCAGATTTTCAAAATGTTAGTGTCAAAAACCTAAAGTGGCATTATTAACTCGAGATATATAAAATGGCGGATAGAGCACATAAACTCCCGCACCACGATAAGAATTTGAGTTTTAGTTTTGTAAGTTCCAATTGAGAATTGAACGACTAAATTTTTAATTAAAAGTATAAACCAATTAATTAAAAGAAATTAAAAGAAACACTTTATATGTAGAAGTATTCGCTGTAAATGTGTCATAAATTTTATATTTTATTGGCTTCAATTTCAAAGAAAACTAATAATAAAATTAATAAACAAAGAATAAAAGTAACTAGAAAGCAGTTAAAATTTTAATGTTTGCTTTAATAATTTAATCAACAACTGATGAAATGCTTTTTCAAAAATAACTTCAATTCGATTTTACCAATTTTATTTCAAAAAAATGAAAAGAAAACGAATAAAATGCACAGCATGTCAATAATTAAAAACTTTGAGTCTAAAAAAAATTTTAAAGCCCATTAAATGTGTAACTCATAAACAATTTGACGCCTTTACAAACGGATCATATAAAAAAGGAGACAATTTGGAAAATTATGAATTCACAAACTACAATGAATCTGACAATATAAAAGAAAAATATGTACAAGAATGTGTGGCTGCATCTTGAAACGCTTTTCTGATGCACAAAAGAACATGTGGCATGTGTCATAAACATACCATGCAAGTAGGTACATGATCATAAACATACCAGCAGGATTTAAAACTTTTAAATAAAACAGAAATAGCCGAATAATTCTTTTATGACTCCTGTTGTGCGACAAAGCGAAGTAATGACACAAACACGTTTAAGCGGGTTAAGAGTAAATGCATTGGGATCATTTATCATTCTTCACAGCCACATCCCAGCTTAACAACCTGCAGCATAATTTTAAGTCAAGACTTGCATGAAAAAGAAAACAGGGCGTTATTTTTTATTTTTAATTTTTTTTAAGAATTTTTTTATACCAAAAAACTCAAACTGTGATTTTGAACAGAATTGAAATCAATTCATTTTTAAATGTTATTTTAATGAAATTTCTAAGTAAATTAAATATTTTGAAAAAAGAAACAGATAAATATATAAATGTGAGTTTTTTTTGTATTAGTATTTTTATTATTAAGGCCAACACCCAGGGGATGACCCCTACTCATGCAATACATTGTGCTGGTCTAGGAAAATATGATATAGGAAGGGGAACATTTGATTTAAATGGCTGGAAAAACATTCGCTTGAAGATTGTTCTATAACCGATTGGTTCGGCTAACGAACGAATTCTCTCTATAATGTATTGTGCGATTACCGTGACAATCAGTCGCAAATCCATGTATAAGCCACACTATTATACTTTTTAAACACACACACAATTATTTAAAAAAAATCGTATGATTCAACAGGATAGTGTATTACGGCCGTTGATAGAAAAATTTCTTTGCCCGGCGTTTAATAAAACCAACCAACCTATGCGCCCTATTGACGGTTTTAATAATATGAAAGTTACAAATCAATTTCCTTTCCAATAGAATGTCAAGATTAACAAAAGAACCAAATCTAGGTAATACTGTCCAGTAAACAAAAAGTTTCAATTGTGTGCTCAACTATACATTTATTTGCATACATACATATTTGGTCATTAAAGCTCCGTTTCGGGGTACGACCTAGCTTCTCGTAGTATTCCTGTTATGTGTGTTATTTTTTTTTTATCAGTGAGTACCGGGACCTACAGCTTAAAATCGACTCCCGACGACAGACTTGAAAAGCTTGTTCATGGCAATCAATTACTCTCAGAACTTTTGCCAAAATACTGCTAAGAGTAAGTCTCCCAAAAAAAAAATATTTCTTTACTTCAAGATGTCAGAGCTGGGGTTTAAGACCGGGGCTCTTGTCTTAGTAAGCCGACACGCCAACCACTAGACCACGGTGACTACCGCAACTATACATGAATTGCACCAAACTATTCTTGTTAAAATTTTTTTTAATATAATAGGGACATCACTTACTTGAACCCGCCTTAAATACATTTTTATACAATACGATGATTTTAAATAGGTTGTATTGTACTATTTCGAACAATTATAGAACAGAATATCATCATACGATATGAGAATTACATTGATCTGTTAGAAGATTACATACATACATACATACATATGTACATACATACATATATAACTGGCTTTTACAACCCTGTGTCGGGATTACGGCCTAGCTTCTCGCAGCACTCATGTTGTGTGTGTAAATATTTATCTATGAGTACCGGTACCTACAGATTTAATGTCGACTCCGAACGACAGACTTGAGAAGCTTGTTCATGGCAATTAATTACTCTCAGCTTTTGCCAGAAGACTGCTGAGAGGTAGTCGCCGAAAGAAATATTTTTTTCATATTTCTTTTTTTTAAGATGTCAGAGCTGGGTGTCGAACCCAGGGCTCATGTCTCAGTAAGTCAACACACTAACCACTAGATCACGGCGACTACTTTGATTAAGAAGATTAACACGTTTTCATATAAACATTTTAAAAAATATCTAAAACCTATAATTATTATATCAGTCTTTAAACTGGTTTTGTTATAGGAATACATACATATACACACAAAAAAATAATATTCATAAAATTTATGAATTCTGTTCATATTTTTTGGGGTTCATAATATATATGAATTGATCATAATGTATATGTACCACTTCATAATATTTATGAACTTTTTTTGTGTTCCCGGTATTTGTTCATAAATTTGTTCATAAATATTATGAATTTCGTTCATATAAACGAATTTCATAAGTGGAATGTAAAAATTCATAAATATTATGCCTTCTTTCATATTCAGCATTTTTGACTATCATTTCCCTATTTTTTATACAACTTGGTACATATATAAAATGAAATTGATCATATATTTTATGAATGGGTTCATAAATAATAATATTTTAAAAATATCACAAAGTTTTTGATTTTTATGAAAAATTTCATTTAATTTATGAATTTTTTTGTGTATATTTTATGTACAGGCTTTTCTATTCTATGAATTTTTTCCTAAAAAATAATCAAATTTTTAGACAAACCTTTCATTTAAAATATGATTTTTGTTCATAATATTTCAAAACCGGTTTTGAGGGTGGGTGTAAAAAGTGTAAAATTATGAACAATGTTTTATCTTTTAAATTAGGAATATTGTTAAATTATATGAGCTATAAAATAACTTAAATATTTCACTTGCTAAAATTATACTTTGTGTATTTAAATCACAATAGCTTTTGTAAAATGTCATTTGCTTATAAAAAATATTTTGTACTTTTACTATCACTTTTCATTTAAACTTTATTGAATAAACATAATAAAGAATATTATTTATAACAAATATTTTTATAAATTTAGAATTTAACCGAAACTAACGAAATCAACTCAAAAGCTTTGTTAATTAATTAATTTGAATTCTATAGACGAAGAGACAAGAGAAAGTAAGTACATTAAAAATTTACAATATGCTAAAATTAATTTTTTTTGTTGGTATAATTTTACTATTTAGATACTCGAGACATTATACTGCTGGTGAATCTTTACCAGTTTCTTTTATCTCCGAATAAATGTGGTGGAAAAGAGTCAAGAAAATTTAGTATTTAAGATTTTGTAGGAGCTTTTGCAATTTTCGGAAAAACGAACGAGGAAGTAGAAGACAAGCTGCGCCATTTGAGAGCGACAAAGAATTTCTTACAGCCGCGGGTTTTGGTAATCGAGGATATGCTGTTGATATGTGCTGCTTTTCATAAGATTCAAATTTTATGGAAAGTTGCATAATATATCAGAATAAAATACTTAGTTTTATTAATATACATATTCATAAAAATTTATGCATATAAACACACAATTTATGTAATAAATAAAAGCATTTCATAAAAGCTATGAACCCTTTCATAAAATTTGTTTGTATTTTCATTTATATTATGAACGCATTTTGAAATTTATGAACACATTCATAAAAAAACCCGGTATTTTAATTTTTATGAACAAAGTTCATAAATTCTAGGAATTCGTACATTGGAAAATTTTTTATGAAAATTTTCATAAAATGTTAGGATTTTTTCATAAATATTATGTATTTGATCATAATGACTGCAGAACTAATTTTCGTAGTATTTTTGCTACAAATTTATGAATTTGTTCATAAATACCATGAAAATTGTACATGAGCAAATATTCATAAAATATTCATGTATTTTATGAATTTGTTTTTTCTGTGTATATAACATCCCTTAATAAATATGTACATATAAAACCTAGCGAAACTGAACTGGTTTTCGACCCACGCTACAAAGGTCTCATCAGAGTTCTTTGTGTTGTACATATTCACCTTCTTTAGTATCTATTTAACCCACAATATAGTGGAAACAGATTTTGTGAATTATATGCTTTACTCCTACGAATGAAAATTCTAACCAGAGGCCTTCTTCTGTAGCTCTCCTAAGCTAAAACTCTATCGCTAAAAATTTATAAACTTGATTAAAGACTTTTCGACTACGAATAGAATTCTTAAACGCTTATTGTATTTTAAAATCTTTTTGCCAATTATCTCTACACTTTCTAATTTTATATATTCTAACGTCCAGCCTGTTTCAAAACCCCAAAATTTTAGCATTTTAGCTTAAAAAATTACAGAATAGGGCCCAGATTTATGTGTTTATTTTATTTACAACTATGTGTTGAACGTTTTTTTTTTATAAATTCAACTTAATTTTTTAGTGTAACCATTACAACATCTAGTAACGAGATATTACACATATTTTTCTTAAATTACCCATTACTAATTTTTAATCAGTAATAGGCTTTTTGTGCCGTGACCAGAATTTCATAAATCATTTTATTTTATTTCCTTTTAAATATTTTAAAAATACAAAGGTTTTTTTTTAATACATACGAGTACGGATAAATTCACAGCATGTCAAAAATGCAAAATTAATTTCCAATGAAATCAAATATCAGATGACTTCATTGCCTTTTCAAACACTCTTTAGCGATACGCAGACCAAAACATTAAATCGAAACTTGTTGTTCAAGTCCAATAAGCAAATAAGTATTTAAACAGCCCAGCCAAGCATTCTGGTTGTTTCTTGAATTTGAAAATACAATTTTTTTAATGATCATTTACTTTATTTATGTTTATGTCAAACCTTTTTAAAGAAAGAACTGAGACACTTCACTTAAATTTAAAAATATATACACAAACACCCATATCGTTTGAATTGATGAATAAAGGAATGCCATACGTTCATATATTGTACAATGTATGTGTAAAATTAAAGAATGACAAAATTATTAATAAAAATGCAAAATAAAAATAACAAATTGCTTAAAACTCTGGATATGAATACAAATATTCCCTGGATGGTGATTTCTTTTGTTTTTATTTTTTTTTTGCTTTTAATAAAGTAAGACTCTCGTAGTCAATGTCATAATATGACAGACATTGTGACTGCAAAATATGTGAAAGGACGATCAATTAAAACTGTTGGCTTCTGTACATTTAGTAGATAAAGTGGGCTTATGTCTATAAAAGTCAGATTTTAAATACACCTCATCAATGAGTGTATAGATAAGATCTGTTACAATTTACAAAAATATTACAAGCATTTTTTTTCACAAATAAAATAAATAAGAGACCATCAGGATATGATTTTATTTAGTACAGTCTGTCGCAGTTTATAGTTTTCAGTATAACTAATGGTGCAGTTAGACGTTAACTTAAAGCACCCTATAAAAGTCCTCCAAAATCCTCTAGCATTCACATTATAAGCCTCAAATAGTGAGTTTTATTTTTTCTTTTAGCTAAAGGAAGTGTGAGATATAAATACAAGGAGTAAAAGAAAGGTAAAAAGACAGAAATAAATTTGTTCTATAATGTGCCGTGATTGCAAACTTCCTTGGAAGAAAAAAAATTAAAAATTGGAATTCGTCGGAAGACCATTCTTAATTTGAATACTGATAAGGTAAAGTATTTTTGGGAATTTTTTCAGATTTTTCGGAAGTGGTTTAGAGGTCGCGCAAATTGATTTTTAATCAATAATCGAGCTTTTTGAGCTTTATTTAATTTTTGGTTATGAATTGGTAAAAAATCGATATTTTCTCGACTTCTGAGTCAATATTGTCAAAAAAAATATTCCGATCTTTAATTTTATGTGCATAAATAATAAGTTTCGGCAATGATTTTGCACATTTTAATGCATTCTATAACAGTTTTTCCTAAATTTTCAACAAATATCGAAAACAATGGCTTATATCTTTTAAAATTTGTATAAAGACTAAAAAAACTAATGATGCAGTTTAAAAGATTATTAAGTTTTAAATAAGTTAGCAGAAAAAAAATAAATTTTCTTTTACCGTTATACCCTTTTAAAGCTTTGTACCCATTTTTAATACTCTAAAGTGAGAACTAGGTTGGCATGGGAATTAAATATACAACAATTATATAAACAACAACAACAAAATTAGATTTGTTATAAATCATTTACTGGGGTTCTTGCGATGCTGCTCTATGCCCTGCGTAAATTCTGAAAGTCTGTTTCAGAAGTTGTGATATTAAATTAACTACAAGCCAAGGCCACACCACGTTCTGCGACATCATTTACAACTTGCAATTATTGAACTTTGTCTTTTGCGTCCTGGAATGCCTTAAAAAACAGATAAGTGCAGGACAGTAAAACAGCGGTTTTTGATTAGTGCTTGAGATAAATTTTATGGCTTGAGATGAAAGGTTTTATGCTGGAATCTAACTGAAAATGTCCAATTTATGTGTGCGGACACGTCAAGCTCCAATACAGGACGGCGGATCGGGGCATACGTTTTACTTCTCCAAAAATTAAAAAAAGACGTCATATTTTTGGCATGTCGCCGCCATATGTTAGAACTAATTGCTGGATCAGCGTTTAGGGCACTTAATATTGAGGATCAAATTACATCCCCACAAATTAAATTTTTCGTCACTCTTCAGCAAAGGTGGGCTAAAAACAATTTTTGGGATTGTACGAACCCAATTAATTATTATTGATACGAAAAGATCTAAAAATTTTTGTAAAAGGGGAGCTAGAGAATATGCAACTAGGGGAAGATTATAAAGAACAACTGAGCATTATTTTTTTGGGTGAAAGACCTGAGCACCATCCAACAATAAAATCTCCTGGAGCTATTAACCGAGTTCGCTGGATGATGAAAATGATATATTCTCTAAAAATATGTATTTTTCAAAAGCAGCTACAACCTTTCATTCAAAAATCAGAAATTGATGCCTTCTGAAAGAGACTTTCAGAATTTACTGCAGGGCATAGAGCAGCATCACAAGAATCGCAATAAATGATTTATAACAAATCTAATTCTTTTATTGTTTATATAATTGTTGTATAACCTAGTTCACACTTTATAGTATTAAAAATTTCATACAGTGGGTACAAAGCTTTAAAAGGGTACAACGCGAGAACGGTAAAAGAAAATTTATTTTTTTTTCTGCTAACTTATTTAAAACTTAATAATCTTTTAAACTGCATTATTAGTTTTTTTAGTCTTTATACAAATTTTAAAAGTTATAAGCCATTGTTTTCGATATTTGTTGAAAATTTAGGAAAAACTGTTATAGAATGCATTAAAAAGTGCAAAATCATTGCCGAAAATTATTATTTATGCACATAAAATTAAAGATCGGAATATTTTCTTTAACAATATTGACTCAAAAGTCGAGAAAATATCGAATTTTACGAATTCATAACCAAAATTTAAATAAAGCCCAAAAAGCTCGATTTTTGATTAAAAGTCAATTTGTGCGACCTCTAAACCACTTCCGAAAAATCTGAAAAAATTCTCAAAAATACTTTGCCTCATAATGGTCCAAAATAAGCTTGGTCCCCAAAAAAAATTTTTTTTTGGGACACACTAGTGCTCCCGTTATAATAAAATGAAAGGTAGGACTCCATACTATCAACTAAAAAAAAAAGTTTAAATAATTAACAATCTTTTATAAAATCATAAAATTTGTCTCCAAATTCATGATATTTATAAGTAAAAAAAAATAATTAAAATTAAAATTTAATTAGTTTTGGTAAAGAAAAAAAGTTGTGAAAAAAATATAATATGGGATATATTAACGGTGAAAAAAGTTTCAAAAACTTTCTGCCAAAAATAAATTTTGGGCTCCATAGGCGATGGGTAGTGGAAGTGGTAGATTTTTATGAAACTTTATATTTTTCTTAATTGAGCTAAACAAAGGCTGAGATATCAATATTTTACGAGCACTCCTTATATTTTTTGCCAAACATTGTATAAACAAATCCCTCTGTGCAACGTGTCGCTAATGTAGAGAATCATAAAGGAAAATATCACTTTGACTAGCCTGTGAAATAGTCGTGGATATTAAGCTTAGTTTACATGATTAATTTAAAGATATTTTGGTGTTTGTTTATTTTGTTTTTAACGCGAAGAAACACACAAAACAATTTGTGACAGATCAATAAAGCAGAGATGATTAGAAACTCGCCAATGCATCCACTTGATAAAAATTCACATTAATTATCACTTTTCAAGTAACTAAGGAGTTAAACTGACAAATGCAGGCTGCAATGTGTGTTCGCTCACCCAACAAAAACTTATTCTTCTAAGCTGACCTTCTTCAAAATGGCCATCGTATTTCAAACATTTATTTGTTCAAATAAAGTTGAAAACATAAATGAACTGACTTGGGTATAATAATAATACACTCTGATGATAAGGATATGCTAAAAAACAACAAAAACAGAAAAAGAGGAAATGCCTGTTAAGCAAAGAATGAACATGAAGAAGCAAAAAATGATGAATGTCTGTATGTTTTTTTGTTCTCTATTAGAATATCGTTTTTGTTTGTTATCTGTTTCCCGGTAACTGTATTTTGTCTTAAGCTTGATTAATAACATTTTTATTTTATTTCAGATCTTGGCTCCTTTAAGTTTTTTTTATTATTGTACCAGATATTTAGCCAAAATTTTATCTGTTTCTGTCGTTATTGTTGTTGTAACAGATATTTTTATTTCCGTGTTATTTGTAATGAAAAGAAGGAAAAAAATCTTCGTGTTTAATTTACTTAAATGAATTGACCCAGTTTTCCTTATAGTTTGTCATTTATTTTATTTGTTTGTTTGTGTCATCGTTTTTCCATGATTTGAGCAGGAATTTAAGTCATTTATTACGATTTTTCAGAAGAAACAAAAAAAGACAACAACAACAACAAAAATCAACGAAAATAAATTTAATGTGTAACACAACAAATTTGGCTATAATGCGCTCATAAGAAATGCACGACCGAAAATACAATACAATATTAAATTATATTCTAATTAATTATTACGGGCGGAGTGACTAATATCACATGTAGGGTGTAGTGTTGCATGCCAGAGTCTCAGGTGGATACCTAATACTGCTCAAAACTTTTTTTAACAGATTTTATATTGAAGAGAAAACAATTTCATAAAGTATTGTGTTTTAGACAATGTTTGTTTCGCCTTTTAAATTTAAATTTTCCATACAACTTCGAAGAAAAAATATAACTCCTAAAGTATTGATTGGTTACTTTTAAGTATTGAGTAGCCAAAAATTAGTACAAATATTCGATAATCGGTACCCATTAGACAATACTTTGCCAGCACAATAGCATATACCCAGTAGACAACTGGGTTGTCCAATATTTTTTAAAATCTAAAAAACGAAGGTCTGAACTATTTAGTAAATCATAGTGTACACCAAATAAAATAAAAATAACAATACGAAATTTTTGTAAGAGGTAGCAATAATAAATATTTTTTTATTAAGGCCAGCACTGAGGGAACAACCATTACTCATGCAGTACATTGTGTTGGCGTAGGAAACTATGTTATGGGAAGGGAGAACGAGGGAAAAAAGGCGTTCTAAAATCATTAACCAAGGGTATCAAATTAAGAACAAATTGTAATAATATTTCGTTAACTTTCGGTACCAAATCAAGCTTAATGCGTTATTGAAATAAGAAAAAATGGCACAAAATACCATAAGTTAACAAATCAAGAACAACCGGTAGTAAAATCGTGAACAATTGTATAAAAATATCATAAGATAATAAAAAAAAAAAAAAATTGATACCAACCGTTAACGAAGTAAGCACAAACGGTCCTAACTCAATTTTAATACCAAATGGTATAAATTTTCTATCACTTTTTTTTCTGAGTGTATTTGTCGACATTTGATTTAAACTTATTAATATCATAATTAACAGGAAAAACACCTTCCGGAAGAGTATATAAGAAACGAACAGTGCGGCTAAAGAACGAATGCTCTCTATAATACATGCGTTTCACTGGACAATCAATTACGAAAGAATGTGCTCTGAGAGAGTTACGAGTGGTCCGTAAGAATTATTCTGAATTAATGTTCCTATTTTTCTCATAGCCCCTTCCTTGGTAGTACTGATAGAATAGTGAAACATACGCCACATTACGCCAATTGTCAAATGAATCGATAGAGTAAGATACCCTACCTTCAATAATAACCACCTTCGCTATTTCCTCTACACCGTCGAGAAGCCTAAAATATATTACAAATCACTGGCTCATGCTTGAGAGTTGTATTCCATTTTGGGTCGGATAAAGTTTTGGTGAATATTAAGAAGTTCAAAATAAGTAAAGTATTTCTTGCACTGTTTTAAAGATACGAGGCACTTGAAGTTTTCCTTAGCCACTGGAAAAATGTAATCATTCTAACAAATATCGAAGTAAATTTTAATGTCTAAAACATCACGAGCATTCGCCTGCTCAATATTACATTGCCAATAGTCACAGACGGCAAGGATGCATCATCACCACGCCTATATGTGATGAAGCAACATTGAGTCTTGCGCTCATTAAATTCGACTCTGTTCTTGCGACACCATTTAGAGATTCCCTACAGCTCATTTTTTAGTGTGTCACTGATATTCTGCCTTCTCACCCCAATCTGCAAAAGGCTCGGTGTACGATTAAATGAATTTGGATTTGAAGATAAAAAGGAAGATGGCTTTGTAATTTAAACAACTGCATTTTATTTTTTAAACTATTATTCGTTCACGCAGTAATAATATGCTTAAGTTTTAATTTTAACTGAAAACTTTAGAAATATAATATTTGCTTATAGTATTTTGTGGCCCTAATAATGTAAACACTTTTAATCTTTCATCATTAATAGTGTTGGAATTGTTAATCAAAACAATTGTAACACGCAAATGCAGCATTACATATACACATGCATCTTTAAGCTGTGCTTAGATGATTGTCAGTTCTTAGAATATTTTCAGATCTGCCAATTTACGCCCAATACTTTGCAATGACAAATTACCATTACTATGAGTTTACAATTGACAATCGGTAAACTTCAATTTATTGTCAGATGATTGTCTGATAATCTTATTGTTAATTCAATTGCCTATCAGTCAAAAAAAAAAAATCTATTAACTGTCAATAAACCATACAATATGAAGTAGCTATTTGTTGATTGATGAAAATTAGTGGTCATAGAGCAAAATTTAAAGCTGACAACAATTGTTTTGGATGATATGCACTGTAGCTAAATGCACATTTAATTTATCTGATAATTTTTAGAAACTTGAAACTTCGTAAATTATGTGCAAATTTTATTAATTTTTAAACATTTTAAAATTCAGTTTCCCTTCTAAATATTTTAGTTTTTTTATTTTTTTTTTTTTAATTTGTTCAATAAACACTTGTTAGATTTATGTATGCAGATGTGTATCCGGTGGAGAAACATATTTCATATTTTCTTAAAATATGTTTTCTTCTCTTAAAATCCACATTCCACAATAAAAAAAATCCTATTTACAAGTAGCATACACTGCCATCTTTTGTAAAACATAGTACTTTTTTTCTACTTAAGGGGACATGATACACAAAGTGGAATGAGAATTTGTGGAAACAAATTACATACATAAATTTTAAGAGAAATTATAACACTTTAAGGGGATATTGAAATTTATGTTAAGGGGTATTTTTGTGTGAAAATAAATTCAGTGATTGGGCACAAAACAAAATCAATTAGAGCTACAATGAAGGAGAAAATCTTATAGGTGGTTAACGATATTGTGGACGGTAGGTATATATGCCAGATTGAATTTGATTTCATTATCAGATGATGACATGTGTCTCGAAGTTAGTATACAAATATGTGTGTATGTATTTATGCAACTATTGACAATGGATTAGACAAGTTCCATTTTAAGAGTAACTAATATTCAAGTATAATACCTATAAGCCAAAAAAAAAGTTCTTCTGTTATATAAAAAGTAAAGAAGGTGAGGAAAGCTAAAAATACATAATTGATATTTCTGAGGCCGAATTACAGCATTGGTGATCAAGTAAGCTTTCGTATCGACAGTGTTATAACATTAGTGGACTTTTTTTTTAATTCATTTGGCGATGGAGATTTTATTGGGGATGATCGATAAGTTTTCGAAGATTTTTAAAATTTGTTTGCTTGCTAATTATATATTATAGACTTCTTACATTTAGAACACAGGATAAACGGATTTCAATAGAATTTCAATTTTCAAGACTTGTTTACACTTCATATTTTTATATAAAATTTTTGCAACATTTTAGTTTGATTTATTTTCTCATATAAATAAAAACATACCCATATCATTACGTTTCCGATACCATTTTTAATGAGTTTTGTTGAGGAATAATGTTTTAGAGGGTCTTCTTATAGCTGAATTACTTCTTTCGGAGATAAACAAACTAATTTTAGTTTCGGCAGACCACAATTACTTCTCCCCTTATAGTTTATTGTACAGGAATATTTTTCATAATAAAGCACGTGAGGTAAAATAGATGCCGTATACTATACAAATATTTCAAACATCATGATGTCTTATGCTGAATATGAAATGGCACAGCGATCAGTATTTCAACAAAATAACGACCCGAAACACACATCGAAGAGAGCAATAGGTTGGTTGAAAAAGAATGTCCTTAAGATTTTAAGTTGGTCTGAACAGTTTCCAAATTTACATATCAAATAAAACAAATGTAAATACATGCAAAATTATTGATGCAGTTTATGTGGTGATTTTTTGGGATGAACTAATCAAGGTTTGGGGATTTTTGGGGATATGAATTTCGAAATTGGGGATAAAAATTGAAAACTATCTGACAACCCTGCGTATCGAACAAAATTTCGTCACAAATCGAATGCATGGAAAATATCAAATGTTTAGAGCAAAATAAACATAATTAAAGAAAATAATTTTTTTTTCGGGATATGTTATTTATTAATTTTTGGGGAAAATCAAAATATAAAAAGAAAACAATGGCTACATTCGCTTTGTTGTGCTTATCACCTTCTGATTCTGAAGACGATTATAATACACGATTAGAAAAGAAATAAAAAATTATAAAAGTGATTCAATGTCATTGCCGGCTAATGCGTAAGTAAATTGCATCATTCAATTTTATTTTATAAAATTTGGTATCTAATTTTAGATTTTTTAAGCGATTTAAGGTTTCCCAAGAAGCCTTTAATTGCCTTCTTTCTGAAGCTATCTTTCGAAGGACATATCGTCGCAAGAATTAAAGAACGTTGTAACTGACAAAAAATCGAAAATATGTTTTTTACATCATTTTTATCAGAAAAAAATTATTCGTCGATTGGCTTTGTTCTACTTTCACACAGGATTTTTGGCTCTGGTGAACATTTAATGTTTTGTCAGTTACAGCGTTCTTTAATTCTTACGACGATATGCCTACCACACTACCACCAAAGCTGAAAATGACTGTAGCTTTATCGCTTCATGCTAGTTGAGGTTTTCAACAGATTGGTGGGATAGGACTACTTGTTTAGGATGTGCCAAAGCGCGGTTTGCAGAACAATACGTCGAATTGTAAATAAAAATTTTTCATTCTTAGTCGGTAGTTCACAGGTTCCACATTCAGTTTAAGAGAAAGTTCGTTCCATAATCTTTTGGAGGTTGCTTTTCCTTGGCTGCAATTTGGCGATATATTTTTGGTTAAATTAAGATGCTCAATCATGTACTGGGCCATAACATCTTTATGGTTTCCATTTATTAATATTAGTCTTAAAAAATGATGTTATGTTATTGTTTTAAACTTTAAATATGTATATAAACTCACATTTTTGCATTATTTTTTTCCAATTGTATTAAATAAATTTTGTTTCCGATTGTTGAAGACCTAACGAGTCAAATATAAACAACTGGTACTCGAACACACACTCGTTATCGTATGACATAATATAATAAAATTTCAATTGTATTTGCTCGATAACGAATGCGGTATTTAAGCCCCTGTTCTATGACAACCACTTGTTAAATTCATTGGTGTTTCATCAAAAAATAAAACTACTTCAGGTTGATTTACACATTTATCCATAAAGACTTCATCTTACTTTGTTATACCTTTGCCGACTACCTTTTAGCACACTTCTGGAAAAAGTCATGAATAAGCATCGAAAGTTTGCCGTTCGGAGTCGACATTAAACTGTAGGTCCCGGTACTCATGGATAAAAAATTTACACACACAACATGAGTTCTGCGAGAAACTAGGCCGTAACCCTGACACAGTGTTGTTAAGGCCAGTTATATAATCTTAAATCTGATTTATCTAACTGATTGCTTTGATTTGACGCGAAAATATTGTGATATTTTAATTTTTTTATGAGTTTCTAAATTATAAGATATTTTCTGTGTGTATTTTAATAAAGTGTAAATTCTTAAAATTATAATGAACATTTTAGACCAGCCCTTAAAAACTCATTAGGAAAATATATGTATTTAAATAAAAAAACGAAAATTTCCAATCGATTTAAGGCGTATATTTTATATTTTTATTTTCATAAGAAAAATTTTAAATTTTACAATCAAACTGTTAAATTTTAAATCCTTAAACAATTTTCCACTTTATTCGATTATTTGATTTTAAGCAATAAATACTCAATTTAAATAATTGATTGATTTGATTTCGTCACAATCCACCAGATAAATTCATTCATTTTACTTTCTTCTTTTTGTGTATCAAAATTTTTAGGTTCCGTCAATGCTTTATTTATTAAATTATTTGATAATTTGTATTGAACATCAAAACAATAGCGGTAATCACTCTTTATTGCAAATGCCTTTGCAAGTCTTGCAAACATCAAACACCTCGTTATATAACAACAAAATTTAAGCAAATAGATAATCTAGATTTGCAGCGTTTGCACGACTTGCAAGGGAATTTGCAACCTAGAGTGATTACCGCTAATATTTTTCATATAACGAAAGCATGGATTTGTTAAAAAAAAAAATGGAAATTTTTAAATAATTTAATTAATTGATTGAAAAATTTCAAGAGTTAAATGTTGTAAATTTAATTCGATATTTAGTTTGTATGGCATATCAGTAATCTGTTTAATTTGACAGAACATGGATTTACTAGTTTTTACTTTTTTTACAAATTTGAATTGCATTTAAGAGTCACTTAAAAATGTGTTTGAATTGTTGGCTGCAGGTAAAAAAAAAACTATTTTAAACCAAAGCAAATGGAATTTAAAATTGTTTAGCAATTACACAATAAAATAAATTTTATTACGGCATGTTTTAAAAATCAATTTTAGTTAAAAAAAATAATGCTCAGGGATGACTACTGCTCATGCACTGCATTATATTAGTCTAGAAAAAGATATTATGAGAGGAGGAATAGTGTGTGTGGATACTTGATTTCAGAAACATTTACAGAGGGATTATTCCATAAACGAACAGTACAGACAATGAACAAAATCTATCTATAATGCATTGTGCAATTTACTGGACAATTAACTACCAATGGATGTGCTTTATGAGAGTAGTATGATTGTGTGATTAAATCTCATGATATCACCGATAGAATGGTGAAAAGCACGCCACTTTGAACCGACGCTCCAATGAATTGACAATATCTAGTCTAGAACCTCTAAAATAGACTTTAAAGCACCGGTCCATACATGAGAGTTGTATATTAACTTGGGTTTGGTAATGGTTTTGTAGATATTAGGAAGAAATGAAGTATTTCTTGCACCTTTAAAAAACTTGAGGCATTTGAGTGCTTCTTTCCACACTTGAAATATATGATTATCACAATTACTAATCATGCCCAGAAAATCAAGAGTGTCGGTCTCCTAAATACTTACAGTACCCATAGAAAAAGATGTCAAGATTGCATTATCGCCTATATTTAAGAAAACAACATTGAGTCTTAGGCGTATTAAATACGGCCCTACTAGAGGTAATTTTTGAATGTATCATTCATATTTCGAATTCTCACCCAAATCTCCAAAAGGCTCGGTGTATGATCAAATAAATATGAGTGACAAATAGTCGTGCGGGAGTTTATGTGCTCTATCCGCCATTTTATATTTTTTATGTATCTCGATTTAATGATGCCACTTTAGGTTTTCGACCCCAAATTTTTCAAGTCTGCAATCCGTTTTCGAATATCTCGTCCAGTTTCGGAGATAAATAGCCGAAAACAGATTTCAAATTTTAGAAATTTTGGTATCAAAAACCTAAAGTGGCATCTTTAACTCGAGTTATATAAAATGGTGGATAGAGCACATAAACTCCCGCTCGACGAAATGTTGCTGTCGTCTGCGAAAGAGTAAATAAGATTTAAAGTTAAAAAAAGACGAAGATCGTGAAGGCAAATTAAAAATAGAGTAGAAAACAAAAGAGAACTGAATTTAACCTGAACTCGTGGGAGAAGACGCCTTCTCGAACCAATCGTATAGCCCGACACCGAAAGCAGCAAGTTTCAAGATGAGACCCTTATGTCAGGCCCTAACACAAGTGTTTGGAAAATCCAGATCTACAGCTTTACTCAAACCAAATCGGTGAATAGCACTCCATGTCTAAGAGAGTAATACCAATAAGTCACCAGTGGAGAGCCCACTGCGGAAACCGTATTAATGGGCGTCTAGCAGGCTATTGAACTCCAAATATCTTACAGAGCTATAATATTTGCGATTATTACATTCACTTTTTTAATTAGACGGAAGCCGTACCAACGGATTTGTACGCGTAGAAAGGCACTGTTTCTTGACCTGTGCTGGTATGCCATCTGGCTCAGAAAACTTATTTTTGTTGAGCTCTGCTATTCTTGAGAATTGCTAAATAAAATCTCGGGCATATGTATGTATTTAAATCCACTTGGCATGGATATAGTTAAATCCTCATTTCCATAGTATTTAAAAGTTCTTAATTAGTGTCTCTATTAGGCATTACCATAAATTTTAAGTTTGGAATATTTGATATGCACATCATGCATTACTTTATCTGGAAACATATCGTCGTGCAGGAGTTTATGTGCTCTATCCGCCAATTAAATTTATTTATATAGAGTTTTCGACCCCAAATTTTTCAGGTCTGCAATACTTTTTCAGATATCTCGTCCAGTTTCGGAGATAATTAGCCAAAAACGGATTGCAGATTTTAAACATTTTGGTTTCAAAAACCTAAAGTGGCATCATTAACTCGAAATATATAAAAATGGCGGATAGAGCACATAAACTCCCGCATGACGATATGCAGAAAAATTCAGTTTAAAACGGCTGTCCTACACATTTTTAACAAATTTATTTAAATCTATAAAGTAATGATATACAAATGTTTGCTACGTAATACCATATAATGAATTTAATTTAAATGCCTAAAACTAATAACATTCTTAATTACAATCCTCGACCATCTCATAAATATTCCAGTTATGAGCGCTTATGTTGTCTATTTAAAAGGAATATATTTTCTTAAAAATGTAATCTCTTAAGAATTCTTTTTACTTAGTTTGTTTTACAATAAGAATTATATAGTCGTATGTACGTTATTGATGTCCTTTTTCTTATTTACTAATGTTGTTATAATTTTGGAGGAATTGTTGTTGCTCTCATTTAAATTATAATTTGAAAAACAATTAAACTAAAATGCTTTCAATATTTGAAATCCCTTAATGGAACGAAAATCCAAACAAACAGAATAACAAACACAAACATAAAGGACAAAGCAACTCGAAGTGGTGGCAAATACATAAATGTACGGACTAATAGACAAACAATAAAATCCGACTCAGAAAAAATAAAAAAAAATTGAAATTGTCATATAGACAGGACAACTGACGGAGTGATGAAGAGACAGAGTGACAAAATGACGGTCAAATAGACTGAAAATTACCAACACAAATTCAATTGATGCATTGGAGTAGTCTTTCAAAAACCTTCGGAGCATCAGCAAAACAGAGTGCCCTTTTGAATTACATACTTCCAATGTTTCATTATCAAGGTTGTGTGGTATGTTGTAAGTGTTTTGCAATAAATTTGTTTGTGTGGGTGTAATAAAATGCTCATAATTTATATGCAACAACACGTTTCTGTATGCATAGTTTACCACTTAAAAGATTACTGGGATACTTAAATATGGCACAAATGTGCCACTGTTTGCCACTTTTTCGTGTGGACTGCTGCGTTTTATTTTGTGTTACTCTGCTTAAATCATTTGAGCTATCAATATGGAGTGAGAAACAGGATGTGTAAAATGACAGTTGGAGTTAAGCATCATTTTCCAGAAGAAAAAAAAAAAAAGAGAAAATCATATTCAACAGACCCCATAATAAATGATGCGCAAAGGGATGAGAAACAACACTATGATGGTTAGACTCATGTTGACTCCCTGTTCCTGTTAAAGGCTGTCTTTAAATGCCAATGGATGCTGTAGCAAAGCATAACATTTTAGCTGAGCGTTTGTCGCTCTGTTTTAATATTCTCAAAATTTATTATTACTTTTTTTCGATATTCATAATCAAACCATTATCCTTTTAGTGTTTTAATCATAGTCGTACAAAAAATGTTAAAATATATGTATTTTCTTCTTTTAAAATTCATTACAACACCAAGAGGTGGTACGCACTTCTGGTGCCAAAATACGACTCCATTTCCGGCAATAGTTATAGGCACGTGTTGGTATGACTTTTATGATTATTGCAATACCAGCATTTATGCGTGTATGTGTTTACAATGAAAAAAAAAAACGAAACGCAACGCAACGAAATATACCAGCAAAAGTTACAGCCGTAAAGCAGCATTATTTCTATTTGTAAAAATTATTTCATAAAATATTGAATATGCGAGAAATAGATTTAACAAAAATCGATCGGAATCAATTAAAAAAGTAATAAATTGTCTTCTTTTTCTCATTGGTAAGATGTAATTACGCTCATATCGGTTGGTTGATTTTTTCTACCAGATCTGCAAGTAGCATGAAACATAAGATCAACCAGAGTGGGCAAACAAACAAAACATTTCGCAAACGTTACAACAAAGTCATACACTTTTCAAAATTTTTTTAATGGTATTGTACATGAGCAAAACCAAAACAAATACTTTCTAAATGAGAAAGAGCGTAAATGAAACAATTAGCTTTTCGCTCTTGTGCTTGCTTTGTTATTCCGTTACATTCGTATAATTTGCTCTTTTTTCTCTTCTTCTTTTCTTTTACTTCTCATTAATTTTTTGTATTTGTAGTACTCAATACAATATACAATATACAAAATTAAATGGGACAATCGTTCTCACTGTTTCTGTTTTATTTTTGTTTTACTCATTGTAAAGAACACAACAAAATGAGATCAAACGTTCAGTTTTGTTTATTTTCCTACTCTGAGATCAACTAAGTCGGTATAAAGCATAGTAGCACAGTACTTGTCATTTGAGCGCTAGAGTGACCAAGTGTAACTGACTGTGCCTACAATGGCATACAGCTAAATAACAAAAAAAAAATTATTCTCTTTTTGGAGAGATATCATACTGCCTTATATAAAAGCTCTTCAGTAGCTTCCAAACAGTTTTGAAAGCTTTCACCATTTTATATTGACTGATCGTTGTTTCTTTGCAAAGTAGCAAACACTGTTTATGCTGAAAACTGTTCAACTTTTATACTCTCATTGGTGTACAAATAAGGACAAATTGTGCAATGGGGTGTCGTGGCATAGTGGTTAGAGCGTTCGCACAAAAACTCAAACGACAGAGGTTCAATCTCAGCAAAGGATAAAATCAAATTATAAAATCAAATTTGAGATTTTTCTAAATTATAATTTAAAAAATAAGAGGTTCCGCCGCCCTTTAAGATGTCCATCTGCAAGAAAAACCGCTCCCTTACATATTCAGTTTATTCCACCAGAAAACTAATGATCAAGAGTACAGCGCCACCTTCTGGGAAGATATCAGCTAACCTAATTAGTAAAGACGCTCATCACTCACTATCAACATCCACGACAAATGGGGTAATTGCTGTTGATCATTCAAGGGTGAAGGTATAACACTGGCCTTTGAGTGATCAACTGATAGCAACTTGTCTCACTTGATATATGGCGATCAATAAAATTACAAAAAAAAAAAAATAAAATTAAATATCTCTCTTCCATCTTCAATATTCCAATACAATGCACTGCATGAGTAGGAATTTACGCCTGAGTATTGGTCTTAAAAAAAAAGAAAAACAAATTTTGGGAAAAAGTCTACTGATGAATTGGTTTAGGCATCAGTGAAATAAAAATTAAATATTCAGTTTGAAATTTCATTAAAAAATTACAAAAAACTGCTGAGAAAAAATAAGCCACAGTAAGATAATAAGTGCCTCGAAATACTCGCCATGAGGCGAGCGCACAGGGGATGACTCCTACTTATGCAGTACATTGTGCTGGCCTAGGAAAATGGAAGGGTAAGGAGGAAAAAGGCTGTGGACCTTTGCTTTAAACTTACTAATATCATATCTGATATTAGTTCGAAAAAAACAAAGGTCCTACCTTAAGAATGTGAACCGCAAGAAAACTGGTTGCTGTTGACCACTAAATAATCCAACAATAATCAACCCCAAGAAGCCCGCAGAGTAAAGTTTAAACCAGGTTAGAAACAAAAATTATAATGATATTGGAGATGATGTTGTTGCTGTTCTCCTTGATCCAACCCCTTTGATAATTCTTGTTGACTGCTCTTCAACTGTCTTTCTGACATTGGAAACCCTGCCAGAGAGCTATTGCTATTGAGTCCCTGCAGTGTAAGCCTCTACACTACGACAAGATAATTATCCCACGTCTGAGAACTATTGGTCTAAGAATAACTTTTCTCATGCATTAGTTATTTATAATAAATATGAGTACAGTGTATATCAAGGCTCTGTTAGAATTTAGATGTTGAATAAACAAATCTTCTAACAGTATAACTTTAATCAAACATACATACTTACATACATATTTGTAGTTTTCAACTTTTGATTTTTTTAGAAAACTTCGGTGAATAATTCATTGGGTTATGAGCGACCATAAGAGTTTATGTGAAAACTAAGTGAACGGTTGCGTATTGTTGTTATTGAGTACTTGTTGTCAACTCTGTATTGAAGTGTTCATACGCTCTTTAATGGGTGGGTTATAGATTTTATTACAATAACCTTGGGCGCTTCACAGCTGTCAACTTTTATTTTTATTGTATAATATCATACATACAATCATTATCTACATACTTCCTTCAATAGTATTGTTACCACCATTACATGCCAACCAATAAGTCCGCCGGTATAGAGATACTTCAATAGCACGTGCTATGGGAAGTTACTTTAATTGAGATTATGACAAACCCCTCATTTAGTTATACATACTCGTAGCGATAAATTCTTTTATTCATTAAGACACGAGATTAAAACTAATGAATTTCTGCTCTATTGTCTTAATTGAAGTTTTATGTACTAATTGATATTCATGTATGATTTCAAACGTCAATAGTTATTAAATGTTTGTTTTCAGTGTTAGTCTTCTTGCTATTTTTGATGAAAAAATTTCAATTTTCTAAATTTTTTTTTTTTAATTTTTGTATTATTACTTGCTAAAATTATCAAAGAAAATGTGACTTATAAACCAACAATAAAGTGCACAATTGTCAAAGAAATTTTTTTACTTACTTAAAGGATCTTGTACAGTCGGCAAAGCTTTTTTATTCAATGGGAAAATCGTTAAATTAATTTTTATTTTAGAATTTTTGCAATAAAAGATATTATTAAAATTAGTTTTATATACCATGTCTGTAAGTATGTATGTACTCGGATATATTAAAAAGTCTTAATTATACAAAACAGTGAGAAATTGTGTGTTAGTGGCACATTTTGAATTTACACTGTGCCTTTGCTACTTTTCTACACAAAAATTTGACAATTGTTGAATACACTAAACCCCTCTTCTAAGTAAATAATTTACAATATAAATTTAAATAAAAAAAAAAATTAGTTTATTAAGATTAAACATAATTAGAATTCCATTTTCTATTTCACAATATCGTGAAGAGTAGTTGAAAAAAAAATGACTTGCAAGCTTAATAGAATAAGCTTGCAAGTCGTGGTCGTACAAAAAAAAAAAAAAAAAAAAAAAAAAAAAAAAAAAAAAAAAAAAAAAAAAAAAAAAAAAAAAAAAACTAACGCAAATTAAAACGACGCAAGGTAAAATATAATTTTCTATAGCAAACCAGGTAATTGAAAGGTTTATGAAAATACTACTTTTTAGAAATAAAATTTAACACTGTCAACTTTTAAAAAACCGGAGTAATATAAAATTTTATTACATAAGAATAAAGAATTTAATAAAATATTGAATTATTTTATAAAAAACAAGAAAATATTAAGGCACTAGTTCAACCTGAACCCTAAAATTAGCAAAAAAAAAAACAAAAATTAAAATATATCTGTATTTAAATTACTCTGATATCAGTTAGAAAAGGAATCTTCGAATCCAAAAACCGTGCCATCTTTAAGAAAATAAAAAACATTCCAAAAAATTAAAAAAAGTAAAAGTTAAAGACTCGAACCCAAAACAACGCAACTTCGAAAATCTAACGACGTAAAATTAGTACTAAGTCAGCAGCGATACATTTTCGAAAAACGAAAAAACGCAAAACGAAACGACACAAAGAGAAGGCTTAGTGTAAATACTTTTCCTTTAATCTAAAATGCAAATGAATCATTTGTTAAAATTTAATATCATCATCAGTATTCAACCAATTTTAAATGAAAATTTATCTTCAAATATATCACTCGTATGCGAAATGTTTAGCAATGCTATCCAAGTAAAGAAATTATCGTTCTATAGAAACTTTGCGTTTAATAAAGCAACAATTTCAAAAATTAAGCAACAATATGACAATCACGAACCATGGAAATGTTTAAAATATGAAATAATAAAATGGGAAAAACAACTACATTACCCATACAGAGTATTTGGAAGAACAATAACAATACGCGCTAAAGATGTTTTGCATAAAATTGTCAAGAGAAAATTTTAAATTGTAAAGTTTTAACGGGGAGAACTCAATGCATTCACATCTTAGGTGTCCGAGTAATTATTATTATTTGAGACTTGTGTTGAATCAACTTTACTATTTCTGCATACATCTAGGTATTTGGATGAAAGATATTTTTAGAGCAGAGGTTTCCAAATGAGAAGAATTTTGAATCATTTTGAAAAATTAACTATTTCATTAATACATGTAACAGAGATATGTTGAATGTCAAAAAGACTAATTTTATACAGCAAAATCATCACTGAATTACCTTATAATACTTTTTGTTGCTTTGTGTTTTACGAGTGGCTATTATAATACATATGTACATACATATATAAATATTATATTAACAAATTATGTACTAGTAGAAAAATCAAGAACATTTAACCATAACCCAACGGACACGGGTACCCTGGTACCCGAGCGTTCTTTAAAGTTATTTATTTCTTAAATAAAACAAAATACAAGTTTGAAGATCCTCAAATTCTTTCAGCTTAACACATCTTATAAGCTGTTTTGATTAGTAACCCTCCTGATTAATTTAGATTGACTTACCCACCTGATACCCGAAAAATTATTCTTACAATTTGTATAAAAAAAGTATAAATAATGGTATTTTTTTAATTGTTTATTGAAGCAAACACATACGAGTACGAGTATTCCACTTATAATTCAAATAAATTAACTATCATGGGTATTCACAACACAAGTCTTATTTTTGAAACCATATGTGTACGCATACATATGTGCAGTTACGAATGAGAAAGTAAAACGTATCACCAGAACTATAATGAATGATCGCGTTCTTTTACTCATCATCTATTTAGCCTACAATTAGCATTCTTCGAAATACGACTTCCTACATTAGAACATAAACTTAAATATAGCTTTATATTGTATAAGCTCTAAATATAGTGGTTAATAAGTATCTATTTGTGTATGTTTGTAATTGTCATCTCTATGCGAAGCCATCCTCCAGAGAGTTAATATTTTTAACCATTTAGATCGCAGCTAAAACACAAGTGAAGTATGTTATAAAAAATTCCCATTATATAGTAGATGACGTTTATTAATATTGATGTTGTTTTAAGAGATGCATTTGGGTACCATATTGTTCAATAAACTACTTTGAAAGCTGTCTATCCTCAAGGATAGAGTTGAGAGTACACACCATTGATCTTTTGGTCAAAAGAGTCGTTTTGGTTAATACTATAGAAGGGTGTATATATATTAACTATGTGCTTTGGTCGTAGTTCTTTTGGAATACATATTGAAAGAAAACGACTAAACCCGAAGAATTATGTTTTTGAATCTTGTTTGTATAACATTCCAAAAAAACGTAGTTTGCTGCGATTTTCTTTTACGGAACAAACATCTATTCGATTACTGTCGCGAACACATTCGTGCTTGTTCGGCACAAATTTATGTATGAATGTGTATCGAAAATTTTGTTGTCCGCACGTTAGTTAAAATTTCTTAAGGGTTCGCAAAGCAATAACTTGTGTGTGAACAATATTTTAGTGTTTTTCATTAATGTGGACATGTATTATGCATTCCAATGAACACATACAGTGAATAAAACAAATATGAGAATGAATGCAAATGTGTGAGAATTCTATGTTTTACACCTTAATAAACGACTTTTACACAGTCATAGACACATTCCATCAAATTCTAAACTCTATTGGAATTGTTATGGAACTTTGTTCTAAACTTCTTGTTTTTTGTTTTCTTTTTTTTATTTCATAAATGTTGTAAATAATTTCTCCTGCAGAATTTTCTTCTATTTAGTTTATGCTCAGTCTGTCTGTCTGCCTGTCTGTCCCTATCTAGTAAATACAAGTGAATAAATTTCTTGAAAACATTCATGTTCGAGACTCTTTGTTTGTTAAGAGACTATAAGTACTGTAGAGACTATGTTGTGTTATGAAATTGCAACGAAAATAACGTGAAAATACCTAAAGTTGGATCAAATGAATGCTTTGATGTATTGCAGACTCTTTTCCAAGTTAACTAAATATCTCTGTCTTCTAATAAAATTTAAGTAAACGCACATCCTTCTAAACATTTATGGGTATCACCAAATATATGTATAATGACATATTCTCCCTTATGTGCAAGTCTTTTTCTGTGTAGGAAATAAAAGTGTAAAAAAGTTTAAAAATGAAATAAAACAAAAATAACTTTTAGCTTGACTCGAGAACAAATTAAATTAAATTCCTGATTTTCAGTGACTTTGTTGTTGATGATGTACCAACAACATAAAATGTTTGTTCTTGTTGTTTAACAAATTTGATAATCGCTTGTAAATGTTTTTTATTCAAATGGCAAAGCAGACATGGAAAGAAGTTTGCAATCGGTTTAGTCTGAATATGTTATACCCTATTTGAAAAGAAAAACTAATAGAACCAATGCTAACGAGTTACCCTGACTTTATAGTTTTTCTTGCAAGGTTAACATTTTGGGGAAGATTCCTACTCTTGCAGTGCATTGCTTTGGCACTGGAAAACATATTGAGACGATACTCTTAAGAATTAGTAATTCGGATACCATGCTATTATTTATGAGCATCTCTGTTTTTTTTTAATGCAATTAATAAAAAACAGAAAAACAAACATTAAAGCTCCTGGCTTTTACTCGTATTTAAGATTGTATTCTATCTAGAGTTAGATAAAGGTTTTGCAAGTATTAAGAAGGTCAGATAGAGTGAAGTTTTTTGTTATCATGGTTTGAAAAACCCCAAGTGCTTATCTGCCTTCACATGCCAATGAATCGATCGCCAATGTTGGTATTTTGTTGTGACCTGGGCCATTGTAGCCTGTAGGAATAATGTACTCTAGGGTATTAAATTCGAGCAGAAGATATCAATACATATCATTGTAAAGAGCATCTAAACAAAACCCAAGAAAAATTCAAAATTAGAATTCTTATAAATAAAATTCTTTTAAACAACAATTGACCACGTGTTTGAATGACCACATGCCCTTTTTTCATTTATATGAATATAAAAAATAACAGTTTCATAAACTGTACTCCTAATGTACTCATTTAAAAGATAACACAATAACAAAAAAAAAGGAATCTATCAACAAGATCGGATAAATACTTTTAGCGTTGTAAGAATTTGAACATAGAACATCCAAACACGTGGTCAATTCTTTGAGTCTCTGTATATTACTAGCCAAAACCAGAGATTATAAGATTGATGGCGTATATTGGGAACGAAATTGTTTGTGCCAAATTTCCAAACTTACTGTTCTCGTTTTCAAGAAATAAAAAATATCTTCATACATATACTTCACATGGGAGTTGCCATCTTCATTTGTCCAGTTCCGTCCAATTTTTAACTGCAGATTTGTAGAAAAAAAAATAAATTAAAAAAAACTTACAATTTGTGCTATTAGCCTTCTCAAAATATACAAAAGTTATAAATATTTTAAATTTTGTATAAGACTTACCATGTCCCCGCACCTAATTTCATTGCCTTTTGAACCGATATATTGTATTGACTATGATATGATATTCAAAATATAAGGTTTGTATAAGTGGTACAATGCCCCTATCTAAGCTATTTGAATGGAATTCAAAAACTTCTGCTACTACCGTTCTTATGTATAGGATGTTTTTATAGAGTGACACACGTTTAAATCATAATAAAGCAATGAAATATATTTTTAAAATCAATATAAAGGGCTTTATTGAAAAGAAAATTTTATGAAATTAACGTTTGAATATAATTTCGGCCATGGCTGGCGCGTAAAAAGCGCATTCTGGAGCTCCAATTTTCAAAAACTTTTTGCATACATATGGCCCAATGACTCCGCCGGCCCATAAAGCGCACCAAATAGAAATTTTCTGTGTAATTGTGTTTCGACAAAAGCTTGTGAATTCTCCTCACTCCAAATCCAATAATTTTGCTTATTTACGTACCCATTTAACCAGAAATGAGCTTCATTTGAAAATAAAATTTTAAATAAAAATTCAAAATCGACATCACATACACTAGAACAATTATTTTGACTAAAAAATTCAACAATTTGCACGCGTTGCTCTGGTGTGAGTCGATTCGTATTAAAATTTCAATGCAAACTTCTAATGAATTACTATGTATTACTATGTATTACCCCTTTTAAGTTTCTGACTGATAATTTGTACATTCGGACCAAATTATTGATTCATCTAGATACTATTTTGTAAATAAAAACAAATTAATTTTTATTTTGTATAGGCGTGGCACCGCCCAGACATAAACACAGATACTGAAAAGTTTCAAGAAAATCGATTCACACGTTTAGCTGTTTATAGAGTTCACAATTATATATTTGGGTGTATAAGATACGTCTTGCCCTTCTATTTAAAGTCAGTTAAAGCCTATTACATCTCCACTCACCTGTTGTAGTAAAGGAATAAAACTTTATCTAAATATTCTAAAGTGAGTATTTCTCTTGTTGATGTTAAACAATTTTTATGGTTTTTATCAGAGTATAGGAGAGAAATACAGAACTTATATGAAATTATTCAGTGCGATACACGTTATTACTTTATAGCGTACATTCTAATAAAACATGTTGCTCTAACACAAAAATAAAACAAACAATTTTAACAATTTTTATTTTGAATTTTTATGCACTTGCAAATACAAATAATTTAGAAAAAAAAAAATAAATTCTAATGTTGGTGACTTTCTGATTGTAATAACGAAAGCCTTTAAAATAACAAAAAACAAATATCCTACAAAACAATGGTAAGTAAACAAATACGAGTAATACTCAATTACAACAACTACAGAACGCTTATAGTACAACAACTTAACTAGAAATATGTACATACTCTCTCACGTGCAATACATAGTTTACAATCCATAGGATATATCACAGGAATTTTAAAATTTTTCTATGCTTGACTATGGACTACAATAGAAGTTGTATTAGAGAAAAAACAAAAAACGTTGCTAAATAAAATACGATATGACAGCATCACTAACAGTGGTAGAAACAAAAACAACAGCGCTACCGAAGAAACACAATCGAATTAAGTGAAATCAAAATGAATTTAAAAGTGTTTTATGACGTTGTAAACAGTAAAACTTTTTAGTTTTAATTATCACTTTAGAAACGAGACCAGACAACAGACAAAAAATTTTTTGTGAGCGTATTTAAATGAAAATGGAAATTCTGACATGTTTTATGGCAGACATAAAGAAAACTTTCAATTTAAACGTTAAGTGAAGTCACCAGCGGTAGTTAGTATCTCAGTGAAATTGTTTACTGTGCTGTAGACCTCACACCGGTTTCAATTTGTACATTTGTAAGTGTCATCAACTTTTGAAAATTATTAGTCATTCAAGGTTTATTAGTGTCAATCTGGTTCAAGTTTATTTAGAACGGGCAATAAACTAGTCACGCTCTTATATAGAGAAATTTTCAATTTCAAAGTGTGCAATTTTGTTTTCAATTTTTTTTTTTAATTTTAAGAGATAATTTTTAAAATCGAGAAGGATTTTTTTTAAAGGATGATTGTAAAATTTGTGAATATATGTATGTGTGTACAAAGCTGTTTAAAATATTTTGTGCCGTATTATTCATTTTGCTACTTTACATATTGAATTGGGGATTTTATTGTATGGTCGTGATAGTATCAACCATACACGGTAGAACATAAGTTTTTAGTTCTTATAACATAAATTTATTTTTATTACGATAATTCCCATTAAGTTAATAATTAGAATTACATATAAGGTTTAATATTTTTAGACAACGGCAGCCAGAGCCGGTAGAGACAGAGATCTTCGGTAGGTATATACGAAGAGACTCGTGTGAGATTTGGACTTGGCTATGTCGACAGGTAAGACTTTACGAAGGGGTCCTCGTGACCTACTTCTCCCGAAGGAGTTCTCGTAATCTACTTCTCCCGAACTGGCTCTGATAACCCGCTTTTCGAGAAGAGGTTCTCGTGACCTATGTCTCCGGAAGGCGTTCTGGCAACCTATAAGAAGTGGTAACTGCCGAATTATGCCGATCCTGAAGTGGTAACTACTGAATCGTACCATACCTAAGACGATATTCTACTGAATAAACTGAAAGTCTTACTATACCAAGGGTTACCAAAAATTTTTTTGGTGTGTATTAGTGAGTAAGAGAAAAAAAAGTAGTAATATACACTATTCTGACATTAATTTCATCAACATACGTACATAAAGTTTTAAATGCTTGACTATATTTAGGGCATGTTTTTTATATATTTGCTGGGAAATAAAAAATCCATTTCTTCTTAAAAAAAATACAAGTATATATATAACTGGGATAAAATAAGAAGATAAAATAAGACTTTTAGAAGATAAAATCTTCTGTATTTATCCTTATATAACAGTTTCGTATTTGTAGAATGTAATTTGTTGAGTTACTTGAACAAATACATATATTTTAAGTCGGAAAATATTTGTATTATAATTAGGCCTATTTTCATATTTTTTCAACAATTGCTTAATAAAAACACCATCAGTAAATGATCTACCCTTTCTAACAATTTTTAAGCTTATTCAGCTTGAAATCGGGATTTTCAAATAAGGATCTAATTTTGGTTCATAACATACTAACCAAGCTTTTAATGTTTCTAAAAAAATTAAATTTTTTATCATAAAATATTTTTTGAGTGTAATCGATCAGTTTTTTTGAGTAAACCTGAAAAAAAATAAAAGAGCGTTAGCGATACGTGTGAATGCTCTCTGTACAATTGTGCTATGAAATGGTAATCACTGTACTACAAATACATCTTGCAGCACCGAAAGAAGAGTACCATAATATCAACCATAACCGCCTGCCATTCTACTAAACGTTGTTATATTTATTTATTATTGTTCAATAAAGAATTGAATTTACTATTGCCCACGAGAGGACGTAAGTAAATCCTTTGAGAGACCTCAGACTACGACAAAACCACGTTACAATTTTAGGAAACAAGAAACCAACGGGCCCGTCCTTGAAGCTTTTCATATTCGTATATACATATGTACATTAGGGTGGGTCAATTTGTCCGGGACCGAAAAACATGACAAAGCGAAGAGGGCTTATTTTAAAGGAAAGGGCTTATTTTAAAGGAAATTTTTTCAGCTTTCTATATCTGTGCTCATTTATAGAAAATTACTTACCCAAATAATGGTTTTGGAGGTTTATGTCAAAATAATAATAGTCAAACTGTTAAAAACCTAAAACTATTATTATTGTGACATAAACCTCCAAAACCATTATTTGGGTAAATAATTTTCTATAAATGAGCACAGATATAGAAAGCTGAGAAAATTTCCTTTAAAATAAGCAATCTTCCAGCGTTACAGGTCAACTATTCACCAATTGCAATGAATACTTCCAAATTTTCTCGTAAAAAACCGGAAGCACGATTTTGATTTTAGGACCATGGTTGGGAAAAGTTCTTAGAATTTCCAGTAGATTACGATTTTGCTATACGCTTTGTAGGCAAAAAAATTGACCCACCCTAATGTACATAATGTAAGTGCGTATCGTGTATTTATATATTTCGAGTGCGGCATTTGTTAATAATTTATCAAAAACGCATTCGAATGAGAACGTCTTTAGCTTGTTTAAATCAATTTTATAGAAATGAAATGGATTTTAAGCGCCGCACACTGGGGATTTTTGTATGAAGGTGAGGAAAAAAATATATTTTTCAACAAATGTAGTGATTTTATCACAAATTTAGATTTATTTATATAGTAATACACAAAAGTAATCAATATAAAGAAAGTTAGAGAAATGTATATCGTTACCTACAATGTAAAAAGCCATAAATAACAAAAAAAAAATGTAAATGATTTTTTTAATTTTGAATTTATTATTTATTTTAAATCTATTTTTAAATTGTTATTCTAAAAAAGCTTATAACAGTATGCCTTGTCTGGCTAAATGCATTTTCTGGAGTGTCTAAGGCCATATTTTTGATAGTCTTTGTTACGACTTTCTTGAGCCTTTACTGACTTGGTCTCTAGGACTCTTTTAGCAGTATGAGCCAACAGATTTTGCAGAAGTACACTCCTCAAACGATTTACGTGGCCGACCAAGTGCAGAACTGGTAGAACATTTAGTTTTAGTAAACCTTATTGGAAATGTGCGTTCAAGCCAATTTGCATTTTTTTTTTTCAAATCGCGACTTCGCACGATTAGAATCCTGCCATCTTTGTTTAAAGTCAGAGTAAAAGCCTTTACATCTATATTGTATCCAAAATTTCATATGCTTTAGTTTCGTTTAAGCCAACGTGCGATTTCTGCAAAAACTGTTTTAATTTTGTTCTCTCTTTGTCAAACTCCAGAAACTTCGGGCGTAAAACCCCATGTAAAATTTATTATCGCTTATTACTTTGCTACTGTAATCATAAAAATCAAATAATCTTTTGTTTACTACTTTTTTATAATTCTGAGAATTATAAAAAAGTCCTCAATGTTTTTTCAAAAGAATTTTATTCATATTTCGAGCAAATTTTTTAAATTCATACCTTTACTTAATTATGAATAAAAGCGAAACGCGTTCATCGATTTTCATGATTTATGTCTCATTTTGTTCATAGGTTATGCGACTTTACACGAAAGTAGTAGAACTTGATACGTTTTTACCGTTTTGGATTTTTAATGAATTAAAAAAAAAATTTAATTTTATAGGCAAAAAAAATTTGTTTTCCTTCATACATTTATTTATAAATGCAAAACTGTTACTTAAGTAGCGAAACGTTATATAAACAGATGAAAGTAATCGTAATTCTTGATTTTACTAAATTTGTTTCAGCAAAACCCGACTAGTGGTTCTTGTGTTATGTTAAACAAAAGAGCCTTAACAGAATTGAGTCGTGAATCAATCAGCTGAAAAATGTTGTACTGTGTAATGCAACTAATTAACAGGTGGCACCTGGTGGCACTTGAAATTGATTAAAAATGTTAAAAGACATATGAGACAATGTATGAGGAGTGATTTCCAACTGTAGGGAAGTATTGCTAAAATTGCAGGTCCAAATGTTTGGAGAAAAAAGGATTTTTGTTATATGTTCACAAAAATAAACACACAAAAAAAACTTCAGTCTCTGTAAAGTTTATTTTCCCAATTTTTGTATGCTGAAATATCCTACTTTAAGTAAAAAATAAAAAGAAAAACTTTAGCTCACATAATAAAAGGATATTCGCTTTGAAATTCTTAGGTTTAAATTAAGTTGGTTCGGTAAAACATACAAGTACTGAGTTTGAGACGGCTATAAAACAAAACTCGCAGTCAGATCGGAGTAATTCTTTTTGATTTGATTGTACCATTTAGTCTAAAATGTCAAAATATCACTGCATATTGCATGAAGAGTATGTTGAAAATTTGACTTTTTTCCTCAAAATCCCCAATGTGCGCCGTTTCATAGCTAATGATAAAACACGAATTCAGCACTATACATATATAAAGAAAAGCAATTTAATAATAAACTGTCGCTGCTGAAAGTTTACTAAAAAAGACAAAAAGAAAAAAAACAGTTCAGTTCTCAAGGTAATATTAATCGGAATTACAAAGGCATTTCAATGGCCGAATATCTTCGAAAATGTAGAAACAATAAAATCTTAATATTACTGTACTTTTTTTGATCAATTAAGAAATAACCTGATTTACTTGACAAAAAAAATACGTGTCCATCAGGAAAAGGCACAATCTTCAAAAGAGTGTTGCTTGACCACCCACCTTAATCTCCACCCTTAGCTTTCTCTGAATTCTACCTGTTCCTAAATCTAAAAAAAAACTCATTACTGGCAAATTTTATATCTCGAATGAAGGTGTAATGTAAGCTGTAAACCATTATTATGATAAACTTCAGGAGATAGAGTTTCAAATAAAAATTGCTGTACAACGAGATTCTATTAAAAAATAAAATACTTTTAAGAAACTAACTCTTGCGTTTCATTGCTAGCTCTTGTGTTTCATTACTGCCCTTTTAATTCACGTTGTTATAACCTTATGTGCATTTATCTATGCATCTTGAATTACGCTGTCGCTGACCTTATATATGAGGTATGTTATCAATATAATTATTTGTCAGATTCTTTTTAATTTTTCTTTAAACTCTTGTATTATAAAATGAAAAATTATTGTTTTCTACAATACGTATGTACATAAATGTTCTCATTTTTATGCTTGAAATTTATTATCAAATCTATTTGTTTTTAATATTATTGTAATGGTCAGGACGGAGTTTCTTTATCCATTAACTTCAATAAATTATTTACATAAATAAATAATTTATGTCCATTATTTACATTTACGTAATAAATCCATGTGTAATCGTATACGGATAAGACATCAAACGTAATAATATATTAAAAAAAGATTAACATTGATAATGAAATGCAGGCGTGCCATCACTTGCATTACAGAAAATACTGTTAGCACATAAAAATATGGCATAAGAAGGTAAAAATTAAAAAAAAAAAATATGTGCAAAACATGAAAAATTTCTCAAGTATACCTATCGGAGTCGACTGTGAACTGTAGGTCTCGGTACTCTTGAATAAAAATTGACACACACAACATAGGTACTGCGTGAAGCTAGGCCTTATGCTGAAACAGAATTGCAATGGACAAATATGTATTTTTGTATGTAATTTTGGGTAAAATACCTATACATATGTGGGTTGTTTTTTTCTTTCCAGAACCAATACTCAGGACTATAAAACCCTACTAATGCCTGCATTGTATGTATGTATGTTTTTTTTTCTCTTTTTCTTTTCAAAGCGTCTCCTTGCTGTCAATTTTATTACTCTAAGGACAGTTTTATATGAAGTGGTGAGCATCTTAGCTTTGTAGCTGTTATCTTTCCACTAGGTGGCGCTTTATCTCCTGATCATTTGTTTTTAGACGGCACGCCAAAGAGTGGAATATCAGGGGGCGGTTTCCTGGACTTCTTGGAGGTATGATATAATACTGTTGTTGGTGAAAAAAAATTAAAATTAAATTAAATTAAAAAAAATTAAAACCTCTATTTTATTCATGCCAAACAAAACTAGGAATAAGCCCATGTTGGCTACAGCAATAACATTGTCGTGTAGTCGTGTTTTCGATAAAATGATTATTTTTATATGCACATAATAACATGTATTCTATTTTTGACAGGTTGTAGTCGGTAGCCTTGATTGTGTTTATGACATAATTTTCTAGTTAATTTACAAACAAATAATAAATATGAAATGTATTGCTTATAGGGATTAGCATGGCCTTTTCTTCTCTGCTCAAGAGACTCATATTTAATGAATTTGCCTATATTGCCAAAAATATTATTTGTTTTACTCTAAAAATACGACGTAAAACTGTAAAAATTTTCTAATTTTCAAAATTATAAAAAGCTCTGCCATATGCAGGCAAATATTACAAAGGACTTACATATTCAGTTATTTTCTTATATTTAATTTATACAATATTACTCATAGCTTTTTGTATAATTTGTTTTTATATATTGATTCCCTTTTAAATACAGGGTATATAAATCACAAAAAGATTTAATTTTATCAGCAACATTACATTGAATTGTAATCAAACTGTGAGATTGAATGACGTTTTTAATTTAATATTTTCGTAATTTAGCTTAAAGTGTAAAATACGTTTGAATTCGTTGGTTTTTCTACCGTTGCATCATCACAGTTTTAATGATGAGTAGAAAAAAAAATGTTGATAATAATTGTGGTAGGGTTGCAATAATAAAATCTGTTTAACTCACCGATTCCAATAATATGATCATTACAATCATATATTCACACAAATAAAAATTATTTGAAATTAAATGAATAAAACTGTATATGAAAAAGTTGCTTTTTATTAACGATATTCATCGACTTCTGCCTGACAAGCCGAGTGTTGTTGAATATCCATTAAGGATATTTAATTGAATGCTATACCGAACTTACAAATTTTCCACCCCATGTGCAGGCAGATTTACACACATTTGCTTATGTAGGCATACATTAATGACATGCCATTATATTGTAGTTATCAATGTTAAAATAAATGGATAAATTGAATAAATGCTCGCATTGTTTGTTTATTTTAAACGCATAATAAAATTCATACAAAGCCATAGAGTCTATGAATGTACTAAGGCTCTTATGGCTATGGGGAAATAGTAAAATTGCAACTACAGTTACGTTAATAGTATGAGCAGCTAAAAATGAAAATGTTCCTCTGAACTTTTAGTCTGAATCACCATAGAGATCGAAACTCTTCAATCAAGTTTTAAAATGTCAGCTTTACCCCGAATTCTCCATTATTGTTTTGACCTTACTTTTCTGCTCATGAAAACAATAATAAAAACAATAAAAAAAACTTGAAAACAATTAAAAAAATTAAATCAAAGTACTCCGAAGAATTATCAACTTAGTTCAAAAGTAGATGATGTTTCAATATATTTATCTAATTCTGTTAGCACACTAAGGGCCATTATTACAACTTGCCGTTAGTTAAAGGTAGGATTTTATCAGACCGATAAATTGGTGTTTGTTATTACAAGTTAACTTTTACCTAAAGGTAAGGCAATCTTCCCAATAACTTTATCGTTCACTTTAGTTTAAAATTTATTTGTAATAACAAAAACCAATTTATCGGTCTGATAAAATCCTACCTTTAACTAACGGCAAGTTGTAATAATGGCCCTAAAAGGTAATGCCCGGGAAACATGACAAAATTTAAGAAAAGTTTTAGAATTTTATATAAGCAGACACATATGTATGTACATAATATATGTTAAAACATCTGTACCATTTGAAAGAATACTTTTAAAAACTGGCGCTACAGTTACTGCTACAAAAATAGCCTTTGTCCGGTAAGCGCTTTTCAAAGTATGTATTTACATTTTCTCTTCATTTTATTTTGAGTATTCTTCAAACTATATTCTCATACTGTGCTTACGCTCATTAAACAAGCATATAAATAGTGCACAGTTAAAGTGCGGTGCACTGCATCGAACTTGATTGATAGTCAAAAATCTTCAATTTTGAAGGATGGTCTTGAATAACTGAAACTGAAACTGGTAGTTGAACTAGAAAACTTGGGAAATAATTATGAAAATTGAAAAAATATTTGATGTGGAATCTCTATTATTGAATTAAAAAGCAGAGTAACTAAAAAAAAAGTAAACGGACAAAAATATGGGTAGCGAGGAGAAAAGCATATACTCATTGTAAAGGGTTATCCATTTTGCGGTTTCAAAAGTACACATAAATAAAATAATTTTTTCATGATATTTATTTTTTATTATAAAGTTTGAACGTTGACATTATGTGTGAAATACTACATTATTTAAATGACCTCCACGCGAAGTGTTGCAAGCATTGACTCTTTTGTGGTAATTTTCGACTACTTTTTGACACATATTGGTAGGTATCTCAGCCATATCTTGACGAACGTTTGCTTTTAAGTGATCAAGAGTTGAAGGTTTATCTGCATAAACACGGTCTTTCGCGTAGCCTCACAAAAAAAAGTCTAATGGTGCCAAATCGCATGATCTTAGTGGCCAGTTGATATCGCCACTACGAGTAAATATTGTTCAAAAAATTGCCGTCCACCGCCTATTGTTCAAGCACCGATTCCACGTATCTACGAAGTTGTGAATGGTCAGATGGCTTCAGTTGTTGCGTGGGCTGGATGTTTTCAGCGGAACGAGCGAAACGATGATGCACAGCCCTTACAACATTTATAACCGCTCCAGTCTCTTCAAATTTCTTCGAAATTTTGCCAATTAAAGCATATATGTGACTGGGGCAGAATCACCAGTTTTGTAGTAAGTTTTGATAATTTATATGCGTTGTGTGATAGTTAAGCGATCCATTTTCTCAAATGTCCGACTTTCCGCTGGAAAAAAAAAATTGGTTTAACAACTCAGTTTGACAGATGTCGAATTCCAGTCCCATACTTTTGATACCACGAAATGGATAACCAGGTATTTTATAACAAGATATAAATTCCCTGAAAAAAGTTATTCTCTGATTTACAGTAAGATGTATGCAATACGAAACTTTGACTGAATGTTTTGAGTTCACAATATCAGCAAAAAACAGACATGGTCGCTGACTGTCACTCAATCACAAAAAATTTTGTTGCTGTCTGATGACTGTTGAAATTTTATGCTTACGCTTCTTATCAAGAAATATTTAAGCAAAACGATAATTCATGATCGATAATGTGTACCGCAATTAAAATACAAAAACTTTAAGTTTTTATTACTTAAATTTTCCATTTTTCTACAAATAAAAACCATTAATCGTCGTGCGAGTTAATGATGCCACCCACTTCAGCTTTTCGACCCCAAAATTTTCAAGTCTGTAAACTGCTTTAAAGAAATCAGCTGTAAGTAATAAAAACTGTAAGTAACGTATAAAAGCGAAAGATTATATAGAGAAAAAATTTTTTTATAAAAAAAAAACTTTTTTGTTATTGAATCTTTCCTCAATTTGGAATTGTCAAATATAAAACAAGTGAATTACTATTTTTCTCTACATGCCTTTAAAATTCACTGTTGAGTTAAATAAATACTTTCATTACGAATTTATTAGTGAGGGAGAGTAAAAATTTTTATGGTAAATTTGCAACAAATATTCAAATAAAATAAAATATTTATAGTGTATTTATTATATAACACCAACAACATCATCAGCAACAACTATAGCAATAAAAATAAAAAAACTATATTGGTAGTGGCAATAGCTACAACGACAACAACACTGGAAACATTTAAAACAATATTCAGCCATATAACCAAAATACAAAATAAAATGATTTTTTATGAAAAGTTTTCATTTATATCCGTTCAAAATATATTTGATCCTTTAAGTATTGAATTGTGGCAAATGGAAAACACATTCTCTGGGCAAAAAAGTAAAAAAAAAAATACAAATAAATAACACAAACAACAACAGCAGACTACATAAAGGCCATAAAAGTTAAAGCTAAAAACTAATGCCATATGATTTTCTCAGTTAAAATACACATACAATGATGCATTTGCATATAAAACTTAAATGCTGTACAAAATGTATGAACATTATCGAGAAAGAATAGAAAAAACAAAGTTGTGCTGTGCATTCAAAATTGCACAAAGTCCCAAATATTTCCGTACCACAATTTATGCCAGGAGCTTAAACTGGTCAACAACAGTTACAAATGGTTCTACACGAAAAGCATGAGCACCTACTTTTGCATATGTGGAGAGCAGTACATCTAAAAATTCAGATAAAAATTAGAATTTATGACTCAATGACAATTCACTTGATCGACTCAACTTTTTTCAGTACTAAGAGCTAAAGTGAATATTGAACAAAAATTTTTGGTTGTATTGAATGTAAATAATGGTTCAGAAAAAAATCTCTGCATTTTATATATAGTAAAATCACAAGGAGTTTTGGTTATTTTCCACCTCCAACTCCCACTGCAACTACTACTCAGATATCGATGGTAATTAATGATAAATGTACAAGATATATAGGTATATGATAAAACACTAATAATTTAACTATGGTTGATAAATGCCACATAATATTTTATTATTTAAATCTCATATCGGATCTCAGTGTAGAAAGTAATCGTTCTACCGAGACTTGAAATAGGTGGCATTATCGTAGCGATCAGAGCAGTTATTTTGATATCAGTTCACCTTTAACTTCTGAATTTGAAAAACAATCAACATTCCCTACTTGATTTAATGACTGGTAAAAGTCTTTTTTAAATTTAGATAAGCCTGTTTCCCTTTGTACGCTACTTTCCACTAAATTTAAGCGACATCACTTGAATTGTTTCTGCTCGTCTAAATATTTTTCAAAATCATATTTTTCAATTGCCTTAAAAATTATTATGATGAAATTTAACAATAAGAGCTAATTTTACATTCCTCGGTTACTAGCAACCAGAGCATTAGATTGAGACCATAATTGAATCAATATTTTACAGTTAGTTTTAGAAAACCGAAAAGTAGAAGTTAAAACTACGACTTTAAGAAATCTTTTTTGTTCTTTTTGTTTTTAGGTAAATTACGTATTTAATATTTAGGGACAGGTGATGACAGGACCATTGTAGTCGCCCTAGTCTAGTTGTTAGTGTGCTGGCTTACTAGAAAAAAGTTCCGGGATCAAATCCCTGCTGTGACATATTGAAAGACAGAAATTTAAAAAAATATATATTTTTCGGCGACTACCTCTAACAGTCTTCTAGCAAAAGCTCTGAGAGTAATTGATTGCCATGAAAAAGCTTCTCAAGTCTGTCATTCGGAGTCGATTTTAAATTATAGGCCCCGGTACTGCGAGCAGCTACTTTGACAAAACCTTAAATGTTCACTAGAGCCAAAAAAACCTGTATGAAAGAAGAACAAAGATACTTTATTGAGTATATTTTTAAAAACGCAGACGGCGTAAGTGAATTTATTTTCATCGTAGAAATCTGGGACCGGGACCAATCGACGAGTATTTTTTTTTCCTGATAAAAATGATGCAAAAAACGTATTTTCGATTTTTTGTCGCTTACAGCGTTCTTTAATTCTTGCGACGATATATTCCTTTAATTTAATTAAAACAGAAAATTAGCGGTAATCACTGTTCGTTGCAAACGCGATAGCAAGTTTTGGAAATGTAGCAAATAATGTCAAACACCACAGAAAAAGCTAGATTGTAAATACAACAAATATTTTTGTATATACAATTAAAATATTATTCAATTTTGCGCTAACAACGGTTTTTGTAAATACAAATACAACAATTGTAAGTTTCCTTAAGAAAAGAAAAAAAAAAATGCAACGGTACCATGTTTTTTCTATTATTGTGGTTAACAAACTATTTGTTGAAAAGATTACAAGACTTTCAGTAAATGTTTTTGTTGCGCTATTTTATCAATCTTTTTTTTTAAATTAAATCGTCTTCATTTTCTCCTTTGCTGGGATTTGAACCTGGGCTGGGCTTTGTATGCAAGCGCTCTAACCATTACACCACGTCACTCCTAATTTTTATAATGTTGCTTTTGTACTAAATATGCGCAACTAACCTAAAGCAAAGAATTCAACAAAAAATTTATTTAATCGTTTTTATTGAAAATGTATGGTACCGTAATAATTTATTTTATTTTTTTGTCAAAGTTTACTTTGAGAAAAAGAAAAAAATGTAACGGTACCATCTTTTTTCAACAAATGTGGTTAACAACCCAATTGTTGGCAAAATTTCAACACTCAATAAATATTTTTGTTAAACTTCTTTATAAATCTCATATGTTTTTGTTGTTTTTTAATAACTAAGTCTTCTTGTTTTTGAAAATATTGCTTAAATAATAACAACAAGTTTAATAGGCATAATTTGTTGAAAATAAATCGAAATATTTGTAATATCAAAAAAATATTTGATTGTATTTATAAAACACATATTTCAAATAAAATTTCACATTAACAACTCATTTTGTTGATTGAATTTTGGTGATATTTTTTTCTGTGAATAGTCAAATAAACGATTATCTGCTACGAATACTGATTTTCAAAGCTTGCAAGGGCTTTTGGAACAAAAAGTGATTACCCCTAATGTTTATAGCAATCAACATTGTAGGGTTCTTTGGAATTCACTGAACCATATTCCACTGTAATAATAGAGGGTGTTTTTTATTGAGGTAGGAACTTTAAGTTGGCATCACTTTTTTAACTGGCGGCCATTTTGTCAGCTGTCAAGTGATTAATATTTAGTTTGGTTTGCCATTTCATCATGAACAGTTTGACAAAAGAACAACGCTTGCAAATCGTGCAAATTTATTTCGAAAGTAATGGTTCAGTTCGCGAAGTTTACCGCAAGCTCCGTCCATTTTATGGTCGACATAATCGTCCATCAGAGAAATTAATTCGGTTAACCATGGATCGTTTTCGCACTACGTTTACTCTATGTGATAATACGTATCCGCAGAGACGTCGAACAGTGCGCACCGAAGAAACAATTGCCGCTGTAGAGCAAAGTGTTGAAGAGAACCCGAATGAATCGATTCGCCACCGTGCACAGCAATTGGAGCTTTGTCCATCAACTTTATGGAAGATTTTGCGCAAAGATCTTGGCTTGCGACCTTACAAGATCCAGCTTGTGCAAGAATTAAAGCCGCGAGACCATGCAATGCGTCGTGATTTTGGTGTATGGGCCGAAAATGAGATTGATCTCGATGCTGATTTTCATCGCAAAATTTTGTTCAGTGATGAGGCTCATTTTTGGTTGAATGGCTACGTCAACAAGCAAAATTGCCGCATTTGGAGTGAAGAGAATCCACATGAGACCCTTGAGACGCCATTACATCCACAAAAACTGACTGTTTGGTGTACTCTATGGGTTGGTGGAGTCATTGGGCCATACTTCTTCCGAAATAATGCTGGAGAGTCAGTTACCGTTAATGGAGACCGGTATAGAGCCATGATAACCGACTATTTTGTTCCCGAATTGGATGGCATGAATGTGGATAAGTTCTGGTTCTAACAAGACGGCGCTACATGCCACACAGCGCACGTCACAATCGATTTATTGAAGGAAACATTCGATGAGCGCATAATTTCGCGGAATGGACCTGTCAATTGGCCACCAAGATCGTGTGATTTGACACCATTGGATTATTTTTTTTGGGGATATGTGAAGTCGCTCGTCCACGCCAATAAACCAGAAACGTTAGGGGACTTGGAAGCCAACATTCGTGGCGTTATTGCCAACATACGGCCCCATATGCTCGAAAAAGTGTTTGAAAATTGGACCTGTAGAATTGGCTTTATTCGAGCTAGCCGCGGCGGCTACATACCCGAAATCATATTTAAACATTAATGGCATAAAATTATCCTTCCAATAAAGCCAAATTGATGGACATTAAAACGATTTTCTTGTATTTTATTTCAATTCGAAGTTCTATACCTCTAAAAAAACACCCTGTAATTTATTAATGCAACATAATCATTTAGTAGCAGGACAAAATGTGGATGCATAAATCTTCTAGTCTTTCGTTAAGCGTCCTAGTAATTGCCTTTAATAACTTTAATTTGAAGGCTCAAATTAGACTTAAAATATATGATTTTTAATCGTAACACACATTATCACTTACAAATGCTATCGCATTAACCACATTGACCGACAGTTTAAAAATAATCCACACAGAAGTCAACCAAAATTAAAATACAGAAAAAATTGGGTATTAATACTGAAAAGAATATAGATGCAGAGAGAACTGGAAGGTAGGAGTATCAATACTAGCAAACATAAAATACAACACATTGTCAAAACTTTTCGTTTTTCCTTTTTGGTTTTCTAAAAATACATACACATTCAAGTTTAAAAAAATCTTAGTTTTTATGTGATTCTTTTTTGTTTTAATTTCAATAATTTTTTTTCAACTGCCAGCTACTAAATAGAATGCGTTTATAAATATGTACATACTTTATGCACATTGCAAAGTATTTTTATTTAGGAAAATAGACGAAAAAATTGTTAAATTTTAGACTCATAATTTTTTTTTCGTGGATATTAACTTGTGTTGGTTGACACACAGTTTAATTTAAGCAAAAGATAACCTCCTGAAGTTATCTTTTTTAGTGAATATGACTATCGACAATTTTAATGCAATTATGTTTTCAAATATTAAAGGCCATTATACACTATCATACACAGCCGTACGATTCACTCACAAGAAAATCTTATCGATTTCTGTCACTGTTTTAAAAATCGCATCAAAATGCAACATTAGTGTCACATCATCATACAAAATAAAATGCAAAGCATAGACAGAGTTGCTTTTTGCTAAAATCTTATAAAATACAAACCTGATCGCATGGAGAAAAATGTTTATGAATTTTTTCAAAAGATTATGAAGTCGGACAGAATTGTCAAAAAATCTGTCATACAGTTGCAGTTTTATTCCACACTGTTATACTTTTTAAACACACACGATTTTTTGACAAATCGTACGACTCGATAGGATAGTGCATCACGGCCTTAAGAAAACAAAATGTGTAAACTTGTACAACAGTTACCATGAGATAGGATTTTTATGTGCCTGTGTGGCAGTAATAAAATTTGCTACTAAAGAGGGAAACCTATTGGCAGAGCAGAAACTTTAATTGAGGCAATATTGTTCGCAAATTCAGCTCAAAAATTGTGTCAAAATGATGCGTTAAGGTAATCGAGTGATTTCTACTTTCCATTTGAAATGTCCAAAAAAGTTTTGTATTTGATTTGGCCAAACAAGCGAAATATTGTATTGATGACGGTTAACTTACTATATGACACTACATTCTGAAATTACATCAATGGCATTTAAAATTAACCAATAGTTGATGCATTGTAGTTTTCAAACATTTCTGTTTAGGATTTGATTTGCAAATGAAATCACTTATTTAAATATCTGTTTAAAAAGCTATGGTGCCACTGATAATAGTCTGTCGAATTGTTAAAGAGTTTCCAAACAAAAAAGTATTTGAAAATATGGGCTATTTCCGAGCAACAGCTTGAATTGAACTGTTTTGGTTCTAATAGAGATGGCTGCAAGGCTTACTGGATGCTTCGTTGGTTGGTTGGCTGGCTGGCTGGATTTACAGGATTTACGACTATTGCACTTGTGAAACATAAATATTGTGACAAATTTGCACAAAAATGCTATAAACAGAAGAGTACATACATACATATGCTGGTATATACATACACAGATATGTATGTAGAAATACAAACACAAAAGCAATCCAAATCTATGGAATACATAGAAGCTATATTTCACATATTTGTTTCAATATGTGTTTAAGTACTATGGCATGAGGGAATTTTGTATAGGTTCATAAACAACACTGGAATGCAGATTCAAAATATTTTGTATAACAAAAAGTAGGGAATCCTTTTAGTTTTTTATGTTTATTGTTGGTGTTGCTTTTAAACTTATTTTAGGTCCTTTTTTTTTCTTTTTTTAATTCTCTTTAACGTTATAAATTGTTATTGAATGTAAATTTATATAAAATTTGTTTGTGCACTATAAATACAGTGCATCTATAAATATAAGTGCTTTCTTATTTATTTGTATTATAATTTATATGCATATACATACTTGTAAGTATTCATGTACATATGTATGTATTCATATTCATATGTGTACATAAATACATAGAAAATTGTATATCATCATTGCTATCCTTTTGTAGGTGTTAAGAATGGCTTTATATATGAATACGAAAGGATTAAAATTTATATTTGTATTTATTGCAAATATAAAATTTATTTATCTTTAAATTACAGCTATATACAATTAATAAGAATATGCTTCTGACATATGAGCAATTTATTCAATTCATGGGGATCGAGAGGTTTTGCGAATCCGTATATGAATCAAATATGTACTTTTGGTCGTCGGTTTAATGATCTGTAACAGCTAAAGCTTTGAAATCTGTATAAAGCAGTGCTGATCAAAGGAAAAATAAAAGATATTTTTATATTGAGACCAATACTTAGGAGTTTTAGCTGTAATTTTTAAAATTTTTGGAAATAATTTTTTGTGGTGTAAAACACTTCTGATTTTAAATTTAAATAGATAACAAGTCTGTGAGAGATTTTATCAAGGTACTCGTATTTTTGTCTTTTTAAAATATATATTTTGTTATTATGTATTGAGTATAACATCCTTAAAATCAAAAATTACGCTGGAGTGTAAATCAGGCTGAATTTGACTGATTGCATGCATGGGTTATATTGGTTTAAAAAACACCTGAGGTTTGTGATTTATTCCCATATATTTGCGATTTAATAAAACTGTCTAAGAAAAACATTAATTTGATCAAATGGCACTATATCGGTGGATAATTTACATAACCTTTATAATATCCTTGAGCTAAGTGGCACTTGGCACCTTCAGTTTGTTGGTATAAAGATCATCCAATGAAGGCCAAAGGAAGTTGATAATCATTTATCTTTAACGCTAGCTGTTGGCAATTGACCAATGACGCCGCCAGCACAAAATCCACACCAAATATTGATTTCTTTTTGTATTTCATTGAATTAATATCGTCTAAATACGACAATTTTCAATATTCGCTTACCTCTTTAACTAGAAATGGGCCTCACCGCTGAGAGAACTTTATGAAAAAAAAAAATTTTTTTTAGCATGCATGCATTCGTCTAAATGCATCTGCTGTATAGATTTTCCAAAAGAGTGTCTTATTAAATATTACTGTCGAGTGTTTGCAAGACTTCATTCACTTAATTTAATGTACTTTTGAAATTTTCAATACACCTTAATATCTAAAGTTATTGCAAAAACTTTTTTGATCATTGGGGGGGCTGCGTGGCATAGTGGTTAGAACGCTCGCACAAAAACTCCAACGACCCAGGTTCAAATCCCAGTAAAGGTGAAAAATGAAAAAAGTTAGTTTGCTGTTTTTTCCAAATTATAATTTAAAAATAAGAGGTCCCCCCCTCGAAGAAACCATCTACAAGGAAACTGCTGCCCGACATCCCCTCTATTCCACCCTAACCAATGTCAACAAAAGACGAATAATGAGGAGAAAAGCGCCACCTATTGAGAAGTTCTGGAGGGGTGCGTGGTATAGTGGTTAGAGCGCTCGCACAGAAACTCAAAGGACCCAGGTTTAAATCCCAGAAAAGGTGAAAATGAAATAGTTAGTTTGCGGTTTTTTCAAAATTATAATTTCAAAATAAGAGGTCCCCCCCCCCCATCAGCAAAAACTATCTACAAAGAAACCGCTCCACGACATTCCACTCTATTGTGTGGACGTAAAACGAATGATCAGGAAAAAAGGCGCCACCTATTGGGAAGTAATAGATAACAGCTAAACCTACTTAGCGAAGACTCTCACCACACAATCAACATGCATCGATGAGGCAATTGCTGTTGATCATTCAGGGGTGAAGGTATAACACTGGCCTTTGAATGATCAATTCACAACAATTTGTCTCATTCCTAAGGAGCTCAATACACCAATACCATGGTTTGCTAATTGGGACTGAAAAAATGAGACGCAAAGCGAAACGACGCAAACTGAAGCAGAATTTTCAATTGTTTACGTATTTGATTTTCGTTTAGTCAATACAGGTTTTAAGCATTTTAGCTTAGAAAAAGGGTTTTTAAATCAATATATTTTCTTATTATTTTTTTAATAACAGATTTTATTAAAATAAAAATATAACAATTGTGAAGACCACTGATATAATTCGAAACTAATAACTACGCTTATCATGTAAACAACCCACACCTGCAAATTTGCTTTCTACTAAACGGGAAATCCCCTTTTTTTGGTTTAACTTTGTTAAAACATTTTCATATCAAGCACGCAAATCGAAGCATTTGCGACGCAACTTCGAAGCCATGCGACGCAAACTGAAACAAAAACGACGCAACATTGAAATTCCAGAAACTTAAAAAAAGACGCAACTTCGAAGCGACGCAAACTGAAGCGACGCAAATCGGGGTATTGGTGTAGTAATATAAGAAAAACAAAATATGAGACCAATACTCAGGGGTAAACCCCTACTAAATACAATGCGTTGTATTGGAATTTTTGTGGAAAGGTCAGTACATTATGACAACAGAATATATATTTTGATCTACGTCGAGCCACGTTCTCTTCTTCCTCAATCGATCTACAGCCACGACAGAAGTAATTTGCGAGTAAGCGCAGTCTCTCTGCGTGTCTGCCCATCACACAGTAACCAGTGAGGATAAATACAGCGGACGAGATATCCCTACGGATGCTTTTGTAAAATTGGAAAATTTTCTGTATCTAAATCGAGATCTTATAGCAACTTGAAATTTTTTTCGATTTCAAATTCATTCGTTTTTGGTTTATAAATCATAAATAACTAAACCAAAACGTCATAGTTTTTAAATTTTTTACTTTAGAAGCGGATTTTTTTAAATTTTCCTTTTAAGTTATAGTTAATAATTGTATTTTACATTCCCTAGAACCACTTAATAAGTTTAGAAGATATTCAGGCAAATTTAAAATGATTAAAATTTCGACGTTATACACACGTATGGAAGTACCAATTGAATAGAGAAACATCTGCCTTTAAAGAATTCATTGTTAGGCTGTTGAAACCTGATTTCACTTGAATTCAATACTAATGAAAAATCAAATAACAATCAGTTTTAAATACCTTTAAATAAGTCTCGTCATTATTTATTGGAAAATACGAATAACAGCTAAATTTAATTCAATAACACACGCACACACACTTTTTATCCTGTTATCCTGTATCTTTTCTTTGCACATACTGCACGCATTCAAACATTTGTAAACACAAACAAAAGCGAACAAGGATAATAAATAATGTAGACAATGACGATGAAAATTGGTATGGCTAAAATGTGTGTAGATGGGAATGACATGACCATTATAAGGCCATCATTTCTGTCATTGTCATTATCATCAACAGTTTCATTGCCATTATGAATACACATATTCGTACAACTCGATACAGATACAAAAATTCAATGAAAAGAGAGAGAGAGAGAAAGAGAGATCGTGGTCACTCTGAGCTATTTGAAACAATCAGGGTTGTCAGATCTGGCAATTTTAAGACCTGTATGGCATTGTAATATTTGGCTTGTCGATTTGTTGGTTTTTTGGGGATTTATAGAGTGCTTGACAATTTCGTTGGATATTTTTAACGAACCACGAATTTGTTTTAAAATATTTAATTTTACTTTAATTTTTGGAATTTTTGTTTGTTTGTAAAACGAAAAAGAAACTCATCTTTTGTGAAGTTGGTGCATTGAAAACGTGACAGTTTAGCGTTTACCTCTACATTGTATGCTAATAACTTCAATTAGTTGTGTCTACTTATATCGACGTGCGGGAGTTTATGTGCTCTATCCGCCATTTTATATATCTCGAGTTAATGATGCCAAAATTTTTAAAATCTGCAATCCATTTTCAGCTATTTATCTCCGAAACTTGACGAGATATCCGAAAACGGATTGAAGACTTATATACTTTGGGTTCGAAAAGCTAAAGTGGCACCATTAGTCGAGGTATATAAAAAAATATGAAATATCGGATAAGGATATGAAATATCCTGCACGACGATATATTGAAGAAATACAGGTATTCTCGTATAACGCGGTAATTTCCCAGCGCCCTACGATATAACGAGATTTAAAAAGCTTATTCAGTACATAAGTATGTGAGGACATGCATATACAAATAACGCTGAATATTCCTAAATGATACCCACCGCGTTTTATGACGGATACCTATTCACTGAATTATATAATTTGCAGTAAAACTAGTAATGGAAATAAATATCCAAAAATACAAATTGCTAAAATTGTTGAATAATTTCAATTTCTATGCAATGTATCGTAAGAAAAAAAGAAACTACAAAACTACACTACAAGACCAACACCAGTCATTTGCAATAACTTGGCGATTTTGACGATTTTTCATATGGAATTTGACCAAAATGCCAAAATAAATCTGAAAACCGGAGAAACTATACGAAATTCGAAATCATCCAAATCAGCAAAAACGTTTTCACACACAACAACAAACAAATTTCTGACACATGCTAGATTTTATTCATTTTTTATTCTGTCTCTTTATAATGACGATGCGGTCAATGATGATGACTGACACTACAATGAACATGTTGGTGGTGGTAATAATAATGGTAGCGGCTGTGTAAGAGATAAATGAAGGGTTGTTTGTGATTGTGTAAACAAATAAAACACCTTTTTCTTGTACGAGTGTATGAAGTGCATTTATTTGAAAACTAAAGAGATTATTTTTCTATATTTTCACAAAATTTTACATACGAGTACTTTACAATTCCTCTTGTTTTCTTTAAACATCACTTTTATGTTGTTCTTGTTACAGATTTTACAGCAAAATAATGTTGCCGTAAGCAATAATGAATTGGTAGTTGGTTTGGGGCAGGAGATGGATTCAAATGAATATGTAAATGTAAGATTCAGGCAGTTGGTTTACAGTTGGCCACTTTAGACGACATTATTGAGGTGGAGTATTTGCCAACAGGTCAACACTTTTTGTATCTTTCTTGTTCGGTGTGTTGGTTTCTGGTATATTTACAGTTTTTAATAATTTTTTTTATTATTTTACTTCTGCTCTTTTTTTTGAGCAAATGCTTTTCTGTTTCCTTATAATCTAACAAACCAATTGTCTCCTACCAAATCATTTCTTATCGTTACTGTCCAAAAAGCAGCAACCATTAGTACTTATGAATGTCATACAAAAGCAATTATCCCTGAATGTTTATTTTTAATACACTCGAAAATAATGTTTGTTTTTAATACAAATAAAAATTAAAATAAATTTTTAAAAACAATAAGAAATAATGTAAAGATAAGTAAGTATAACATTGAGCTAAGAAAAGTGTAGATCAAAAGCTTAAAATTTATTAATTTTTTATTTTATTATTCAGCCTACTATTATTTTAAATTAATGACGAATTCATGTTAATTTTTTTATCATATAGATTTATATGTTTTTGTAACTAAAAATTTAGTAAATACAGTAGAATCTCACAAATTAGAACCACTTTGTGCTCCGGGTAATTCAAATTTCTGAACATTTTTTTAAGAAAATGGTAAAATTGTAATAAAACTTTTATTTTATTTGTTAACATTTAATTAATTTACTTACTAAATTCATAGAAAACCTTTCAAAATTCATTTGATTTTATTGGTATAGAATTGGTTTTTAACATAAAATCAGTATGAACTTTGAACTTCAGTTATCAACGGACCCAAATTTGTACAAACATATCATATTTCACACTCTTTTGACCGACCACCACGAATGACTCGGTGATTCCCCGTTTTATTTTTTATTTTAATAAGCGAGAAAAATAATTTGTGTTGAGAATACAAAAAAAAAAGTATAAAACATCCAGAATTTAGAGCCTATAGTTCTAATTTTAGATTGTCCAATACATTAAAATGACGGGTTCTAATTTTTGGACAGCTCGAATTTGTGACATTTCGATTTGTGAGATTCTACTGTAATGCCTTTTCTAACAGATTTGTAGAAACAGCCTGTTTCCAGAAGACAATTGTTTTTAGGCACTCCAATAACACAATATTTGAAAGTTTTTAATAGAATAACACATCGGTCAAATTGCCTACATGGTTTCGCTGGTAAATACATACTCTCTCGTCGAAATTTTTCATGAACTTTTTGCATAATCGTCGCTGAATTTGGTTGATGCAGTTTTTAATTTTTTCTTATAATGTGTTTTTGTTGATATAGACTTTTGATTTAAAATAAAATGATAAGGTAAACCCTAATGGTTTTAAATCACATAATCTAGGGAGCCAATTCTAATCACCGAAATTATAAAGGCTAGGAAATGACTCATGCAGTAACATTATTTTATTGGTATATGGACCTGTCTGTTAAAGCCACATATTGGGCAAATCAATAGCATTCGATTTCGACAGAAAGAACTGTGCAGCGTGATTGCATCCTTTTATGTAAATATCTATGAAATAAGAATTATTGCATCCTTTTAGGTGCATGTTTACAAAATATAATTGAAGTGCCTACTTATAAAAGAGTATCAGGTGTCATTTAAAAGAACATACACGAGGAGACGATATAAGACACATCTTTTGGTGATAGCATTGACCGTCGTCATTCACACATAAAATACTTAATACCAAAATGTAAACACTACGACTGCACTTTTTATTAATGCAACGATATGACTCGCCTCATTTTTCAACTCTGGGGAAATATTTTTCCTTTATACATGCATATATATTCTTAGTTATTAATTTGATATACATACATAAACACAAACTAATGTTAGGGGTAGGTTAATTTAAATTCTCATAATTATGAATTATAAGCAACTAAATTTTAGAAATAAAACAGAATTAATAAGAACATTCAAACTCAACATTATTTTAATATTATTGATGCTCAAAAGGGGCATTTTGATGTTCGGTAAATGCGGCAGGAGTGCTAAGAAAATACTCGATCAAAAATAAATCATATTATTATTTGGGGGGTGCGTAGTACAGTTGTTAGAGCGCTCGCACAAAAACTTAAAGGATCCAGGTTCAAATCCCAGAAGAGGTGAGAAATGAAAAAGTTAGTTTGCGATTTCTTCAAAATTATAATTTTAAAATAAGAGGTTCCCCCCTCCAGTAAGACCATCTACAAAGAAACCGCTCCCTGACATTCCACTCTATTCCACCTATTGGGAAGTAGCAGATAACAGCTAAACGTACTTTGCGAAGGCACACTCACCACAAAATCAACATGCAGCGATGAGGCAATTGATGTTGATCATTCAAGGGTGAAGTTATAACACTGGCCTTTGAATCATCAATTCACAGCAATTTGTCTCATTCCTAAGCGCTTAATAATAATATAATAATATATGTACTATCTTTCCAAAAATTCCAATACAATATACAGCATTTAATAGGGGTTTACCTCTCTGTATTGGTCTCAAATAAAAAAAAAATAAACTGTAATATTTTATCTTGAAATCGGGCACCAATAACAAGTGCTGATCAACCAGCCTAATTTTCAAAAAAAGTAAAATTCAATCATGTTTCCTGTCCGAAATCCTCAACCAGGGTACGAAAATAAACAAAACGAAACGTTTAATCTCATTTTGTTTTGTTCTTTACAATGAGTAAAACAAAACAAAAACAGTTAGGGCGATTGTCCCTTTTAGTTTTGCATATTGTTTTTGTTTTGAGCACTACAAATACACTAACTCAAATGTGCGTAGATAAAACAAAAAATTAATGAGAAGAAAAAGAAAAGAAGAACAGAAAAAAGAGCAAATTATACGAATTTAACGGAATAACAAAGCAAGCACAAGAGCGAAAAGCGAATTGCTTCGTTTGCGCTCTTTCTCATTTAGAAAGTATTTTTTTTTTTTGGTTTTGCTCATGTACAATACGATTAAAAATAATTTTAAAAATTTATGACTTTGTAGTAATGTTTGCGAAATGTTTTGTTTGTTTGCCCACTCTGTCGTCAACAAACAGTGACAAGTTCGTCACACCTGGGTACTTCGATTACCTAACTAGGCAATCTTGGCAATTAACAAAGCCATAGAGGTGAAAATGTTCTTAATATTTTATATAAATATTTTCGAACTGCAGTCATCAAACTTTTATTATTTTCAAAATAGTGTTCAATAATGTAAAATATGACATTCCATTTATAGTAACCCTAACTCTCAGTTGTCAAACTCTCCTTTTTTCAGTGTTGCCAACAACTTATTGCAGAAATGACAGCAAACTTAAATCATCATTACTTTTGGCACAATGTATATAAAAACGTGTCTGAATTTCAAAAATAGCAATTTTATTATTTATAAATTTATGTATTTTAAAAATATATGTATTTATTTAAATTTTTTATTTATTTTCCCCTTAACATAAACAAAAGCCATATTGGGGTATCCATTTTCGTCAAATATACTGGTATGTGATGGAAATCGATTTCGATCGAAATTTAAATCGAATGAAATTTCAAGTTGTTGTAACTTTTAAATCCTTTCATATTTAGAATTTTTTATTCATTACCTTACTAACTATTACCACTAAATACTTGATTATTAAAATTTTAAAATAATTAAAACAGATAAATTTCATATGACTTTGAAAATACAAACGATTTCAATTTCGATCGAAATCGTTTTTCATCACATACCGAATGTATTATTTTGGATGTAATAAAATTATATTTAGGGCTAGTGTTGTTGTTTTTTTTTTTTTTAATTTTTTATATATTTTTGTTTTTTAATAAAAAATAAAATGTACTTAAATCCGACTTCGAATACCAGTTGGGTTGGTGATCACTTTTTCGAACTCGAATTTCAACTACATTTCGGAATGATTTGTTTGGGTAACATATTTCAAACGTCGAGTGTAAAACACTCATTTGCCGTCAACAACACCAACAAAAAAATGCAATAACAACGACATTGACACATGGCATGCGGAAGTACTAAATTGAACCGTTTAATAGCGTGCGCACAATGACTATGGTAGTTGTGGCTCATTATACCAGGGTATGGTTGTATAACAGTAATGGCGGCAGTTGGAACATCAACATGTTTGTTCTTTTGTTGCTTTTACATACATCCCGTCATTTTCGAAATGAAAATAACATCGCATTTTTATATTTACTTTGCAAGTATGTGTGCCTGTGTCAATGCAAACAAATACATACTCGCGAAAATATTCGTACAAACTTAAAACCAACAAGTAAATACTTTTAGTCATTAATCATTGACAATAATGAACTTCCTGTTTGTGTTTTTCACCAATTTTATGTTGCTTCTGCTTTTGCTCCTTCTCCTATTGCTTTTGTAATTTCTTTGCTTTATTTTGAACGTTTGTAATTGTTGTTGGCGGTTCTTCCATTGCCAAGAATCAAAATTACATATTTAAAGTATATTTATGTGCGTGTAAAGCAAAAGCATGTGTATTTCGAAGTTTATGAATGTTTGTTAGTGTGTAAATGATGTTGGTTGGTTGGTAATAAAAACCGTTTATTAAAGAGTATTTTGACTGGAAATATAGTTGGAAAATTTAGGACTATTTGGCTGTTTGACAAACAAATTCACAAATTCACACATACTCATAATTACATACTCTCTTTCTATCGTATTATGATTTTTAAATATAATAATAGTTGTTGTACTTCGTAAATTGTTAGAATAGAAATAATGATGCCTGGTATGCAGGCTTTGGCAGGGACAGAGGCAATTTTGCTGTCATTAGTGTCATGTCGTTCGCTATTGCAAAAATTATCGTAATTTTTATATCTTGCGAGACATATAAAGTATTTCCAAGATAAAATTAGAAAATGAAATAAAAAAAAGAATAGAGAGGAACTATAAAAAGTCATTTACTTTTGACATTATCATGATTTTATATGCGTTTTAATGAACATTTTAGTTTATTATTTTGCCAGTTTCTTTTTTTTTTTGTTTTCCTTTTGCTATTGGTAATGCCAGGCAGTATATAGGAAATGCTTTTTTTTATTTGTCTATATACTTTAAATATGATTACACATTGGCGCTCGAGTACCCTCCCAGCCAGCCATGACATTCAATGGTATCTTAGGAATATTAAACTCATATTAAGGCAGCTAATCTATGTTGTCATCAATTTAAATAGCAGTTTAAAACCAAAAATAAATTGATGTCCTATAGACTTTAAAAAAAGATATTTTATCAGATGACAGTTGTTACAACAAAGCAATTAAAATAAATTCTAAAGTTTTAGAAAACCATGTTAAAACAATATTTAAAGTATAAATAACAATAAATATTTCGCGTAATATAAGCACTTGTTACTTGATTTCATATTCACATTTTGTCATTTTCCATGACGTTTTATTTATTTATTTTTTGATAAAATATTCTCTTTTAAAGACATTTGCATGCTAATAAAATAAAAATTTATTATCTAGGCTGCCCAGAAAAATGCCGTGCTAAAAATAGTAAGAGCAAGTCCAAATAATAAATGGTAGACCAAACTTACCCTATATATCAACGATGGAATTAAAGAACGCTGTAACTGACAAAAAATCGAAAATACGTTTTTTGCATAATTTTTATCAGCAGAAAAATACGCGTCGATTGGTCTAAGTCCCAGATTTCTACGATGAAAATAATTTCACTTACGCCGTCTGCGAAATGAAAAATACCAGTGTATTTGTTCTACATTTATGAAAGTTTTTTTGTTCTGGTGAACATTTAAGGCTTTGTCAGTTACAGCGTTCTTTAATTCCATCGTCGATATGGAAATCAAAGTATTGAGGCACGTTCACATTTGATCATATCTGTGAAGTAATAATTTTTAATCGTAATGATTACTCATTAGATTACTTTTATCTTAACCTTCCGAATTACAAATTATGTGTTTTTTTATTGTATCTAAGAAGTTACGTTGGCGTCATTGTGCTTTTTGTATAAGGTTGTCAGATAGTTTTCAATTTTTATTCCCCCAGAACAACTGTTCTTTATTATTTCCCCCCGGGGATACAGTAAAGGTTGCTGGTGATTACTCATAAAAGGGGCCTGTCTTCTCCGGGGAATATGGAGTTCACCTAGCCCTGGGTGGCCTGGCACTCGCTATAGGCAGAGAGGTTGGTAATTTTTAATTACTGACCATCTCAGGGACTGACCAGAGAAACATACTCTAATCTTGTACTACGGGCATCAGGAAGACCCCTGTTATGTCTGTGCTCCCCTGTCATTCTGGGAGTGAGGCAAACCGGCCTGATGGCTTGGGTACGGCCGTTCGGGTAGTAATCGTGGCTGCTGTGGTAGTGCTAGGTAGAAACCCCTCAACAAGGGGGGTATCACTACCCACGCAGTGGTTGGTGCTAAATTGCAAACTCGGTGCTATAGGTCTTCTTCTGACCGGGGTGTCTTTGACATCTCCGAAACTAGAGGGTACCGGCATCGGGTGGCGGTGGGTGGACGCATTGTATTCAACTAATGCCCTGGCAACGGGCGGCATGTAGCATTTCTATGGACGATACGCACGTTAAAACCCTATACAGTTGATCGTTATTGTTATTATCCCCATCCCCAAATAAATTTTTTTATCCCCATTTCAGAAAACAAATCACCAGTTTGTGGATAAATTCCCTAATCTGACACTGTTTTTATAGGTGATAAAGTCATTTTTACTGATTCTTCTAAATGAAAGTGAACCTGGAGTTTTTCTGATGTCAAAAAGCATGTAGTTTGTAATAGTGTAGACAGCCACAAGAAGGAAGGTTTAGAATTGCAAAGGCAGTTGTTAAATATGCTTTTCTAATATTTTCCCCTCCACATCTACAAAGCGAATTTCGAAGGCATACAAATTCATTTGCCAAAGCTAAGTATGGCAACGATTTCATGTGATTTGATTCCAGTTTGTTGAAAGCTTCGATGGGTGTTTTGAGTATAGATGGTGTATATACATAAGTATAGGTAAAATAACGATTCGTTTTTAGAAACCCATTATACATGAATGTTGTGTATATTTTTAGATAAAAAATGAACCAACTATTGATATATTCGATCCAGAGTATAGTTGTATTATATTAAGGGCGTGGTATAGTGGTTAGAGCGCTCGCTCAAAAACTCAAACGGTTCGTATCAAAAAGAAGGCACCCTGAAAAATGGCCCCAAAGAAAAATGACCCCAACCCGAAAATGAAAAATGACCCCAAAAATTTTAATGGAGCACAACAACACGAAATTTTGGGGTAATTTTTCAATTCTTTTGGGGTCATTTTTAATTTCTTGCTTTGGGGCTATTTTGGATTATGAAAAATGGCCCCAAATTTTAATAATATTGCAAAATAATTTAAAACTATTTTGGGGTCATTTTTCATAAAATGAGTAATATATAAAAAGGTACAAGAAACCTTACGGAATTCATTGTTCTGTTAGTGGTTTTTTGTAAATAAAATTAAAATTTTGTTTTTGTATTCATTCGTTAAGAAAATAGAATTAATATACGTATAAGGCCCATTATTATTATTATACCGTTAGTTAAAGGTAGAATTTTATCAGACAGATAATTTGCTTCTTGTTGTTACAAGTAAACTTTAACCAAAAGTAAGGCAATCTTCCCAATAACTTTATCGATCACTTTAGGTTAAAGTTTACTTGCAAAAACAAAAAGCAAGATATCTGTCTGATAAAATCCTACCTTTAATAAACGGCAAGTTGTAATAATTGGCCTAAAAGGGTTTAATTAAATATTTCTCTTTTTTTCATGGAATAAAAACTTTATTAAAAAAATTTAAAATTTATTTTGTGTTAATTGGGGCTATTTTTCATTTTTAAAAAATTACTTTATTTTAAGTTATTTTCTTTTTTCAAACTTTGTTTATTTTTGGGGTAATTTTTTACTTTAGTTTGGGGTCAAATTTCAAAATGATTATTGGGGCGATTTTTCATTTTTAAAGATTGCCCCAAAAATGGGGCCATTTTTCATTTTATGCGTTGAGGCCATTTTTCTTTGAGGTCATTATTCATGGTGCCCAAAAAGAATCACAAAGAATCGTTGAAAACAATTAGGATTAATTTTTGATTTCTTTGATTCATCTTGATTATTTTGTAGTAATTGGCAGTAGTTCTAAATATATTTTGATTATTTTTATTTGTAATAAATTAGTAATCAAAAATTTATATTTTTAGAATTAGTAATCATTACGATTCTTTTTTAAGAGTATGTATGTAATGTAATTGATTACTAATCGCAGGTATGGTATTTAATACATACCTGTTTGACGATCAAAGTGTAACCACTATTTTATGAAAATAATTTATATTTGTTGTTTAAAATTTTAATCAATTAAAAATCGTATTTCGTTTATTACTTGTTTTTAAATAATTTTTAAAGAAAACGTTAGTTAAAACGAAATTTTTTACATTAAATATTTCCATGAAATAATGGTTACACTTTTTCCATAAAATATTTATCTAATGTGAACGTTTCATTAGGATAGGCAAAATTGAGTTTAAAAGAAAAACCACAAAGAAAATTACATTTTACGAGCTTGGCACAAAAGCTTTACTTTTAATAAAAAATAATTTAAAAAAGAACAAACTGTCAAATTCATATTGAATTAAAAAAAATGAGAAATTCCATATTTCTTTTAAACGAAAATAAGTGGGGAGGAAACCAAGCAAATCAGTTTTAATATAGGGTGGAATAATACAATTGAAACTGAAAATTTATTGTGTTATAAAATTTAAAAAAATAATTAAAAAATAAAACGAAATATGGTTTAATTAAGATATAATGTTAAGTTTGTTTTTTTTTTTTGAAAATTTCAATTCAAATTGAAAAATGTTAAGCATCTTAGTTTCCTTTATCATATGAATGAGAATTTTACAGAGTGATGCATCAATTGCACTGCAATTTGAAAAGCAAATTTTTTACTCGTAATCATTATATGACTTTAATTTATTTTATTGTGTAGAAAATTCATTTTAATTTTATATAACTGATTACAAAATTATTCATTGCGGACTGAAATTTAAAAGTTGGGATCGCCTCAGTTATTGATTGAATGGATTGCTTCAATTTTGTAAATTCATTGTTTTCGTGTTGTACATCTCTTGTATAACTTCAAACAAAAGTCTAGTGCAGTCAGGTCAGGTGACCTTGCGGGCCAGCATATAATAGAGATTCTGTATATTAATCGGTAATCCGCTATAATCTATGTGAGTATGTGTACAGTTATTACAACTGGCCGCCATGCGTGCTCAAGTGTGCCTTGTCATTACGAGGCTGATACTTCCTCCTATGTGTACAGATGGTAATCTTGCTGCTATTAAATTCTTTTGAAACTGATACGATTTCGGTGCAACTTTGGGTGAAAAAATCCTTCAACACCTATAAACAATAGTTCCCACTTCTAACAATTATGAAATTGCATACCTCACATGATTGAGTTTTGAATGCAATTGAGACATATGGAGTATTTTCGGATTTCATTCAATAGGGCAATTTTGTTTATTTACATTGCTGCTTAAATCAAAATGGGTTTCATCAGATATAAACAAGCAATTTATTAAGCTGTGGACTTCTCTTCTTTAGCCACTCGTTTGCCAGATTTTAGAGTTTTTAACTTGCCAGTAACTTCGTCTTGTATGAAAACGCAGTTTCACAGCGCCTTGGATTTGCCTAAATTTGCGGTGTCACAGCTGCAATTTTTCAGGCAAAATTCAGCCTTATAATGATAATCTAGTCGAGGAATTGCCGTCAAACCTAAATTTATGGTGTCAAATTATTTTTTCGGTCAATGGTAACCTGCCAAATAAATAAAAGAGAATGAGACAATTGATTACACAAAAAAAAGTTATTACGTTTTGTTTTTGTAATACGATTGGTGAGCCACCCTGTACAATGTGAACCCTTAAAATCCGTATAATACTTGGAGTAAAACAAAAAGTGATCAATGCGGTTACAACCTGCTGAGAATTTTTATTGCCTGTGCTTGCAAGTACTTCTGGATGTTTTCAGATACGGCTGTTTGGTACTACAATACAATCACCACAGCTGTTTTCCTTGCATCCCTTTTGAGTGGGTAAGTTAACTTTTTCTAACATACATACGTAAAGTGTTTGTCAGTTTTTAATTCAGTTCTGCTTGGCTTTTACTTTCAAACAACATTTTATCATCTTTTAGCACTTTTTTATGGCAAATTGTTATTTTTGTTGGACTATAAATTGATGCTCAAACAAACAAATGAAAAGAACGAGAGAAAAGTGGTTACAACCAGAAATAGTAAAAAATATTATCCCAGGGGTACAAATCGCTCTGCATGTTGCCATTCATAATGAAGGGAAAGCCGTTGGCTTCATTTTTTATCGTTAAACAGACCCCAGACTCAAATACAATTGAGTTTTTAATTTTTTGTTATTCTTTTTTGTTTTTATTGCAATTTTATATTTTAAAAAACGTTTTGACAGTTTTTCTATTTAATAAATTTCAGTATTATTTATTTTTTATTATTTCGGAAGACTTTTTTCACTACGGCTTGTGTCCTTTTTTTAACAGGAAATTCTTAATGTTCGGCAAGGGGTTGCTATAAAACTCAGCAGGAGTTTAAATTTTGATTTATGATTTCGAAATTGTTTGACTTTAAATAATGAAATGATAAAAGCCCTTAACAAGGGGAAGCAAATTTCAATTAAATAATCTTTTTTGATGATTTTATTATAAATTCGCAACATCGCACTGAAAATTATATTTCATATATTTCTACGCAGTCTCTGTTTATATTTTATAGGTAGCCGTGTCTGAATATGAAGATAGTGTTTCTCAAATGCAAAATAAACTTAATTTTATTCATTAAAATTCTTTAGAAAATTGTGATATTCATTGGTTTTTAACAATATTCAAAATTTATCAAAAATTTTTTTAAACTATTTTGAAGTTAATATCAATAATTGCATAAGATTTATAAGATAAAAATTTAAAAAATTTTAAGTCAAAATAAAAATGGGGCAGCATTTGTGATAAGATGCTAGCGAAAATGTCTAAATTGACATAGACGATTTGAACACATACTTGTATATTATGAAAATCGATTTCGATCGAAATTGAAATCGAATGAAATTTCAAGCTCCTATAACTTCCTTGCATATTTGGTATTTCTTTCTTACTCGTTACCTTACTGACTATTGCCACTACATCCTTAATTATTAAAATTTAAAAAAAAAATTAAAACAGATAAGTCTTATATGACTTTAAAACATCAATTTCGATGGAAATCGGTTTTCATCACATACCAGCATGTCTACTAATTTACCTACAATACAGGATAATGGTAATGACTAACCCCTGCATGAGTAGGGGTTTAACCCTGAGTATTGGTCTTAATAAAAAAAAATTATGACGATTTTTCAAGGTTTTCCTCAACACAAAGATTTGGCTAGTTGTAGATTTCCAAGTCTGGACTCACAGGGATAGCTTTCTATCAAATAGTTTGAGTGCGATTGCGAATGTACACAAAGAACAGGGAGGGGTTTTCGTACGGAAAGAATATTGAGAATATTTCGATGTTTTTTTTTTTTTCTTTGTTTTTTGTTTTTACTGAGGCCTATACACAGGGTAGTAAACCGCTATTCATGCTGTGCATTGTACTGGAGTTTTTCTTCTACTAAGCGCCTAACGAATAACATAAGTTGCTGTCAATTGATTTGATCAGTCAAAGGTCAGTGTTTATACCTCCACCCTTAAGTAATTAACAGCAATTGCCCTGTCTTGAAATTAGATTATGGTGAGGGTGGTCTTTGCTAAGTAGGTTGCTGTTATTTACTATTGACAGAAGGTGTAGCTTCTTTTCCTGATCATTGGTTTTTGATGACAAAGCCAAAGGTGAAATAGATGGGGGGAGGGGTAAATTTTGTAAATTTTTTTAAATTCAAATTTCGAAAAAAAAAACAAAAAACCCCCGCCAACCTTAAAAAAAATTGCTAAAATAATTTTCTAGTTCCCACAATGAAATTTTAATTCACTTTTAATTTTTTTTTTCTTTTTTTATTATTACAAAACTTCTAAACTTGACGTTTAAAGTTATAAGTTTATTGTTTTATTTAAGCAGTGATTACCTTCCTCTAAACAGCGTAATAACTTACGACTTACAAATCCTCTAGATTGGTTCTTTATTCCAAATTTGTACTATAAATTCACCAGCGGCAGATACACCCAAAAAAGGACGCTACAAAAGTAGAGCGACAGGGACAGCAACCGACGCCATATATCTTGCCGGTCTTTTGACATTTCTCTTCAGTAAGGCTCAATTTCCAGTAGAGTGCTAAGAAGTAGTCGACGAAAGTAAAATTTTTTCGGGTTTAAACCCGGAGCTCTTGTCCAGTAAGCTAACACACTAATCACTAGTCAGCGGCAGATATTGCAATCTAAAATATCTGTCTACCCAACAATACTCACGACTAATGAACTATTGTTGCACTGCTATACCAACAGTAATAATAATGCGTCCTCGAATACCTAGACATTGTTTTTCACGCGTTGTGGTCAATTTGTACTACACTACTCATGTATTGATTATAAGGAACAGTTCAGGCGGAGAGATCAACCAGCCATTTTTCTGTTCTTCGAATGATATTCAGTTTATCCTCGATAAAAAAAAATTGATACATCCCGTTTAAACATATAAGTATATGTATGTGGCCTAATTCTAGCCACAGCATTATATTCGTTTTCAGTATTTAAAACAATTCCCTCTTATAAGTTATGGATTTATTTTCCAGCTGAAACTACCCACTATTCAACAGCAGATAAGAGCCTAATACGGTTAAGATGTTTCTAAAAAAGCTAGCCATGTGGGCGCTTCAAACGAAGTGTAATCGGCTGTACAGAGTATACAACCGAATGAAAACACCATTTTTTGTATAGTCTCTTCAACCAATACTGCTCTAAATTACTGTTTTTATCCATTAAAGTGTTTCGCTTTGTAACTGATTCAACTTTTATTGACAAACGCATAAAACTCGTTGACGCGTAGAAAACTTGGTATGTAAGTATATACCTTTCAACTCTAAAACATGTTTGAATTATATCGTTAGTTTTTGTCAATTCATTCTGATTTGAAATGCTGAATGTGTTTAAATATGCTCTCCGTTAATACGTAAATCTTCTGACAGTCTTTTTTTTTTTGTGTTTGTTTCTCTAATTAATGATTTTTGTAACAAGTATGACTTGCTTTATTTTTCTTTTGCTCTTTTCAACTATCCTTTTTTGTAAATTACGTCTTATATGTAATTAAATTGGATTGTTCAACATAATTTTGTTGCACAAGTATGAGGCAGTTATTTTAGGGATTTAATTTTAAAGAATTACGGCTGAAACCATTTCATTTCCCAGATGTGCAATTTCTTTTTTGTTCCCCATTTTTCAATTTTTTGCAAAGTCAATGTCAAGGGTCGTGCACTTTCAGCCCTAAAAAGTAAATATTGAAGTATCTATAGAATAGAAAGAGAGTTAACTTGCAATAGTTTTAAAGTGGTTGGGAAGTAGAATGAATAAAAAAAAAAGTTATTTATACTCTTTGTTCAACAATGCGCAAATAAGTATGTACTATTCAATCCAATATTATATAACGTTAATGTTTCATTTCGGTTATGGAAAAGAATTAAATCATGCAATCTAAGATACGAGCAATAATGTCAACGAAGAAAATAAATGTTTTGTTTTTTATTGGTTTCTCTACATTTTCTATCATTCATATTAGTTTTCAGTAAAAAAAAAAATACTTTTTAAAATATTAATTTAATTTAGATGTATCTGTGAAGAATACATTCATTTAAAGTTTTTTTCAATGATTTTTAATTTGTTCTATATAAGTATTATATTTAAAGAGGGTGTTTTTTAAGCCCGATAAATATTATTTAACTAAAATGTATTATTAAATAAAAAATACATTGAAAAAAAGAACACAAAGTTAAATTTTAATTCAAACGATTTTTTTATTCGAAAAATCACTAGATGGTTATGTTACTCGCAAATGTGGCTACCGCGGGCCTGGTTTTTTTCACCTGTGCAATGTCCTTATATGGAATAATACAAACAATCTTGATCTCCAGAGCATAAAGAATTGCTGGTTTATTAAGTATAAATTTTGAATACACAAATCCCACAGGAAATAATAAAGAGGAGACAAATCACATGACTAGATTCATTTCCCGACTCAACTTATAACCAGAGTCCTTATTCTAAAACTCTATAGCTAAAAATGTGTAAACTTGATAATGCCTATTGTAATTTAAAAGCATCACCCCCATCATCTCTAAAATGTTTAATTTTATTAATTCTAATGCCCAGCCTGTTTTAAAAACCCAAAATTTTAACATTTTAGTTTAAAAAAATTGCGGAGTAGGGCCTCAGATCTGTCTATGTATATCAAGCCCAGATATTGTAGTCGCCGTGGTGTACTGGTTAGTGTGTTGGCTTACCAAGACGAGATCTCCGATTGAAGCTCCCCGGCTCTGATATCTTTAAGCAAAGAAATATGAAAAAATATTTCCTTCGGCGACTATCTATCTGTATAACAGCATCTGTATGACAGATTTTTTGACAATTCTCTCCGACTTCATAATCTTTTGAAAAAATTCATTAACATTTTTTTCTCCATGCGATCAGGGTTGCATTTTATAAGATTTTAGCAAAAAGCAACTCTGCATATGGTTTGCATCTTATTGTGTGATGGTGAGGCACTAATTTTGCCATTTTGATGCGACTCTTAAAAGTGTGACAGAAATTGATAAGATTTTCTTGTGAGTGAATTGTACGACTGTGTATGAGAGTGTATTATGGCCTTTAGCAGACGTCTGGCAAAAGTTCTGAGAGTAACTGATTGTTGTAAAGGCCAATTATGTATGTCTGTACGTATATCGTCGATGGAAGTAAAGAACGCTGTAACTGACAAAACCTTAATGCCGGTATTCATAAAAACTATTTTAGGTTTATTTGGGACTTATTTGACAAATTTCTATGCAATACTTGTCAAATAAACCCTCAATAAACCTAAAATAGTTTTTATGAATACGGGCTTAAATTTTCACCAGAGCCAAAAAACCTGTATGAACGTAGAACAAAGACACTAGTATTTTTCAAAACGCAGACGGCGTAAGTACATTTTTTTCATCGTAGAAATCTGGGACCGGAACCAATCGATGCGATTTTTTTTTTGGATAAAAGTAATGCAAAAAACGTATTTTTGATTTTTTGGCAGTTACATCGTTCTTTAATTCCATTGAAGATATGTTGATTGATTTCAAAAATCTTAACATTTTTGTTGAGGCAATTATCCATGGAATACTGTATAACAAAACTATTGCGATATTTCTGCTTAATTCATCAATGGAGACCTATAGCATACGAAATCCTTCAGAGTTCAGTTTAAAAACGACTCATAGCACACAATGTCGCCAAGTTTGTACATTCTTAGGTAGAGTGTCACTATAATGAAATTGTCATGCATAAGTATCTCGGCTTATGTCGTTGTCATAAAGCTTCATCCATAAAAATGTTCATATTGAAAATTTGTGTAAAATGCAACTTGATACTGATTGTGTGACGAAGATTCGTCCATGAAAATTTGTAAATGACCATGTCTCTTTAAATTCGCCACCAGGTTATGTTATGCTAACGTTGTGGTGGTTGTGTTCAACAGAGACTACTAAGAAATAATTCGAAGACTACAATATCAATATACTAAACTGGCCTACACAATCTTCAAAAAAAAATAAAATCTATTAGAAGAAACTGTCCTACAGTTATTGATGACAGAAAGTGAAGTTTTTTATTATAAATTCCCTCATATTACTTAGTTTCCCATTAAATCTTTATTTGATACATTAGAGGTCGGATTATTTTTTACTTTACTGTAGTGGTGTTTTTTTCGAAACCTATAGCCGTTTAGATAAACTGCTTTGAAAAAAACGCATAAGTGCTTAAGAAATTAAATTGGGCATTACTTACAATTTTTATAAAACAAATATGTAATTATTTTTGTAAAAACAATTCAAAAAATATAAAAATAATTACATTCCTTCGCTTCAGCCATATTTACAACATTTATTCTTTTATTAAATTATAAAAAGTCATAAAATTTTAAAAAGATAACGTCAAGATAAATAAAAATCTAACTTGGCAGCATTTTTATATGTGCTTAATTTTTAAGCAGTTTTAAAATTAGCCGCTTATATAAGCGGATATAAACAAAAATTTGTATGGAATGTTTATATTCGGTTCGAAAAAAACACCACTTGTATATATTACTTAAGAAAATTATGTATATAAATATGAATATACATACACATATGTATAAAAAAATACATATTTTGTTAATTTTTCCGCCGTGAAGGCATACATACATACATACATAATTGGCCATTACAGCCCTGTTTCAGGATTACGGCCTAGCTTCTCGCAGCACCCATGTTGTGTGTGTAAATTTCTATCCATGAGTACAGTTTAAAGTCGACTCGGAACGACAGACATGAGCAGCTTGCTCATGGCAATCAGTTACTCTCAGAGCTTTGCCAGAAGACTGCTGGGAGGTAGTTGCCGAAAAATATATTTTTTACATAATTCTTTTTTTCAAGATATCAGAACTGTGGTTTGAACCTGGGGTTATGTCTGTAGTAAGCCAACACACTAACCATTAGACCCCGACGACTATACCTTCCCAATGGACAGCCTATATATTGACGAAAAAAACGACAACAAAGTGCCATTACCGCTCTCCTCTGAAGAAGCATTGAGCTTTTTGCTCGAGAATAATTTAACAAGACAGGAAATTTATTTGTTTTTTAAGTCTTTTTCTGAAATATATTAATATAAAATATTTTGTGATTTAAAGTTAGTTGCTAAATAAAAGTTATCTCGAAAAGAATGATTCAATTGTCGCTTAGATTCAAGAGTCGCCTATGGCTATGCATAAATTTCCCGTCAATAGAGGTGGGTGTGGCAGTAGGCGGATTGACTTAAAATGTTTACTTAAGTCTTTGGTGAGTTTTAATAGTGACCTAATTGAAAGTCAGAAACTCATTATTTTCCAGTGATTTTCAACCGCAGCTGCGTCTAAATCCACCTACTAGAAATGGGCGTAGCACTGATTGATTGACTTGAATTTTTTACTGAAGACTTCGAAACTCATTATTATCATCTGCACAGAATTTGAAAGACCTAGCTGTTTTTTGTGATTTATTGCCTCAAAAACTGATCTGTGGCAACACTGTGGCATTGGAAGGAAAATTAACGAAATTTCGTTGTAGAAATACATACCGATTTATTAAGAAAAAAACCTCCAAAAACGTGCTTTTTTAACTTGACTTAAATTTTGTCTTTTTGTTATACTCATATAATATTGAACAGAAAAATAGTATCTCATCTCATACAATGTTCGCCATAAAAATCACAAAGTCATCTCAAAGTTGCAATAACTGACGACTGATGCGAGTATTTTAATTTAATCTGAATTACAGTATTTAGGTAAAACTATTATGCCAAGCTTCATTGGACATAAAATGTCAAAATGTGATTGTAGTATAACATATCGTTTGGCAACTAAATCTTTTGTAAATTCTATCGGTTTTAAAAAAATACTCTCCATTTTAATAGTCACTTGGCTTACTTTTTATACATCGTCACCATCAAAAAATCCTCCCTTTAGACATTTTATTACTTTCTTACTTTCGTTTTCATTATTTGTTTAAAGTCATCTTTGATGTAAAAGGATGCGACAACATACCATAGAAATATGGGTGTAAAGGCGTATGTGTGGTTGATGAGGATGTGCGGTTATTATGAAATAGTGCCCCTGGGCGTACGTGTCATTTACTGCATTTGAATATTTTTTTTCTTATTTTTGTTTCTTTTTTCTTTTACTTTGATTATATTTTCTTGCATTATGCTGTAAGGAGTACGAAGAGTGTGTATGGCAATAATTTAAAATTCGAAAGCCGCATAGCAACCCACATACATACATATTGTAATGTATGTGTGTACGTTCTGATGCTGATGGTGATGATGCTGATAATTATGTTGCAGACCAATAAATAAGTTTAAACACATACTTATATTTTGAATAAAGGTCATGAGCCTCACAAAAAAATTTTTTTTTAATAAAAATATAGATCAATTTTATACTTATAAGTATATAAAATCATTGTAGTGGTGAAAGCAGTCCGCATTTTAAAATTAGTTTTTCTTTTCGAAGAGTGTGCGTTTACATTTTACGTGCAAGATATAAATTCTTTCCTAATTTTCAAGTTCTGATAAAACATTTAAAATAATAATAATAGATCTTTATTAAAAGGCTCCATTCAATGTTTAATTTATTATTAAACCAGTAGAAAAATGCTTACAGAGCATTAGGGAAATCATTGATGTAGATTAACAGAAAATAGTTCCATTTTAGGTGAGACACTTCTTGAAATAGACATGTTTTTAGACGAAAATAACAAAAATTATAAGAAATATATTTAAATGAAAATAATGAATATACTTTTGCTTTCGTTCAACCATTTGTCACAGCAGTTTTTCCTTAATTCGTACAAGGACAGGCTTAAATTTTATATTTAAGAAAAATTATAACATTAAAAATTTTTAACCGATTTCAGAAAATGGGGTGCCAATTATTTACCCTTTAGGAAATATAACTAAAAAAAAAAGCGGAAAACAAAATGGGATTTTACTTACTGTATCCGATAAGAAAAAATGCGCCAAAATTTTAAATATTAAAAACAAAACTGAAAAGTTTAAACATGGGTTTGCTGAAGTTTAAACATATCGTCGCAAGAATTAAAGAACGCTGTAACTGACAAAAAATCGAAAGTACGTTTTTTTCATCATTTTTATCTAAAAAAAAAATACGTGTCGATTGATTCCTGTCCCAGATTTTTACGAAGAAAATAAATTCACTTACGCCGTCTGCGTTTTGAAAAATACCAGTCTCTTTTTTCTACTTTCATACAGGTTTTTTGGTTCTGGTAAACATTTAAGGTTTTGTCAGTTACAGCGTTCTTTAATTCCATCGACGATATACTTATATCGGGTGGTTAAATTTTAAGGGCTGATGTTGATTTTGAATAAAACAAAAATTTTTTATTAAATATTTGTCGTTTCTTTTTGTTAGGATAACTTGATACGGTTCAATTATGTAGGAAACAAAATATCGGTCAAATGATCTCGGCGGCCCACCTTCATCCCATGGTGCAAATTTTCGATAACGCTGAAGCATAATTGAGTGAAAATTTCGATAATTTGAAACACATTCCGAAAGTAGTCAAATATAACGAACATCAGCGGGACGTTTGCTGCGGCCTCAAAATAGTTCCATTGATTACAGACTTAACAGCATCTGGGCGCACAGAATATCCATGTTTTTGTGGGATTGGGATTAACGATACGGAGAAGGTATTAAAGAAAGAAACCAGTACAAACAGCATAACTGGAATAGTCGCATTACACAGAAATGGCCTTAAAACAATTGGTCCACATTAAACTTTGCACTAGTAAAAATTTTTGAAATGTATAACAAAAAGACCAGCAGTATTCAACCACTTAAAAGACATTTTCACAAGACTAAGTAACGCCAATAGTTCTGGGAGTAATTGACTGCCATGAAAAAGCTTCTTAAATTTGGCGTTCGGAGTCGACTTTAATCTGTAGGTCCCGGTACTCATGGATAAAAATTAACACACACAACATGAGTGCTGCGAGAAGCTAGGCCGTAACCTTGAAACAGGGTTGTAATATCCAATTATGTATGTAAGTATGTATGTATGTAAGTAATGCCAAAATTTATGAAGGGTTGTTAATGGTCCCGATATACAGAAACTAATGAGTCGTCTAGATTTTTACCAAGTTCTGACAGATCGAGAATTAATTGCATGGTTCGCATTGAAAGCAGTCATTAAAGGACTTTTGGATAAAGAACGCAAAGACAACTACAAGCAATCTATTGTAAACATGTTGGCAGCTTTCGATGAAATTAGGGTTAATATGTCGTACAAAATTCATCTCTTGCATCGTTATCTTGATCAACTTGCTTAACAGTTGCCAAATGAATCTGATGAGCAAGGCAAACATTATCACCAAACTGCGCTTCCATTTAAAATAAAGTAACTATAGAGTGTGCATATATTGAATTCTTAGATTTTTCTAATATCTTTGTCAGAGGGCACAATTTAAACATATTAACGATTGAAAACTATTTTCGTTTCAGGTACAGAGGAAAGAAATCCCCACATGCAATACTCGCTAAAATTTGTTGGTGGTATAAAAACACCTTTGAAGAAGAGGAAGACGAAACAGAAGGGGAAGACATAGATGAAATTCCAGAATATCTGTTGGACGAAATTATCGACCTTTCTGATGATGATGTGGACGAGAACCAAGATATTAAAGAGAGCAGTGATGTTGATCCACAACCGCCTGCTAAATGGCAACTGGCCAAATCATTTATTTAATTTATTTAATTTTTTTACTTAAATCTTTTCCTAACTAACATTCCAAAATTATATTTTTTCCATATTTTTATAATTTCTTTTTGAATGTTTCTTCCAAACTAACACTAGACAAAATTGGTACATAAAAAATGAGAAGTGAATTAATATTAGGCTGGAAAACGCGAGTTTTGTATTATGATTGTTATCTTTTCAAATGAAATTCATTGAAGAAACTGAGAAGCATTTATAGATCAAATAGAAAGCAAAAAATAAACTTAGTTTTATGTAAAAAGTTTTTAAAAAGCTTGAAAAACAAATAATTTTTCCAACAGTTTGCTTTATAAGCACCACACAAATTTTCTAAATCGAATTTTTTTAAAAAATTTTAATTGTTGCACAGGTCTCTAACAATAATTTGGCTTTTACAGATTTAAAAAATATCAGTTAGTCCATGAGTTATAACAAAAAAAAAAAAAAAAACATATAAACAATATGCTGAAAATCGGCATTTGACTGCAAATTTCGAAGATCGATTAAAAAAAGATTCGAACTAACATAAACAAACGCCGCCTTTATTTTCAACCCTCACTCTCAGAATCGACCTAACTTTGCTCACCTGAATTTGTTCCACAGTGTAAGTAAAGAAGTTTATTGTTTAATTATTACTTTTTTAATCAAACTAATTTACTTGGAGTAAGTTTTTAAATCAATATGCACATTTATTTACATGCAGTGCAAATTTGTTCCCCTCTAAAGTATTCTACAACCCATTGAACTGAAATTTGTATTGAAATTTTTATGGCCAAAAGTGTTTTCATAAATGAAAGCCTTGACCTAATTTGAAAATTTTTTTTTCTGGTGTTCATAATTTTAATGTTTTATTTATTTTATTTTTATATAAAGACTGATACTCAATTGAATATTCAAAACTTATATAAAATTGTTTTTATTTTCGTGTCACTGTTTATCTTTTTCTATGTTCTTGAATTTACATTGAAATAAATTAAAATTAAATAAATTCAAAAGGCTCTTGACAATGAAAAGTTAAGGGCTTGTTTGTTTTTAATGCAAACAAATTTTATTTTTAACCTTTTGTACATGAACTGAATTAAATTTTGTGAATAAAGAAATAATTGCACAGAATTATAGTGAAAATGTTCTTTGACAGTGATCTAGTATATGTTGTAGGCCTTGTTAAATCGAATTCGAAGTCACGCCAGAAAGAAGTTCTATCAGAATCTTTACAACAAAAGTAGTTGTGAACCAATTTTTAATTTTTTAACTGCTGCAGAAAGGTGAAGAGCTATGTCTGTCAAATATTTATACAGGGTGTCCCAGGTAGTCGACGTGGTCTAGTGGTTAGTGTGTTGGCTTACTAAGAAATGGGCCCTGGGTTCGACTCCAGGCTATGACATCTTCAAAAAAGAAATATGAAAAGAAAAATATTTCTTTCGGCGACTACCTCTCAGCAGTCTTCTGGCAAAAGCTCAAAGAGTAACTAATTTCCATGAACAAGCTTCTCAAGTCTGTCGTTCGGAGTCGACATTAAACTGTAGGTCCCGGTACTCATGTATAAAAATTGACACACACAACATGAGTGCTGCGAGAAGCTAGGCCGTAATCCTGACACAGGGTTGTAAAGGCCAATTATGTATGTATATCCTAGGACTCAACGTCAAGCCGAAACGTAATAAAAAACATTTCAACTGAGTAAAATGGATTAGCAAAGATCGGGTTACTTGAGGTTTTTATTTTTTTACTCGATTTTTTAGTAAGAAACTAACAAGTATTGTATCATTTTACAATACTGATTAAACGCGCGAACTTTTAATGGCACTTGCCGAGGCACTTTAGTACATTTTTTGTTAATGGAGGGCCTTACAAAGTCGACAAATTTTAAAAATTTTAAATTCATAGTTTAACAAGCAGTCCTAGTCTTCTAGAAAACTAGAGGTAAGTGCGTCATTATTTTTGACTGTGGTTCTATAAATGTTATTTAGGGTTATGGTTCCAAAAATTAAATGAACAATAATAATAAAAGTTAACCAAAATAACCGAAAAATGGTTACAGTTTGACCAAATGCCCATTTCTTAAATGCCCATAACATGCAAACCTCATGTGATAGATTTTTTGTGTGACTTTTCTTATGATGGTTACAATCAATTCTGTAACTCCTTTTCGGCTTGATGTTGAGTTCTGCTACATCATGTATACGTTTATACAGCAAAGCCAAATAGGAATATTATTCGAAATGATTTAAAATTGTTTTTTTGTCAAACACCTTGATATAACACTACTTTAGTTGGAATGGAAACCAGTTTCCATATCGAATGGTAAGTCGTGTTCTAATACATAATTATTAATCTTATTCTATAAGAGATAACATAAGAAAGTGTGATTTTTTAAGAGCTAAATCGATAGGACGGTCCATATAATTTAATGTTTGAAATGGCAAATGTCCAATTTTAGCATACTCTTTCTAACATTTCGGCCGGTATCTCACGAATAAATGCTTCAATGTTGTCTTCCAATGCGTCAATTGAACCGGCTGGGCTGTATAGACATGAGCTTTAACATAGATCCAAAAAAATAGTCTAAAGGCGTTAAATTGCACGATCTAGGCGGCCAAATGACCGGTCCCGAACGTGAAATAAAATGTTCACGGAACTCGGCTCTCAATAAGTTTATTGTTACGCATGTTGTGTGACATGTGGCATCGTCTTGTTTTAACCACATGTTTTGCAAGTCGAGCTATTGCATTTTGGGCAAAAAAAAGTTGGACATCATCTCACTGTAGCTCTCACCATTCACAGTTACCTTACGAATTGATAATTGATGTTCATCATTAACACTGGCCGGTACAGCTGCGATATTTTCTTCATTTCGCTCTCTAGGTAAGCGTGTTGGTGGTTTAATGTTCAACAATGTAAATTTGATGCGAAATTTAGTCACAATAGCCCGAATAGCCGCTTGAATGGGTGAATTAAATTGACCATAAAATGAAAGAAGCGCGCGATGAACTTTCTTAACAGAGCACGCATTTTATATTAAAATTCAATAATTTGCAAGCGATGTTCGTTTGTGAGACGATTCATGGTAGAGTTGGCAAACAATCGATAGTTCTATTTTTATTAGACTATCGATGTTTTTTTTTTCTATAGCGATACTATCGTTAAATGTTGCATTTGATTGACTTATGGAGATTTCTCTAGCTTAAAACTATCATCACTTCAACTATGGCAACAGGCCAGATTTTTTCAAGTTGCAATAACTTAACTCGTACTCTACATATTTTTAATTGCATCTCCTTATAGAAACAAGCAAGAAAAATCGTGATAAAGAAAGCAAAAATACTGAGGTTGATACTGAAGCTATACAGTTGAAAAAACTCGCAGAGGTTATTCGGAAGTTTGGAAATTTTTCTAAAAGCAAAAGATAAAGAAAATGAACAATGTCGGCTGTGTTCGAAAATGTACAATACTAGAGGCAACACACCTAACCTATTTGACAAACTAAAACGTGCCCATCCATCTCATAACCAACTGCCGAAACAATCAAACACAATCCAATATTTTGTCAAAGAGTCTAAAACCTATAAAAGTTTGTTTTTCGTATGACTGTTTTGTCTATGTGCTAACAGGAACGTGAAATTTAATTAAAATTTCTAAAAAAAATCGATACTATCGATAATATCGATAGTTTTTGAACCAACTATCGAAAACATCGAATGGCGCGACTATCGATAGTTTGCCAGCTCTAACTCATGGTTTATTATAGACCAAACTGAAGATGTTTGACAGTGAAACAAAACACGAAACGTGCGTCAACTGTTTAAACTAGTTTTGCCAAAAAGATAATAGCTAAAAAATCATTCTAGATATTATTACAAAATTTAATATGTCGGTAACAAAAGGTAGAAGGTGAGAAGGTGAATTTAAACAAATTTGGGATTGATGTGAGCGTGTTACAAAAAATTTAAGATTATATTGCTACTTGTAACCACTAAATAAATGTTTTAATAATTTTATCCTGCTGTATTCCCGTCAAATTTTTAATACATACACCCACACACATACATAACTGTCGATTACAACCCTGTTTCAGGGTTACGACCTAGCTTTATGCAGCACCCATGTGTGTTGTGTGCGTTAATTTTTATCCACAAGTATCGGAACCTACAGTTTAACGTCGATTTCGAACGACAGGCTTGAGAAGCTTGTTCATATGACACAAAGCTTTGAAAATCGCAACAGGTTTTCAAGTTATTTTTTAGTAAGAAATTTGTAGTATCACCAGCTTTCTCAAGTTCATCTGAAGGGTAGATATAAAAACTTCTTCAAATTTCAATAAGGTTTTTCGCTATCTTTTCCTTTAAAGTGCGATAAATATCTTATTATGTTTTTTAAGTTCAACCTACAATAGAATAAGCTTTTATTTGTTGCAATACTTACTAGTAAAATCTCAAACTATGTATATACATATATTGAAGTTTTTATATTTTTAAATTGAAATAATGATAGTAAATAAAAATAATAATAATAATAATAATAACAATAATAATAGTACTAAAAATTTGTTTGGACTTCTATGACGTTTCAAATTGTCATTTCGCTTAGCAGTTTAAATCTGACGTTTTATTTCCATTACCAACTAGAACAAAAAATGTTCGTCATTTTGGTCATTCAATTAATGTTCGTATTAAACCACTGTTACATTTTTTTTTAAAATAAATTATTGTAAATATTTGAAAACTTATTTATATGTATACTATTTTTAATTAAAAGTATATTTAATGGAGAATAATAATTTTTATTTTCATTTTTTTTATATTTTTTCGTTTAAAAAATTGAATTCTGTGACCCTATTCTGAGCCATCATACCATCTGCAATTCTTTTCAATTAGTCCTGATGAACTTTGCTACTGATTTTTACAAAGCATTTATGTGTCAAAGATTTAAATTCTTTCTTTTGCGCTATTTAATCAAGTGTGTTAACTGAAACGTTTGTTCATTGAAAAAAAAAACCTGGTGGTTTTAAAGATAAAATTGCAAACAATTGCTTTCATTCTATAGAATATAAAAAAGAATTACAACCATAATTATATACAAAACCATTGCAAATGCGATCAAATTCTTCTCATTTGTGATTCATTTAACAACTCCAAAATACATGCAGCCATAGATTGTCAGTACACTGTAAACCCAGTAAAGAATATTCGAATCACGTACATGTGATTTTCTTTTAAAAATTATCAACAAATTGCAGTCATCGAAATCCAATTATAAGTCAGGGTTAAAACATTATTTTACTCGCTAACAATTGTAGTCCATCATTGCTTTAAAAGTTCAGTTTGATTTGGTTAGTTAACAAATAAGTAGCTGAGCTGCTGCCTTAATCCCTACAAAAAAAGATTAACAAAAACGAAAAAAAAGAAGCAATTGTTGCAACTGCAACAGGATTTATATATGCAGTCGTCGTTATTGTCAAGCAGTTTTTGCCACATATGCCGAAATGACAAAAGTCGTAATGACATGTTCTTTGACTTCTACATACTATGCGTATGGCATACACATGTCGTTGCTTCATATTACAATTGTATGGCAAAAAACAAAACAAAAACTTACATTTCCTACATTCCGTTTTTCATTTATTATTTTGGTTTCCTTCTCTTACAATTTCTATTGAAATGTGTTCATTAACAAAATAATAATCGGATTATTTGCTGTACAAACCAAATGTTTAAACGTTAGAAAATAATAGAGGCTGGCATATGAAAGGCAGAAAATGCTTACAACTGTGACAAAAACGTTCTCAGTATTTATTTGCAGCAGCTAAAAAATAATAAAATTTTATTTTTGAAAAAGGTTTCTTATTAAATTCAAATAGACGATTGCAGGTCAATTTGCTAAAGTGTCAACAAAAGTGAAGTGTTGGATTTAAACCACAATGCAAAAATGAGAGGGTGGTTACCATCTTTAAATATAAATGCAATGCGACACTTTCCCCTCACAAAGCGAATACAAAATATTTTTTAATTTTTTACCATCATGAACAATTTACCGACAATTACTTTCAATGCTAAATAATGAAAGTGAAAACCAATCATTCTCAAACTGGATACAAATTTACAATTGCTTTTATGAGTGGCATGTAGTTTGTAAATTGTTTTATAGATTGACTGTTTTGACGAATTTATGAAAAAGTCTATGACAAAAATTATATTATTTTATACAGAGTTTTAGCAGATGTCTGAATAAAAAGCAATCAAATTTCAGTACAATTTTCGTTAATTTACAAACACCACAAAAGAAATCATAGATAATATGTAGCATTTACATAAGGTGACCAGATAAGCACAAAGTTTGAATTTGTGGAATGAAAACATTTATTTGTTTTACCCTAAGAGCACTCACTTTCGAATCTTCTCGCGATCGAGGTGGATTCATGCCTACAACGTAGTCACACACACAAGCGGCAGACTAAACTGTAGTGAAGAAAAGGGATTATGTGTTAGCTACAGAATTTAATTACGAACTGATTATACCGTAGAAATTAGTTAATGTCAGCAAGTTAAAAAATTTTAATATTAATTCTAATTCATGTAAAACTTATTGCATAATGAATGGTAAAGGTACGATAAAGTTTGTTCTATAAAAATCCAATTCATTTGAATAGTTTTTTTTTATATTATGCTTCTTACATGGTTTAACCTTGCTCAAGTTATGCTGTCCCAGTTCATTAGGTATCGTAGGTCTCGAGGTGTTTTTTCGCTGGCCAAGGTATTTTAGAGCTTCTACTCTACCGCCATATTTGTTATACTGTCGTAGCGCCTTCTGATAGAATGGCCAAACCATCTCCATTCCTTTGTTTTCTTTGGCACTACGCACTTCTTTCATTTCCATAAAACGAAATAATTGTCTTTACACATACGTCGGATATTTTAAAACTTGGCTTGTATGTATATTTGTAGGTTTCTACATATTCTCGCTTTGCCAAGCCTGTCTGACATTGTCATTCTACTGTCTAGAAACCATTTTTCGGTAGGCCTTGTTGGCATGTCTGTAAAAGTGTTAACAATATTAATTCAACAAAATTAATTTTTACATTTTTTGTTTTTAATTTTAGATTTTTTAAAACTACTCTCTTTACCAGGATTCAAATCAGGTACGCTCTGCTTGTAGGCAATCTCTTGAACAATTAAAGAAGATCCAATTCAACAAATTCGTGTCCATTCACTGCGGTTGCATTCTTCTACTTTATAAAATATCTTACCAATTGATCTTGGCTTAAAAGCCTTCAAAATTTAAATTCTACAGGAATTAAAGACGAACGATCGTGGTATGCGCCTTCAAATCATAGAATGGTATAGCGTAAATAAATAGAATTTTCAAATTTGAAGTGAGGATATCCCTTAAGCTTTCATCGAAATACCACTAGATCCAAAGAGAAAAGGGAAAAGTTTTTAAAAATTAGTGTTCCAAATTGTAATATACATATGTTTGGCATCCATGATGTTGGGTTCATATAACCTGCGTAAATTATATTTAAAATTGAATGCCGTAAAATTTTCTATATCCCAAAAGGCATTTCATTCATATTAAAAATATATTTCTTTGTTTTACTATGATTTAAACTTCTGTAAGTGTACAGAAATTACTCGATATACGTACTTATGTACATATCGTCGTGCGGAAGTTTATGTGCTCTATCCGCCATTTCATATTCATTATATATCTCGAGTTAATGATTCCACTTTAGATTTTCGACCCCAAATTTTTCAAATCTGTAATCCGTTTTAGGATATCTTGTCAAGTTTCGAAGATAAATAGCCGAAAACGGAATGCAGATTTTAAAACTTTTGGTGTCAAAAAACTAAATTTGCATTAATAATTCGAGATTTAAAAAATGGCGTATAGAGTACTTAAACTCCCGCACGACGATATGTATATGTTAATACTCTTTTTAATTAAGTTTTTAAAATATCGGAACCTCAAAGGTATTGTTCAAAAATGTTAAAAAAATATGTATATATACAACATATATATTTTTATAAGTATATATGGTCACCCTAACATTTTGCGTATCTAGAATCCAAAACCAGAATTAAAAAAATGGGGAAGTTTATTACGAATTAAACGATAAAAACAATTGGAACGATAGCAAGAATAAACAAGAAAACTAAATTAAAGTGTGAATAGTTAATAGGGAAACAATGAGGATATGTAAGAAATCAACACCTCCTCCTTTTGTATTCTAAACCGACAATAACAACAATATAAGTGTTAAGCTGCAATGGGCAGTTGAAATACAATAATTTACTTTCGTTTTTGGTTTTTCATTTCGTAACAATGTATTGTTGAGTTTTGTTTTTGTTTTGTTGTAAACACCCTCAAAAATATTACAAAATTCTTCTCAATACAATAATAAATAATTTACAAGCGAACTACTTTTGAAGCTCTTGAAACAATAAGTAGAAAACTATTGGCTATTTACCGCTCATACACCTTTTAGAAATAATGGCGTTTTTATGCACCCGATTTTGATATGTAATTCAGCTAAGATGTTGATTTTATGGGTTAATTGTCAAAGTTTGTGTATGTTTACAAAATTCTGAAAAAGATTTTGTATATTTTAAATATTGGAATAAAAATTAGAGACAATCTGAGATGGACAAACGAGTGAAAACAATATAAAAGTATAGTGCTTATTAGTACAGGCTAAAACCAAAAGTACGTTACAGTATTGCCAGTATATAATAATTTTTATGATCTATAGTTGTATTAAATAAAACAAGTTATTTAATTTATGAACTATATATGTATTATAAAACAGGAAGTGTTTTCCAAAGGAAAAATATCTACAGCTGTAATCGTAAACACCATTAGAGGTATTAATTTTGTTTCTTTCATCTGATATTTAATGTAATTTGTTTGCGTTTTTTTAAATCGTTATTGTCTTATTGTAAATGTTTTGTTTCTTTAACATAAGATCCATTGGGCGCCCGCGTTCCCTCAATGTTTTTAAAACCTTTTAAATACAAGAAGTTTTCGCTTTATTGAGTTCTGTTGGGAGTCCCAAATAGTTAGTGACATAGACACAATTTATTAAATTTGAAACATATGTTATATGTCAAACAATTACCCAATTCACAAAATGTTATAGTTGTCGTAGATCGGTAGAAACTATGACAAATTACAACTATTGTACTTTATGTTGTTGGTAATTTCCATGTCAAAAACTACTACGACATGTACGACAATTTTTCCTATGTTTCCGAAATGTCGTATCAATACACCAGAATTGGAAAAAAATTTTTTTTTATTTTTTTATTATTTATTTATTTAACTATTAACCAGTTTTATAGTTAAACTGGTTTACAACCAAAAAATACCAAGAACGCCACATGCCTAGATAAGTTAATTAGGACCTCCTGAGCACGAAAAACGCTTTTATTATTTTTTTCTAAGTACAGTTTTTTAGATAACGGTACTTTTGTGTTTTTCGGTGTATGGCCCCACTCAAACCCTTGTGGAGTCCAACCCTTGTGGATTTTCCCCACGAACTTGGGCTCCGAAAGTGGTGAACAAGGTGAAAGATTTTACCAGGAAGTGGAAGAAATCGAGAGACGTTACAAAGGCTGGTGGGATAACCAAATGAAGGCGGACTATTGTTGGTTCCTCATTCTCGAAGGTCCATCCGAAAAAAAAACCCAAAAGTTCAATTCGCTCGCCATTTTAATTTAAATTTTTTTGAATTTACGCCGAATATACTGTGTGAGCAATGAAAATGAAAATATTGTCGTTCCACAAAATCCTTAATAAAAACTTTATTTTTCATCCGATGTTTTTGAAAATACACTTTAAATATTGGTAACTAAATAGACTATTTGGTAAAAAATAAAACATTCCAGATCTTCAATATAACGTAGAAAAAAATTTAAATGAAAATGAAAAATTTAAAAAAAAAACGTAAAAAATAGGAAAATTTTGAATTTTGAGGTGCCATATCTCAGCCATTTCTTATCAGATAGAATTTTCCAGCATATCGGCGGAAAAGGCATTCAATTACCTTTTCATTGAGATACCACTTATCTCGACCGGACTTTTTGGTTGGACTCCACAAGGATTTGAGTGGGGCCATACACCGAAAAACACAAAAGTACCGTTATCTAAAAAACTGTACTTAGAAAAAAATAATAAAAGCGTTTTTCGTGCTCAGGAGGTCCCAATTAACTTATCTAGGCATGTGGCGTTCTTGGTATTTTTCCAAATTAATAATTTGTAAACCTGTGTAATCTACAACATTTAACTATAACCTACAACAATATAACATTTTGTGAAGTGGGTAAATCTTTTGTCTGAAATATTTTGTTTTTTGCGTTCCCTTACGCTTTGGCATTTTTCTCTCTTATAGAAAGAAATTAATGTATACTCTCTATTTACCCAACTTTACCCAAAAAGTAAAGAAACACACCTAAATTTAGAAACACACCTCAGCTTCTTCTGGCAGCTAAAAGCAGATTAGTGATGCCAATACTGTATCAGATGTTATTTAAAAACAGCTTAAAAATAAATAAATAATAATAAAACAGAAAAGACGAATTCTGAAGTAATAGAATAAGAATTAGTAGTTAGTTTGAAGAAGAAATATAATTTTATTGCGTATTTGGAATTTTTAAAATTGTTCAAATGACATTTTTTGAAACTGCTTGAAGTGAAAAAAGTGTTTGTATACACTTGTATCCATAATCATATGTATGTACACTATGTTTTTGTCCATTTGAAAAAAAACAAAACCTGCAATAAAATTTAACTGCACAGTTGGAATTATTGAAATTAAAAAAAAAAACATTATTGGAATAAAATGTGTTTCAAAACTCCCTAAAACACTTTCCCCGAAGTTCTTTCTACCTTACAAAAACGAAAAAATATTTTTCTTTCAAAATGTAATACTAATTGGGCAATTAAAAATCCATCGGATTCAACTGATAGATAGGACAGAATCCAGATTCTAAAAAGCTTTGAGTGTCCTTGTAGAATAAGAGTTAAAAATATAATCAACATATTGCGGTCATTTGTTTCCCCAAATGTTATATACGAGTACATATGTATGTAAGTATATGTAAAAAGAAAGGGGATAGACCTTAAAAAACCTTGCGGGCAGAAAATTGCTTTCACCGATTTTGAAAAAATTGCGTTTAAAAAAATAAAAATTTTTGGGAAAAACATTTAAAAATATCCAATAAGTTATGGTTATTTTGTTTTTTTGTGGATGTAGGAAATGAAATGTAGGTATGTTAATAGAAAGAGGACACAGCCTAAATTCGAAAAATCTTTAAGTGCAAAAATTCATTGTAACGCTTTTACAATAATATTAACATTTATAAGAGTAATTTTTGGGCAACAAATTAGAAAATATTCAACATGTTTTTTTTAAGGCCAATACTCAGGAGTAGTCGTAGTCGTATTCGCCGTGGTGTAGTGGTTATTGTGTTGGATTACTAAGACATGAACTCTGGTTCAAACCCCGGCTCTGACATCTTGAAGCAAGGAAATATTAAAAAAAAATATTTCTTTCGGCGACTACCTCTTGGGAGACTTCTGGCAAAAGCTCTGAGTGTAACTGATTGTTATGAACAAGCTTCTCAAGTCTGTCGTTTGGAGTCGAAATTAAACTGTAGGTCCCGGTTTTCATGGATAAAAATTAACACACACAACATAAGTTCTGCGAGAAGATAGGCCGTAATTCTGACACGGGGTTGTAAAGGCCAGTTATGTATGTATGTATGTATATACTCAGGGGTAAACACCTACTGATGAACGGCATTGTATTAAAATCTGAAGATAGATAGATTTTTCTTTTCAATTTTAGTAAACGCCTTATGGTAATGAGACAAGTTACTGTCATAAACTATTAATACGACCTGTTAAACCTTTAAAAAAAAATTTATTTAATTAAAATCAATAATGTTGAAAAACGTTCTTATGATTTCTTGAATCTGTCCGTAGCTGATGAATTAAATCTTGAAAAACTTACAGCTTCATTTATATAATGCTAGCTTAAACCCGGCGTGCTTCGCTACACCTACCACTATCATTTGTCCTCATTTTTCGACGGATAATTTTTAATGACTAAGAAATCAATCACACCAAATTCAGAAACTTTAGCTTCAGCACTTCTAAAGATACATACTTGTATATTTAAACAAATCAATTTTTGTCTTGTATGGGAGGTGTCACGCCCACTGGTCTCATTTCGCCCACTTTCTGCCTGATGATTTGTCTTGCTCATGAAGCCATTATGACCCAATTCCGAAACTTTAGCTTTAAACGTCCTGAAGATATATAAAAATTAATATTTAGAGATAAATAGAAAAAAGTGGGCGTAAAAGACGGTGCGGCAAATTTTTCTCTCAATGTAAACTTAAAATGTAGTAATACAAAGCCGTTCTTTGATTTTAGGTTAATCAAAAAAAGTGTGGGTAAAAGTGGGCGTCGCAAAATTTTCTTTCTGTAAAAACCTAAGTTGGAGCACGACGATCATTAAAAAATAAAAAAAATCGTCAAAATCGGGAACCAAATTTAGAAATTTTCACTACTGCCGTTCTCTAAATACACAGAAATCAATATTTACTTTGTATGGGAGGTGCCACACCCACTTCTGATGATGTCCATTGACTACGAAATTATTTGAACTAAGTTAAGAAATGTTCACTGTTACTGTTCGAAAGATATACAAAAATCAATATTTACTTTGTATGGAAGGTGCCACTCCCACTTATCAAAATCCGCCCAACTTTTAAACCGATTGTTTGAATTGACTACAAAGTTATTTGGGCCAAATTAAGAAACTCTTACTATTACCGTTTTAAAGATATGGAGAAATAAAAAAAAAATTATATAGGCGTGGCACCGTCCAGTTGAAGAAAGACATTCAGTGGAAGTACACCAACACAAATTTGTAAATCGGTTTAGTGGTTCTCGAGTTATAAAAAGTTTAACATAGGACAACTTATTTTTATATTAAACTTTCTGATTTGAATTAAAAAAAATCCAATAAAAACTTTAAAAATACAAACAATTTGTTTCCAATAAATAATTATTTATAGTCGATAATATTTAGAAAATTAAACTTCGAGCTTAAATTTTCTAGAAATCGTTTAATAAACGTTTAAATAAACACATCACTTTGACTTTTTTTGTGTTCCGACAGACTGAGGAAGCTAAAGTGAATATATACAAAATAATAATAAAAAGTAATAAAAAATTAAATTCAAACTTACTCATTCAATAGATAACAAAACCTAGAGCAAAAAAAAAACCAAAATAATAAAAAAATTTTAATAATTTTACAATAAATTAGAAACTACACGCAAGAGATAATAACTCGAATCAGTTGTGATTTTAATCTGAATAAGTTAAGACCTCTCTAACAGTTGTTGGAAAGAGATCTTTAAAAATATTTTGCAAAAAAGACAAAAAATTGCCAAATAAACATGACACAACAATTGTGGGGTGGTCGGTTTGGTGCAAATGCCGGCAAAACAAATGAATGTTTGGCCACTCTTAATTGTAGTCTACCAGTTGATGCCAGACTCTTTGCCGACGACATTGATGGCAGTAAAGCTTATGCGGAAGCTTTAAAAAAGGCGGGCTATTTATCATCTGAAGAATGTGAAAATATATTAACGGGTTTGGAATTAGTGCGTTATGATTGGATAGAGGGTCTCATCAAATTTTTGCCTTCCGATGAAGATGTTCACACAGTAAATGAGCGCAGACTAACAGAGTTAATAGGTGAAGTGGGACAACGTTTGCATACCGGTCGCAGTCGTAATGATCAGGTTATAACTGATATGAAACTTTGGTTACGCAAAGCTATAAGAGAGACTTGTGCTAGCCTACGCAAAGTTATGGAAATTATGACTCAACAGGCTCAGCAACATTTAGGTGTTTTAATGCCCGGCTACACACATTTACAAAGAGCTCAAACTGTACAATTTTCCCATTGGCTGCTGTCTCATGCTTTTGCTTTGAGAGAGGATTGCTTACGTTTATGTGATGTACGCAGTCGTTCAAATGTTTTACCCTTAGGCAGTGGTGCTTTAGCCGGTAATCCTTTGCAAATCGATCGTGTTTGGTTGGCTGAACGTTTGGGTTTTGCTGCCGTTACTGCTAATAGTATGCATGCTGTAGGTGATCGTGATTTTGTTGGTAGGTTGTATGCATTTTATTTATTTAATATTTTTTTTTTAGTTTTAAGAGCATTTACTATCCGCCTATTTCAAGTTCAGGGTGTTATCACTGTAATTGGAAATTTGTTGTTTCAATACACATGAGAGATGCTTGTGCAAGCATTTAATGTAGATAAGAAGACTTGTTTAGTTTTAGAAAAGGCATTTGTAAAATGTTTAATTGCAGCAAAATAAAAATTGTCTAAGTACGTAAATTAGTATTTCAATTTAAAACAGCACCAGATGCTTGACAGTATAAAAAGTAGATAATAAAGATAAGGTTTTTAATTTTTTTAAAGCAACACAACTAATAAAGATAAAACATAAAATTAAAAGTAAAAACTCTGTCTTCACATTCAAATATTTTCCTTTCTATCCAACTTTTTAAGTACAAAAGAAATTGTACTGCCCATGACTTTAAATACTTGATGTTTTAAAATTCCAATTTTTTTTTTATTTTACTTAATATAGTTCAATACTATTCAACAAGGTTGATTTGAATGTAAGCTATTGTTTTATTGTCAAAATTATTAATTTACTTGTTGTTTGATTTTTTTTTGGTAGTTGACCTTATTAATAGGCTTTCAATATTTTTATTTTAGAAGAAATAAATTGAAGTCATTGTATATTAGCTCCAATATTAGATGTAAGGACAAAAGATGGGATAAGTAAACTTTAACATAAAACTTAACGTGGAAGTTGTTAGGAGGATGACCTTTTTTTAACTCATAAATCGGCTGTTAATGCAGGTAAAGAAGTACGAAAGAAAAGTATTGCGAAAAACAAAAATGAAAATGCGAATAACAGAACATAGGCGGTTTACTCAAATAAGCCTTTCCTTGATCTCAAAATGTGTTCAATTACAAAAAAATTTCTAATTTTCATCCCCGATAATTACCAACTTATAGTATTAATAGGTAAAACCCGAAGTGTTTCGCTAGCGTTTTTGAATTAAATAACAAGGAGAGAACCATACTTTCAGTGGCGGATTTAGAAGTGCCTTCTACCCACTCTTCTATATGACGCTCTTTTTAATTATATGGATGTGAATATAACAAAAAAGTAATAAATTTTATTATAACTAAAGTATTTCTATATGGGCATTTCCTCAAAATGGTAAACCAGGATCGAAAAAAATATGTTGATAATCATAGCGTTTTATTGCTTATAATTATAAAAAAAGAGTCTATATTTTTATAATAAGTGGATTCTTAGCATATCCCAGGTGTTTTACTTGGGAAAATTGGGGTAGAAACTGAAATAATTAAAATTTCATTTTTAAACTACTTCTAAAGACATTTGTATATTTATTTATTTTACATGCAAAAAATGTATTATGTTTGCACTCTTTCTTCAAAATCTTTCTTTTACAAACAATTAAGAAGGGAAATGTGTAGGGAGAAAAAAAGAAAGTTCGATTAACGGTTAATTTTTGCTTTGTTTCTTGTCTAGGTTTTAATCGTACGTTCGCGACCGAAAACATCATTTTGTTGTTATTATTTTGCATAAAACGTCGATAGGTGCCAATACATACCACATTTTAATTAATTTCGGTGTCAATAATTTGTAAATAATTAAAAGAAACTTCTGGGTTACCATTAAATAGACTTTTTTGTTTGCAAAGTTTCGTACGTTCGCGACCGTAAGTAAATTTTTTCTATAAGCAATGAGTTTATAATTGATAAGATGTCTCCAATTTTACTTTAAAAGTGAAATGATATACCGAATATTCCAGTATTAGAATGATGTACTGGATTTTCGGTGATGAGGACCTAAAATAATCACAATTTTAACGGCCTGTTGAGTAAAAACAATAACATCACAAATATTGTTAAAATTTCATTATTTTATATTGAAAATTGTTATTAATAAAACAAATATTAAAAAACACTGTAAGTGCTTTACTTTAATCTATTTATCAGAAGGATTACGTTCTCGCGAAGTTTTCTTATTCTTTTGTCAGTATCTGTAAACGAATAGTGGCATGCTCTAACTTAATTATATTACAAAAATATTATATGTATGTGTCACCTCTTAATAAAAGGAAAAGATATTCTTTGTAAGTGAATTTTTGCACAAATTTTTAATTGAGCTTGTTGATCATTAACTGTAATAACGTAATAATGTATTTTTAGACGGAGTTTTGTTTTGCTGGTTAAAATTTTAATTTTCCACACAACTTTAATGTAAAAGTACAAGTACCCAAAAATTAGTAAAAATACTCGATACTTGGTACTCATTACTCAATACTTTGCCAGTACTAGTTACCACACACAATAAATAGAGAATTACGTTTTTCGTAAAGGAAATTTGACGATATTTATGGGATTAAGCATGGTAATAATACAAAAAAAAACCTATGGAAATATCGTACGTTCGCGACCGATACTTAAGCCAATTAAACGAAAACCAATAGAGATATTTTATTGTGTAAATACTGGATAGAGACCTACATTAGTATGCTTTAAAAATTATTTTATCGCTTTGGAATATTCCGTTGCATTTCGCAGAATTTTACATTTCACTACTGTCAGCTAAAGTTGATTTCTATTTTGCGTACGTTCGTGACCACGTCTTTATAACTATTATTATGAAAACTTCAACTCGATGAAATCCATTTTTTGCACTACATAGAGAGCTACTAAAATGCTATCAAATCGCAAAAAAAATACTAGAAAAAGTTTTTTTTCTACCTTCTTTGTACATTAAAAGCGTACGAACGTACGTTCGTTACCCCAGGAAATGCCCATATATGTAGTATATGTGCCCATAATTATGAAAGTGGTCTAAGTCAAAAATTATACCACGAATTTTGGTATCGTGTAATGACCGATAAAAAAAGCAAATTACTTATACAACACTGAGCATTATTATGAATTGATAGAAAAGTGCAGAACAAGAAATACATTTTCGATAAAGCGAATGTCGCAGCCGGATTTTATTTCAACGAAATCACTAGAAGAATCAATAACAAGAAGAGAAAAAAAATACCGCGGGCGAATCTGTCTCTTTGGCTACAAATTCAATAGATGAGATTCTTGAAAAATGAACCTTATAAAATGTTTTATAAAACTTCTTTAGTTGATTCTAAATTTCACCTAAAAGAGGTAGACCAAAAATATTAAATTACTTCTATTATACACCACCATTAGACCAGTAAGAATAAAGAAAAACATAAAGATATTATGAGTTTACTACCGTACATCAGAGAAGTTTTTCAGGAACATTTTAAGAATCTTAAATACTCGAAATAATCATAAAAATGAATTACTTTTTAAAAATAATTAATTAATGTTCACGAATTATTTCAATCAAATTATTGTTTTAAATAAAACTTAAAGTTCTTTATTGCTTTAAGTAATTTATAGGACATTCAGCTAATTTTGAAAATGGTCTAAGTCAATGCAAACTTTAAAAACAATATTATCGTATGAAATTCGCACAAAATTTCATATTCATAATAAATTTCCATTACTTGAAACTAATAAAATTATAAATAAAAATGTTGCATAATGTAAAAATATTTTTTAATTTATTTAAATGCAATTCATTAAATATCTCGAAACAAAAAATATATGACTTAGACCACTTTCATAATTATGGGCACATATGTATAGTTTTTATAAATTAAAATGTACTCATACCTATTTTTGGATTTGCGACCTGTATTTTGCAAAAATTCGAAAAGATTTTCAACAGTTTCAATATTTTCACGTATATAATAATTTTAGCAAGCTTATGAGCATGTGAAATATCAGGGCTATAATCTACAATAAGACCAAAATTCCCAACTAATTGAAGTGTGTTGTAATACAAATTAAAAACTAATTCAACAGTTGAATTATTAATTCATATAATTTATAGTAACAGAAATTTATTTTTCGTTTGAAGCAAAACTTAGTCAAATGAATTTTTAATTTAAATATCACGCACAAAACTCAGACGGCTCAGGTCCGAATCCCAGCAAAGGTGAAAAATGAAAAAGTTAGTTTGCGGTTTTTTCAAAATTATAATTTAAAAAGAAGAGGCCCCCTCCCCTCCAAAAAGTCCATCTACAAAGTGACCAGCCCCTGACATTCCACTCTATTCCACCTTAACCTTTGACAAACAAAGGGGAAAAGCACCACTTTTTGGGAAGTAGCAGATAACTGCTAAAAACCTACTTAGCGATGACACACACCGCAATCAACACGTAACGATGGGGCAATTGCTGTTGATCATTCAAGGGTGAAGGTATAAAACTGGCCTTTGAATGATCGATTCATAGCAATTTGTCTCCTTCCTAAGGCGCTTAATTTTATAAGAAAACAAAATATATGTTCTGTTCTCATAATATACTGTCCTTTCCACAAAAATTCCAATACAATGCACAGCAGTTAGTAGGGCTTTACTCCTGAGTATTGGAGTACAAATAAATAATAAAAACATTTTTTTACCTTAAAATTTTAGCGCCTTTTAAATTATGCCTCCCTAGGTAAGAGGAAAATATTTAATAATTTGAAGGTTTAAAAAATATTAAAGAGCTATTCGACATCTAAGGACATCATTGGTGGAACAAACAGATCTTTACAATGTCATGTAGAGACTACGTTGTGTGGGCATAGTAGTTCATACTTTATTGAGTCAATAGTCTTTCACTGCAAATGGGGTTGAAGTCACAGCTACCAATTTGCTTTTTGCAGAACCTCAACAAACTATTGAGTAGAAGCCGAAGTTTCTAGACTTTGGTAACAGAATAAATCTACTGCGTAGAGTTGAAATGTATTCTGTTCTCTGGAGTCAGAATTTTCAGAGATGTAAGTATTTATTCTTAGACAGTTAAGGCAGACTATGTGCACATTCACTTCCACTCAAACACTATCCAATATGATTGATTTTAGTCACGACAGAATTAATCCTAAGAGTGATAAGTAACCAACACTCTACCAGAGCCATAAGAAAAGAATTTTTGCAAAAGTAAATTTATTCACAATACAATTAAATTTTTGAATTTTTAACTGTGCAACTGAAAAAAAAAATTTTTTTTATTAAATTTTTATCATAAAGAGTTTAGCTGAACAATACTATTACGAGTAATCGAGTCTCGGTGTATGTTTTGTATGATTGCTCAAGTCACTATTCACTGCTAACTATTTATTTTCTTCGAGTGTAAGACATTGTTTGAATGATATGTAATTTGCCTCAAACGCATAGGTCATTATTTAAACAAAAATATATTTGGAAGGTGTGGGGAATTATTTAAGGACATAAAGGTACTACAACAACGCTAGACAAAATATTTTGACTGTACGGGAAACAATGGTTTATTGAACTACTCTCGGATAAATATAAATAAATAAACAAATAATTTGTATATATTTTTAATTCTCTTTTGAAGTGGACTTTATCTATTGCTGTTCTATGGTTGGTTTGCATTTGTCACGCTTGGCGGAGGATCTTATAATCTATGCTACCAAAGAATTTGATTTCATACAAATCTCCGATGATTTTTCCACTGGCAGTAGTTTAATGCCTCAAAAACGTAATCCTGATAGTTTGGAACTAGTAAGAGGTCTATCTGCCAATTTATGTGCTACACTAACTGGAGCCATGATGACTATTAAGGGCACACCGTCAACCTACAATAAGGATTTGCAATTCGACAAACAATATTGCTTTGAAGCTTTTGATAAATTACAGTTGGCATTGAACGTTACGGAAGGTGTGATAAAGACCATGAAAATTAAAATGCAACAAATGGAAAGCGCACTAAGCGCCGATATGTTAGCTACTGATTGGGTAATTTCTCTTTTTCAAAAACATTTAGAATACAAAAAAAATATTTTAACTTATTTGTTTAATTTTAGGCCTATTACTTGGTACGCAAAGGTGTACCTTTCCGTAAAGCCCATCATTATATAGGAGCTGTGGTAGCCCATGCTGAGCGTATGTCTTTAGAAATAACCGAAATACCTTTAGAAGATTTACAGCACATATGTCCTCATTTTGATGTTGACATAGTCAAAGTAGCTGATTATTCTAGCAATGTGGAGCAATATGATGTTATTGGTGGTACAGCCACCATATCCATAACGGAGCAATTAAAACTTTTGGCAGAATTCTTAAGTGGTCTCAAGAAATTGGAATAAAAATTTGTTTATTTGCTTTGGTTTCACACCAAATTTATTGTTTTATATTATAATACGCATGTATGTATGTATGTAACATGTATGTATGTACGTACGTATAATAAAAGTTATAATTGTTGATAATAATTAAAAATTTAAAAATATTAAAAATAATTGAATTTTTTACTTGAACTTTTATATATTTTGTCTGTTAGTTTTGTTTTCTATTTCTTAATTGACACTGGGACTATTGGGTGTATAAGTCATGGGATCATTTTCCAAGTATTTTTCTGCTTTATCCAATTGTGTATAACCGTTCATGGGTGAATTTACGGGAGGTATCATCTTACCACCTGATATTAAAACACCTAAACTTTGCTGTAATTGCCAGCGGCGTGCTTCACGTATAGATTTGTTGCGTCTTAAAGTCTTGGCCAACATGAAGGCACAAATGGCACCCAAAAGCTGTAAAGAAATTAAAGAGAAAATTTATATTAAAAACGAATAATTTAAAGGAGTTTAAATCTTTTAATCTGTTTATGTCATATATTGCTTGAGGCCATTTGAGTTTCTTATTTACATATGAAAGCCTGACTTGTCAAATCGATTAACTCCACATTAGATACAAATTTCAAAATATTTTACTGACTTTACTGCGTATATAATAAGCGAAACAAATTTCTCTGATCTGAAGAATTGTTTTGTAATTTAAAATAATCAGATAAATTTGTGTTTATTTTCAAAAATAACTCTCTAGTAAACTTAATCGATTTAGCAAGTGAAGCATTCATGCTTGTATTCAAGCTAGAATAAAAAGTTTGCATAAATAAATTTGTCACCATTAAGTATAGATTGTAGTTGCCGTAGACTAGTGCTCCGGGTACAAAGCCCAGCTGTGACATCTCGAAGCCAAGAAATATAAAAAAAAAATATATTCATTCGGCGACTACATTTCAGCAGTCTTCTTGTAAAAGTTCTAAGAGTAACTTATTGTCATGAACAAGCTTCTCAAGTCTGTCGTTCTGACTCGACATGAAACTATAGGGCCAGGTTACGAGAAGCTACGGTGCTACGAGAAGCTAGGCCGTAACCCCGAAACAGGAATGTAACGACCAATTATGTATGTATGCGTTTATACATTATATTCAACTTTTGATCGTTTCTCAAGAAATTTTTTTTGTTTCATCAGTTGTAATTACTCTTTTAACAATTTTACATTATTTACTAACGCCTGTATACATAACAGATATTATAGGTTTATTAACAAATATTGCATAGAAATTTTTCAAATAAGCTTTTCATAAACCTATAATGTTTTTTATCAATACAGCAGTAAATATTTATCTGGGGTCTAATCGTCGCTTACGTGATCGAATGAGTAAACATATCGAATAAAATTTCGATACCGTATGAATGACCTAATCGTGGTATTTGGTAGCTATCGAATCGTAAATTATAAAATGGTACTAGATTTTTTTCTTCTTTTGCAGAGAATCACGCAAACATATAAGTTATGCCACTCTTCTCGTAAATGAACGATATGTTTACGATGGCCACATATGTATCGAATGAAAGTGCCCGATGAAACACTCGATCGATTACTCGTTAACGTATGCTCTCATCTCAATCACTCGTGTGAGTTGTTCGATAACGAATTGCGCAATGCCAAACTAAAAAAAAATCGAACAAATTAACTCGATATCGAAAGCGACGATTAGACCTCTGATTATTAACACAGTTACAGACCATTGAATTGTATGTAGTAAACTAGACCATAATATGTCTGGTCTACCTTAGACGTATATTGAATACGCTAAATTATTATTAAATCGTGGCATAAAATGTTCTTGTCACTCACCTGTACAAAAGCCACTGTTGTAGCACCTGTTGCAATCAACATGGTACTCTGTGAAATAATGAAATTCATGCGTCTATAACAACCATTTTCATATTGATACTCGCACTTGCTCAAATCATTCATATTAAAGCTGCCACAACAAGAATAGGGTACAGAAATTTCTCTATCGACATTGTTATTCGTTTGATTCATAAATTTAATCCAATCTTTTGGACCATCAACACCACAACATTCCAAACCGCTTTGCATGTAATCAACACCGGCTTGGATATATTCATTCGATTCGTAGTCTGCTAAAGATTGATTCATGGTGCGCTCTAACATCTCACGTACTTGACCCTGCATAACAAAGGCAGCAATGGAAGCTGATACTTCCAAAATGAAAACCAAAAACAAACAAACGCCATACTAGAGATATTAAAGTAAAATTATTATTTAAAAACAGACTTAATAGCGCTAACCACTCTTCGTAGCAAATGGCCAAATACCAGCCTTGCAAACATAGCAAATCAACTCAAATAGCAAGAATAGGTAAAGAGACAAGTTAGGCTTGGTAGGTTTGCAACGCAGAGTGATTAGATTACCGCTAATAATGCATTACTTACCAAATTAATCAGCATAACACTTTCTTTAATGGCTCCATAAGCACCCAAGGTAGCTACGAATAATAAAATAAAACCGATGGCTATTAAAAGAGCCGGTGGCGATAAGAACTGATCGTCTACAAATTGTCTGAAATCACCAAATATTGCTTGAATAGTAGAGCCAACCATAACTAATAATATGGCGGTGATCTGAAAATAAAATTAAAATTTTTTTAAATCTAATGTAATTCTAATTTATTTAACAATGATGACTTATAATGATTGTTTTGAAATATTTGTAATGGATTAAATCAAGATAAATGTCCACAAATAACAGTCAATGCGAATAAATGCAAATGTTAATAGCCCTTTCTTTATGTCTTCAATGGACGGCATCAACAACTCTTGTTATTCAGGTCACATCATTGTCCAAGAGTGAATTTTTAATTTCAAATTCATTAAAAGCCTTTTTTCCATGCACTAGAAACTTAATATTTAAGATATATAGCACGAATGATCTTCTCTTTCATTGTAAATTAAAAAAAAAAATTTTTTTAGAAGACGTGGTATAGTGGTTAGAGCATTCGCACAGTAACTCAAACGACCGAGGTTTAATCTCAGCGAAGGACGAAAACTATAAAATTAAAATTTGAGGTTTTTCTGAATTATAGTTTAAAAAAGAGGAGGTTCCCCCCCCCCCCCCCTCCCTCCTCTTGGAAGAAAAACCGCTCCCTAACATATCAAGTCTATTCCACCAGAAACGAATGATCAGTAGTAAAGAGCCATTTTCTGGGAAGATAACAGCTAACCTAATTAGTGAAAACGGTCACCACTCACTATCAACATCCACCGACAAATGGGGCAATTGCTGTTGATCATTCAAGGGTGAAGGTATAACACTGACCTGATATATGGCGATCAAAAGAATTAGAAAAAAAAAAGAATCTATCTGCTTATGTTTTATCTTCAATATTCCAATACAATGCACTGCATGAGTAGGGGTATACACCTGAGTATTGGTCTTAAAAAAAAAATCACAAGCCAAACTATCCAGAATCAAACCGACGACTTTCCCATTAGTATATTAGCACACTAATTAAGTTATGAGAGTTTTGAATTTAAATAATATCTCATAATTGAATAGATTGTCAAAGAAAGGCTCATATTAAACGTTAGTATAGGTCAGGCTTGTTCAAAAGTAAAAATGTAGTTGTGTTGGTGAGAAAATGATAATTACACTGCTGTACGTGTAAGTAGCAGTATCTGCAGTTGTATGAATTTTTTTTAAGTAAAATTTATATATAAAATTTCATCTAAAAATTTAATTACTTTAAGAACAATTTATAAATACTAATCTGCTATAAAGAAATAAAAAGTACTTTTAATTTTTTAACAAAAAGAAAAAAATTTTTAAGTTTCGTTTTTTTCATTAAATTTATTAAAAAATTTATAAAAATAATGAAAATGTCGCTGAAAAACTTTTAAACTATATTTTTAAGTGTTCTATGATAAATAAGGTATTGCATTTACAAATTCATTTATAATAGAAAATATTTGTGTGCATTGCTATTAATTTTGTTTCCACTGCAAACAATAAATCAGCGTACACCCACCACGCATGTTAAGTCGTCGCTGTCTCAGTGACGACTAAAAGCAAGAGCGTAAAAATACATGTGATTTTAGCTAAGGAACAATTGTGTATGAAATTTTTATTTTTGAACAGGCCTGGTATAGGTATACTGAGATATTATATATGAAAGATTCGGAAGTGTTCGTACACTACAACTAAAGTAGAAGTTAATTAAGGGGAAACCAAAAAATATTTAATAGATAGCTATGGATCTTATTTTTATTTTATAACTAACACACAAACTGCTCTCAGCTGGTATGTATGACTAAATAAAATACAGCTCTGCCTAATGGCATGTGAAGAAGGTAAAATATCAATAATACCTACACTACAAATAATTCAAAAGTTTAGGAATCTTTGTTCGTAGAATTTGTTTATACATCAGTTAAAGTGAATGTTTTTTTGGACGCAGTAAATACGAAAATAAAACAGAAATGAACTCAATCAGCTGTTCTTGAAATGTTTTAGTTAGTTGTCAGTTAGTCTAACTTTAACCCTTAATTTAATGTAAAATTTCTATTGTGATAGTATCGATATGTAAAAATTTTAAAGATATACTTAAAAAGGTAACCACTTCCCATCAGTAAATTGTACAAATTTGGAAGCAATAAATAAGATTGAAAGCAATAATGGAAGCATTATATTGTTTATGCATACCTTAAAGCTCCCAAAGATGCTATAGGATAAAGTATAATTTTTGATTTTGTATAATATTTGCTTACTGGTTGTAATAAATTTCCATTTTTATTGCATTTTAGCGGCTCATTTCATACAAGAATCATGCAGTATTGATGCTCACGTGTATGTGATTGTTTACAATTTCTCCCTTACAAAATAGCTTATTGTTAAACACTAATTCCTGCTCGATTAGTGCCTATGATTTCCCTTTTAAGTGAGATTTGCACATATGTATTTTAATTTATGTTTCAAGTTATATGAGTGAAAATCTTTAAATTGTCTGCTTAATATTACTTATAAATGTGCGTATTTAATTTGGTTTTAAAGAATTTATTATTCATACAGACATACATATATAATATTCATTCATGAAAACAATCATTAATGATGATATTTCAGTGCTTACATATTTACTTTTTCTAAAATCTGTTAAAACATTTAAGTACATTTTAAGGTCGTATTTATTACTACAAAATAGATAAGAAACCCCAGTTACACATGACTAATGTTTCGCAATAATGAGTAACTTTACAGATAACGTTGGTTGTTAAAAATTATACGAGTATGAATGTACATTGTCGGTAGAAAATTAAAGACATCAAGAGTCTAAAAGCAACTTCTCTAATGACGACTATATTTAATAAAAAGTGAGAAAGGGAATCAAGAAGACGGGTACCTTTCAGTACATTTATATAAGATTAATGGCGCTCAAGCCAATATGCTCGGCACTGATTGAAATTAACATCCAGAACAAAATTTGCTAACAAATTGTAATGTTTAGTTCGTGATTTCTTTTTGGTTATACTCGTACACTTTATAGTGCATCTAGAGTTATAAGGTCGCATAGTGAAAAAAATTGTTTTAGGAGTTAGTTACATATTATACCCAGCAAAAAACAAAAAATAAATTAAAGTTGTTCGAAAGTCATAGTATTTTCCTGTGAATACATGAGCAGAATTTAATGTTCTAAAACAACTCTTTCTTAGCAAAGCGAATACCATTGAAGTCTTTGAATCACTTGCGTTCTATGACAACCACATCTAAAATTCATTGATGATTCACCAAAAATAGAATTACTTAAAATTATTTTCATCAATGATTTTACTGATGAAGATTAGTGAAACATTGATATAAAGATAAAATATTTTCATAAAAATCCTAAGTTAAATTAATTATTTAAATTTATTTAAAGAATAATTTTGCTTTTTTTGCTTAAAAAGTACTCCCTTGGTGACTTGAATAAAAGTTTGATAGGACAAATATCATGTAAAAGCAAATACAAATCTAATTTGATAATCATCACACATCTATTAATAACTTTGAAGATTAAAAAAACAATCTAGAGGTAACAAAGATGGATATGGATATATATGTATAACGTACTTACGAATATGAAAAGTAATTTAAGCAACATGAAGTTAATTTTAAGCAATGATTTTTAATAGACAGAAATTGGGAAGAGTTTTTGAACATATGTATGTATTTGGAAGGAATAAAATGTCTTGTGTGGTTACGCCAGGTAACAGTTATCAATAAAAAGGTTAAGATATAACCATTTACGAAACTCTCAAAGTATACAAGCGCTATAGGGTTTAACCAAATGCGTACCTACATGCATACATACTTATATGAAGCTTATACATAAGTAAGACTATAGATACTACTCTCCGTAAACATTTGTATGGTGACCTTGGCGGTTTTATTTAACTCTCAATATCTCATTTTCTCTCTTACAAAAAAAAAAAAAAAATGATTCTCTTTTTTGCTGTCCCAAAAAAGGTATTATTTAAAAATCTCCAAAATTTTCTAAAATTGAAAAAATCCTTATATGTAGTTAGAAAAATTGAAACTTTAATATATATATTTCTTATAAGAAAGAAAAAACTAAATTAATATTAGCAAATACTGTGACTTAATCTCAAGTATTACTATGAGATAATTCTTCTGTTATTACTGATTACATATTTTTTGTAATTAAAGAAAACAAACATAAAACTGCTTCTTCATAAGACTGAAACTTTATGTAGGTGTTGGATATGTACTGTTTTGCTTAAAACAGCAGCACATCAAATTTAACAGCCTGCTTCTAGAACACGAATGGTTTTTGTCATATGTCAAATTTGAGTGTTTTTGTTGTTGTTTCACATATAAAAAGACGAATGTCAAAAACCATTCGTGTTCTAGAAACAGGCTGTAAGTCTTCAAACTTAGAAAGAAAGAACATACAAGTATAATTCTTGGTCGCAAAATATTGTATATCATTACTTATCAATTATTTTTTTTTTTGCCTTATGGTTATTAGTTTTTTGTTTAAGTGCAAAGAGAGTTTACTTTTTGTGCCACATTTTTTTTTGCATTTCATATTATTCTTTAAATTTCCAAGCAATATGTTCGACTGCAGTCGCCGAGGTGTAGTGGTTAGTGTGTTGGCTAACTGAGACAAGAGCTCTGGGTACAAACCAGAGATCAGCAATGAGTACTGAAAAAGTGAGTATACTCGAATCATGATTCATAATTTCTTGTACTTATACGCATTCATACTCTTGTTAATGTAACGAATACTCTACTCTTCTCAAAAGTTTGAAGTACTCATCACATTTATACTTAATTATACGTATGATATTGTTAACTTCAACTCTCCTTAACTCAGTGCATACTGATGAGAAAAAATAAGTATGATTCGATTACAAACTGTTGTGTGTTTGCTCTGCTTACTGCGTTAGTACAAGAGTAAATTAATGCTATAAACACATTTATAGCTACCAACCATTTACCACACGACTGCAAAAGAAAAAGTTTTAGTTTAAATCATGAATCGTGTCAAATAAATATTATGTTTTTGACTATGTATTTTTTTATTTTTATTATTTTTCGTCACTAAAAAGAAAATAGATATGGTGTATATAATAATAAATATTCAAAATGTAACAATGTACATAAGGGAAAAAGTTAATTTGTATAGGAAATATTTTAAAGAAATTAAAAAATTTTTAATTATTTTTTTATTTTTATAAGCAGGTTATAAAGAAATGGATTGCAAGAGTGATGTTAAGGAGAAAATCAGTGTCGGAGGTCTCCGATTAGTTCGGAAACATAAAGGCAATAGCCCAATATGGGCAATTTTCGTTTCAATAATCTATTTTAAAAATATTGATTATAAAGATGTAGTTTGTTAAGTATACTATAAGTTTTTACAATGTAAAATTTAGAAAAAATTTAAAAATATTTTTTTTTGTTATGAATTTCTTTAGAACCTATTTATAAAAAATTAAAAAATAATCAAGGTATAAATAATAATTATGATATAATTGTGAGTATCATAATATATTCTTTTTATCTTCTTTAATACATTTCTTATTAACTTAAACTTTTTCGCTTATTTTTGTTTATTATTTGCATGTTCATTTTTGTATACACCATATAAATTTCCTTTTGTATTGTATACGTCTATCTACTAAAACGGTAAATTTTTTTTCATATGATTCGAGTCACTCGAATCAAGTGTGAGTCTCATATGTATTTTTATAAAATTATGAATCCAAGTGAGTATGAGTTTGATGTCAACATTTTACTCATATTTATTGCAACCTTTGTTAATGAATCAACGTTGTGTGAGAATGAGTGAGTCAGAGTAGTTAAATTTCAACTACTTGTACTCACTTATACTTAAAATTTCATAAGTGCTTATAAATCGCTAAAAAGCGACTCATTGCTGATCTCTGGTACAAACCCCAGCTCTGACATCTTGAAAAAAAGAAATATGAAAAAAAAAATATTTATTTCGGCGACTACCTTTTAGCAGCCCTCTGGCAAAAGCTCTGAGAGTAACTGATTGACATGAACAAGTTTCTCAAGTCTGTCGTTTGGAGTTGACTTTAAACTATAGGTCCCGGTACTCATGACTTAAAAATTAACACACACAACATGAATGCTGCGAGAAGCTAGACCGTAACCCTGACACACGGTTGTAATGGCTAATCTATATCTATCTTCAATATTCCAATACAATGCACTGTATGAGTAGGGGTTTACTCCTGAGTATTGTTCTTAAAAAAAAAATTATGTATGTATGTGTGTACGTATGCATGTTCGACTGCACATTTGTTAAGGGGAAGAAGTGCATAGCGTTACGTCGTTATCAGCGGTTACAATGTACAATGTAAGTCAACTGTCAACGCATCAAAAGTTAAAAATTTACCAACTTAGATGAGATGCTAATTTTTCCACTAACTTGCTTAATGAAAATTCACTATTTTAACTTTTTTTTTACAGGCGTGCAGAAAACTTAATTAGGGCAACGCATGTTATGTTCTTCTACCTTACTGCCTATTAAATTGGCTTCTTTAGATTTAACTTTCAATAAAGCAAGAAGACCACGATAAACTTCAATAAATTCGATAATAAATTTTTGTTTTCATCAATTAATTTCCCTTCACACTGCAGAGTAATACAAATAATATATCGTCGTGAGGGAATTTATGTGCTCTATACACCATTTTATATATCTCGGCATCATTAAGAAACTTTAGGTTTTTGATACCAAAATTTTTAAAATCTGCAATGCGCTATCGGCTATTTATCTCCAAAACTGTAGGAGATATCCGAAAACGGATTGTAGACTTGACAAATTTTGGGTCGAAAATCTAAATTGGCATCATTAACTCGAGATATATAAAAAATATGAAATGGCCGATAGAGCACATAAACTCCCACAAGATGGTGCGTTGTTTCCTCCAAATCTAAGTTCTAATAAAGTTTAAAGAAATTACATACACACAGATTAAACTGGCGGTAAGTTACGGTATTCGATATCGAGCGAAATTCCATACAATTTGAAAACAATTTTAATACAAATTTCGTTTAATATCAAATGCCGTAATTTGCCTCCTGGTTTCTAATTTCGGCTTAGAAAGCATTGCATTGCTTAATTATTTTATATATATTTAATATTATGTTGCGATCAGAATATCACCCCAATTATGAATCAAAATTTCCGTAAGCTTTTTACTTTCTCCCATTATTCCCATATAAAGGGGACAAACTTCCGTGAAGTTTTTATTTATAATTGGGCTGTATATATCTGTTCCGTTGCAGAAATTAAAGTCTAAGCTTTCACTCGGTTAAGTTTCAGCTTTTTTAACTGTACTTTTTGTTATGAAAACTTCTTCATACTATGGGTTTGTGTATATGCTGACGTAAATGATACGTTAAATTTCACTTTTTGGTGAAATGTTTTGTTCACCGATTAAACTTTTTAAGAATCGAATTAGTCAACAACAAAAAAAAAATTTTTTTTCTTAAAATCATTATTAAAAACATTGTACTTGATAACTACGTGAAAACGAAATTGACATTTTAATAATAAGTCGTATTTTTATAATTTCGAAAAAAAAATCTCAAAATTTTTTTTTTTTTTAATATCCTCTAAGAGCTCCTCAATCCATATTTCACTAGTTTTATTCTGTTCACCAACAACCGATCCACAACTTTGGGGACAAATCCCCAAGTTTGACAGCCCTATACAGAAGTTTGTAATAAAATTGATAAATCAAAGAGAAAATTAAAATGTTTTAGTGTCTCTGTGTTGGTAAATATGTATGTATGTGCAGAAATTTGTAGAAAAATAAAATGGCGTTTTAGTTTCAAGTGGTCTCAGTGCAAGAGGGTTGGTTAATCGTGCATTTTAAATTATTTAAAATAAATTTTAAAATTTTTATCATATGATATTACTTACAGCAAACATAAAGCTAACAATTAGTAGCATATATTTAGCACAACGCATGCTTGAATTTAATTGTAAGTCCCTGTTGGAGGCCATTTTGTAAAGTTGAGCTTTTCTATATGGTTGCTGGTAGCACAATAGTTTTTAAACTAAAAACAAATATATTAAAATTGATTTTTTATTTATTTTTGTTCTAATTAATCAATATTGTATTTGTATTACAGTTTTCTCAACCGCTTCCTTTATAACTTTTTATTTTAACTGTTTTATTTAACAACGTTCTGTCAGCAACGTTACAAAAACACTAAAAAATTGTTAAAGCTTTTTCTATATGAAAACCAATTTATTTCCTTTGTTAGTTATATGAACGAGCAAGTGTTAATTTATTTGTTTTAGATTTTTTGTTTTTTTTTCTGTTTTACGAAGTATATATGTTATCAGTTTTTATTTTAACTCTATAGGTACAAAAATAAAAAAAAATAAAAATTAAATAATAAAGGAAAACAAGAACACAGAAAAAGATAACAAACTTTAATCGTTATGATAAGACATTCTGCTATTTTCGCAATAGTTCCAATATAAAGCTTTTTTCTTCAAAACAATTTCTCTATAATAATATTTATTACCTACTTCTTAAATTAAAACAAAAATATGCTTCTTTTTCACTTTTGTTTTAAATAATATTTTTGATTCTCTCTCCATCCACTCTAAACAAACAATTAATTTATACTAAAACTTCTTAATTGTCATTTAAAATATTATTAAAATATTTTTCTTTCGTATTCTTGCTTTTCCTCTTATTGTTGTTTTAACATGTAGTTGGTTTCCAAGGCTCATTTAACAATATGGTCCCTGACCACAACAAATGCCTGTTAACGGTGTTACTTTAATAGAACATTTATTGATTTTTATATTTTCTACACAAAAATAGGAATACAATATATGTATATGAATATATGTGGAATATAAGTAATAATATATTTATTTTCAAGTTCATTAAAATTTAAATTATTAATAGACAAGACTATGTTAATTAAGGTCATATATAGTCTACATATCTGTTCCTTTAAGAAAATATTTTTATTATTAATTTTTTGTGTAAAAATTTGCCTATTCTTATATGTAAAGAAACATCAATTAAAACGATCAAAAAGCTTTGTAATGCCATCTAAATAGAGTATTAAGTTTTCCATATGAAAGCTAAAGGGTAAAACCGCATAAAAATGAAGGCTAGTGCAAATTTAACGTTCGTATTTCTGAAAATTTCTACATACATGTTAACCAGAAACCCATCCACTTTACGTTTTCTACAAATTTGAGATTAAAAATTCTTACTTAAAGCCAGTTTAAAGTATATCACTTTACATTGTACATAAAACCCGAGAGAAAATAGAAATAGAATAGATTACTTTTATTTAAAAAAATGGCAACTCTAGTTGGTTTTGACAATATTGCTGCAAATATCCCCAAACATAACCCAAATGTATGAAAAAAACGTGTTCCATTTAACCCTAGATGCACTTACTTATTTTTAATACACTAAGGACTTTCTTCGTCGAATCGACAAAGTTTGCTTTTGCTCCGGTCCTGATCACATCCATACCGAGTAAACTTAAAAAAGTTTGTTTATTTATAACGAGAATTTAGGATTTATTTGCTTAAAACAGTGTTTTGTATAAAATTTTAAAAATTAAAACTAAAAAAACAAAATTATAAAAATTTTGGTTTTGAAAAAATAGTAAGTAACTCAGGTAATAAAGTATTTAAAAAAAATTAATTAAGTCATAAAATTAAAGCATTAAAATTTAATAAAAATATATTTTTTTTAACATTGTAAGTTATTAAGTGCAATAGGCACGGAGATCAATTTTGAGTTCTCCACAAAAGTGTTTCTGGCATCTTGCAGACAAAGATTTGGTCATTTCTGCTTTTGTATATGAACAAAGTTTTTATATTTACAAGAATTTCTTCTTCACGTTTATCCATATATCTTAATGATGTACAAATATTTTGACGTGTGGATGTCTTAAAGTAGAGACTTGTAGTATTCTATGTAACGTATTTTTTATCAGAGTACAATGTAGGTTTCCCATACAACTTACACGATTTATAAGTTCTTTTCCTTCCCAAATTTAATGTGTGTATATATAACTGTTTATTGAAGACATATTAAACATACAAAAAATATTTATATATTCATATTATATGAACTGCAAAAATTTAAAAAGTTACACAAAGAACTTTCTTAGTCGTTTCGACGAACACAACCATGAACAAATCAACCTGAGCATTCTTTAGCAGGTTAATGACTACTAAAGCTGTATAAAATATGAGCAAATTTTAGTGATCAACTAAGGAGGAAAATCAAAATTAATAAACCCTGTTCGTCGATTCGACGCAGAAAGTGCGTCCAGTGTTAACATTGCAATGTCCTAGGCGAGGACTACGTAGTCCAGCTATGCATTACATATACGTAAGAGTATTCTAAAAACTAATTTATATTACTAGTACATGGGGATACACATACCATTTCGTATTTTAGTTAGTACTCCATGGAATACATTGGGTCGCTAGTGTTAAAACTAGTTTATGTTAATAATCTACGGTCCATGTCTGCATTACAATGGACTATTTTGTAACTAATCCCTATAAATGAGTTAACCGCATGAGGTATAACCAGGTCTGTGCCTACTTTTGGTACATATACATATATAAAAGTTATGCACACTTGTTTGTTTTACATGCTAGAGACAAAGCCTTCCATGATTTCTTCGAGCAACTATCTCCAAACACATACATGCATACATACATATTTTTTTTTTTTTTATTTGAGACCAATACTCAGGGGTAAACCCCTACTAAATGCTGTGCATTGTATTGGAATTTTTGGAAAGGACAGTACATATATTATTATATTATTATAAGCGCCTTAGGAATGGGACAAATTGCTGTGAATTGATCATTGAAAGGCCAGTGTTATACCTTCACCAACTTCAACAGCAATTTCCTCATCGTTGCATGTTGATTGTGTGGTGAGTGTGCCTTCGCTAAGTAGGTTTAGCTGTTATCTGCTACTTCCCAATAGGTGGCGCTTTTTTTCCTGATCATTCGCTTTTTTTTTGTTGACATTTGTTAAGTTGGAATAGATTGCAATGTCGGGGAGCGGTATCTTTGTAGATGGTCTTCCTGGAGGGGGGGGGGAATCTCTTGTTTTTAAATTATAATTTCAAAATAACTGCAAACAAACTTTTTCATTTATCCCCTCTTCTGGGATTTGAACCTGGATTTTTTGAGTTTTTGTTCGAGCATTCTAACCACTATACCACGCACCCCCCCCTCCCCATTGCAGCCATGTGTCAGGGTTACGACCTAGCTTCTCGCAGCACTCATGTTGTGTGTGTTAATTTTAATCCATGAGGACCGGGACCTACAGTTTAAAGTCGACTCCGAATGACAGTTTTGAGAAGCTCTTTCATGGCAATCAATTACTTTCAGAGCTTTTGCCAGAAGACTGCTGAGAGGTAGTCGCCGAAAGCAATAATTTTTTCATATTTCTTTTTTTCAAGATGTCAGAGCTGAGATTTGAACTCAGCGCTATTGTCTTAGTAATAAATTATAATAAAACTGTATAAAAATTAACATCCGTTAAGAAATATATACAAACACTAGCGGAGCTGAACTAGTTTTCGACCCCCGCTACGAAGGTCTCATTAGAGTTTCTTGCGTTGTACATATTCATTTTTTACATTATCTAGGGATAATTCTTATAAAGAGCCCAGTTTTAGGATCTAAAGACCATATAACAATTATAGATTTATAAAAATAAAGATCCAAAGTGATTCCAATTAGGAGTTAAAAAAATAAATGGTTTTTGTCCATTTTTTTTTTTTTAATTTTTCAAAAACATTTATTAACGCAGTAACCCAGTTGTGTCTGTGTTACTACGAACTGTGTTCATTTAGGCTTTATAGACAATAATGATAACACCCAATTCTTTTACGCAATAGATAATTTTCTAGAAAATTTAAAACTGATTTAAACAATGAACATTGGTTCCACGTAACAAAAATACCCAAGCAAAGTGAGAAGAATGTAAATATATTTAAATAATTTCAGTTATTGAAAAAAACATTTATTTAAAAAAATTACAGAAAAACTTAAAATAAAAAAAATCAGTTTTTAATGGTTATCACTTTTTAGCAATCGTTTTCGTTTACGAAAAACTTCACTTTAGTTGTTGAAATCATCTCCAATTGCTGAAAGTGGTTAAGTAATTTTTGTCAAGAATTCTGTAATCCAACATTGAATTCCAAATTCAATTATGCCGTTACTTAATTTTCGGTAATTTCTCTTTAGAAATTTTTAATCACATTGAAAATTTGTGTTTTTTTCCTCAATACGATCATGTTTGCAAAAATTATCACCCAATTTTTCTATTATTTGGATGCAGTTGGTTCGGATAAATTACTTATTTCTTTACTTCGGGTATCATAAGTGCAAAATCAATGATTTTATCATTGAAATCAACATCAAATCAACACCAATTTTTTGGTATTCTGACATCCACATACGATTTTTTTTTCGTGATTTATTTCTCTGGAATGGATATTTTTCGCAATAAAAATTAACTCTTAAATTAAAAACTACTTTATAAATTTATAATACTTTCTCTTAAGCTATATTTACACTGCCTAAGTTCTCATCTGAGTTTTATATCCGAAGCGTACTCAGATAGACTCAGATAATTTAATTAAAAATCTAATTTAATTTTTATTGTTTTTGCCTGAGCTCAGTTGAAAGTAGAACATTTTCTGTTTTCAAAATTAATGCCGTCTGAGTTGTAACTGTTATAATCAGCGGAGAAACTCAGGTAGTGTAAATATAGCTTGAATTTATTCTAAACAAAAAATATTAAATATTATAGAAAAAAATTGAATTAAATGTATAACCGATTCGTATTCAAAATATTGAGATTGGGATTGAATATGGGAGTATAAGTATATGTACATATGTTTTATAGTTTTTGTCATTTTTATTACATTATTTGTTTTTATTTTTAAGCATTTACAAAAATATATTGCAAAACATGGACATTAATAAATACAAAGTGTTTCAAGTAAAACTTATTGAAAAAAAAGAAAAACAAAAAAGCTTTACTAATATTTTCATAACTATTTTATTGCCTACAAATTTAACCCGTAAAGCCAGTAATGCCATTGCGTATCTTTATCTCTCGAGCAATATAACAGGCAAATAGCACACCAAAGAACTAAAAAACAGATTTATTAGAAAATAAAAATAAAGAAACCGAACTATGAAAGAAATTTTTAAACAAACCTGTATAATGGCTATAACAACACCGGCAGCACCTAAACTAACGGCATGAGCTGCAATATAAGTCGAGAATTCTGTTAAACAACCCGCTGAGTAACGGTTAACATCTTCATTTTCAACGGTACAGCTGAAATTGCCCACTATACCATTGGGCAAACTACAGCATGACAACGGTAAATCGCTTTTAAAGATGGGCTCCCAATTTTTATAATTTTGAACACCGCAACAAGTGAACTGCAATTTAATATTTGTATTGATTTCAAAGGTAATTGATTTAAAAAAAAAAATTGTAAAATAAAAACTTACGCTTCTTTGTACATAATCCCACATTACTGTAACATCGTTTATTTTTGTTGTATGATATTTCTGTAAAGAATCCGTTAAAGTTTTATTGATTAACTCTTTGGCATCAGATCTTAAAACATAACCACTTATGCCAGCTGCCAATTCCAAAATGAAAATTAAACCCAACAATACGGAAAAGGTTAAAATTAAGCAATAATTTTCTTTAAGAGCACCCCAACAGCCAAAGAATGCAAAAACAATTATAAAGGAACCGATTACAATAAGGAATGTGGGTATTGAGAAAAATTTCGATTCCAAAAAGACTTCATAATCGCTATATACAGCTGCAACACTTACACCAACCGCAATTAAAATAATACCAGTTAGCTGGAAATAAACAGAAAACATAAATTAAAGATGTGGTAACAAGTTATGCTAAGAATTTAAATTTTTTTATTGAAATATTTATTATTTCCTTTATATTCACTCTTAAGGCACACATGCTCAAAGCTCTACTCGTTTAGATTAGGAAATCCTTACATACATACATACATACATACATACATGCATGCATACATACATACATACCCTGCAGTTTTATTCTGTCAATTGACCCATTTTTCGGTTATTTTTCTGACTCAACGTTGTCTTTCGCGATGTCAATTCACACTTTTCTGTCCCTTTGTTATCGAAGAGGTTTCAATTCACACTTTTCTGTCCCTTTGTTATCGAAGAGGTTTCAATTCACACTTTTCTGTCCCTTTGTTATCGAAGAGGTTTCAATTCACATTTTTATGTCCCTTTGTTATCGAAGAGGTTTCAATTCACACTTTTCTGTCCTTTTGTTATCGAAGCGGTTTTAATTTGAAGTTATGCCTGTACTCAGAATCATTGTCAATGAAAGTTGAATTTTATTGCTATGTGAAGTAAATGTGTATGCAGAAAAATAATCCGTTATTCATTTCTTTGGTGAGTTGTGCACATAAGATATGCTTCAGTTATTATCCTGTTTATAAGTAATTACATGTTTATAAGTAATCACTGGCTTATCAGGGAAAATAAGATGTAAAGTACTTTGGAACTATTTATTTAACCTGGCCGTATTCACCAGTTAATTAACTGGTACGACGGCATCAACCACGGGATTGATTTCGGTGCACTATTTATTTCACCAGACCGAATTAACCAGTTAATTTACTGGTACGACGGCATCAACCACGGGATTGATACTGTGGCACCGGTAAACAGACTGTCCCATAGTTATCGATAGGGGGGTCAATTGACTGTTTCTACGACTACCACATGTTAAAATCTCCGGTCGTTTTACCGGTAAAAAGACTAACAGTGTCCCTTAGTGATAGGTGAAAGTACCAATTTGGGACCGGTCCAGCGCACTGCAGGGTACATACATACATACATACATACATACATACATACATACATACATACATACATACATACATACATACATACATACATACATACATACATACATACATACATACATACATACATACATACTACATACATACATACATACATACATACATACATACATACATACATACATACATACATACATACATACATACATACATACATACATACAAACATAATTGGCCATTATAATCCTGACAGGATTACCTCAAACAAATAAAAAAAAATTATGGGGGTTCTGAGGTTCAAATTCCAGCGAAGGAAAAAAATAAAAAAAATAAAAATAAATTTGCGTTTTTTCAAAAAAAAAATTATAAATTAAAAAAAAATAAGAGGTCCATCCCCTACAAGAAGTCCAACCTAATGAAACCTCTCCCTGACATTTACAGTCTATTCCACCAAGAAACGAATGATCAGAAGTACAGCACCACCTTATGGGAAAATAACACCTAACCTATTGAGGACGCTCGCCGCTCACTTTCAACATCCAATACTGTTGAACATTCAAAGATAAAGGTATAACACTGACCTTTGAGTGGTCAAATTGCCATCTATCTATGTAAATATGTATCTTCAAATTCTAATACAATGCACTGCATTAGTAGAAAACCGTGAGTACAGAACTTAAAAAAATTCTACTATTGTCAAATATTTTGGTACTTTTTCTAATTGTTTTTATTGAAAAAAGTACTATTTGCCAGGTATTTTTTTTTCTTTTTTAACTTATTTATTTTCCCAATATTGCTTACTTAAACTGTAGGTACTTGTGCAAACTTTTTTTTTATACTAAATGAGAATTATCTACTTAACGAAACTCCAACTAAAAAATCGAAATTTTTTAAACATTAGCAACCCATCTTTATTTCTATTTTGATTTTCCTACTATATACGAATACTTTTTTAATACGCTGCCCTCTTTATATGCCTTTTTATTTTCCAATAAAAAACATTTATTTAAAAAGTCTCTGCCTTATTTGGCAATAAGGGATTGTTGAAATTAATGAAAAACCATGGTTTTGCTTTTGGTTCAATAAATAATTTTTTTGAATGACTCATTAATTTCAATTGAAGAATAAATTTTCTGATATAGACCAGGTGACAGTATTTGCTCATTTATGACTCATACTGTAAAGTCTTAAAAAATGCTATACATATATTTTAAAATGTTGGACTAAATTCTTTCTATTAGTAAAAACAGCATTAATTGGCCTCCAGTTCTGATTTTTTCTTTTATTTCTTTCGCCAGTATGACATTCTGTAACCCCAGTGTCTCCGGGCATCTCATTTAGTCGTAGATAGAGTTTAAAATAGTGGTTGATAAGCAACTGTAGTTGCAAAACAATTGATCAACCAGGGTTGTTTTCCAAACCGTAAATTTAAGAATCTATACTTATATAATACGTTTTTCATTTAGCAAAAGAAAATATTCTAAAGGGGAACTGCGATAATTCTGATTTACAGGTTGCTAATTACTGAGAAAAAGCTAATTTGTAAATAAAATCAAATAAAACAAATATCAATCACACAAACTTAGATTGCACAAAAGGTTAGAAAAAAGGTTAGAAAATTTAATATGTAAAATGTAAATTCGTAAATAATAACTAAAGACAGATCTAATAAAACATTAACTAAAAACTTTATTACTCCTACTACTTCTCCCAGCTTTTATGCAAAATGCAACCCTGAATGTTGTAATGTAGAGAAGATGAAATGTTGATAATATTCTAAATATTCTGTTTATTAAATTATTATAGACGGATAGGATGTTTTTCGAACGCAGTAGAAATGGAAGTATTTTATAAGTCTTAACTTTTTTCACCATATTATAAACTGATAATACCTGAAAATCTTCTATAATTTTTTCGAATTTTTTTATTATAACTTCAAAAATTTTTCACTTTTTCATTAGAATATAAAAAAAGAACATAAAAGAACTCAATCAGCTGTTGTTTAAATGTGTTAGGTAGTTGGCACTTAATGTTTACTGTTAATATAGAGGGAAAGCTGTATAACAGTACAGTTGAGAGTAACAATATGTGAAAACCTTCAAAAGATACTTAGAAATGTTAACACTTACATAGAAAACATTTCTTAAGATGCATATATGAGTGTAATATTTTAGCATTAAAAAAGGAGGAACATTCTTCTTCCAACTTGGAAGAATAGAGCAAAATGTCAAAAAAAAAACCCATATAAGGAAATGAAGTGAAACGAAACAAGTCATGTGACGAGTGATAGTCATCACTTCGAGCTCTAACCAATACTCAGGAGTAAACCCCTACTGAATTGTATTGGACTGTTGAATATATGATATAGATTCTAAGCGCCTTATGTCAATGGCACAAATTGCTGTCAACTTGTTCAGTCAAAGGCCAGTGTTATACCTTCACTTTTGAATGATCAACAGCAATTGCCCCATCTGAATGGCGAATGTGAGTAATGAGCATCTTTAATGAAGATTACCTATTATTTTTTCAGAAGGTGGCGTCGTACTCCTGATCATTCGTTTCTTGGTGAAATAGACTGGGAATGTCAGGGAGCTGTTTCGTGAAGATAGACTTCTTTAAGATGACTTTTGCATGACGATCTTAGAGGAAGGGTAAAATGGTACGATTTTGTAAACTTGAATAGATCTCAGATCTTATCCAAACTAATCAGTTCATTTTCATTTGCAATAATATTTGTCTTAATTATTGTTCTTAAAAACATTTTTTAAAAACATTTCGAAAACCTCTACAGAACTTGTTGGCGGTGTATTAAACCTATACATACATATATAATTGGCCATTATCACCCTGTTTCAGAGTTTCGGCCTAGCTTCTCGCAGCACTCATGTTGTCTGTGTTAATTTTTATCCATAAGTACCGTGACCTACAGTCCAAAGTCGACTCCCAACGACAGATTTAAGAAGCTTTTTCAAGGCAGCTAGTTACTCTCAGAGCTTTTGCCAGAAGACTGCTAAGGCAGGTAGTCGCCGAAAGAAATAATTTTTCATATTTCTTTACTTCAAGATGTCAGAACTGAGGTTTAAATCCTATACCACAGCGATTACATGTTAAAAATATCCTTCGTTAAAAAAAACTCTTTATGTGTAGACATAAAAATGCTTTCGATATTTTTTCAACTCCTTGGAAACAGCTAAATGATAGGTTAGCTTTACATTGGTCATGTCTATTAAATTTTGGTACATTATCAGAAGTCTTGAAATAAGCACAATTAGACTAATTTTCTTAGAATTTCCCGTTGGTACAAACATTACGAGCACTGGCACTAAATATAATTATGCAAAAGCACAACTTTCCAGGTAAATTCGTCGGTATGGGATTAATTAATTAATATTTATTAAAATTTTGTTCACAAATATTTTTTTTTTTTGACAACTTACCATAAATACTAAATTAAAAGCAAATAAAACATATTTTATGCAATTTGCACTGCCCGTTAATAATGACATGGTACTTGAAATACACTAAAATCAGCGATATAATTTGAGTCTGTAAATACACAAATAAAAAAAAAAAATTAGTTAGTTTTTTAAATAATAAACATAAAATTAATACATATTTTTTATTATTACTCGTACTTAGAAACTAGAAACTAAATGCTTAATATATTATAATGTTTTCACTTACGAGTAATTAACTGCTAACAATATAGCGTCAGTGTTTCAGTAAAAATTTTGTTTACCTTTATTTAACAAAGTCTCTAATCTATTGATAATTTCTATTTTTTGTCTTATCTAAGAAGTATTGCCAAAAAACGAATAACAAAAAACAAAGAATAACCAATAAAATCAACACAAATGACCAGAAAAATTATTTGTTTAACACTTTAACTTTAACTGAACCAACACCAAAAAACACATTGTTTGATGGCTATTATTGTAAATATTTTGTAAATAATATGGAAAAATAGTATAGAATATAGTACAGAAAAGGCGTAACTCGATTTATTATTAATTTACAACAGTTGCGTTCAAGCATTAGCATTTGGGTTTAAGAGCTTTTATAACAATGACTTACTGTTATTTCCTCGTAATATAGATAGAAATCAGGGCTTTTAGAGTTGGGTGTGGGGACCTCTTTTTGTTCAAAAAGGCAAAATAATGGATTTGGGGACTGGGGATATTTGCCTTAACTTTTTTTTATATCTAAAATATGACGTACTTTTTAAACTCATTGCCTTTCCCTGAAAAGTAACAAAGGATCGAGTTGTGACTTTTCTATAATAAACCATCGACAAGCTCAATAATTAACTGTCTTATTTATAAAATCTTAAATACAATTATTTAGCGCTCACCATGCAATGAGTTCTTAATAAATCTATAACGTTGTTGTTTATAAATACTACAGCAAAAGTGGATTTATTTAGAAGAAAATTTTAGCAAAATTGAATAAAATAATAAAGTTTTAAATTTTTCAACTTTTTCCTAATATTTACAATTCTAATTTGTACATAGTGGTCTAGTGGTTAGTGTGTTGGCTTACTAAGACATGGGCTCTGGGTTCGACTACAGGCTCCGACATCTTCAAAAAAAGAAATATGAAAAAAATATTTCTTTCGGCGACTACCTCTCAGCAGTCTTCTGGCAAAAGCTCTGAGAGTAACTAATTGCCATGAAAAAGCTTCTCAAGTCTGTCGTTCGGAGTCGACATTAAACTGTAGGTCCCGGTACTCATGGATAAAAAATTAACACACACAACATGAGTGCTGCGAGAAGCTAGGCCGTAATCCTAACATAGGGTTGTAAAGGCCAGTTATGTATGTATGTAATTTGTACATACAAATACATGCATACATACATATCTGTGGACATTTGACAAAACGTCTTCTTTCAAAATCAACAACTTTTCAGTAGAGCAAGAAAACAGTTAAAAAGGCTAATACAAGTTATTGCTTAGAAAATTAAAGAAATTTTGAACTTGGATATTATACACAAACTCTTAACGAACATTATGCGACCTTTTTTTCCCTCTAGAAGCGATAGTTTTCTTTAAAATGACAAAAAATTAATTTAAAACCTTTTGTTAAATTTTTTTTGTTTAAATTTTAAAGAAAAAAATTAGCTTCCACCATACAAGTCGTTTTGTCAAAATTTTTTTGATTAAATTTGAAAATTATTTTAATCGCTTAAGTCAAGACAAGTTGTTTTGTTAAAATGGAATATGAAAAAAAGGTTGAAAGAAGTTGATCTGAAAAATATATTTGGGTTCTATTTTTCCCTTCAATATGCAGATAATTAAAAAATAATAATAAACATGAAATACAATTTTTAATAAACATTCAATTTTTTAAATTATTCTTAATTCTCTGAAAGAAGTCGTTTTGTCAAATTGAAATTGGGGGAAAGTCTGAAAGAGGTCGATTAGTCAACTGCATATCTTGCCTTCCAAAGGTCGTAGAAATACGGGGATTAGAGCAAAAGAAGGACTAGGAAATTCTATATTTACTATAAAAATCTTGGAAAATTGTCTTATTTCGAGAGAAGATGTTTTTTCAAAATTCCACAGATATGTACATCCAAATTTTTTTATTTATTTTTTATTGTAAAAAAAAATTATTTTATTTCTAGCGGTAATCACTCTTCGTTGCAAACGCCCTTATAAGCAGAGTTGGGTTTATTGCATTGAATTTATAATGAATTATCGCTTCCATTATCACTAAATGACTTAGTATTAATGCAGCAATATTCCAGCCACCACTAAATGCAGATGGAAATAATTAACCACTAAAAAACCATTTTAGTGTTAGTGGAAAATTAATGCATTAAATAAAACAAATTTAGTGGTAGTGGAAATTTAGTGCATTGAATAAAACAAATTTAGTGGTAATGGAAATTTATTGCATTAAATAAAAAAAATTAGTGGTAATGGAAATTTAGTGCATTGAATAAAACAAATTTAGTGGTAGTGGAAAATTAATGCTTTAAATAAAACAAATTTAGTGGTAGTGGAAATTTAGTGCACTAAATGAATAGATTTTAGTGGTAATGGAAATTTAGTGCACTAATTCTGAATGATTAGCGGCTGGCAATATTAACAGTCCGCGCCATTAAAATCTTACCTATGGTAAACTGAGTAATTTATTGCATTTAAAATTACTAAAATTCTTATTAAAACATTAACAACAATTAAGTATTTACTTTATACAGGCGGACACATTAAATTAAGGAAATAACATTCAGTACAACTTATTTGGACATTGACTTAGCTAAGTATGTATGCATATAATAATATTATATCCATATATGAAAGTATATTAAAACGTTAGTGGAACTGAGGTAGTGGAATTAAATTTCCATTCCACTACAGTGCCAATGGAGTTATATTCCATTACTACTAATTATTCAGAATTAGTGCACTAAATTTCAATTGCCACTAAAATTTTTATATTTAATGCAATAAATTTCCATTCCCACTAAATATAAGAGGCGATAATGCACTATTTTTTCCACTACCACCAAATTTAGTGGAAAATTAATTCTAATGCAATAAAACAACTCTGCTTATAAGTCAAACCAACATAAGAATCCGAGCATATCTGACTACATTTTGCTATTTTTTACTTTGTTTGGTGTGTTGACACGACTAGCAAGGGCGTTCGCTATGAAGGGTGATTACCGCTATTGTTTCTACTTTATTTTTTTGACTACTATATACATATCTATGATTTATTAACACAAGTGTTTGAAATTCACACATAAAGAAAAAAAATATAAACACAGCAATAACAACAATAATAAGTGTTTTAAAAAAGCTCTCTATTATTTTGCAAGTACTATTAACCAAGTTGTGTTTTGTTTTTGTAAAAAAACAAAAATAAAAAAATTTTATAAATTTTCATTAGGAAATTATTGTGAAATTGAAACTTTTACGGTAAGAAAGAACAAAATTAATTAAATAAAAACTAATGCTTCAGTAAAGATTTTAAGTATTTAATTAAGAGAGAAACTGGGAGTGAGATAGAGTGCTGGGTGTATGTGTGTCTGTGTGTGTGTTGAGATAATCTTATATCCATATAAAAATGAATCATTTCTTATATGCCTAAAAGGAACTATTTTCATGTTTATGTCCATTTTAAAAACGTTTTCATTCGCTCCAACCCATGGCATAAAGGGTTTTAAAATATCGAAACGTTTTCACTCAAACTGCTTTTCAAACCTGTTTGAGTCAGACCAAGCGTTTTCAAAATTTAATATAATCGCATACCATCTTGAAACCCTAATGAAAATGAGCTGTAAAGAATGTTCTGTCAAATTTGATAGGGTTGCCAATTTCGTTATTTTTATCATTTTATTATTATAGAAAATATGAAAAAATTTGAATTAAAATTATTTAGAATTAGCTGTTAGTTATAACAGTTTTAAAACTGTTTCGACTCAAATCATAAACGTATATGAAGTTATCGTTATGAGTGAAATCGTTTTGTGTCGAACTGATTTGAACAAGGCATAAACTAATTATAGAAAATATATAAATTTAAAAAAATTTCGCATATGCAAACTAAATTTTTATGTTTGTCAAAATGGTAACAGTACATACATATCATCAAAAAAAAAAAAATTGGAGGTGTTATTGCCCAATAAAAGGGGGTTTAGACGGCAATAAAAGTCGTACGACATGTCAAATTTTTGTGTAGAAGAGAATGAATAGTATCGTGTAAACTTGATATGTAATGAGGGCGTACGACATTGAGAAAAAATACGAATAAAAATTTGACAGTCGTTTTTTCGTTTTGTTTTTGAAATTTTTGAAAAAACCATCATTAGATCAGGGATGCATTTTTATGTTTTTGTTTGTTTATGTTAAATGTATTCACAATGCATGTACATTTTGTGTGAATTTTATGTTTTCATTTTGCATTGTTTTGGTATTTTACCAATCGTGTAAACGCAAAATATATCTATTGTATGATATTTACTCTCATTTTTAAAATACGGATGGAATTTCATAATATTTTCTCTTTGATTTTACGTACAACTTGTATTACCGTCTAAACCCCCCTTAAATTATATATGTATTCAGATCGGTAATAGCACAAGTTTCTAAATCCAGTACAAATAGCTTCAGAGACAATTATTTTGTTATTTCAAACATACAGGGCACTCTTAACATTTGCCGAATTCGCAAAACCCTCGTAATCATTGTTGTACGCTTGTTGTTGGTAATATAAAAACGTCATATAATTCATACACCTTTTTCGTGTTTTTTTAAAAAGTTGAATTGGTTTCTGTTCTATCAATGTAAAGTGAATGCCTATTATTGAAAAGAAGAATAAAAATACAAAAAAATGTATTTATTGTCAGCAGCATATTTATTTAAAAGAAAAAGATAACGAAGTATATAAATATAGAAATGGAATTAATGTTGATAAAGTGATTAAAATATAAATTAAAGATACATTTGATTTTTGTGAATAGTGCTTGTCCTCTTCATATGTGATTTTTGATGTTGTCGATACAACTTGTTCACAAGCATGTAAACAAACACTGTCCTCAATAAAGCACACAACGGTACAGAATCTTGTGAATGTGGCAAATATTAATCTATTTATTTTGTAGAATTACAAGAACTTACTTATTCGTGTTCTATTAACAGACCGTTTCTCATAACGAGATTCGATTGTAGTTGTTTGTTTTTTTTTTGTTGTCATTAACTGCTTTCAATATATAATTAATTAAATATTTATTTTTCTACTGTGTATGCGGTTGCATGTCATAATATTTATTTCCATATTCTAGACTAAATTGAAAAATAAAATAGAAGTTCGTTGTCATTAAAAGTAATGATTATTTATTTGGGTATGGTGGGTTATAAAAGAAAAATTTGTAAAAATGCTTTAAGAGGTTAACCAACTTATTATTTTTTAACTTAACTTTTAATATTAATAGTTCATTGCTTCAAATATTAATATAATATTAATATTAATATATTTAATATTAAAATAAATATTTTAAAATATTTTATTTAAATTTTTTAATTTGATTCGAATTTATTCCACAGATCACACCAGATCTAGTTGGAGTTTTTTTTTAACCTCTTATATTATTGTTGAATGACAACTGCGAGAACTGCAGCACAAATTTTTGTTCATAATTTTCTCCAGTACTGGGACTCGAACGAACCTGAGCTGCATTTTACTGCACTGTGCCACTCTTACAAGTAGTAGTATAGTTCAATAAAATTATTCTTTTAAATCGTTTTTAAGAAATTTGCTTTTAAATGACTCACTCTCTTTTATGTATATAAATGATTAAATTATTACTCATTATTACTTGAAAAGTCAAACCTATTTATAAGGGAATACTATCGGGTTTGGTCAGAATTCGAGTGAAATTAAAAACGAAAGTTTTTTTAAAGACAAACAAAACTTAAATGCACGAATTATTTTATAGTTTTGATATTCGAAGAAGTAACATTAATGAAACATTTTGAAAATGTAGCAGTTTAAAATTTCAGTCGATTTCGATTTCACTCGAATTCGTTTTTCAGAAAATAGTGCATAATTTTAAAACTTTCGGATATTACAAAAATAATCTGCAGTTTTTTCTAAATGATTTATATGAAATTTATACAAAATTAATTACAGTATAACAAAATATCGTAGATGGAATTAAAGAACGAACAAAACAAAAAATCGAAAATATGTTTTTTGCATCATTTTTATCAGAAAAAAAATACCAAAAAATCTTTTTATAATATTTGCTATACATTACCGCAAAATATTAAAGAAAATTTTTTTATTCAAATATTTTTTTTTTATTTACTGTCACATTTAAAAAAGAAATTGTAAGCGTCTTTTAAGAATTTATTTTACGTATTTCCATACAATACTTCTCAAATAAACGTTTAATAAATGCAAAATATTTTTATATATGTATGTATACGGTAGTTGCCATCACATATACTTGTAGGTAAATATGTGTTTGACGTAACAAGTGTAGCCCCTATTTTATGGTAAAATTTTGTTTGATGTAATTGTTTGATAAACAATTTATATGAAAAAATTATATTTAAATTTTTAACTAATTTGAAGCAATGAACTAATATTAAGAAAAACAATATAAAGAAAAAAACAATGTGTTACGCTTTTTTTCTCAATTATTTGCCTAATGTGACCGTTGCTTTACAAACAAATTATTAAAAGTTTATAATTTCGTCATGCGGGAATTTATGTGCCCTATCCGCCGTTTCATATTTTTTATATATCTCGAGTTAATGATGTCACTTTAGGTTTTCGACCACAAATTTTTCAAGTCTGCAATCCGTTTTCGGATATCTCGTCCAGTTTTGGAGATAAATAGCCGAAAACGGATTGCAGATTTTTAAAATTTTGGTGTCAAAAACCTAAAGTGGCATCATTAACTTGAGATATATATAAAATGACGTATAGAGCACATAAACGTCCGCATGATGATTTATATCCATATATGTATGTAATGCTTCTAATTTAAAATTTCAGGATATTTTTTAAATACAAATATTTTTGTTTTGTTTTTAGCTTTTTTTCAATTGTTTATAAATTATGTAACAAATAGTTTCATACACATTTGCTGCTTTACATTTTATATTTATTCACTTACACTTTTCTTTTATAACTTTTGTGTTAATTTTAATGTTATGAATTATTTTAATATTTTATTTCTTTTTTAATATAATTTTTAATTTTTATTTTAATTATATTTGAATTCCTATGTTTATGAAAAAACGTTTATATATTACAACATATGAAAATCAACTAAACCGCCGTGTATTACCGCATTTTAATCAGAGGTGATATAAAAAAAATAATAAAAACAATGCCTAAAATATAGTTAAAAACTAAAGCGAAAAGAACATACATTTACTATACGTGTTACTCACGTATTAATATTATAATAGGGAAATTGTTGTTTCTCAAATATGCACTACACTTGGTAGTATTATCTACTTAAATGGTTTTTAGTGTTTATAATAATAGGATATATAAAATATAACATTTCCCATAATTATAACATAGTTTAGTGTTGTACAAATAACCAAAGTCATAAAATAAATAATGGTTCAATTGTGGATTATAACCGAAATTGAGTTGCGTTGTCAGCTGTTAATTGAAAAATTTTCCGCAATTAAAATTTAGTAACGTGGCATAATGGTTAGATTTCTCGCACAAAAACTCAAATGGCCCAAGTTCAAATCATAGCAAAGGTGAGAAATGAAAAAGTTATTTTGCGGTTTTTTCTAAATTATAATTTAAAAATAAGAGCTCCCCTCCCCTCCAAGAAGTCCATTTACAAAGAAACCGCTCCTTGACCTTCCACTCTATTCCACCTTAACAATTGACAACAAAAACGAATGATCAGCAGAAAAGCGCTACTTACTGGGAAGTATCAGATATCAGCTAACCCTGCTTAGCGAAGGCACTAACCACAATCAACAGGCAACGATGGGGCAATTGCTGTTGATCATTTAAGGGTGAAAGTATAACACTGGGCTTTGAGAGATCAATACTCAGTAATTTGTCTCATTCCTAAGGCGCTTAATAATAATATAAAAAAGTTATGTATGTACTGTCCTTTTCACAAAAATTCCAATATAATGCATTAGTAGGGGTTTACCCCTTAGTATTGGTCTCAATAAAAAAAAACCCATCGTATATAGTACCTGGCAACTCAACTCATTATTGACCCATAATTTTTCTTTTTGTTTTTTTCTTTATGAAAGGTTTTTATAATTCGTTAACATTCGTTTTATTTGCATTTTAATTTTATTTATTTATATATTGAGTGAAAAAAATTTCAACTACTTGACAAAAGCTTTTAAACAATACTTTTATAGTAACGTAATTAGTAAATATGTATGTATGAATGTATGTACATATGATAACATGAAAAGCTGTCTCAGTAACTTTATTTATCAGTTATCAGGTTATCTCTTTTTAAGTGAAATTAAATAGATAACAATATTGCAGTCATATACTCGTACACAGGTGTCTTATTATATGATAACAACTAGTAAATTTCAAAAATATTTTTAACCTTCATTATATATACATATATACCAGCACATATCTTTAACCTTTCAAAGCTTAAACGATATAAAGAAAAATCTAGTTGTTTTTATTTGAAAATAACACAAATTAATATCTAAAAACTCTGGGGGTACTCACAAAGTGTGCTATTATATGTCATATTGTCTTAAACTTGTTATGTCGTTGTTAATGAAAAGAAATACAATTTTACCCCTTATAAAAATACTTTAAAAGCCAACGTTGTAAAACATATATTTAACAGTATAAATAAATATAAAATAATTTTCTATAGCGCACATATTTTTTTGTTTGCTGACTCCACATAATATTGTTTGTTACAAAACTCCTACAAAAGTATTTGACCACTTCGTGTAAAGTTTTGTGTGTATGTTCAGTAGGACTGATATTAAAACGTAATTTTTGTTACATACCCCTATAAAGTAATTATCGATTTTTGTCATATATTCCCAGAACAGGCAAAACAAAAGTTTTCAAAGAACGCGTAACATAGAATACGTCATACGTTGTACTTTGCCCTTTTCAACTGACAGGTAAGTCAAAATATATGCCTTTTTATATGCTTTGTTTTATTCGGTCCTTATTGGTTAACGCAATGTATAAAAGATGAGCAATCTTGAACGTTCAACGAGTACTTTGAATCAAAAATAAAAATTGAATAAAAAAATAAAAACAAAAAATAAATTAATAGAAGCGGTTTAACAGTTTTCTTGCCTTTTCGACAAAAGTAAAAAGGAATTCCGAAATGAACCGAAGAAGGAAAAGCCTTATATTTTTCTAAATTTTCTCTGAAAAATATGCGTTAAATAGTTTTATTTTTATTTTTGATTTAATATCCATCATTGGATATTATGTGACTTGGATTTTATAGACTAACCTAAATTTAGTATATAATACTTCATAGTCAATACAAATCAATAATCTGCCAAAAAGTGGAAAAAATTGGACATGTGGTCACAATCTGATTATATATTAATTAGCATTTTTATCAGCACTTATACAGAGTGTCCCAGAACTCAACATCAAGCCGAAAAGGGTAACAAGACTGATTGTGACAATCATGAGAAAGTTAGAAAAAATATCTATTCCATGCAGTTTGAAAGTTATGGGCATTTAGAAAAAATCTAGAAATTTGGTCAAACTGCAACCATTTTTCGGTTATTGTGGTTAATTTTTATTATTTTTGTTCACTTTGGAAACGTAACCCTAAATAATAATTCTAGAACCATCGTCAAAAATATTGACGCAATTGCCCCAATTTTATAGGACTACGACTGTTTGTTAAACTATGAATTTAAAATTTTCAAAATTTGTCGGCTTTGAAAAGCCCTCCTTTAAAGAAAATTTACTGAAGTGCCTTGACAGTACCATAACGTACTTGTTAGTTCCAAAATAAAAAAACGAGTACAAAAATACAATAAAAATGATTTTTTTTTAACACTCAGTTTATACAAAAGTAGGAAAATAAACAAAACGACACGTTTGATCTCATTTTGTTTTGTTCTTTACAATGAGTTAAACAAAAACAAAACAAAATCAGGGAGAACGATTGTCCCATTTAGTTTTTTATATTGTTTTTGTTTTTTTTTAGTACTACAAATACACTAACTCAAATGTGCGTAGGTACAACAAAAAATTAATGAGAAGAAAAAGAAAAGAAGAAGAGAAAAACAGGGTTGTCAGATTGTTTTCAATTTTAATCCCCAATTTCAAAATTCATAACCCCAAAAATCCCTACATAAACTGCATCAATAATTTCGGATGTATGTACAATGTACATATTTTTTAGTTGATCTGTGCAGATCAACCAAAAATCTTGACGACATTCTTTTTAAACCAACCTCTTACTCGCTTCGATGTGTGCTTCAGGTCGTTATTTCATTGAAATACTAATGATGTCGATGGAAATATTTATATAGTATAAGGCATCTATTTTACCTCAATTCTAAATAGATGTCCTGTGCCATATTATGGAAAGCATTCCATAATGATATGGCGATGCTATTATTTATATGAGAAAATAAATCAAACTAAAACCAAGGGCACACGTTGCAAAAATTTTATATGAAAGTATGAGTTTTAAACAAGTTTATAAGCAAATCTTGAAAATTGAATTTCTATTGAAATTCTTTCATCGTGTGTTTCGAATGTATGAAGTTTATAATATATAATTAAGCAAGCAGACAAATTCTAAAAATCGTCGAAAACTGGTCGATCATCCCCAATTACATCCCCATCCCCAAATGAATTTTTCTATCCCCATTTCAGAAAAAAAATCCCCATTTTGGGGATAAATCCCCTAATCTGACAACACTGGAGAAAAAGAGCAAATTATACGAATTTAACAGAATAACAAAGCAAGCACAAGAGCCAAAAGCGAATTTTTCTCGTTTGCGCTCTTTCTTAGTATTTGTTTTGGTTTTGCTCATGTACAATACGATTAAAAAAAATTATTTAAATTTCTGACTTTGATGCAACGTTTGCGAAATGTTTAGTTTGTTTGCCCACTTTGGTTTATACGAGTTGTCGCCGTGGTCTAGTGGTTATTGTGGTGGCTTACTAAGACGATAGCGCCAGGTTCAAATCTAAGCTTTGACATCTTAAAAAAACGAAATATTAAAATAATTTTTTCTTTCGGCGACTACTAGGAGTCGACTTTAACTGTAGGTCCCGGTAATCATGGATAAATTCTGACACACACAACATGAGTCCTGCTGAAAGCTAGGCTGTAGTCCTGATTTGTAAAGATCAGTTATGTATTTAATTTATACGAGCCATACATTTAGTATTCATTTACAAAATGTCGGCAGCGCAAATTGCAGAATTTTAGAAAAAAAATTTGTGTATGTCATGACTACGTATGGTTTACCAAATCATAATTTATAATTTTTCATCAAGTGCATTTTGTTTATTTCTGTGGTTGTGAATGTAAAAAAGATGGCGTCAAATAAAAAATTATAGTTGACAGTGGCACATAGTTGTGCGAACAAATGTTTTACTAACGATGTTCGGCAAAGAAGATGACATAGATTTAGAGAGTCTACACGAGCCAAATTGATGATTGACCAAAAATTGAATAATTGTAAAACCCTGCCATTACACATGGAAGTATTGTACTCGTATTATTAGCGAAAAATCATTCGAAATAGTTGAATCTCTTGTGATCTCTTTGCGAGTGAGAATCCATTTTCAAAATTTCATCGAAGCCTAATCTTGAAAACATTTATGCAATTCTCAAATTAAAATAAATAATTTTGAAGACAATACCAGAGTTACCGAGTTTTTTTATATTGGCTCATTTTTTTTTTTTTTTTGAAGACAAATATTCAGAGGTAAACCCCTACTCATACAGTGCATTGTATTAGAATTTGAAGATAGATTGATAGATAGATTTTTTTTTTCGTAGATATCTATTATTATCTTTTTTGTTGATGAGACTAGTTGCTGTTTAGTTCTTGAATGATAAACAGCAATTGCATCATCTTTCGGTGCATATTGAATGTGAGTGGTGAGCGCCTTCGGTAGGTTAGCTGTTATCTTATCAGAAGGTGGTGGGCTGTACTCCTGATCATTCGTTTCTTGTGAAATAAGACTGGACATTTTAGTGAGCGGTTTCTTGAACATGTACTTCTTGGAGGGAGCAACGGTTAATATTTATTATATTTATAATTATGTACCACTAAAACTTTGTGTAATTGAAAAAATTGAATTTCATAATTCGTATTTTAACAAATAAATCCCAAACCCTTTATTACAACAACTTTCTGATAATCGAGAAAAATGGATTACATTTTTTAACAGGGTAACATTGTTTATCGTTGTGACATCTAAGGGTATGCAGATTTAGCTGCCAATGGTATTGATATTTCGAAAAATTTGAATGTATTAGTATAATATGTGAGAGTATAGAATATGCTGAAGACCCGAGTTCGAGCCCTAGAAAGAGTTTTTGACTTGATACTACTTAAATTAACTACATACTTACTATTATCCCTTACAAAGGAGAATGTTGCCATAATTTCGTTCCAGGTCATTTAGTAACTTATGTTATGATTTAACCTATTGATTTTTACTAATTAAAACTGTTTTTTTTCAAAAGTATTTCAAATATATGTACTTATACTATATATAAGTATGTATTGATTTGAATTATCTTTTTATTAATATTTATTAAATAAATTATAAAAGATTAACACAACACACTCAAGTTCTTATTTAAATTTAATGCATTTTCCTTTTGAGACAAATATTTTATAAAATACGTATGTTTACGACAAAAAAAAAAATTATTATTGAACAACATCAAATAGTTTTTAATATTTAACTTAAAATTTCTTAAAGTATATACATATATGTGTATATATAAAAATATTTAAATAATAACGTATGAGTATCAAATATATAGTTAATAAAACTAATGAAAAAATTAATGAATTAATACTTGTTTTTTAAACATATTTCGAAAAAGATAACCAAGCAAACATTTTAGGCTAAGTTATGTTTTCTCAAAAGTCATAAGTGCGAGTTAGAATTGAAATAGTTAAAAAAAAAAATAAATATTAATTACATTTTCTGTAAAAGCAGACAACCAGGAACTGCATAATTTTTAGGTTTATAAATTAACAATTAAAATAAATAATTATGTTTTTTGTTTTTATATAAAAAAAAATAATAATAATAATTAAAGTTAGTCTGTTTTGTAAATTCATATATTATTCCTTATTTTTTTCTTTTCTAGAACGTGACTTATCACGCAATTTCGTTGTGGTCTTAATAATGGCCGATTTCAAACCATGTACATGTTCTGTTTGTTGTTGGACTTCGTCTCGTTTCGATTTATGCTGATGCGTTCGTTTTTGATGTCCATCCTTTGAGGCATAAGATGTATGATGAGGCTGTTGTTTTTGAGGGATATTTTTACTGGAGCTAAAAAGTATAAAGTAATCATTTTAATTATTTTTACTACAAAAATTATATAAAAAATGTTTTTAATTAAGCTAAACTACTGGAAAAACAAAAGAATTAATTTAAGTTTTCTCAAGAAATAGGTTAGAACTACTAAAGAATACGAGATACGAAAATAAATAGTAAGAACAACGCAGATACGATGAGAAAAATAAATAAATTTAAATCACGATATATGATGAGAATTCGTTTTGAAAGAATTCTGTTTTTTTAGAGCAACATGTTCATAGTCAGTTAAGAAAACGAGATATGGTACAAGAATAATTGCTTAAATATTAAGAAATTTAATATAATTAAAGATTTTCTACAGCTGGGACTACAATAAAAATTAGTTTTTTAAGCCTTTAATAGGTTGGTTTTTATCTAAAGATTAGTGATATTAATTTATAAAAAAATTACTTAAGAAAAAATCAATGAATTAATAATTTATAAGCACAAAATTAAAAAAAAAATTAGCGTTAAAAAATATGTAGGGTGGGATTTGAAATTATTATGTACAGGCTGTCCGCGGGCAAGGTGTACTGTTTTGTTTGTTTAAAATTTTTTATAAAAAGAAAAGGAATGGATGTTATATTGATTAATGTTTCAATTAATGTCGGCAATTTTGTATGGAATACAATGTCAGATAAATGTCCTTATCTGTTAGCCTCACAAATGCGAGGACATTTTTCATTAAAGTTTCACAAATTTCACGCGGTATTTCTTTAATCTCTTCAGGCATATTTTGTTTCAGTTGCTCCAGCGTTTCTGGTTTGTTTGCATAAACCTTGCTTTTCAGATATCCCCACAAAAAGCAGTCAAATCAGGCGACCGTGGAGGCCAATCAACATTGAAATAATTTGTTGGGGAAAGAGATCTCGTAGTAATTCTATTGTAATCCTGGATGTATGCGATGTGGCACCGTCTTGTTGAAACCACATGTTAGTCAAGCATTGATAAGTGAAGTCATTGACAGTTACGCCGTTTTCACTTTCACAGAAGTAAGGTCCAATAATTCCTTCTGACCAAATAACACATCAGTGTGTCACTTTTAATGGCAGCAAAGCTGACTGATGAATAATTTGAGGGTTTTCCATTGAAAACCCGAACTGACTATTCTGTTTATTTACATATCCGTTCAAACGAAAATGTTCCTCGTCATTCATTACACCCCGTCTATATGAGCCATAGATTTGGTATATCATGAACAAATTTTTGGTCGATCATCGATTTGGCTCGTGTAGACTCTCTAAATCTATGTCATCTTCTTTGTCGACCATCGTTGGTAAAACAATTGTTCGAACAACTATGTGCCACTGTCAACTATAATTTTTTATTTGACGCCATCTTTTTTACATTCTCAACCGCAGAAATAAACGAAATGCACTTGATGAAAAATTATAAATTATGATTTGGTAAACCATACGTAGTCAACACATACACAAATTAGAACAAAATTTTGACATTTGCGCTGCCGAAGTTTTGTTCATGATATACCAAATTTATGGTTCGTATAGACGGGGTGTTATGATTTTATCAATCTTTATCACAGCACTCGATGATTGATTTTGATAAAAACACGTTGGTTTATTAAATATTTTTCCATAATAAATTGGCCATCTGTTTACTTCACGACTGCCAAATATGAACCGTCAAGACTAATTTTTACCTGTGTCACAGATTTCAAATCATATCTTAGTTCGTCAAAAAACAAGCAACAATATAACATTCAGGAGTTAACTTTTAAAACAGAAAAAGGATCCAAATCCATTTTTTTTCTGAAGAACAAAAATATACATTGAATTTTGTTTTGTTTTACATATCTGTGGAATTTTGAAAAAACGTTTTCTCTCGCAATAAGACAATTTTCTAAGATTTTTATAGTAAATATAGAATTTCCTTGTTCTTCTTTTACTTTAATCCCCGTATTTCTACGACCTTTGGAAAGCAAGATATGTAGTTGACGAATCGACCTCTTTCAGACTTTCCGCCAATTTCAATTTGACAAAATGACTTCTTTCAGAGAATTAAGAATAATTTGAAAAATCGAATGTCTAAAAATAATTTTGTTTAATTTTTATTATTATTTTTTAATTATTTGCATATTGTAGAGAAAAATAGAAGTATTTTTTTTTAATTAAACCGAAATATATTTTCCAGATCAACTTCTTTCAACCTTTATTTCATATAACATTTTAATAAAACAACTTGTCCTGACGTAAGCGATTAAGATAATTTTCAAATTTAATCAAAAAAATTTTGACAAAATGACTTGTATGGTGGAAGCTAATTTTTTTCTTTAAAATCTATTTAACAAAAAGTCTTAAATTAATTTTTTGTCGTTTTAAAGAAAACTATTGCTTCTAGAGGGAAAAGAAAGGTCTCACAATGTTCGTTAAGTATTTGTGTATAATATCCAAGTTCAAAATTTCTTTAATTTTCTAAGCAATAACATCTATTACCCTTTTTAACTGTTTTTTTGCTCTACTGAAAAGTTGTTGATTTTGAAAGAAGACGTTGTGTCAAATGTCCACAGATATGTATCATATGTACTTATTTGTAATATAAAATGAATATTAACAGCCTATCGCACGACATCGAAAGTTTTCGTTTGTTCGCATTCTCAATGAAAAACATATGTTTAGCCTCCTAGTAACTGTTTTCAGTGCTACAAGTCTAAGGAAATGAAATACGAATATAACGCAAATTTTTCAGGGTCATAATTTACCTCTTTTAACCTTACTTTTTAACTTTTTTGGAATATTTTACGTATCAAACTTAAAGCCAAAAATGATGTATTTAAAGATAGTGGGACAGTTTCTCGAACAATAAAGAGTGTAAATTAAATGTGAAAATACAGTATGAAAAATCCGTATTCGTACATAATTTAAAAAAAAAGAGTATTGTTCCCTTGGTTATAAAACAAATAAAAAAATATATCCAAAAAAATTTACATTTACGACATTTTCTTTTTTACCAAAAAATGTCCTTCTAATTTTCTTTCTCTCTCAGTTTATCAAAATATTAGCCTCTAGAGAACTTTTTAAAAGAAAAGATCTTTTATAAAAAAAACCACAAATTATTAAAAGTTTTGTAAAAAAAAGGAAAACGCTATAAGGAAATCAAGGGAATAATAATCATAATTTCTCAATCACAATTTGTTTTGGCCAAAAATATGACGAAACTCAAGTAAACAGTTTTAAAGGTTATAAGAAAACTGTTCTTGAATGCTGTTTTTTCGTTAAGTTTGCTTACTTCTTATAGTAAAGCCACATTATTTCTATTTATAATTAAAGAGCGTTAACGAGAAGTTACTACTGAATCGCACTATCGTTAATGCAAACAAAAATTCGGTTTTATATTTTAACAGAAAATAAATCGTTAAAAGCTACTGAATCGCATTACAAAAAATTAGTAAGATTATTTCTAATTGTAAGCAATAAATAATCATAAATATTCTACAAGACGATTATGTAATCATTACAATTTTTTCGAAAATATAATCTAATTGATTACTAATTGTAATCGAAATTTAAAAGGGGACAAATTAAAAAATGACAGGTACAAACAAAAGTTAAAGTATGTTATACCTTGAAAGCATTAAAAATAATAAAATCTAGATTATAAATAAATACTGCTCTGAGTAAAAATGTTTTTAGGAAAAGATTATTAAAAAAAATGTTTGTAATAATTTTTGAAAAATTTATAAAAAAAAAATAAAAATGCGTCCGACCAAAACTCATTACACTTGAAACGTCTGAAAGCTTAGAGCAAATGCATTTAATCTTGATCGAAATTACTATATTAAGTATTTAATTTAAAATATTATTATTCAATACATAAGCTACGGTCACATTAGACAAATATATGGCGAAATATATATTTATTTTATTGAAACATTTATTTTTCAATTATCTATTGCTTGAAAGTTGCCTATTTAATTATTTAAATAATAAAAAAAAATAAATGTCTACAAAAAAATTAATTTTTTCCTCTTAAGTCATTTTGTCATAAAAACATAAAAGCTAAAAACATAAAAGTTTTTTTTTTATTAAAAACAAAAAATATTTTCCGCCATATACGCGACAGACATTAAGTTTTGGAAAAAATTCGCTTATTAATGTTTTGCAGTTTATATGTATTTACAACAGTGATAAACAAAAATTAAATTTGTTTTTTTTTAATACAAAACTTATTTTTACAGAAAAAGCTATTAGTCTCCAGAACAACAGAAAACTATCCAGAAGGATAGAAAATTCAACAAGTCGACACTATTATTATAGTATTCCTCTAAGCAAAGTTTTAATATATAGTAGAGTTCTAAAATATAAAATTATTTTTAAAGAAAACGTCAAAATAAATGAGGAAGGCGAAGAAATCTAATTTTGACAATAAGAAGTAAACAGCTGTTATTGTTTTGGTAAAGCCTGTCTTCTAAGAAATGTTTTCCATAAAATGTATCCAAGAAATACTATAGTGTTATTTTCGTCAAATGTTTGTCTATTGCGACCATAGCTTTAATTTATATTTTTTTTTAAATTTTGTTCTATAAAACTAAAATCTTGTGTAAAAAGAAGTCAGGATCACGAAATGAAAAATTTTATATAAAGTCTTGCTCTATTTCAGATTCAGATGTATATACGTATGTTCTGTAAACCAAATTAGAGTGAAATTAATGAAATTTAAAATTATTAAGATTTAGAAATATGAAAAGCTTTGATATTATTTTTGTTATTCATTCGCCTAATAACTAAAACCATAAAAGAATTTGTGCCAATTACGTTTCATTTCTCTTGAAAAAAAAAATTGCTTGATTTCAAATTCACAGAGCATAGCCGATCATCTGATTCAAATGTAATATGTGCTATCGGACGGTGTTATTGGTACTACTCGTATATTTTCAGATCTATTATGGTGTTTTAAGTTAGCATTTTTATTACGATAGTTCGTTAAAAAAAGTAGATTGTTAGATACAAAGATGTTTGAACGATACTTTCTAATCTAAATGTCTATTATGGGAATGGTTTAGCTATTCAAAACTACTTACAAAAGTCAAGTACTACTATACGGGAGAAAGAGAGAGTTATATGATATATAAAAAAATTGCCATTTCTTACACTGTAAAAAAGTAAAAATAAATCCAAAAATATTTTTTCGTTTGAATTTTTGTGATTACACAAAAAACATATGTATGAGATGCCGTTGAAACAATTTTGAATTCGTATCGTTCATATCGTAAAACATGGCGTTTTATATATAAGTATACATAAGTAAGATTTAAAGAAAGGTGCAGATTTTAATGGTGTAGTATATGTTGTTGATGTATTTTGTTGGTGCAGTGTAATGAGATTTCTTTTTTACTTTATTTTTTAGTACGAAAGTGAAGCAGTGAAATAAGAGGTGAGGTAGTTGTGCCAAACATATGCGAGTATTTTTGCATTTTTTTTTTTTTACATCAGTAAGAAGTTTTTTTTTTTTTTGTTATTTGTAAGGGTGTTGTCTTGGCTTCGAATTTACACTCTTATTTCTTTTTTTTTGGTCATTACTATTGCTGTACTATGAACATGTGCATATGCCAAAGGGTTGATGTGTTGATACTGAACTTCTAACAGTTCTACGTTTTAATCCTTTTCCTCCGCCTCCTTCTCCTCCTCTTCCTCCATAGCCAGTAGGATAAAAACGTTTACCCGTAAGACCAAATAGTTGCGCATGATCATTTTGTAAATTTTGTTTATAGGCTTTAGTATTTATAACCGATGGCACTGCGTATAACATATAATTATCATAGACATGACTAACATCTGAATTACGTTTAGCCGGTAAATAGGGAAGGAAAGCAAATGAAGAAGTAGTGGATTGAGTATATTTTAAGGAAGGTTTTCTAGATTTTACCAATAAAGCCAAACGGCTGGTAGGTCTAGGCAAAGAACTTTTTTTTAAAGTACTTTGATTGGAATAGGTGGGTGGTATATTTTTTGCTATCATTCGATATTCATAAGTGGGAGAATCATTAGAGTGGTTAAAGGAACTATTCAAAGGAGGTAAGGGTGGCAAGGGAGCCTCTCTGTCCGGTTTATTGGGTATGGCTATGGGTATAAGAGACTGTTTACGTTTTTTACGTGGAGGCTTAGGTGGAGGTACTTTACTGTTATCGTTATTTATATTCTCCAAGCAATGTATTTCGGCTATATCGCTGTAAAGCGGTGTTTCGTTATAGGTTTTCTGTAAATTTTCGTTATTGCTTAAACTATCGTTTTGCACGTTTTGTGTCTGTGCTAAACTCGTTACGCTTACGTACGTCGTATTATTTTCACTGTGTGTTGTTGCTAGTATTGACTTCGTTTTAGGCTCTTTTGTATGTTTTTCAGTTGATGTAGTTCTTTCATGGTGAAGGTGGGATGTGGAACGACTGGAGTGACCTGTGAATACCAAGAAAAATAAAATAAAAATTAGTTTTTAGGCTTTACTTTTACAAAGAATTTTATTAATTTTTTTTTAATAACAAACATTTTGTTTCAATTTTCTTTTTAAAATTATTATCTCAACTTAACTACGTGCTTTTGTGCTTATTTTGAAAATAGCCAATTTTGAAAGTGTGTTTTAAAGTGTTTATTTTTTTAGTTGCTAGAACCAACTCTAGAAACTATAATTCAATTCTAACCTAAAACGTTTGTGTAAATTTGTTGGCTGTGTGGCACCCATTATTAATAGGCCCAATAACAGTAGGTCTGTAAGAGAAAATTTTAAACAAATATATGAACAAACAAAAACAAGAAATATTTTACAGAAAAGGTGTAATTTAGTGAATTCTTTGCGGTATATACTATACGTCTTCGCCGCAGCTTTGGAAGTAAAATAAATTCTTGTAAATCTGTTCTTGAGAATTGCTACACTTACCCTTCGAAGATCTTGATGTTTTCTCTTTATCCTTATCGTTACGTTCCAAACGGTGAGCAGAAGAACGTTGTGAACTGTTTCTCTCATCCTCTCGTAAAGAACGTGTATTATGTTTACTGGGCGCTTGTTGAACCCGTTCCGTAGTGGCACGGCTCGCAGTTGAGGCTGATGGGCGTTTAATACGTTGAGAATCTCGTGCATCATCTTTATGGCGCCTACCATTGCTAGAAGTATTTGTAGAACGTTGCAGGCCTGAAGAGCTACTGCTGTGAAGTCGTTTCGTTTTAGATTCTGTGCTATTATCTTGTTTGCACTCAACGCGTTCTCGATGTTTCGAAGAAGGCGTGGTACTGGATAAATGCTTAGAGTCACTTTGATGCTTGTTGGATGAAGAAAGTCGAGTTACTTTGTCTTCATGATGCTTGTCACGTGTTGTCGAGGTTGTAGCCGAACTGGTTATACGTTTAGTTTTCGTGCGTGAACGATCTTCACGACGGAAACTAGAAGAGAAACCACGCTGTTGAGGTTCGTCACCCGAAGAATATTGTGAATGAGAAGATCGCTGAGAGTCCAAAGAACTAGAGCGACTTTGTGTAGGTTTTGACGTTTTATGCCGGACAATGTGAGTTGTTCTTGGTGTTTTAGAGTTTGTTACATCGTACTCTTTTTCACTAGACAAAGAACGAGATCTGGCTCGAGGACAACATTCCACGGATGATTGAGAAGAACTGCGTTCTCTTGAGGATACTACTACTTTAGGACCTGACGGTGAGGGAGTAGAATGACGTGATGTCTTACGGGCTTCAGACGCATAAGTAGAGCGTGATATTTTCACTGCTATACAGGAATCATTGATTCTTTCCGCTATGGTTTTTTCATCTATAGTTTCGAGTGGCTTAGAATTACGTCTCTGTAAAGAGCGTCTGCACCGATCTTTTAAAGCAGCTTCATCAGAAAGTTCCTAATAAAACATAATAAAAGAATTTAGGACAATTATACGTGAAAGTATAGTCTTCTTAAATATTTTTTGATTACTCACCCTTAAAGTTTGATCGGCGTTTTGATTCATTTCACTCAGTATTTCAAAATCTCTTTTTAAATCCGTTTTACGATTATATTGTTCTTGAGGTGCTGCGGCTGCTTTAACCTTAAACACAGGTGTTATATCATTAGCTATATTCTCGTATAGATGCTCTTCGTCTTCATCTAATTCGGCTTTCTTTTTTAAACTTCTACGTTCAGCTGGTTTCATTTCAATTGGATTGTGTTTCAATAAATCTGGTTTATCATTTTCCAAATGCCATTGTTCTCGTTCTTTTTCCGTCTCCATACTTACGGAGAAGGTTGACTCTTCACTTAGTTTTCTTAAGGGTAGAGAACGTTTTGGCGAATTTCTAAAATTTGATATCGTTGCATATTTCGTTTTGGGTTTTTCATCTTCTGATGTCGATGTTACTGGTACTCCAAAGTAGGATAACTCATGTTCGCGTAGTTGACGGGCTCCACGGGCTTCTTTGACTATCTTCAAAGAGTCTTTTGTGGGAAGACTACTTTGAAAGGTAGCCTGCTTGACGGTAGTAGCTGTGAGTATTTTCGGAGCTGATGATTCTTGTACTAAAAAGATATTACGTCATATTAAATATGGTAAAAAAGGAATGTTTTTATAAGCTATTACATACTTGTAATGGTTCTGGGCTTGGCTATGGGAGGCACAACTTTCAAAGGCGGTTGCACTTCAATTGTGGCTTGTGGTGAATGAAGTTTAATGCTCATTACATTGGATTTGGGTAGATCTATCGAAATAAGCGAATTATAATATAATTTCTGAATTATTTTTACAGATTAAAGACCGTAGTCATTAGCATGATAAATGTCTTGACTAAACTTGGACAACATTAAAATTCAAAGAGCTTAATAATTTTGTCTTAACTTATAACATGTGAAGTGCAATTTATATTTAAATGTAAAAGCTGTTGTTTTAGGCAAGATTTATATACTTTTTTGCTTTTAACTCTTATTTAGATGATCTACTTTTTCTTTTAACCCTAAAATTTACCTGTTTTATCCAATGCTTTTTTTAAACTTCTACTGATACCATTGCGTGTCGTATCTGATTCTATTTTCCATATCGTTTTCTTAGCCTTTAAACGACACCAACTATTTGTGGATTCCAAATAATGATCATCTTCGTAGGAAGAACTATCTTGAGTACCACCACCACTATCACTGTCAATATTTTCCTTAAAATAACTTTTCACCTCTTCATCGGCACTGTCTTCATCTTGTGACCTGTTGGCTGCAGCATCATATATCAGTCTTAAACGTTGCAGTTGCTGGCTAACTGGTATCTGTTCATTGCCTAGAAAACTCAAGCGTGGTGTATAGTTTTCATTATGAGGACATGAAGCTCCTGAGTCTGTGGAGGTTTTACGTGAATCTTGGGAACATTTTCTTGCAGACGATGTAGTAGACCATGATGAGGTAGAGGAAAAACTAGTGGATTTGTAAATATTCTGAATATCGTTACTCTCTTGATCTTTATAGTCTAAGGAATATGAAGATTCCTGATAACTATTTGACCTTAACATGGTTCGTGGCTGGACTGCAGATGCCGCTTCTACAGAAGCTATGCTTAAACGCCTCATAGCCTCGTCAAACTCATTAGCAGAACGTAGTGTTTTTATAATCAAGGTAGTCGACTTTAAACCCTCATCCAATATCTTTTGGTGCTCTTTAAGATCGTGCATTAGCAATTCTTGTACATTAGACCTGCGTTGGGTATTCGTGATTAGACCTGTTAGCGAGATGTGATTGAGTTGATTGATTGGTTTGTTTGATGTCGTTTGTTATCTTTTAGTTATTCTTTTTAAACAATTAAATGAGTTTCTTTAGGATTTCAGATAGTGGTAGTAATGTTTCATTTTAGATTGTTTAGTTCGCATATACTTATAAATAGAGAGATCTACGATATTTGATAGCATTACAAGGCGTTTAAAGTTTAGAGAAAGTGTTTGATATAAAAAGAAAACATAAATTTTTTTTAATTTTAAATAAGAAAAAGAGAAAATTACGTAAGAGAATCAAAGATATTTTAAAACATGCAAAGCTTAGGGAGAACAGCTCTATAAAAACCAAATTAAATGAAGCAATAGAAACAAAACACGAATTTACTGAAAGTTTTTAGAGCCTGACAGTTCAACCCAAATAACTAACTTAGACGTTGAAATAATCGTAACAAACTTAAATTTGAGTTGTTTTGTTAAAAAAATACTCGGCAAAGAGAACATTTTCGTATTTTAAAGCTTAGTTTTTTATTATTAAGGCCAGCACTCAATGGATGACCTCTACTCTTGCGGTACATTAGGCTAGTCTAGAAAAATATGTAACGCTTGCTGCTAAACCTCATAAACTAAAAAAGTAAATTTTTTCAACTTTTTGAAGGTAAAGTTTTTATATGTCTTGACAAAATATCTCACTGCCAATTTTTTTCAGTCGAACCGACAATTGAAATTTTTAATGACTCGTTAGGTGTGAAAAAATCTAAAGTTCTTTCTGTATTTTGTTTTTTTATTTGAGACAAATACTCAGGGGTAAACCTCTACTAAATGCAGAGCATTGTATTGTAATTTTTGGAAAGGACAGTACGTTTATGACAGAACATACATTTTGATTTTCTTATATTACTATTAAGCGCCTTAGCAATGAGACAAATTGCTGTGAATTGATCACTCAAAGGCCAGTGTTATATCATCACCCTTTAATAATCAACAGCAATTGCCTCATCATTGCATGTTGATTGCGGTGAGTGCCTTCGCTAAGTAGGTTTTTAGCTGTTATCTGCTATATTCCCAATAGGTGGCGCTTTTCTCCAGATTATTCGTTTTTTGTTGACATTGTTTAAGGTGGAATAGAGTAGAATGTCGGGGAGCGGTTTCTTTGTAGATGGTTTTCTTGGAGGGAGAGGGGGACTTCTTATTTTTAATAATAATTTTGAAAAAACCGAAAAATAACTTTTTAATTTTTCACCTTTGCTGGTATTTGAACCTGGGCCATTGGAGTTTTTGTGCAAGCGCCCTAACCACTATACCACGCACCCCCTGTATCCTGTAAATCCAAGTCAGATTAGGATTTTGTTTTTTAATAAATAAAGGAAGTCTCAAAATTGACGGAAGATTTGAATTTGCCACCATTTTTATAATAAATAGTTGGCAAAACTGTAAAAAGGACATGTTGATGTGTTGCTTAGAGATTCTCGCAGTACCCAAGTTGGGTGTTTTAGTTTTTATCCTGAGCACCGGGACCTACAGTATAATATATACTCGGAGAAGCTTGTTTAGAGGTAGCGGTAGTCGCCGAAAGAAATAATTTCTCATATCTCTTTAGTTTTTTTTTTAATAAAGAAGGTTTAATGGCCGCAGTAAGAAAATTCAACAATTAGAGACGCTAACCAAAAGACGCCGTTGAAATGCCAATATCGAAACAATGTGTCATAGTGTCGCTTAAAATTCAAGAACCTTAATTCTTTGCTGGTGATAAGAATTAAAGCATTCAAAAAGCCCTTCACAATATGTAATAATATAACACAATAACTGAAGCATTATTAGAGCGAAAAGGGGTCAATTAATTGTTTATTAATCATTGACAAGTGAATGCTGATTTTTCTAACAAAATAATCGTAAACGATAATGCACAATTGAACCTCAATGGCTTTTTTAATCGACAAAAGTGCTTTGTTCGGGGCTTGGTGAAAAACAAATGCACCCAGAAGGTTACACCGTTTGGTGCGAATTTTTTTTTTCTAAGCAACTGTTACTGGTGCTCGATTTCATGATAACACAGTTTTTTTCTGCCGAAATTGGTTGTTATTGATATGGCCATATAGCCAATAAATAATTTAGTTAACATATGAGACATTTACTGGCCGTGTATTTCTCGTTATAGTCATACAATGGGCTGCCTAGATCATGTAACTAAAAACCATTAGATTTATTTTTCTGGGGTTATTTGAAATCAAAATATCCATATCAAACTGAACAAAGCCACATGTGCTTTATTAGAGGAGATTAAACGTTGCAATAGCAAAATTCAGTCACATTTATCCTTTAAGTTGTATAATCACCTTGTCGTGATGTAGAGGCTTAAACTGAGTTCGCAGAGCACAAAAGCTCTCTGGCGGCATCTCCCATGCCAGAAAGGCAGTTGCGGAGCAGTTACTATCAATTATCCCAGGGCCTAGATCAAGGAGAATCTAATTATAATCTTTTATTCCTCCCCTTAATATTCATGCGTTTACTGTATTGGAATTGAAAATTGAATAGAGATTTTTTGAAAGAGCCGTACAAAGGAGACGGAGATAATTTGCTGTTAATTTGATCACTCAAAGGCCAGTATTATACATTCACTCTTGAATGATCAACAGCACTTGCCCCTTGTCGCTGCATCTTTACTCTGAACTGTGAGCATCTTCCCAAGATAGCTGTTATCTTCCTAGCAGGCGGTGCTTTTTCTCCTGATCATTAATAAGAGGTCCCCATCTACTCTTATTTTTTTTTTATTAAAATCTAGAAAACTGCAAATTTTTATTCTTCAGTATTTCGCCTTTGGTAGGGTTTAAACCTGGGCTGTTTTAAGTAATTATACTTTACTGTTGGGGGTTTTCGGGGTTGATTGGTGTTGGATTATTTAGTGTTAAAGGCATAACACTGGCCATCCGATTTCCTTGTGGGTCGCAGTTTTAAAGTAGGAGCATTGTTTTTTTTTCTGACTGATATCTGATATAATATGAGTAAGTTGAACTCAAAGGTTCACACCATTTTGACCCCCTTCCCTTCTTATTTTTCTACACCAGCACAATGTACTGCATAAGTAGGGGTCATCCCTTTAGTGTTGGCCTTATTAAAAAAAAAGAACGAACAATTGATGCGTTTGTGCCAGCAAAGCCTTGGAGGCCATTTGCCCATAGAATACTCCATAAATATTGAATTCAAATTTTGCGTTTAAACGTTTTTTGGTAAAATTAAAATACATACATAAATATTTATATGTATATAAAAAATTTACAAGTAAAGGCAAACTCACAGTTTGTCACGAAATTTAAATTAACACAAGATTTTACATACTTTCGCATATGATTTTTACACTCTAATATACATGCAAGTCTAGTACATACCAGTGTTGCCAAGTCCATATGGACAAAAATCCCTAAGTAGAGAAAAACCAATCCCTAAATTTATATGGAACTATAAAATAAAAACCATAAAAAATTTATATAGGAGTATAGACGACTTTAAATGTTTTTATGTGGTGTTATAAAAATATTCAGTTTAATTTTTAATTAACCCTTTGCACTCGAGGGCTCCGGAGCGGAGCCATTTAAAATTTATCTTCAAACTCGAGGGCTCCGCTATGGAGACAATGCAAATAATTTTCAGTTCATAATATAAGGACAAAAACAAATCGTAATAACTTCATTTATTTATTTATATTATTTATTATTTATTTATTTATTATTATATTTATTTATTATATATTATAACATTTGTATCTATAATTAATTGAAAAAGATTTAAAATACAACTATGACTTTTCTTTTTATTCGCATATCATTTACTTATATGTGAATATGGTTTTTCTATTGAAATTGATTCGAGTTGCTGGTATTATGAGTGAAAAAAAGCTTCGAGTGCAAAGGGTTAATTAAAGTGATTTTCTAAAATTTAAATGAATCGCTAGTCGTTACTAAAATATTTTCATAATTTTTATCATTTATCCCTATTAAGGACATAGTCTTGGCTAAGTAAACCATTAAAGCATTTTTGAAAAGGGTGTAAAGAAAACTTAACTTTTATAACTGATTTAATTTTCGAAATAACCATTTGATTTCATAACTTATTTTTGATTTGACATCACACTTTTACTTTTAAAATATCTGTTATATCAGGTTTCTTGTCTTTTAAAAAATTTTCGCACGCAAAATTAATATTTTCCCAATTATGTACATTTGTTAACATTGTATCTTTGCGTTAGATAAAAAACTTATTAACTGGTACCAGTGAGTTGTCTTCAAAAGATACAGAAGATATGCGATTTTTTGAACCCTTATGAACTCGTAGTCATTTTTTGTAGGTAACAAGAATGCTTTTGCCTTAGACAGCAGAGCTCGTGCTGTTTTACTTGGAGACTGGCAAAAAAATGTACACCCTTAATTTTTCCCTAAAAGATTTATATTCACCAAAAATCCCCAAAGCCCCAAAAAATACCCAAAATCTAGAGTAAAAATCAATAACTTGACAACACTGATACATACCAAAAATTTACAGATAAATACATATGTTTAGTCACAATAGCTTTTAATTACTGGATTAGCGAAGTTAAAAAATAGCATATGTATTAAATATTTTAGTACTACTCTAATTAATATTGCTGTTATATTTATTAAATTGATGATATATTGAGAATTTAATTTTTAAAATGTTTTTATTCATTACTTTTATAATTTTTAGTTACGCATGCTGTTAGCTAGCCAATTGTGTTTTTTATAGCGTTTTATTTTTCTATAGGGTGTCACAGAACTCAACGTCAAGCAGAAACGTAATAAAACCAGAGTAGGAAAATGAACAAAACTGAACGTTTCATGTTGTGTTCTGTACAATGAGTAAAACAAAAATAAAACAGAAACAGTGAGAAAGATTGTCCCATTTAATTTTGTATATTGTTTTTGTTTTGAGTACTACAAATACACTAACTCAAATGTGTGTAGGTACAACAAAAAATTAATGAGAAGAAAAAGAAAAGAAGAGGAAAAAAAGAAAAGAAATGTTTTGTTTGTTTGCCCACTCTGAATAAAACACGAATAAATAAACATTTAAACTGAGTAAAATGGGTTAGCAAAAATCGGGTTACCTGAGGTTTTTATTTTTTTATTCGTTCTTTTTTGGAACCAACAAGTATGTTATGGCACTTGCCAAGGCACTTTAGTGCATTTGTTTTTAAAGGAGGGCCTTTCAAATTGACAAATTTTGAAAATTTTAAATTCATAATTTAACAAACAGTCTTAATTCTAGAAGACATTGGGCAATTGCGTCATTATTTTTGACTGTGGTTCTAGAAATGTTATTTTGGGTTACGGTTCCAAAGTCTAAATGAATAAATTTAATAAAAATTAACCACAATAACTGAAAAATGGTTATAGTTTCACCAAATTTCTAGGTTCTTCTTAAATCACCGTAACATTTAAACTGCATGAGATAGATTTCTTTTTTCTGACTTTTCTCATGATGGTTATAATTAGGGCAACCAAAAATATGCATTAGCATTTTCTTTTTCTGAATGTTACTGGCAAAACAAGCAAAATATTAATTCATTTTAGGAAAAACTACGACGTTAAAGCCCTATTTTTTACGGCATATTTTTGCATATTTCGTCATAAATGCATACTTTTGCATTTCACAATTTTTTTCAGAATTGTATGGCATATTTTTAAATTTTTACATATGTTAGAAGAATTTACGTGCATACTATAAAGCAAAACACAAACTAAATACAAAGCATAAAAACTTTACATATATGGGAATTAGCGTTTAAAAAAAATTGCTTAATAATGAGTTCTAAATTAAAAGTTACGTACTTTTCCATATTGTACTTATTGGAGAAAAATTCCAATTATTGCATGATATAAACAATTTAATTAAAAGTTGATTTTAAAATTATTTTATTTTTATTATTTTAAAGTGTGAAATAAGCCAGTGTGTGAGCAAAGAAAATATTTACCATAAAACAACACCTCGGAAGTCAAAAACATATTGAACTCAACGCAAGAAATTATGCTAGAATACGTTTGTTTTCAAATTTACACCGTTGATGTCGAAAGAAGTTTCTCGATGTACAAGAGCATTTTACGACAAAGCTTTATGTTTCAAAATTTGAGCGATATGATTGTTATTTATTGCAACAATAATTTAAATTAATTTTTTACTCTTTTATTTTGTATTCTTGTCAGTCTGAATTTTTTGAAATATTTTTATTTTTAATTTTGAATTAAAATAAATATATCGCTCTTTTACGAGAAAAAAAAAAGATTCTGAGATAATCCATTTAAACATTTTAATTTAGCCAAACTGATGGCAAAAGTACAAGACACTTTTTGTCGCAACTCAGTGAAAAAAAGATATAAAAATACATACAATTTTTAGATATGTTTTAAATTACAGTTTGTTTCATGTTTTTGCGATATGTAAATCGTCTCGTAAATGAGCCGTATATAAATATAAAGGAATTTTATTTTATCTGGTTGGAGGCTAATTATTACTTTTCATGTTTTCAAATTTTTGAAAAAAATATACGTAATTTTACATAAAATTTCCATAGAGCATATTTTTAACGCTTAAAAGTGTTTTTTTTAATGCATATTTTAGGCGCTTAAAACAAATTTTATAGAGCATATTTTTGGTTGCCCTAGTTATAAGCAATCCAGTCACCCCATTTCGGCTTATGTTGAGTTTTGGGACACCCTTCTTTTTTAAACTATTTTTATTTTCATTCATTACTTTGACTACTATAAAGCTATGAAGGATAGCATAACAAAAACTGCAGATCATAGAAAAATGACAATATTTTTAAGTAGAAAAGAAAAAAAAATAACAAAAAACTAAGTTTATGTTTATAAAAGTATATAAAAGATAAAATCATAATAAAAGTAGATCATCCCATAAGAAGTGTTTATAAAAATTAAAAATACTACAATTACACTATAATTAAATAATTTGATTTAAAACCATAAACATACAGTAGAGGACTTATATAGAGACTACTTTGTACAATTATTTAAAAACAGCAACCAAATTAAAAAATAAATCTTAAAAAAATAACTCACCACTATCTTCCCAGTTGTTAGCTGTTGCATTTGAAGAACCCAAACTGACATTTATTTTTGTAGAAAAGTTGTTTGATTGTTGCAAAGCAGTAGCGGAAGCGGAAGCAGCAGTGCCCAATTCTTGTATACGTTCGGCTACCGATTTCTGTGGTAATGTTTCTAGTAAAATAGGTGATTCCGATTTATAAACTAAAAAAAAAGACAAATATTTACAAAATTTGTTTAATTTAAGTATTTCTCCTAAAATGCATACCTCTTTCAGTTTTTGTTTGACTGCCAACAACCGGTTTCAATTGTACCCCCCAGAGCTCATCGGGTTTGTCAATATTTTCACCCAATACATAAGGCTTAGGTTTAGCGGGTTTATTTTTTAAAATACCTCTTAAAGAAGTCATTTCATCAGTATCACAGTCGGTGGTATCTACACCACTAGTAGAAGCATAACTACTCCGTGAACTTTCCGTTAAAGCATAGGAATCATTGTTGTGTATAGAAGGTACAGTAACGGTAACATTAATGCCATTATCTTTTGGTGCAGCTGGTTCGGGAGAGCCTACTAAAGGTGCTCGATAGGCTACAGTAGTAGAAGCAATAGTCTTCTTTTTTAAATTGTCATCACCGAATAAAGTTAACGGCATGGCTACGGTGGCGCTATTCGAACCAGCAACTATGGAGTTTGTTGTAGAAACAGTGGTGGCTGATTTTACTAGACTTTGTAAAGGACCCACACTAGAACTGCGGCTTCTACGTCTTCGAAAATTATTAGTGGGCGGTGGTTTACTATCGGTTTCCACTATATTTACCCGACCAGATTCGGTAGCAAAATGAACTTCTGTTTTGCTAAACTCTACTCTCTTCTGTTGACCTCTATCCGTGGTGGTAGTGGACTCTGTAGACTGTACAAATTTGCTAAAACTTCCCGGTTCATAAAAACCATTTAAATGTATTTGTGTAGTTTGCTTGGCATTGTCACGTACGTATTGGCTTTCATCAACCGCTATGGAATGTCTTTTTGTTACAGCTGAATCCTCTTCGTGAGAGTTCTCTGATTCTTCATAAGACTTTTGAGGCCTATAGCGGCGTTGTACTAAAGGAGCTGTTTTACTAATATTGCCAGTTTCCCCAAAATGTACCACCGTACGATTAGTGGACGTTGTCTCAGAAGTGGGAGACCAATTTTGTATTTCACCAGAACGTCCCAGACCGCTATCCGTAGAAGCATCCATTCTAAGCATAGCCTTTTCAGGTGGAGACATTTTCTCAAAACCATACGACTTGCGTCTCGTATGCCAATCTACTGAATTGGTATCCTTGTATTTCACTCGTGATTCTAAGCTATTAGTGGTGTGCTTGTTATTACTCTCTGCTGGTTTTGTCAAAACCCTATAACGTTCAGGACTTTCTCTGTTAGCAAAAGTTTGCTTCACTTTTGTTTGATCATTAACTAAATGTTCTATTTCAGGATTTGTATTATTAGTTTGTTGGCTTATTATAAAATCTTCTTTATACAAAGATTCATCTGATAATTTTTTTAATTTTCCTCTGATCTCTTTTAGCGACTCAGCGGTCAGGAATGTATCACGTTTAGTGGTTAAAGGCGATTTGATTTCTTTTTCGTTATTGCCGTTTAAAATATTACTTAAGGCTGCCAAATCTACATGGTTATTACGCATGACTGTATTGAGCCTTCTACCGTTTTCTAATTCTGCGCGTATTTTTGAAACACTCACTGAATTAGTGGGTAAATCTAAAGGTCGGCGTATTGCGTTAGGTGAGCCGTAGCTTTGGTTTTTTTGCGTTGACGATTGGAAAGATCTTCTTAGTTTGCTAACACGACGCCACTCAGCTGGCTCTTTACTATCACAATCGTTTATATCCCATTCAGTGCTCAAGTCGTCTGTAGAAATCGAACGAGAACGCTCAAGTGAAGGAATGAAAATTTCAGAAGGTATTTGCTGTCTACGCTGATGACGATTAGAGAGGCTGAAATGAGAAGTTTTTGTTAAAAATTTGTTTGTATTTCCTTTTAGTAATCAATGATTTTTGGATTAGATCTAAAATTTGTTGAAGGCCTGTGTAAATTAGTACTATAACGTGGGAAATAAGTGTTGGCTATATTTCGTTGTAAAAGAAATGTTGCCAGAAATATTTTACATTTGGATAATAATGTTGACATAGACTTCACATGTTTCTCACAATAAGAAGACAGATTTTTTTTTTTTTTTTTTTTTTTTTTTTTTTTAGACCAATACTCAGGGGTAAACCCCTACTCATGCAATGCATTGTATTAGAATGTGAAGATGGTTGATAGAAGAGGTTTTTCTTTTTCATAGATGTTTGTATATTTTGCGCCTTTTTTTTTGTTGATGAAACATGTTGCTGTGAAATTGTCCACACAAGAGCCAGTGGTAATTTGTTCACTCAAGAGCCAGTGTTATACCTTCACCCTCGAATGATCAAACAGCAATTGCCTCATCTGTCGGTGGGTGTTTAAAATGTGAATGGTGAGCGTCTTTAGTAGATTAGCAGTTATCTTCTCAAAAGGTGGCGCTGTACTCCTGATCATTGGTTTCTGGTGGAATGGATTAGAAATGTCAGGGGGCGGTTTCTTGTAGATGGTCTTGCTGGAGGGGGTGACCTCTTATTTTTTTTTTTTTTTGTAATTTTATGTTTAATTTAAATTGTAATATTAGAAAACCGCAAATTTTTACTTTTTTAATTTTTTCCTTTGCTGGGATTGAACCTTGGTCGTGTGAGTTCTGTGCGAGCGCTCTATCACTATGACACCAAACATTTGGGGGATTCAAACGATGTCCTATCAAGCCATATTGTCATATAGTTTATAGTTTATAAAAAATTTCTTTTCGTATCTGATAAATTGACAGTAGAAAGCAGAGTTGAATGGTTAAACCTATTTAGTTAGCCGGTGATAATATTTACAAGCCGCCGCCAAAATATAGAAGTGTGGTTAAATGCTTTTTACACTTTAATGTCTTTACACTGAATTTAATTTTCATAACTTTAAAACAAAAATACAAAAGAAACTATTCTATAAACATTGGCATGTAACATAGTGCAACAATGAAAAAAAATGCACGAAATCCACAGTATAGGTTCGATTGTACAACCAAAAGTTAGTAAAACCCTATACTCGGTTTGGTCAGATTGACTACTAATTTTGTTTTTATGAACCTGAAAATATTTTGAAAATCACTGCATCACTCAATAAAAGGTGTCCTTAGTTTTTGGCCAACAGCTAACTCGAACTCAAAGATACTGCTTAACTATATTCGGCAATAATGTAGTGAAGAACTCTGCTAAAAAAATTTTAAAATATTTTTTGTGCAAAAAATAATTTTTTCTAGCACTTTTTTGCAAAAATGTACGAAAAAATTTTGTACTTTTTTACATTTTTCAGCATAACATACAGGGGGTCTCGTAATTTTTTACTAACAATATATGACAATATTGTAGCCATTCTAAATCTGAACAACTTTTGTAAACATACTAATATAATCTAAATGTGTCTAGGCATTCAAAATAGTTTAAACAATTTTTTTTGTACCAATTTTACCTTAAAAATGCTATTTTTCACTATATTTTAAAAATTTAAAAGAAAATAAAAAAACATAATATATGAAATGTATTGCTTTGGGGATAAGCATGTCTCTATGGCCATTTCGTCTGTGCTTAAGAGACTCGTCAGGAGACTTTTTCCCAAAGGTGTTAACCAAAAATACAAATACTTATATTCAAATAGTTATAAACTAAATGCGAATCACATTTAGTATATAAATACCAAACAAAAGTATTTACAAAGCAATACATTTCTGTTTTTATAAAATTGAAATTCTATTCTTCCTGTTCACCACAGTTAGCCAACAATTAGTTGGCACAAAAACCTGTAGCGAATATTGGAAAAACGAAAATATTTTTATTAAAAACAAAAAATATTTTTCGCCATATAGGCAAATACATTTAATATCAGAGACCGTAAATAATGATTATTGTTTGTTTTTTTAAATCAAAAAATCAATCATTTAGAACAGACATAAATAACAATTTTTTGCACCATTATTATTATTTTTTAACAATCTTTGCATATCCGTCATGATTTTTAAATTTTTGATTTTTAAAGTTTTCTTCAATGGTAATGATTATTTTTGAGTAATATTAATAAAAATCAGCCGTTATCATTATTTTTGAGCAAAAGAAATAAAACTCAAAAATAATTATTATTTATGATTTTTATTTTTTTCGCTCAAAATAAAACTCACTTTTAATTTACTTTATATATGATGTATGAAAAAAAATAATTTTTGCGCAAAAGAATGATATTTTATATAACAAAATGAACAAGCATGTCTTAATATTTTTTCTTTTATTAGTTCTGACCAAATTTTTATACGTAAAAAACCTCAAAAAAAAGTCATAAATTGAAAGTGAGTTTTATTTTGAGCAAAAAAATAAAAATCATAAATAATGATTAAATGGTCCATTTTCAAATCCCAGAAAAAGTGAAAAATGGAAAAGATTTGCGGTTTTTACAAAATTATAATTTGAAAATAAGAGGGGGCCCCACTCTATTCCACCAATGTCAACAATGTCAACAAAAAAACGAATGATCAGAAGAAAAAGCGCCATCTATTGGGAAGTAGCAGATAACAGTTAAACCTATTTACCGAAGGCAATCACCAGTCAAGAGTAAAGGTATAACACTGGCCGTTGAATGATCAATTCAGAGCAATTTGTCTCATTCCCAAGGCTCTTCATTATAATATAAGAGAAAATATATATGTATTGTCATTTCAAAAAAAAAAATTCCAATACAATGTACAGCATTTAGTAGGGGTTTACCTCTAAATATTGGTCTCAATTAAAAAAAATGTATGTATATGACTTTAAAACGACCATTTGTATTCTCCAATTATTTCATTAATATTTTTATGCGATATATATTTATATACATATAATTTGTCAGCAGTTTGTACGAAATTTTGAACACAATACCAAGCTTTATTAGATAGAATGTATTGCATATACATGTAGACTTTCTTTTTTATTACAAAAATAGTTTTTATTTAAACTTTATTTTAATTGACAGAAAAAGAAATATTATTATGTTAACAGAAAAATTCAAAATTTGTGTATATGCGTCGTCACCGTTTTAATAATACTGAAAAATTATTGTTTCAAAAAAGAAAATGAAAAGTTTGACATTAAATTCAATTCATCCTACATACATGTATTTTGTGGCTGTATACAGACTTTAACAAGACACTGTATATGCAATAATTTATAGCGGTAATCACACTCTCACACTCACCAAGCGTGATTACCGCATAACGTCGCAAGAATTAGAGAACGCTGTAACTGACAAAAAATCGAAAAACTTTTTTGCATCATTTTTATCAGAAAAAAAATACGCGTCGATTGGTCCCAGTCCCAGATTTCTACGATAAAAATAAATTCACTTAGGCCGACTGCGTTTTGAAAAATAACAGTGTCTTTGTTCTACTTTCATACACGTTTTTTTGGCTCTGGTGAACATTTAAGGTTTTGTTAGTTACAGCGTTGTTGAATTGCATCGACGATATATTTTAATTATAATTGACAGAACTTGATATTACTTTGCACACTCACATAGTTAAACAAAACAAAAAAATTACAGGAGCTACTAAATACCTGGTGTTTTGCGCAGATATTTGAAAACAAATTTTTCAATAATTTGTTACACTTTTAATAAGATTTGCTTGTATTACCGAAATAATGTTTTCTTGTTATTTTCTATAACACACCATGAATTATTTAATTAATGATTTTCAATAATAGATAGGAAAAAATTTAAAACTCGTAATTTGTTTATGACAACACTGTGTAAAATATTTTATATTTGTTCACTGCTGATTTAGATATATTTATTACAAATATTTTAGGCAAAAATCAATTAAACCAGATATTTTTTTTTGTTTTTGTTTTATCTGATCACCCACTTTATATTAAAAATTATTTTAATTTTTTTTAATTTACTTGGTTTGCGTTAAAACTTTTTAAAACTTTTCATTTTATGCGATCATCTCACCGTATGAAAAACCTCTCGTAAACACAATTAAAATCGAAATAAATTTAAAAATAACAAAATTGTAAAAATATTTGCTGGCACTTAAAAAAAAAATAATTATTTATTAACGAAATAACAAATTTCAGAAATAAATATGTAGTTTTCTAAAAGTCGAACAAAAGTCATATACATAAAGTGAAAAAAAAAAAACAGAATGACAATATTTGGTGGCTTACAAGAGGTTAAGGGGACAGAAGAATGAAAAAATAATTAAAAATATATATAATTTTTAAATATTGAAATAAATCATACCGTAAGCCATCATCATCAGTATCGTTAATATTGTTGTGGTTGCTGTTGCTGTTGTTGTTTGCGTTTGCGTTTTCATTATTATTACTATAATGCCGGAAACTTTCCAAATCGACACGCTGGTATGAATGCGGCATATGCGTTGGTGTCAATCTATCGTTTTGTTTAACCTGTATATGCTGCTGTGGTTGTTGAAGATGACGAAGATCTGTTTCAGTTTTAGCAGCAGTATATGAACGAGATTCATCACTACTACTGCTAGCGCTGCTACTGCGACATAGACTGTTACCACTACAACAGTTAATATTGTTATTGTCACCTACGCGTGATTTCATTAAATTAACGTTTTTGTTATTGTAGCTGTTTTGTCTATATAGGGTAGGTTGTTGCCAAGATGTTCGTGCTGCTGTTGGTATTGTTGTTGTTGTTGCCATCAAAGTTGGTGATGGTGTCGATGATGTTGTTGTCGCTGTTGTCATATTATTACTATTACAATTGTTGTTGTTGCCATTACTGCCAACAATTGCATGTAGGCTTATTTTGTTAGCCAATGGTTTGTGGGTGTTTAGTGATGTTAAATTCGTTGCTATTGTTGTCGCCTGAGATGCAGTCGTGGAATTATTTGAACTATTCGATAGGCTGGAACTACTTTTCTGTAAACATAACATAAGCAGAGACAAAAGATAAACGTTTTGTATATTTTATATCAGATTTCACAAAAAAAATTTTTTTTTTAAATTAACTGTAACTATATATCATTTTTCAAGCTTAATTCTGTTTGTTGTGCATTATTTTTTTGAAAATTAAAACCTTAATTGTATATACACCAATACCCCGATTTGCGTCGCTTCAGTTTGCGTCGCTTCGAAGTTGCGTCTATTTTTAAGTTGCTGGAATTTCAATGTTGCGTCGTTTTTGTTTCAGTTTGCGTCGCACGGCTTCGAAGTTGCGTTGTAAATGCTTCGATTTGCGTGGTTGATATGAAAATGTTTTTACAAAGTTAAAGCAAAAAAAGGGGATTTCCCGTTTAGTGGTAAGCAAATTTGCAGGTGTGCGTTGTTTACATGTTAAGCGTAGTTATTAGTTTCGAATTATATCAGTGGTCTTCACAATTGTTATATTTTTATTTTAATAAAATCTGTTATTCAAAAAATAATAAGAAAATATATTGATTTAAAAATCATTTTTCTAAGCTAAAATGTTTAAAACCTGTATTGACTAAACGAAAATCAAATACGTAAACAATTGAAAATTCTGCTTCAGTTTGCGTCGTTTCGGTTTGCGTCTCATTTTTTCAGTCCCAATTAGCGACGCAAACCGGGGTATTGGTGTACAGTCAAAGCAATAATTATTCATATAGGATAAGAGGGCTATGTTAAAGAATAATTTTAATAGCTTTTCTAAGTGCAAAAGTAAAGTAAGGATACACAAAACTATTTAAAACCATTTTATACAACTTTAGAATAATTCAAGTAGTCGGGCTATGGAATCATCAAAAAATAGTTTTACGGATTTTGACCGTTGAAATTATTAATACCGGTTTTCGAAGATATATGTGGACATCGCACTTAATCAGCAATAGTGTTTTAACTCAACATTTTTAAAATTAACAATATCGTTAACTATCTACTGGGAAAATTTCAACGTATTCCGATTACTCTTTCATTTCTAAAACCATATTTAATACCATTTTTGTGATTAAGTAGTGACTATTTTTCTATCAAGAAAAAGTTATAATTTAGATTTTAGCCATAGTCTACTGGTTTACACCCAGCTCCGATATACTGAAAAAGTATTTTTTTCGACGACTAAGAGACAGTCTTCTGGCAAAGGCTCTGAGAGTAACTAAATGCATGCCATGATCAAGCTTCGCAAGTCTATCGTTTGGAGTCGACTTTAAGCTATAGGTCCCGGTACACATTAATAAAAATTGACACACACTACATGCGTGCTGTAAGCTAGGCTGTTACCCTGAAACAGGGTTGTAATGACTATTTATGCAAAAGTGTCGAAATATCAAAGAAAAGGGTATTGACACGAAAATTTTTTTTTAGTAATTAAAAAAAAACCAAAGGAAAGCCAATTGCCGAATTCAAAAGCTTCTGTATCGATGTATCCTGTATTAAAAACAGTTTTTATTTACTTGTTTTTGAACACCTTGTGTATCATTGTATTCATGTACGTTGTATCGAAAATGTTAAAAATCAAATAAAAAGAAGAAAAACAATATTCACAAATAAATAAATGTAACTATAATATATATTTTTATTACATTATAAATATTAATTTCATTTCTATATTTATGTAATTTTTTTTTAAATAAATTTGCTGCTAACAATAAATAATTTTTTGTATTTTATTCTTCTTTTCAATAATAGGCATTCACTTTACATTAATAGCATAAAAGCCAATTGCATGAGTATATCGAATTTTTACATTAATATTACCAACAACAAGCATCCCAGCAGAAAATAGTGCTTACCACCAGTAAGTTATTTTGTAAGGGAGAAACACAACTATTTACTTAGTCGTGCTCATCAGTAATGCATTATTTTTATATGAAATGAGCCGCTAAAATGCAATAGAAATAGAGATTTATTGCAATCAGTAAGCAAATAGTACAAAAAACCAAATATAATACCTTATCCTGTAGTATATTTAGATGTTTTAATGTATAAAAATCAATATAATGCTTCCTTTACTGCTTACAATTTTATTTATTGCTTCCAAATTTTAAAATTTTCTGCTGGGATACTCTGTTGTAGACTAAAACAACGTTAAAACGTTACAAAGGTGCTGTGCATGCGGCAAATGTAAATATACTTTCAAACAGAGTATTCTCGCTGTGATATATTCGAAAAAAAAAAATATTCCCTTAAACGGTCCCCCCCACCCAGTCTTATTGATCAAGTGCGATATATGCATGTCGGAAAGTCATGCTGTGAATAATTGATACAGTATTATAACGGTAATCACTTTTCGTTGCAGATACCCTTGCAAGTATTACTGATTTAACAAACCTAGCATATATGCCTACATTTTTTTATTGTTTGACTTGGTTGGCTACTTTTTTAAGACCTGCAACGGTGTTCGTAATGCAGAGTGATTACCCTTAATATTTAACTTTTAAAAAATTCTATTTAATGTGATCGTTCGATAATTTGATTAATATTTTTTTGAAATGGCACTGTCAATATAGAAGAAATATTTGGAAAGCTGAAAGTGTATACAAATATTTCAATTTATTTCAAATTAATTAAATCAATTAAACTGTTTTAAAAATTAAAAAATTAATTATGATGTATCTAAGGCTTTTAAACAAACGTACAATTTCGTGGATTTTTCCAGGAATGTAAATAATAAATAACAATTTTGTATATTAATCTTACTTTCTATAAAATCATTTCATAATTTAGTTATTTACGTGCAAACACTTTTTTCTACCACTGTACTTTACTCTTTTGGCTCAACACGTACTCATATATCATTTACTGTAACGGTTTTATTGGTTTTAGTTTTAAGTAACAGAGAAACTGTTGTGGGTGTTTAGACAGAATTTCATTAAATCAAATAAAAGAAATGCGTGTGTATGTTATTTCCCTCTTTCTGTTTTACTTCAAATTTAGCAAAAAAAAAAAAGATCATTAAAGGCATTTAAAATTATTAAAAAATTATCTTTCTTTCTTAAAAAGTCGCTGTTCAATGTATAGTTTTTGGTCATATGACCTGGTGGTTGTTGTCTTTCTTTCTTTTTTCTTTTAAATAATTTGTATTTATTTTGTTTTGACATGGTTTTAATGTAAAAAGCTTTTATGGAATTACCAGTCATTAACTTTTTTGTTCTAACCATGTCTTCCATCATAATCATCATCATAGTCATTGTATTCCAATGATGTTTTAAATCAGAAGAGAAGGTGTCATTTCATGCTGTGTATTTCTGGTGTATGTTTTTTTTATTATTTTTAAGAATTATTTGATTTCATGCTTGGCTTTAAACAATGAAATTTAATAATTTCTTGCTGGTTATTATTAAAAAAAAAAAACAAAATTAAATTGAGGTTCAATGTACCATAATTTTTCTTATAAAGAATTATATTTTGCAAATTACCTGAGTTTAAATAACAGCAAGATTTTTAATCAGGCAAGTGAAATGTTAGGGGTTAAGAGGTTGTATAGAAATATTACATAAGAAAAGGTTACAGCCGGTCAAACCTGAGTTTTTGTTTTATATCACTTTATTTTTTAGAAAATAACTATTTTTTTTTTCAAATTATCTTAATCTTGTCGATTTTGCATAAAATTTTGTTTTTTGTACAATATTTTATAAATATTAGAGCAAATAAATTGAACTGTAGGTCCTTTAATTATAAGGAATAATTTACAAATTTTGGACAAAGCTGCACAAGGTGCGTAGCTTAATATCGATTATATCAGCTAATTAAATTTCTTATAATTCTTCTTATACAAACAAGGTATCTTCATATGGTACCCCTCTGGTTTTAGAAATAATTTTTTAAGAATTTTTTTTATAAATTTTTAAAAAGATTGTCTCACTTGCTAATTTGATGGCTGTTACGAAGTACTTTGATGCCATATAACGCATGTTGAAAATTACAACGATTAGAAGTAGGAATTTAAAATGTTCTACACTTACAGAAAACACTTCCCTTAAGAAAAATTTTGAATTTTTGTTAAAAATATCAGCCTAAGGGCACATAACTGAACGCATAATGACAAAAAGTTGTTAGCATTTTACTAAATTTTTGCAGAGATTGGAGCAAGGACTAATGCTGTCAAATATGCTACTTTTCATTATTGGATAGTATTGAGTACTTTCATTTGGGTACTAAATATTATTCAAATATTCTGTTTTTGGAGAGAATTTTGTTTTGGCAGTTAAAATTTAAATTTTCTATACAACTTCGAATCAAAAAAAAAACTCTTAATGTATTGAGTAGTTACTTTTAAGTAATGAGTACCCAAAAATTTCTACAAGTACTCGGTACCCATTACTCAATACTATTCCAGCACTACCAAGCACACCTTCCATATGTCCATTATAATAAAAGCTCTAAAATAAAATTGTTTGAAAGTTCACAAATACGAATATAGAAATCCAAACCGGAACTTCAAGTCCTACAATATATTCTTTATTTCAAAAGATTTATAAAATTGTCAAAAACTTACAAATCGTAATGAAAATTGTTGAGGCGGGTGCGTGGTATAGTGGTTAGAGCGCTCGCACAAAAACTCAAAGGACCCAGGTTCAAATCCCAGAAGAATTGAAAAATGAAAAAGTTAGTTTGCGGTTTTTTCAAAATTACACTTTAAAAATAAGACGTTCACCCCCCCCCCCCCCCTCCAAGAAGACCATCTACAAAGAAACCGTTCCCCGACATTCTACTCTATTCCACCTTAACCAATGTCAACAAAAAACGAATGATCAGGAAACAAAGCGCTACCTATTGGGAAGTAGCAGACAACAGCTAAACCTACTTAGCGAAGGCACACTCACCACACAATCAACATGCAACGATGAGGCAATTGCTGTTGATCATTCAAGGGTGAAGGTATAACATTGACTTTTGAATGATCAATGCACAGCATTTAGCATTTACCCCTGAGTATTGGTCTCAAAATAAAAATATAAAAAAATTTTTGATAAATAAGTCTTGAAATCAAAGCAATGAATATTTGAAAATAAAACAATTGCTGCATTCATTTAATTTGAAAATTAGTATGCCAGTTGATTTAAAGCCACTGTCTTCTTTAAAAAAAAATCCTCGCTTGAAGACGAGCTTGCTTCGGCTTTATAGCCTTTATTAAAATTTTTTATTGTAACAGTTTCTTTTTCTATACTCTATACCCAACATTTCATTTTAACTTATTGCGCCTCAAGATTCTATATGATGACAACACTCGTACATGATCTAAAGTTAGAAATAAAAAGGTCATTAAATACTTCTTAGCATAGCACTGATTTTTTTATTGTTTGGGTATACGGGGGTTTTTTTTAAACAATTTTGTTGAAGTACTTCTTCATCAAGAAACCAACAAAAAAATTAATATATTTTTTTCTATCTGGAGGTTAAAAAATAATATATTTCAAATTTTAGTGGATTTAGTGACTCTTTGCTGTTCTTACAGTTTTGAAGAAAAAATGTAGCGTTTAAATCATTTCGTCTGTTATTTGTAAAAAAAACGTCGACATAAAACAAAATATTTGAATAAAATATTTGCATAAAATATTTGTATGTAATATTTGCATAAAATAATGGAAAATATTTGACTTATATAACTTACGATTGCGTAATATAACAAATGGTTGTTAGTCTAAAAATTGCATCATTTTGGCAGTAAAATGTATTTTATAATTCTTTTTAGTTATTCTATATACTGAGTACATTAGATTTAAAACTGTTTTTACGCGGTCTTTTCTTCATAAATATTACTATTTTTTCTTTTTTTTTCTTATGACTTCGATTTTTAACTTTTGTGACGATATCCTACGATATTATAAAGTATTCGATTTATTGTACGATTTCCTATGCATTTACTAGGTTTGTTCTGTTTTTATCCACCATTCAAAAATAGGTTTGACTGTGACCGAGAATAGACAGCAAAGACAAATTAGAATTTTTTTAAATCTAATTAATCTGAGAGTATGAATTGTACCTTTTAGAGGTAAAAAACAATTTATTATTAGGAAATATTTTAGCATCGTCATTTAAAAAATAACGTCTTCTGGCAAGCCAATATTTGGTTTAAGCTAACATTCTTCAAGTAAACTGTTGAAAGCAAAGTTGTATTGACAGTTTTCATACCTATGAATTACCATGTAGTCACCACGGTCTAGTGTTTAGTGTGTTGGCTTGCTAAGACACAGAGCTTGGGTTCAAGCCCAGAATGGGCGTGGGAATTAACTCAGATGTTCGTTATAATGATCACATTTATTGAGTGTCGCAAGAAGCATATAACGGCCTCGCTTTTTAAAACGGTGCAAGAAATACTTCACTTCATCTGACTTTCCTTGTATTTACAAGACTCTTATCTAACCCAAGATGGAATACAACTCTTATGTATGGGACGGTGTTTCAAAGTCTATTTTAGGGTTCTTTGACAGGTTATAGGAAAGGGTGAAGGTATTCGACTCTATCGGAATTCGTTCTTTAGCCGCACTCTTCGTTTATTAACAACAACAATCTTCGCGCGAGAGTTTTTCTTGTCATACGTTATAATAATTTTAAATCAAATGTCCACAATCACTACTTCCTCTTTCCCCCCTTTAAATAACAAATTCTCCTAGACCAGCACAATGTACTGCATGTCAGAGGGTCGTCAGCTAAGTGCAGGCCTTAGTAATAATAAAAAAAAATATAAAGAGTATGAAAATAAAATTAACGCAAGATATGAACTTGCCACCATTTTTGCTGTAAGTTGTTGGCAAATCTGAGACTAGAACAGTAGAGAGCTCAGGGTTGGCAAAAGTTAAGTAGTGTTTCAAGTATTTTTATTACTGAACAATATTTTAAAAATAACAAAATTTTAATGTTTTAACCTCGACAACTGTGAACAGTTTAATTGAAAAATTCAGATATTCAGAAAAGAAATAAAAAACTTCGATGAAAAGTTGCACTGGTATGTGCCAGCAAAGCCGTGATATGCCCGATGTGTTATTTCTTAAATAACCCTAAGCAATGCATATGTATATTTAATTCAATCCTTGTTTTATTTTTGAGACACCCTCTAGTAGGCTACACATTATTTTCTACCAAAAAATTGTTACTTAAAAATTTTTTTCTTCTCTCAACACGGCAAAATATTGGTTGTTTTTTGATATCCTTTTAGGAAAAAGACTATCCGTTAAGGAAAAAAAGATTGTTATAAAACGAAAACGAAAACAGATCACGTACTTTATTCATAAGAAAAAATAATAAAATGTTACATATTTTTATAGAAAAGAGAACGCTATAAGTATTTAATTACAAATTGTGAGGCAATAAACTAGAAAAGAAACTGATAAATCCATTTTCTGTAGCCAAATACTCTTCAAATAAAGTAAAAATTCAAGTCTTTAATAAGTATTTTTAATATAAAGCAGCTTCAAATACTTAATATTTGTCCAGTAAACCAGGAAATAAAGGATTTGAGTTAAATGTGTTACTGGTTCAATCAACCATTTAAAACATTTCCTGTTTAATTTTCAACGTTACCGTTTATTTATTTTTTTTCAAATTATGTCATTTGGCTTTAAACTTTACGAGTATAATACTGTTTGCTTCAGATAGATAATGGTTAATGGTTCCTGATTTATACAGCAGTAAAGTAAAACAAAACCATTTAAAATCTTTTAAGCTGACCCCTATTTTTCTCTCTTTTTGATAATCTGTGTGCCATAACAAAAAAACAATGTTAGTTTTAAAATGCAATAACATGTAACACAACATAACATGTAAATTAACTAAAACTATAACTAAAAAAATGCAGATTTTTAAATATTTTTCATAAGACTTAAAGTGGCTTTCAATACTTACCATTAGATTGCTTAACTTTAAACTTGGCGCCGTATCCAATAGAAATAATTGATTATTATTGTTACTACAACTACCACTACTACTGTCACGACTTAAATTATTGGGAGTGTGATTGTTGCCAAGATGATGATGGTGATGTGAGTCATTATTATGATCGTGGCGATCATTAAAATTATTAGTGTTGTCATTAGCAAATGCCGTAAATGAATGACGTTTTGTTAAGTCGACATTTCTTAAATTGTTACGTTTATTTAATAAATATTGGCGTTGATGTTCACTATAATCATCACCATCATTACTGACATCATTAATATTATGCTCATGATCATTATCAAGCACAGTGTAATCAATTAATGATATATTATCATTATTATGACTATTTCTTTCATCATTATCATTATCAGTTGATTCTTGTTCAACAATATAATCATTGTCATGATCATGTTCATTATCATTATCACGATCATTATCATTTATATTCAATGCCGATATACTTTCAGTTAAATCTGGCCAATTTCTATTACGATTATGAACCGTACTACTACTATTACTACAACTATTACTAATACCAGTGCCATTACTTAAGCCATTTATAAAACTATTTGGAAATTGTTGCAACTTGGCTTGCTGTTGCCTCAATTTATCAAGTTGTTTGTAGTGCTGTTGCAGATGATGATGACTAAAGCCATTTGACAATAGTGATGTACCATTTGAGGGAGATAAAGGTGTAGAGGATGAGGAGGAAAAGTTGGTATTTGTGGTATTGGAATTGTGTTTGTTTCTATGCATTTGTGTGGCTGTTGGTATGGGTGATGTATTTGCCGATAATAATAATGGTGATGTTGTATTCGAAGATGTTGACCATCGTGATGAGGTTGTCTGTACAGTTTGTGATCTTATCACTTGCATTGCTCCACCAGCTGGAGTGCAAGTCTGTAATACTTCTAATTGTTTACGTTGTGTTTGTTGGGTGCCATTGGGTTGTGAGATATTTTGGGAATCGGATATCTGGAATGAGATTGAAAAGAAAAAAAGAACAGAGAAAAGGATGTGACACCATGATAAGGATAAGGAAATGATTTAATTTGTTTTATAATTTAAAAAAATTTTGTTATTATTGCAGTCTAATTACAGAAACCAATTGAAAGTTTAAAGTGTGTTGCATAGCAGTGCAATATGTTTTTGATGCAGGTTTTATAAAAGTAAATGCTTCTGTTATGAAATGTTTATGTTTTTTATTGTTGGTTTGATGTAGTTTGATAAGTTTTAAATTGCTCAATTATTTTGTTTATTAACCTATTCTGTTTATTTTTGAATTTTAACAATTACTGATTACAAACAAAAATTTTTTTTTATTTAAAATCATTACTGTTAATCAGCCATGGCACGTTTGCATTTCAGTTCCGTTCAGAATGAGAATACAAATAATCAGTTATATCGAAAGTTCATAATCATTCGAATGTGTCTTTGCTGCTTCAGATTAGTTTCGTTTTTATGCAAATAATTTGACAAAATTTTCAAGCAATACAACATAATACAGTTTTTATTCCCCGAATAATTGCTCCACGCTTAATTGCCTTTCACGCTTATTTACTTCAATTTCTAAATCCCCATAATTTTTCTTACTATTTTCTAAAAAAATATAACTGTTATTTACTTTCGCTAAATTGCGTCATTTTCTTAATTACCTCAAATACTTTTTCCCCAAAGAGTAATTTCCCTTAAAATTCCCTCATTTAATTACCCAAAATAATTATTTTCTAAAAAGTGCAGCTTAACTCAATTATGTTTACATAGGCATAAAATGTCCGTTGAATTTACTTTCAAATTGCTTTTTTGATACAACCTTGCAATTAAAGTCTACCAAGTTTAAAGTTACTTGCTTTACACATATATTGAGGGCAGTGTATGTAGGCAATTAAGCGTATTCGTTTAATTGTCTCAAAGAGGCGATTAACCGTATTCGTTTAAATAACTTCCACGCATAATTGCCCAAAAATTTTGATATTTTTATCGAGCCAATTATCCGTGGAATACTGTGTAGCAAAATGCACTTAGGATTTAGCAAAACATAATATCACAGTTTTTAGTATTTAATATACATATCGTCGTACGAGAGTTTAAGTGGTCTATGTGCTAAAAATGCATTTTGAGAAAATCGATCAAAAATAACACACAAAAAATTCTGATTTGAAGGATGTAGAACAAAACAAACACTATATATCTCAGAAACTGGACGAGATGGCCGGAAACGGATTGCAGATTTGAAAAATTTGGTGTAGAAAACCTAAACTGGAAGTATTAAACTCCCGCACGACGATATGCTCTCAGTATGCTTAAATCTTTTTGTTTGCTGGCAAAAGTCCTTTATTTAGAAAAAAAAATTGTCTTTCTGTTTATGAAAATGTTAATTCCGTTCACTAAATTACAATTGATTTCATTCTAAAAATTTGTTTCGTTCTTTGTTCTCTGAAGCATCCACAAACTGCGGATTCAATGTCGATTCTAAACGATGTTGAAGTTTATAACTTTGCTAAGTAGTCAAGTTTTTCTGGAAAAATGAAAAAAAAATTTTTTTTTGTTTGGGGTTAAAATTATAAGACACAAAAGGTCTCTTCAAAAACTAAAATTTTTTACGAGTTTGTAGCAATTGTTACTGGAAAGTTTTCATTAACTCGAAAAATTTGTTGGAAGAGAGCGTCAACAGAGAGCATAAATGGAAACACAAAAAAATTTTTACAAATTCTTTTTAGTCGCAAAAATTGGTTAATTAAACAGCTGTTTTGTGTTTATACTTATAAGTAAAGTGAAAAATAAAAATATTGTGAATCGGCTTATATAGGGTGTCCCAGAATTCAACATCAAGCCGAAACGTAACAAAAACGAATAAAAAATATGTGAACTTAGTTAAATGGGTTAGAAAATCGGGTTACTTAAGGTTTTTATTTTTTACTCTTGTTTTTTAGTATGAAACTAACAAGAATTCTACCCTTTTACAATCCTGATTGAATGCGTGGACTTTTAATGGCACTTTGCGAGGCACTTTATAACATTTTTTTAAAGGAGGGCCTTTGAAAGTTCACAAATTTTAAAAATTGTAAATTCATAGTTTAACAAACTATTTACACAACAGACAACCATTTTCTAAAATAAAATGTCTAAAACAAATTTATTAAGTAAGTAAATTTATTAAGTAAATTTATTAGTAGCTTGGATTATTTGAAAAGTTTAAGTGGAACAATTTAATTTCCATTTAATTTGATTTGTAGTTTTTTTAATTTTATATTCAAATAAAAACGTTTTATTAACTTGATTTCTTTCGTTTTGATTTTTATAGATCAGGTGAAAGCTGTAGTATTTTAAATATTACGAGTATGTAGTAACTCGATACTTTACACCATGGTCACAGATATCCGAATTATATTAGAAACATGTTTAAATTAAATAAATGTAGATTTTTAGTATTAATATTTTGTATTTCAATTGAAGCCTAAAATCTGTTCAGTTTTAAATTATCTATACAATTTTCACAATTCAGTACTCAGATATATTTGTGTATTACAACACTATTTTAGCCTGAAAACTATGGCTGGTAAAGTGTTCATTTACTTTTTTTGAATTTTTGACAGCAATCTAAGACATTTTCTTCTTACTGCTTTGTTGCTTGTTTCTTTTAACAAAAATACTTGAACAGACCTAGTAATTTACTATTTCGTTTCCGAAATAAATTGAACTCCGTGAGATGGCTGAATATTTGAATTTTTATTTTTCGACTCCTTCAATATATTTTTGTGACAAACAATGACAGGACAAATCCATACAGAAGAGAAAAATACAGAACCGGTTAGCCGAAAATAATTATACATGCTGCATAGTTGAAACTTTTTTCCTTATCTCATCAAATGTTTATATAAACACTTATTATTTTAGACTATAAAAAGGCGAACATTTTTTTTTTATTTTTTTTTCAGTTCATTTGAATGACTACTAATCTTAAACGTTTAAGTTTTGTTTGCATAAGCAAAAGATGTTTTCTGATGTATCCCTAAAAAAAATACAGCAAAGTCTTAGATTTTATACATTTGAAGGGTTAGTCAAGTACTTGATCTACTTAAAATTTGTTTCAAATGAAAAATTGCTTTCAACTTCAAATTTAAATATGGCATGTGGAACAATAACCCAAGACTCTATTTGGATGTTTATCAATTCATGTCATTTTTAAGTGTCAGCCAACATAGCATGCATAACAAAGTGTTCAGTATTGAAAAAAAGAAACACAAATACAAATAAAGAAACCATGGACCATATAGAACAGTTTACAATTTTACTTTAACTGTAATGTTTTAGTGTAAAACATTAAAATCCATTTTTTCATTTTTTGGCTTATTTTGTTTTGTCGGAGGCCACAACAGCTCATGCATGCAGTTGGAATAGATATCATATCGTTATACAAAACAAAGTTTATGGTCAAAGAGCAGTAAAAATAAAAAAGAACAGAAATAAAACGAAGAATAAAATAATTTTATAAATTGATAGACATTAAGTTTTTTTTTTTTAAATAATAAAATTAAAATTTTATGCATAAACAAGCCTAGAAATTTTTGTATTCATACAATGATTATAGACAACAGAAACTGAGTCACCCCAGTCATAATAATTTAAGCGATAAATATTTTTTTTTTTAAATAAAGGACACAATTATAGGGGTTTTTGCATTTGCTTGTTAATAATGAAATAAAAGCTTGTTTGTGTTTTTTGTTTTTATCAAATTATTAAATTTTATTTCTGTAGTTTATTAAAATAAATACCCAATCAGTAGTCTTATTCTGTAATTCTCCGAAGCTAAAGCACCATAGTTTAAAATGTATAAATTTAAAATTTGACTATGAATGCAATTTTTTATTTTTAATGTCCAATCATTGCTAAAACTTTAAATTTTTAGCGCAATATAAAATCAGATTTTTTAAAGCCTATATTTTAAGCAACGTTGATTTAATTTAAGCGAAAATATGCGGGACACTACTAAATAAGAATAAAATAGGAGAAAAAATAGATGACTCTTTAGAATACAGAGTAGCGTAACGAGCGATAGCACTTCTACTTCATATTTCTTTTCTTTTTTATCCTTTTTAGGGATAGATTGGGCCTTATTCTGTAATTCTCTTAAGCTAAAATGCTAAAATTTTAGGTTTTTGAAACAGGCTGGGCGTTAGAATACATAAAATTAAGAAGTTTAGAGGTAATAGGGATGAAGCTTTTAATTTACAATAAGCGTTCAAGAATTCTATTCGGAGCTAAAAAGTCCTAAATCAAATTTATAAATTTTTAGCGATAGAGTTTTAGCTTAGGAGAGTTACAGAATAAGGTATCAGAGCATACATTTTATTTTTTTACTACTAGGCGCCTTAGAAATGAGACACATTACTAAAAATTTATCATTCAAAGGCTAGTGTCAACTTCAATGATGATGATCAACAGCAATGCCCCAAATTTACATGTTGATTGTGGTGAGTGCCTTCGCTAAGTAGGGTTTAGCTTTTAACTTCTACTTCCCAATAGATGGCGCTTCTTCTCCTGATTCTTCTGATTTTTTGTTGTTAAGGTAGAATAGAGTGTCATTTTTTAATTTTTCACCTTTGCTGAGATTTGAGCCTGAGCCGTTTGAGTTTTTGTGCGAGCGTTCTAACACTATACCACGCATCTCCCTTAATATATTTTTGCAACAGTTTTGTTTCCACCTGATATGGCAACATCCCAAGTGGTACTAAGTAAAGCGGGTGCATTTATACCGAATAATATTTATTTATGAGAGACATTTTTCCGTCAGCATCTATATTTTAAATATTAACTCCAATATCAATGTTTTTAAAATGTATCACTTATGTTCCACAGGTCGTTTCGTTTTACTTTCTTCAACCCTTTACTACTCGAATTGAAAATAAATAAAATTATATCGATGTGAAATGGAAGATAAGAAAAATGCTGAAACAATTTCCTTAAATGTTTAGTGCTTCATTCTAAACAATTTCAAAGAATAAAATAAATTGCTTATGGCGATAATCCTGTCTCTCTGACTATTTCATTACTTCTTAAAACAAATCACCAGGAGACATTTTTTCAAACCTGTTTATTCGTAGTGTAGAGACTTACACTGCAAGACTAAATTGACTAAGCTGGCGTAGAGCAATACCTGGCAGGGTCTCCCATGTCAAAAATTTACTTAGGGAGCAGCAACTAAGAATTATCCTAGGGGCTGCATGAAGGAGAATAACGGCAACAACATCTCCAGTATCATTTTAAACTTTTATTCTTCTCCTAATTTAAACTTTATTGTGTGGGTTTCTTGAGATTGATTGCTGTTCGATTATTCAGTGGGGAAGGCATATTACTGACTATTGAATTATAAATAAACAGCACTCGATTTCTTTGCGGTTAGAATTTTGGTTTTTACTGACTGATATCAGATATGATAAAGGTTCATACCCTTTTTTCCCCTTCTTCTTATATGTTCCTACACCAGCACAATGTACTGCATGAGTAGAGGTCAACGCCTGAGTGTAGTACTCATTAAAAAAAGGCTAAAAGTTGTTTTAATATTTTTTTGGCCCCATTTTACTTTTATTTTTATTAAAAGTTTATTTTTTTACATTTTTATTCTAATTTTTTCCTAGCTCATAACATAAAATCATTATGATCTTCAGTAGTGTTTGCTTAATGAAAATTTTGAAAATCTTTAAGAATTTAAAATAAATATTGTTTTTAGCGGTTACTTCATTCACTGTTTAGATATGGATTTAGAATTGATCAAAAAAATTTATTTGTAAATTAAAAATTAAAAAATTTTGAATCTTCTTTTAGTAATTTTTTCTGTTTTTTGCAAATATTGTTTTTTATAGACTGTTACTTAAAAAAAAGTTGAATAAAAATATTTTTAGACTTTTAAAAAATACTCTCAAAATGCAATGTAGAAAGTATATTTGATATATTTTTTTTTTGTGACATAAGTTCTTGGGGTATAAGGAAAAAATCTACAGAAAAAACCCTCAAGCAACGCACGATTTTTCTCCCCAAACCATAATATAAAACTGTTGCTTAAAATAAAGTTATAGAAATAGAAAAATCAAGATCCACTATGATCTGTACTTAACAGATACTATAACAAATAAGTTCTTGATGTTCTCACGCTTATTGCAGTGATTCTAAAGTAAAACAACAACAAAAAAATACTTGTCTAGTTTGCTTTTACACTTATGGCATAACATTAAAATATAGACCTTTAAAAAGTTTCTTTAACTTTCCTTACTTGGTAATTTCTGCTGTACGAGTACACGTCTTAAAGATTTTCAACAAACGTTTTGTTTATGCTTTTATTGTTTCAACTAAATCCCTATTTGAATACAGTTGACCTCTTTTTTCCCCTTGTTGGCATTTTTTTTTCTTCTTTTTGCATATTGAAAATGCTAAAAGTTTTTCTTTTTTCTTGTCTCCGTTTGTTTCTCTGTCAGACAAGAAATATGTTTGAAACATGCCGCTTGACTGGCTTTTTTTTTCTTAAGAAAATAAAACGAACACGTTATTGTTTCATATAAAAACATAGAAAAAAATTATAACAAGCTGTTTTGTAGTCTTTTTTTTATTTTGTTTCTTAATGGCTAATAAATTTTCAATGTAAAAGTCTCCCATTAGTATAAAAACAAACAGAAAAGTTATCTCGTTAATAGAAGAAAAAGAAAAAAATTTCTTCAGCAATGCTTCATTTCCGTATCTTGTCAGTGTTATTAAAACTAAAAACAGGGGAGAACATTAATTTTCTTAAGGAAGTTGTAGTTCTTTGAACTAGACTTTGAGTTTTTTGTGTTAACACAAAAGACTTAAGAAACAAACTTTAGTTTTTGTGCTATTAACAAAACTGGTTACAAATATTAAAAGACTTAAGACATGAACTTTGCATAAGAATGTAAGTTCACTGTAAAAAAAACATTTCTAAGTTTAACTTAATTCAAATGACATATTTATGGATGTACTCATAAAAATAAAATTGATTTAAAAATTGTTTTAAATCAAATTTTTTATAAAATTTTATTTTTTTTTTTTAAATATATTTCAAAATTATTTTAATTTTTTATATATAAGGGGGTGCTGTATATCAAGTATGTTGTAAAAAAAGAAGTAGAGTTAAATTGAAATCTAATGTAATTTCAAACTGCTATAATTTAATAATAATAATAATAATTTTAGTCGCCGTGGTCTAGTGGTTAGTGTCCTGGGTGCGACACCCAGTTCCGACATTTTAAAAAAAAAGAAATATGAAAGAAATATTTCTTTCGGCGACTACCTCTCAGCGGTCTTCTGGCAAAAGCTCTGAGAGTAATTAATTGCCATGAACAAGCTTCTCAAGTCTGTCGTTCGGAGTCGACATTAAACTGTAGGTCCCGGTACTCATGGATAAAATTTTACACACGCAACATGAGTGCTGCGAGAAGCTAGGCCGTAATCCTGACACAGGGTTGTAAAGGCCAGTTATGTATGTATGTATGTACGTATGTATGTATAATTTAAAATGTGAAAATCTTTTACAACTTTTTCAAATTACGCGTTTAACAACCATTACTGCTGTAAACACTTCATTATCAAAACTGTAGAATCATTTTCACAATTCAGTTTAGTTGTCTTTTAAAAAAGACTCGATTATAATTTAACTCGAATTCGTTTTGAAGAACACATACGGGTAGTGTTTTCCAATATTATAAAAAAAGTCTATTACGTTTTAGGCATATTTTCTGTAGATTTTATGTAATTTTTTTTTAAATTTAATTTATAAAAATCAATACTTATATAAGTACGGATTTTATATTCACATACTTAAGCTTTTTTTTTTTTTTTTGATAATATATACACCTAATTCTGGTTTCTCACGGAAAATACCGTTCAGAAAAAATCATGTTAAAAAGCAATAAAGAACACAGAAGTTAAGCGCCATATCCTTTAGCTTTATAAAAGAATTAAAATATAGTGGTTAGCATACACAAAAAAAAAGATAAATAAAACTATTATGAGATGAATAAAACTTGGCATTAGATGAACTGGTTCTACTATTTTGTCTTCACTTAGAGTTCTATAAATTGTAGCATTTTAGTGATGTCACATGTACAATATTTAATAGAAAAAACAACTAAAACGTCGGCAGAAATTATTTGCAGATAGGTACAGCTTCACTGCATGCCTAAGCATTAAGAAATAACTTATTTGAATAGGAAGAATAATAAAGTTGTCGCCGTGAGTTTTTTTTCTAATTTGCACCGGGCGAAGCAATTCTTTCTCAGCTTAAGACTCTTTAAGATCCCAAACAGCTCCACCTATTGGAAAGTAGCAGATAACAGCTAAACCTACTTAGCGAATGCACTCACCACGCAATCAATATGCAACGATGAGGCAATTGCTGTATATCATTTAAGGGTGAAGGTATAACACTGGCCTTTGAATAATCAATTCACAGCAATTTGTCTCATTCCTAAGGCGCTTAGTAATAATATAAAAAGAAACAGGGTATACCCCTGAGTATTGGTCTCAATAAAAAAAAATATATCTTTCTAAAACAAAATATGACATTTAATTCTGAACATAAAAATTAACTGTGATAAGAAATTAAATAATTACATATTTTTGTTATAATATTTCGTAAAAAGCATTCAAGTGCCATAAAATTTTCTAAAACCGTGCCAAGAAGCCTTAATTGCATCTGACCTTACTAAAATTAAAAAAAATTTTATCAGAATCCAGACAGAATAAACTATTAATGGGCTGGTTCTTCAAAATCTATTTTGGAGCTTCTCAAAGTTGTACAGAAAAGGTGAAGGTCGGTAGGATATCAAAGACGTTAGGATATCCAACTCATCGACACACTGTGATGTAGAGCTGCAAAACTATCGATAGTCGCCCCCTTCGATAGTTTCGATAGTTAAAAAAAAAACAATCGATACTATCGATACTATCGGATTTCTATTTTTCTGAGAAAATTAGAATCGCAATACGAATTTTTGGATATATTTTTACAAGGTTCTTCAAAAATCTAGTGGATGAGTAAAATTCAATTTGTATCGGAAGTCCAGTAAGTAAAACTCTATTAAAATATAGCAAGTACCATGTATGTATATGGGTTATTATCCGCTTTCAACTGTGTTTCATAATAAATGTATTAATTTAAATAAAAAACATACATGTGTATACTATTGTAAAATCAATTTCAATTTTATTACAAAATAACAAAAAAAAAAAAATCGTAAATTATTTGCCAAACAAAAAAACTAATTAAAGCTGTAAATTTGAGATAATTTTTTTAAATTAACGTTAACCGTAAAAGGCTTTAACGTTTAAAACGTAAAACATACATTCTACATATGTAAACACCAAAATTCTAATTAAAAGGGATTATAAAAAACAATTCATAAATAAAATTAGATACAGAAGCGTTAAATTTAGGTATTTATAAGTTATACCAGGTTTACCCAATAATTTTTGTTAATGAACAGGAGTTTTTTGACCGTTTTTGGTCTATGGTCGTAATTGGCTTTTCCGCTTCTGTGAAACTAGGGTGCGAACGTTTTAGGTGATCTAATAAATATGTAGTATTGCCGCTAGTCTTATAATATTTGCCACATAAACGGCATTTAGCACAATTTTTATCTTTGGTTATTTCAAATTAAGTCCAAACATCTGAATACGTCCTACGTATCTTTTTTTGAATATCCTCTTCATCATTCGTTGCCATATTCTATTAAACACAGACAGACATACACACTCCTATTAAATAGTATTGTAATAATACTTACTTTCTGATAATTGTAGGAATCTCACCATTTTTTAAAACTGTTTTTTTTTATTTAAATATTCTTTATTCTTTCAGAAATGTTATTTATAATACCAGAAACTTTTACTTTAAATCTTCTTTGTATTATTTTTGTGCCGTCAATAATTCGCCGTTGTCGTTATATTAAGGTAGCCGTTGCCGCTGAATAAAAATAACTAAGTTTAAATAAAATTAATTACCCTAAGAAGCTTAATAGGATAACAATTTTTTGAAATATTGACTCTATTTTATTTTACATTAAATAAATGCAAATATATTATTTTTATTGAAAAATTATAACATACATACAAAAATTTACCGGCGGCAAAAAACCTGCGTTGAAAAAGTTTACTTTTAAAATTTTCCGATAGTATCGCTACCGATAGTGAAACCATCGATAGTCGGCCAAAAATGAAACTATCGATAGTACTATCGATTGTTTTGCAGCTCTACTGTGACGTGCTTTTCCCTGTTCTATTGAAACTACGTTGGAGCTCTGTTGAAATAAAATAATTCATTCGTACTATATTTTTTATACATATTTTTACGTAGTGCTCGTATCTTTCATAGATCAATTCCTTTTGTAGTTGATTGTGCAATAATCGCTTAATACATTATAGACAGAATTTGTTCTATATATCTGTATATCTCGCTTTTGAAATAATTTACCAGATAACGCTTTTCCAATAAATTACCATATGAAGAAGTTCAAATCTGTGGAATTTTGACAAAACATCTTAAGTGAAACTTAAAAAGTTAAAAAAAAAAATTTTCTTAATGATACGAATTTTTATTTAAAAAACATTTGTGTGTACATTTTGAAAATTTTGTATTATAGAAGACATTTTTCTTTAATTTCGGTTTATTTTATTATATTTATATTATATTATATTTTTTATAAAAATAATTTTTTCGCCGAGTTTTTTTGAAAAACTTTTTTGCTATCTTATCTCGACTTAAGGTGTTTTGTCAAAATGCCACAGAAATGTTCGCAAACACTAACTTAAAAAAAAATTACTTTTGTATTCGTAACTAACAAGATCATGCTTAACTAAATTCTCTATCGCCATTTTGCTTTTCCTAAGAGACACGACAGGCGACCTTCCCAAAGATAGTAATCAAAATTATAAACTCTTGTGTTCAAAAAGTTATAAACTAAATGAGAATTATATCCCATTTAGGATGTCGAAAACAAATAAAAATAATAAAAAATTGGCAGGTCATTGTACACAGTGGCTAAGTTTCTCATTCCTATACGTGAAAATTCTTACTCAGACGTACAAGGTATTTAATTTCTAGGATATTCTGACTAGTTTTCAAATAGACGGTATGGACAGTTTTAATATCAGTCTATATCGGGTGATAAACTTGCCACTTTTTTGTCCCATATGCTAACGAGTTGCTAAATATTCATTATCCATACGGCCGTAACATATTATATCCAAAATGCGATATAATTCCCATTTAGTTTATGAAGATTAGAGTTTATAATTTTGGTTACCATATTTGGAAAAGTCTCCTTTCATATCTCTTAGGCAGAGACTAAATGGCGATATAGAGTTTAGTTAAGTAATGAATTTATAAAATAAATACAAGCTTTAAGGTATTTATATACTGTGTTAAAATTGGTGCCATTGAATATATATTGAAAAGAACTTCATTATTATTTGAAGTTCACCAGAAAATTATAATTTTCAAAATTTAATGTATAAGTAAGTAGTTTGTACAAATTCCGATAAAGTGAAATGTATTTCCAACTTCATTCAAAATAGAAATTTTAATCTCAAGGATGAGCATTACTAGTACTTCTGGGGTAATCAAAACTTTACAATAATTGGGAAAATATACCCGATTTAAGTTTTTTCTGTACTCTGAATTCCAAAACAAGGGAGTATGATTAAAAAACAATACTAGTTTTATAAGTATTAGTAGAAATATCAACAAATTTAAAAGAACTTTTAAATTACTTATAAAAACGAATTAATTTATGAAGCCAACCATAGCTGTCAATATAGAATTTCTGTTTTAAATACTTGAATTTGTTGTTGACAAAAAACGAAAAAAAAATATTAAGACAGAAAAAATTTGCAAAATAAAATAGCAACACATATAGTTTGTTATCTCAGTCATGATTTTGAACTTAAGGTCTTTCCATATCTGTCCATAATACTCGAAGGCAAAAAAAAACCCAAACATGAGAAGGAAAACTAACTACTTTTTAGCATTAAGACATACTCGCTTTATACATGTATTGTTATATAGTTTTTATGTTTTAAGATACTGGCATAAAGCGCTTAAAGATCATATACAAAAAGATAAAAACGAAAATAACAGCTGACATCTGCAATACAATCTTAAGAAATGAACACCAACATCTCGGCAATAGCAGCAACAACAAAAAACAAACTATGTATTTGTATTTAATAACCAGCAACAGACAACTGTTGTTGAATTTCAAACAAGACTACACCAAAGAAAATTGATTTTTTTGTTTTTTTTTTTTTTTGTTACTACATTGGAGCAGCATAAGATCACAGTAGAAGTTAAAAAAAATAAATATGAAGAGAGTAAAAAAAAAAATAAATTGTAACCAAAAGTCAAGTTTAAGGTCTTATACAGCATATGTTAGGAAGCTTTTCAATATGTTTGTTTTTCTATTTCTTTTTTTTATAGTCTTTTGTAGTGAATTTTTGATTTTCAGTTGAAGATGACTGTTTTGCTATCATGTGTTTATAAGGCAATGAAGTTCATATCGTGATGAAGACTTCTTGAATTTTTAGTGTTTTTTTTTATTTGTTTTTTTTTTATTTGTAGCCTTTTGTTGTTGTTGATTTTGTTTAGTTTAAGTCAAAATATGTTTAGATCGTTTATTTATGCTTGACTGCAGTTTACCTAAAGGTTTTATTTTATTTTCTTATACGAGTGAGTTTTTAGATTTTAGCATGATTTTTAAATATTTTATCCATATAAGCGAGATACTATACTTGTATTTGAAAACTTTGATTGACTGCAGAATAAATTTAAGTGGTGGGTACTGCACTACGAAAAGTAACAAAATAATAGTCGACTTAATATCTCTTTTGGAATTTTTTACAAAGATTTTATATTCCAGGTTTAAAGTTAGAAAATCGTAATACTTGTATCTAATTGTACAGAGTTTTATTATAGAAAAATATTGTTTTTATTTAAACTAAGAATATACAAATTCGAAAATTTCTACAAAACATAATATATCATAACAAGAATGTCGACCGTTCGTTTGTTCATGTAAAGTCTGAATTTCAATTATTATATTTTTTTATTGAGACCAATACTCAGAGGTAAATCTCTACTAAATGCTGTGCATTGTATTGGAATTTTTGTGGAAAGAAACACATATTTTTTTGTTTTCTTATATTATTAAGCGCCTTATGAATGAGACAAATTGCCGTGAATTGATCACTCAAAAGCCAGTATTATACATTCACCCTGGAATGATCAAGGGTTGTATGTTGATTGCGGTTTAGTAGGTTTAGCTGTTATCTGCTACTTCCGAATAGGTGGCGCTTTTCTCCTGATCATTCGTTTTTCGTTGTCAAAGGTTATGGTGGAATAGAGTGGAATTTTAGGGATCGGTTACTTTGTGGAAGGACTTCTTAGAGGGGCAAACTTTTTATTTTATTTAAAACCGTTTATATTAAATTATAATTTTGACAAAACCGCAAACAAACATTTTTTATTTTTCACCTTTGTGGGGCTTCAAACCTGAGCTGTTTGAGTTTTTGTGCGTGCGCTCTAAACAATATACCACGCACCTCCCAAATTATTTGCCACAAGAGTATTCAATAGTACCACCTCTTAATAAAAAGTTGTTTTTTTAGGTTCACCTGTTTAACAGCTGATATTTAATCTTTTCTTAGTTTGATTTAGCATTACATTACAGATAAAACTCCCACCAGAGCAATGTGTGCAAAATTGTGGAAACGTTTTATCAAAACAATGGTTGTGTTCGTCAAACTTATAGTGCGCATCACACATTTTATGGCGTCTAAGCGGCTATTTTTACTGTTAATGGTCATTGCTTAGAATGCCGAAAAGTACATACAAGAAACGCTGCAGCCACTATAAAGGGGAGATTGAAGAAATTCACTGCAATTAGGAAAAATTTTGCGCAAAATCGTCACTTAAAGGCTTTCAAAAATCAAGGAATGCAAGAATTAAAGCCAAACTACAATGGCTTGCGCCGCCAATTCGGCGAAAGGGTGAAAGAATATTTTGATATTGAATTTCCATTTAAAATTTTTTTTCTGATGAAGACGGTACGTGGTTGAATGGATACTTATAAATAGGAGAATTATCGAACTTGTATTGAAGATAATCCACAAACTTTTGTCGAAATATCACTACACCCGCAGAAAATTACAGGCTTTATATACAAACATAAAAAAAAACATATAAACTGTAAACAAAACATATCGTTGGTCTCAGGTAGAAAGGCCCTAACTCAAATAATTTAAAATTTACAGGAGGAGGTAAAAATGCAAGAGATACTGTTATTATTAATATACAACTTTTTATTAAATGCTGTACAATTGTTTGTAATACCGTTATTTTTAATAATATTTCAAAGATTTTTTGTTAGGATGTGCATATTTCTGAAATGGATTGAAATACTAAAAAAAATCAGTTTTGAAAAAAAAGCGAGTTAGGGCCTTTCTACCTGAGACCAACGATATAAACTGTAGGTCCCGGTACTCATGGATAAAAATTTACACACAACATGAGTGCTGCGAGAACCTAGGTCGAAATCCTGACACAGGGTTGTAAAGGCCAGTTATGTATGTATGTATGTATGTATGTATAGTAATCGCACATGACAGAACATTTTTTGTACCTCAAAGAGCTGACATTACTCTTGATTACATACATATAGACAGAGTTGCATGTCACAAAGCGAGTGCTACAATTGTTTTATTTAGAAAAAGACAATGTAATGGTTCAATTGTAGGCGTCACAGTCTAGTGGTTCGTGTGTTGGCTTATTAGACAAGTGCTTTATGTTCAAACCCCAGTTCATGACCATTACTACCCTTTTATAGAGTTGCGGCTTATATTCCCACAGCACCCTTATTGTGTGCAACATTTAACTACAGTTTAAAGTCGACTCCGAACTACGGACTTGAGAAGTTTACTTACAGCAATCTGTTACTGTTTCGTATATCTTTCTCTCAAGATATCAGGGTTATAGTTTGCACCCGGAGCTCTCGTCTTGTAAGCTAACATACTACATAACAGACTATGGCGGTCAACCAAGAACAAAAACGACAAACAAGTAATTCTTTATTTTGTAGTTTTTCAAACATTTGGTTGGTGGCGATATCTTACCATTAATTTTCAATATATCACTTAAAGAAATTTGTCTATAAATTTTGAGATGAGGAATACCATATCTTCTTTCTAATTTGTTTGTTGTTTGACTGTGAATATGTAGCTGAAAAATGAACATTTTAGAGCTCCAAGTTGTAGCTGAAATTGGATTAACTTAACCTTTAAGTTGAGCAAGAGTTAACTATTCCGATATAATATTGTATAACTTTCATATAAAGAAAAAAATGCAAATGCAATCAAAAATAATTGAAGAATAAATTCACAGCGGACTAACAAACTTTGTTAAAATTTTATACCAACTCGTAGTGGTTTGCTTTGAAAACAATAAAAATATCCTTCTCAGCTCAAACTTAACAAATTAAATATGTTTTTAATAAAATAAAAATTCAATAGGTTGACTAACCCCATTAATGTCACGATCTTGTTAAAATTATTACTTACAACCTTATAACTCTTGTAACCATAAATGTTGTTCAGAACTTAAAATAAATTGTTATAAAACAGCTTTAAAGGTTTTAAAATTGAAGTGAAACTAAAAGAGAAAAAAAAGGAAATTGTTTTATAAGTGGGTGTAGTTGTTTTTGCCAAAAGTATGACATAAAAAAAAACGTATGAAGGTTGACGACTTTTAAATTGTTAAAATAGAAAAAAAACAAGAGAAAAACCCAACTAGTACTGGCTAGTAGTTTGACAAAAAGAGAACAAATAATAAGTCTAACAATTACCTGTAAGTCAAATGGCATTAACTTTGAATTCTATTCTATTCTATTATGTTATAAAAGTATATTACTTTTCTTACTGGTTCTTTGAAAGTCTTTGGCCTTAAGTTATTAACTTCTTTCTAATGCCTTTAGTGAGAAAAATTTGTTGGTTTTCTCTATATAGCTCAGTAATAAAGTTCTCGTAATTTTGTTATTCAATTATATAATCTTGCAAATTTTGTTTTCAATTTAACCAAAAACTAAGTTTTAGATTAAAATCTCTAATTAAAGAAATGCTTCTAGAAATTTAATGAATTTAAATGTTGTAAGTATTGATCAAATTGTTCAAAGAAATTGGAAGAAACACACATACATTTTCAGATAAAAACCTGAAGATAAGTTCATTAATAAATTAATAAATAAATTGTTTTTATTATTATTTTTTTTGTCAGGAAACTGAAGAATCATTTAAATGTTCTTTAATGCCTTATTCAGATAATTAAAATGTTATTTTTTGTAATTAAAAGTAATTGAAAATATTATGGAATAATAAGAAAAAGGTCTGAAAGAGAGAACGAAGAGAATCAATCAACAATAAAAATCTTTTTAAATCAAAAGATTTAAGCCACAAAAGTTGTTTTATACTAAACTACAAAAAAGGTATTAATTCTTTGCCTACCACAAAAAAAACTTGCTTTAATTACCAAACTAGCCCCACTTGACCCATAAGAGTTTATCAGCCCAATTATGAAAACAAATTTCGTGGAAGATATTTCTTTTCCCATATACATGCTATTGTAAAAATTGTAAATGGGAAAAGATTTCCGTGTAATTTTTTCCTAATTGGGCTTTGTACACATGGAAGTAGTATGGGTCCAATAGATCCGACTGGTATTTTGGGGTAGAAAATTGATTACAAAAAACCGCAATAACATAAAATAAAAATTAAATATAAAAAAGAGAAAAATGGCCAAAAGAATCAAGTCAAAAAGGGATGAAGCATAAGAAAATTCAATAAAATTTTGGGATCATCAGACCCTCGCGGATCGGTTTAGTTTCTGAGAAGATATTGCTAAGCCAAACCGAGCATTCCACATGTTTATAAAAAGTTTGCAAGTAGAACCTGTAATTAGAAAATGATCATTTTGTGAGCTTTTCATAGAAAATGCATCCAACAGTTACACAAACAAACAAACTACAAACACATTTGTGGTATTTCTCACAAACTAAACTTTTTAATTTAATGTGCTGGAGGCCCAAAGTTTGAGCCCCAGGAAAGATCTGATCAATTTTTTTTTTATAATTTAATTTTTCTTTCGTCATCCTTTGCTGGGATTTGAATCTGAGCCTTTTGAGTTTTTGTGCGACTGCTCTAACCATTATACCGACTTGTGTTTCACGTCGATCAAAAAGTTTGGAAAATATCTCACGGGTTTTATTTTCTGCCCAAACCACTTGTCATATGTGGATTTTTTTTGTTTTCCTATCAAACACTGAAAATTCAAATTGTCATACAGACTTTATTGTTGTTTTTGTACTACCCGTCATTACTTAAAAATAATAAAGACAGAATTTTTTTTTTTTTTGTTCTCTTTATAGTCGTTTCAAAATGAAGAATACTTTCAATAAATGCCAATAACACCAACGATGCCACTCTGTCGTTTTTTGTTATTTTTATTTTTTTTTATTTTGAGACCAAAACTCAGGGGTAAACCCATACTAACTGCTGTGCATTGTATTGGAATTTTTGTAAAGGACAGTACATATATTATTAATATTAATTATAATATTATGAAGCGCCTTAGGAATGAGACAAATTGCTGTGAATTGATCATTCAAGGGCCAGTGCTATACCTTCACCCTTGTATGATCGATAGCAATTGTATCATCGTTGCATGTTTATTGTGCGGTGAGTGTGCCTTCGCTAGGTAAGTTTAGCTGTTATCTGCTACTTCCCAATAGGTGGCGCTTTTTTTTTTCCTGATCATTCGTTTTTTGTTGACATTAGTTAAGGTGGAATAGAGTGGAATGTCGGGGAGCGGTTTCTTTGTAGATGGTCTTCTTGGAGGGGGGGGCTCTTATTTTTAAATTATAATTTTGAAAAAACCGCAAACTAACTTTTTCATTTTTCACCTCTTCTGGGATTCGAACCTGGGTCCTTTGAGTTTTTGTGCGAGCGCTCTAACCACTATACCACTTTTACTTTTTTTCTAACGGTAACAACAAACGAAGTGGAACCGATTATTTTAACTACAAATTACAACTATTTCCTCGGTATAACCGGGGTAAGACTCTGGAAATCTTGGGGATTCCTCGTTCGTACTTGTCTAAACTTATAGTGGAGTATACGGCTCACTGGCTGACGGTAGACACGCAGAGAGGTTGGGCCTTCTCTTTACTCCGCACTGCTTAAGTTGCGGGAATTCTTCTGAGCGGGAGACTGTGGAACATTTTCTTTGTGATTGCTCAGGTCTGGCAGTCAGACGTTTGAAGTTCTTTGGGGTGGCCTTTTTCGATGGCTGGGCGCAATATGCGAACCTGGACCCCCTTGCTTTACTCCACTTTATAGGCAGCTCTGGTTGGCTGTAGTTCTTTTCCTTCTTTTAGGTAACTTCAGTTTGGTACTGCAAAGGTATCAAAACGGCACCTTGTGCTAAGTGTAGTTGATCACGTTTTTGATTAACTGGCCATTTGACCTACCTACCTACTTACATACAACTATCGGTATAATATGTTTAAATTGAATTTTCAATTTGTTTAGTGGTTGAATTTATAAAAAAATTTATTTGATAAAAATACATACTGTGTAATAACTATGTGTATATACACACATACACATATACATATATATGTAGATAATACTATGCCTATGTTATAAGTCTATATAGAAATCTCACAAAAAAAGCAAAAGACTTGGAAACCAAACTTGTTAGCTTTTATTTTAGGATACACATTTCTGTTTTTCTCTGTATTTCAATCATTTCAAATTTATAATCTTCTTTGATGTCGGCTTATAAGTATTTGATTTCTTTTTTTTCCCGTTTATTCAATATATGCCATAATTTTTTAGATTTGTAGTTGCCAATTGATATTTTATTTTTACCGATTGTCATAATGACATCATAAAATTTGCTAACCCTAAAGCTTGATTTGTCTAAAAAAAAATATCAAATAACAGATCAATCTTTTCAAATGACATAACACACATACCTTAAACGATACAGGCTTGCCAAGATTTATTAATTTAAAAAATATTGAAGAGAAAAAAATAACAACAAAATTTATATGCATTTTTGGAAAATTTGTTGTTTATTTTTTATATTTTTTATTATTAAATTCATCTCTTATCTTTATGATCTAGTAATATTTTTTTAAGAATTAATATTGTCCTTTTAAATATATAAAATATTTATTTATGGCATATTTTTCTTCACAAATATGTTCGTATGCATGTAGATATTAATATGAAATGCTATAATTAATCATTTGAAGTGTTTTCACAGACAAATATTTTTCAGCTCATTTAATTTTTGTTTAATTCTTATTACTTTAATAGTTAATGACACCATAGAACAATAAAAAAATCAGATTCTTAATAAAAAGATGCTGTTTTGTATTAAGTCAACGTTTTTGAATTACATTTCCCACAACATACGAGTAAGTTTTAGTTTGTTGGATACTGAATGTTATTTAAAAAATAATCTTACATTGAAGTAAGTAGTAGGTGACAAAGACAAATCTTTTTATAAATGAAAAGTGTAATAAAAAATCATCGAATCACCATTAGATATACATTTCAGATGATATTGGAATCTAACACTGATAAAAAAGGCATCTGTATATTAATGATGCCCTAATATAAGAATTGTGACATCAATGTCAACACAAAATTTAATCATATTTTATTTGACATCAATTCTATTTTTATTGAGACCAATACGCAGGGGAGTAAACCCTTACTCATGCAGTGCATTGTATTGGAATTTCTAAAAGAGGGGATAGAGAGTGATTTCTTTTTTTCGTATTATTAAGCGCCTTACGAATGTTTTATTAAAATGAATTGCCTTGAGTCGTTACAATACAGAGAAGCTCAGGTTCGAAAAAGAAATTTTTTTCATGATCTCGCATTTTTACAAATAATTAAAAAGGTTTTCAGATGTTCTTTACAAGATAGCCACGGATCTCTGTATGAAAATAAAAGAGCATCATGATATCAGAGAAGGGTCTGGCACCGACTAGCTGTCATAATCCGCTCACACTTTGACGTTTAGGATCAGTATGTTAATTAACAATCTTACTGAGATTTGAACACGGGTTTCCAGAGGCCTTATTCTGTAACTTTACTAAGCTTAATTTCTATCGCTAAAAATGTATAAACTCGATTGAGGATTTTTTTGGCTACGAAAACAATTCTTGAAGGTTTATTGTAAATTAAAAGCTTCATCCCTATTACCTCTAAACTTGTTAATTTTATATATTCTAACGCCCAACCTGTTTCAAAAACCCAAAATTTTAGCATTTTAGCTTAAGAGAATTACAGAATAGGGCCCCAGATTGCTAATAAAAAATATTTCGTCATTTTTATGTTACACATAAACGTTAATTCATTTTTGGCTTACAGCGTTTGTTAATAAAGAAAATTGTTGAATTAATTAATGTAATCTAACTATACATTTTATTCCCTCCCCCCGGGAGTACATTATGGCCTCTGGTGATACGTCCTACCAGGGTGCTGTGCTCTAGGGTAATATAGGGATCACCAAGCTCTAGGTGACCTGACCCTCAGTATAGGCAGAGAGTTGTTGATAAATTATTGAAGCTCTCAGGGACTGACCAGAGACAACTATCTAATTCGGTACTACGGACTACTAAAATGTGCGTCACTATAAAGTGTAACACCCATTTTTCTTAATAACTTTTTTCACCTTTAATCAAAATTATTTTTCTTAATCACAATATCTTTGAAAAATGTGTCAGATTTTAAAATGTATCAGTTTGTCAAATTTGACTTGTTAGTTAGTTCACAATGGATAATCAAAGACAAGTGCATACAAAAATTATTCAAATAATTCAAAAAAAACCATATTGGAGTTATACAAAAGTTGCTAGGGAAGTCCACGTGACCAGGCAATGTGTTTCCAGAGTGGTCAAAAAGTTCAACAAAGACCTAAAAATTGAAAGAAAGCCTGGAACAGGTAAAGCAAAACTGGTAACGAACGACGCGAAAGCCAAAAAGGTTGAGAAGCTTTTGCTGGCTCTTCCAAACATTTCTGGTCGAGAAGTGGCCCGGCGCGTGCAATGTTCGGAAAGTTTTGTGCGCCGAGTTAAAGCTAAAGCTGGCCTTAAAACATTTAAAGTCCAAAAAGTTCCTGATAGAAATGCTAAGAAGAATATTGAAGCAAAAAAAAGAGCAAAACTCCTCAAAAAAGAATTTTTTTAAAAGTTCGAATATTGTGTAATGGGTGATGAAACTTACGTTTTTGCAGACTTTGCGCAGCTTCCTGGCCAAGAGTTTTATGTAGCGGATAGTAGAGGCAATGTTTCTGAAGAGTTCCGAACTAAAAAACTATCAAAATTTCCCAAAAAGTTCCTAGTTTGGCAGGCTATTTGTAGCTGCGGCAACAGAAGTGCATCGTTTGTTACATTGGGATCAATAAACTCAGATATTTATATCAAAGAGTGTCTTCAAAAGAGGTTGCTCCCATTTCTAAGACAGCACAACATATCAACATTCTTCTGGCCAGATTTGGCAAAATGTCACTACAGTAAAAGCGCAATAGACTGGTATAATAAAAAGAGTGTGATTTTTGTTCCAAAAGAGGCTAAGCCACCAAACTGCCCAGAGCTGCGGCCTATTGAAAGATATTGGGCTCTGGTCAAAAGAGAACTAAAGAAGAGTATATCTGTTCCCAAAACCATTACTAGTTTTCGATATAAATGGACAGCTGGTACCAAAAAAATCACCGAAAACACTATAACATTGCTTATAAATGGCATAATGAATAAAATAAAAAATTTTATAAAATTAAATTAATTTTTAAATAAAATAATACAGAATATAAATCTGTAATAAAAATGCAAAATAAAACTGTTTTATTTTTAACTCTAGCTTACTCCAGTCAGTTTTTATTTGACTTTTGATGTGTTACAGTTTTTAGTGACGCACATCTTACTACATTGTCATTCGAAGTGTGAGGTATATGCTAGATAGTCACCTCGACAGCATGAAGGGGTGCTACAAACCCAGACAATGGTAGTATCAAAGTGAAAATGCTTTAGGTCTCCAGATTGAGCGGATTGGCTATGCATATCCGGCTTTGGATGGCGCTTTTCTGAGGCATAGTGTCTCACCTCTAATCATACAACTGGGTAGCATGAGGTGTGTCTACGGACGGATACGCACGTTAATTGTATATTTTATTGAACAACAAAGCCATAGAGTTTGTGATGAGGATTATGGGGAATAGAATGCAAGCAAAATCTTAAGGAAGACTAACTGGCCAACCCATTTGTCGACAAATCATTCTTTGACTATCTCTTGGACTGACACGAGATACTTTAAGACTTTTGGAAAGGATTTGTGATTAAACTGAGTTCAAACAATGAATGCTATGGCTTAGATGGCTTCAAGACTGAAGGGAACATAGGAAAGGAAATCTTTAGACATAAGGCGAAATATTTTGAGCTCAAAAGGAAACCCGCCAGTCGGAAGTTTGTGATGTTGAAGTATACACTTAACTAGCCTCGACATAGGGTAAAAAGGACAGGAGACAGACTTACTATCAAATAGTCAGGCTTCTACTAGAGCATTTAAAGTTAGTATAGGATTGTCTGGTACAACTGAATCAGCTGGGTCAGCCTATGCTAGATTCCATATAATGGCATCGAGGAGAACAAATTCAAGAAAGGCAGCTGTTATGCTAGTGGTAGGGCCAGACCTGATGGGAAAAAGAGTAAAAGAAAAAACACGAACTTTTCTTGCTTCAGGTAAGTCTTAGAATTTTCAAATTTTTACTACGTAGCTATGATAGTGAATGACATAAAGTGGGCATTAGAATCTTTTTACACAAGCTAAGAATATTAACGAGATTCTGAATTAAGAAATAAAACAAAAATTTAAAGTACAAAACATCTTTGACAGAAATATTATTTTGTTGTTTTATTTCTTTTTGCAATATAACAAAACGCACACATATGTATACCCAAATAGATAAATACTCGTATATTTCATGGAAATTAAAAGTTTATATACATACTTAAATACATTTGATTTATATATTCGGTGGTGAAATTTTAAGGGCCGATATTGAATGTGAACCACACCTGAACACCAAGATTTTTTCTGCACTTCAATTTCAGACTAACTCAATTTGAACTATGGAAAGATATACAATCGAGCAATGCGTTATAATTATTTAGGCTTATTATAAAAATTGGCGTTAAAACCAAAATCGTCCAAATGTGCGTACAATCGGAAAAATAGTGCAAAAATGTAATCAAACGGGCACTGCAGAAAATACTTTTGCTGTTCACGATGGTGTGGCTAAAAAGCCGTCCACCTCAACTCGTCATCGTGCCGAGAATTGCACCTCTCATGCTCGTTGTTTATGAACATTGTGATATGAACGGGTCGGTGTCACTTGCCACACAGCTAATGAAACAGTGGCCCTTTCACGCAAAAAATTCTATGGCCGTATTATCTCATATAGTAGCGATGTCAATTGGTCGCCAAGATCATATGATTTGAACTTCTTTCTTTGGGTTATTTGAGAGCAAACTATACGTCGATAAGCCAGCAACAATTCAAGAGCTAAAGGATGAGATACTTGGGAACATTAACTGAATAGAACCTCAATTATGTCTCAGCGTCATCGAAAATTTGAACCATCGGATGGAGGTGTGCCGCTATGATCGCGTCAGACATTTGTCTGATAGTTTTTTCCGTACATAATTGAACCTACCAAGTTATCATAATAAAAATAAATGAGTTGTGTGTTTTATTCAAATTCAAAATCGGCCCTTTAAATTTGATCACCCTTTATATATTTCAACAATATGTGATTTTTCAATAAGATTGCTTTGTCATTAAAGTTTTATTTCAACTGCTTTTTCTATCGTTCTAATCTCTGGTCTTCCTTTTTAATATTAAAAAAGAGATCTTGTTTATAAACAACAAATACTGTTTTTACTGTTTCCATAAGACTGTTTACTTGTTTAACCGGAAACATTTCTAATAAAGCAAATTCTTATTTATTATTGTCTGGTTGTTGTCTATTTTATTTTGCAGCCTTTTGATTTTTGTTTTTAATTTTCTTTAAAGAAATTACTTTTTAAAGAACCATGCACTTTAAAATATTTTTAAAAAATGATTGCTACTATTTAATTAATAATTTTTGTAAAATATTAATTTAGATTCAGTATTCATAACATTAAACTTGACTTTAAGTATTACGTTACAAACAAATTATTTTACAAGCCATCAGCATAGAGACCTCGCTAGCAATTATTGGCAAAAGCAGACAGACATTCATATGCACTTACTTCTTTTTTAAGTTGCACAAACAAGTACAATATTATAGTAAGTTTGTACAACAATCAATTAAGCTACCTATGAGCACACGTCAAACAGAATTAATAATTATATTTTCATACTATACATGTATGTACGAGTATGTATGTGCTTAGCAAACCAAATGTTGAGAGGCAAAAGGCAAAGGCAAAGCAAAATAAAATTAAATAATAAAAAAAAAAAATTATAAAAAAGAACTTACCTTGCCATATTTATTTAGTGGTCCATTTATCCAACGATCTGCTTCTAAACGTCCTGTTAGCAATGCACCTGTATCCGGATCAATACGTTGCCATTCACGCACCTCACGTTGAAAGGGAGATCGAGCACCACTATTTAATGTTGTTGCATTTGCGGCTTGTTGCTGCTCATTTGGAGCATATAAACGCAATTCTTTTTGATTATGAGTATTTGCTGCAGCCATTATTTCCATTTTCTTTTTGTAATTTTTTTTTTAATGCTTAAATAACTCGTATTTACATGAATTTCTTCTTTTGCTCTTAAAGATAATCAACAAATGGAAAACTTCTTTCTGGTTATTTTCCTAAAGTGGTCTGCTTCTGATTCTTTTCTTAAGAAGCAACAAGAAAAAGCAATAAAAAAAAAAGAAAAGAAACAAATTTTTTTTTTCTCGTTAAATTTTTAATGTTTTATTTATGAGTTGCTAGTTTCGCTCTTTGGCTATTTACAAATGTATTTAGCCAAGTTTTATGTCTGGCTTTAATTTATTATCATAAATTATGATATTTTTTCTTTTTTCAATTTTCGTTAATGTTATTGCCTTTGAGTAGCTGTGGCTACTGTTTTGGTAGATTCTTTTCATGAAAAAGAAATTTTTCACGCTCTAATTTAATTAAACTTTAGTTAGCTGTTGGCTTTCTATGTAGGCAATGCATAAATTAGAGTTTAAAATAAATGAAAGCTGTAAGAAAATAAAAGAAAAGTAATATATTAATAATATAGTTTAATTACAGAAAATGTATTAAAATTTTTTAGTGTGTAACGAAAATATTGGAGAGTCTAGAACTTTCATTAGTTTTGGTATGCAATTTGTTTTAAATTGCATTGAAAACTTGTTGCTTTAGTAAAAAATGTTATATGTTGTTATTATTTTATTTAACTATCTCTATGAAATAAAATCAATGATAATATCACAAGAAAAGAAAAAATACAGTTCACTGGGAGTCAGTGGTTTACCTGTTTAAGACCGGAGTCTATTAGTTGATAAAGTAAAGGTTTGACACAGTTGGGTGGGCTTGTTGAGGATCACGTCTATCTCCCGTAAAATATCACCGTGGTATGTAGAGTAGTAGTTGGAAGTCGATATGAAGCAAGAAGAATTTTTTTTTGTGTTTGAATACGAGAATGGTGAGAGGGTTGGAATCCGCCCAGAATAAAAATAAAGGAATGCTCCCAAGTTAGCCGGAATCCTAATTTGGGAGCATTTATGTTATAAACCGGTTGATTGTGAAGGATTCCGGCTAACTTGGGAGCAATTTTTTCCTCTCATTCGAGGCGTATATATTTCTTTCTGCTCCTTATCAACTTCAAAGTACTACTCTACATACCACGTTTTTACTGTTATCCTCCACCAGCCCATCCAACCATGTCATAGCCGTAACCACTATGACCCAATATCCGCAGTGCCTCTATCTACCACTTACCCTTCTATCATTGCCTTCAACATATAAAACAATTAATTAAACTTCGATTGTTCAAATAAAAGTATTGCTATTAAAACCTTGAAAATCTATTAATGTGTCAACAATACTATCACTATAATAAGAAGCTTTAAAAGTGATAAAAAAACCCTGTAATTTTCTTTAAATGTATAAAAATGTCAAGTATATAGAATATTTTTAGTCCAGCTTGTTAGTTTAAAAATGTAGTAGTAAAAGGTCTTTTGTTAAGCGCTTCATATCTTTAAACTTAAAAAAACAAGGTTTGATAGAGATATCTTCCATACTCTTTATTTATTTGAAAGATCTATTGAGGGCAGTGTAGATGGAAATGACATCGGTTATATGTCTGGGTGGAGTATAAGAAAAATGTTAAAATAGTCTAAATTTGACAAATGGTTTTCAGTACCGCTGTGGTTTACGGTTTATTCATAAACAACTGACACTTAAGAAACCGCCCAATGGGGTCAGATCGTGAGATAATCAAGTATTTAAATTGCTCGAGTAGAATTTATAATGTGCCATGTAGAGCCATCCTATTCCAACAATATGTCGTTGTGTATAAATAATTAAAATTAGGCTAAAAGAACATCCACCTATATCACCTGCTACTTACAATGACGGCTGTTCTCGTTTAAGGGATGGCTTGGACTTATTTAGCATGTGAATTGGATTGTCAAAAATTTTACAATTTCGTTTGTTCACTTAATCATTCTTTTAGAAATAGGCCTCAAAAATAAGCATAATATTTCAGTGAAAATTGTTTAATGCTACCCGAACAGAACATCCAATTTGAATATAACAATCCGGAATTTAATGAAAAACGATTTCGATCGAAATTGAAATAGTTTGTATTTTCAAAGTCATATAAAACTTATCTGTTTTATTTATTTAAAAATTTTAATAATCGAGGATGTAGTGACAATAGTAAATAAGGTAATGAGTAAAAAAGAAATTCCAAATATAAAAGGATTTGGAAGTCATAGCAACTTAAAATTTCCTTCGATTTCAATTTCGATCAAAATCGATATCCATCACATACCAGAATATTAGTATTTGCATGAATTATTGATCCATAGTAATTTAGAAAATAGAAAACAGACTCAATAAATGAAAACTAATTTAACAGATGTAACTTTATCAATATGCTCATTTTGAACTGTCAATATAGGGATATCTCTGTTGGTGTAGGGAAGACCCTATACATATTCTTTGTTTACATATTGTTAAGAGTCATAACAACATCAGCGTTAGTTGCCATTCTATTATTAGTTGATAAAAAATATCGACTGGTCCGAAATAATACACTATTGTAGAAAAATACAATCAACGCTTTCAATATAAAATAGACACCGATAGTGCCCTTGATCGTTTGAAAAGTTTAGTGTGAGGTGCATGCAATAGCATCATTGAAATGGAGAAATGCATACTACTTTTTTTGCTCTTGTATACCAACTACAGAAGCATACTTTAATGTGCTGGAGGCCCGAAGTTCGAGCACCAGGAAAGGTCTGATCAATATTTTTTTTTATATAATTTAATTTTTGTTTCGTCAGAAACGCTTTAATTAGATTTTCGATTGCTAACAAAATTTTATCATGGACTTTCCCGTTCTAGAACTCTTTATAGACAGCTATGGTTGACTTTACTACCCAAAGGTATTATGCGCTAATATTACTTTACTGCGTTTCTTGTTAACTATCCATATGATCTAACTCTACCTCACCTAAAAAAAAACGACTTTTCACTTATTTTTTAATCTTATGGCTGCACTTGTTAATCCTCTGCAACCAAAGATGTTAAGGTCCATCTATATTTGACTATAATTGCCGTGAGTGGTACGATATCTTCAATTAAAATAGGAAATAAACTCTTCCACTCAATAAAAAACAGGGGTTTAAACAAAATGATATTTAATCGTGTGATAATTTCAAGAGTCGCAATAGTCTAGTGGTTAGTGTGTTTGTTCAAGCCCCAGCTCTGACAACTTAAAAAAAGAATATGAAAAAAATATTTTTTTCAGTGACTATATCTTAGCAATCTTCTGTCAAAAGCTCTGAAAGTAACTAATTGCCTTAAACAAGCTTCTCAAGTCTGTCGTTCGGAGTCGACGTTAAACTATAGGTCCCAGTAATCAGGGATACAAAATGACACACTTCCCATGCAATCAATGGCTTCTAATTAAAGCACAAGATTGCTTAATAACTACTTAAGTAAGTAGTGCTTTCTAAAGGGAGTTTTTCAAGAGCAGAGACTTATTCTGTAACTCTCCTAAGTTAAACCTCAATTGATAAAAATTTATAAACTTGATTTAGGACTTTTTAGCTGCGAATACAATTCTTGAATTCTTATTGTAATTTAAAAGCTTCGTGCCTATTAGCTCTAAACTTTTTAATTTTATATATTTTAACGCTCAGCCTGTTTCAAAAACCCAAAATTTCAGCATTTTAGCTTAAGAGAATTACGGAATAGGGCCCCTGATAAATATAAATGTGTATTTGGAAAATAGCGACATTTTCGATCACAAAAATTCGTGATTAATTGCTTAATTGTTTGAAACGTTTTAGTTTAAAAAAGCAGCAGACGTATTTAATTGTCTCAATAAGCAACTATGGTTTAAAGAGATAAATTATGATAAATTGGCCTTAAAAGATGAATTGTTAGGTTGGAATAAATTTTCAAAATTGAAAAAAAAACATCAGAGTGAGACGCAGCAAATGATAAAGTTAAAACAATGGTAATTTTTTTTAATGTTAGAGAAATTAATTAAATAATAATTGTATGATGTTAAAGCGCATCATACAATAAATACTGGTATTTATTTATTTATTTTTCTAGTTCATATTGCTTTAGAAAAAATTTTGTTGCTTAAGTCTTTTTGTTTTAATTGCTTCACGTCAACAGTTCATTATAACTTCCTGGCCTATGAATTACTTCTAGCAATCATTAACTTATTAATTTTATTATTATAATATATTCTTAAAGTAAAAGAATAAATTAACACCCTCCTTTAAAATTGATTTATTTATTATTTTAAAAACTTCAATTATGATTTGCAAATATTTATAATTATTTTTTTATCGTGAGCAGAAATATAAGCAAACAAAACAAAATAAACACGCAATAGTTAAACAAATATTAATAATAATAAAAGATAAATTTCTGAAATAATATTAAAACGCCCAAGATAAATCTCTAAACATTAAGCAAACAAATAATGAGCGAGAACCTTATTAGAGTTTGTTCTGAACACAGCAGAACTGTTAATGTGTGTATATTTTGAGTTTAAAACAAACTAGACAAGCAAAAAAAAAGTGCACAATTCTTTAAACTATAATGAGTTGAAGCTAATTTATCTTGAATTTTTTTTATTAGTTTGCAAATATTTTATCAAAACAAGCTTAAGAGTGGGTGTCTGAATCAAAGGTAATTGATGGTTTTTTTTCTTTAAACCATATATACAACTCGTAGATAATTTATAACTTAAGCGATTTAGTTGGCATTTTTCCTCATTATCAATACATTTCTTGACATTTTTTTTGCTTCAAACAATACTTTGTAAATCACCTGAAATAGATTTATTTAGTTTAACAAAATTCTTCACTTGGATATTTCTTTATTTGATAGCACAGTTAGGTTTAATTAAGTTTATTAAGTCAACACTTCCTTGTGTATATGGTATAACAAGTAAACCAGATAATTTGTTTGTGTCTTATGGGGCTTTATTGTAAGACAAAAAGCAAACAAGTAAATATTAAAGAGAATAGTGCAGCTGAATAGACTTATTGTGCACTTTATGTGTTTTTCCGTATGGAAAAATATCAGGCATAGATTTTAGTCATAAAAAGCTTGCCAAAGTTCTGCCAGTGAGCTACTGAACTATTATATACGATATTCTAACCATTTGTCTATGATATGATCAGCATTTGTTCATTTACTAATGTACGCAATTTTTTTTTGTATTTAGTTTCTTAAATATATAGTGGACCCAGCAAACATTGTTTTGCCATATAAATTATTTCTAGAAAATATTTTTTAGTCCAAATATATTTGATACTCTTCACCGAACAGCAAAACTCAACATTGATGTGAGCACTGGATGTTTTGCTCAGGAGAATTGAGCATGCTTACAGTACCACCCAATGATTATCAACGTCAATGTTTTTATGAATGATTGTCCGTTGTTTTCGGTACTACAATTTGGTAGTTGGCGATAGCGAGAAAGAAGCTATACTGTTGTTATTGAAAGCTATGTTTCTTTACCATATATTTCTAAGTCGGGGGTCACGCAAGGTAGTATATTAGGCCCTTTGTTATATTTAATATTTATAAATGATATTCATCATTATATTAGCGGATCTCATTTGATGCTGATGATATGAAAATTTTTAAGAAATACATACATACATATGTATGCTGTGCCTACAGGACCGTCTCCGACGAGGCAGCATTTGTAATTTCGGGTATGATCCCCGTTGACATTTTGGCCAGAGAATCTAGGATGGTACATAGCAAAGAGTATACACCAGCCGAGGCAAGGGACAAAAGTATACAAGATTGGCAGAGAAGGTGGTCGAACACAACCAAGGGGCGGTGGACATATAATCTGATTCCTAATTTGAATGAGTGGCTTAAACGCGCCCATGGTGATATAGACTATTACCTGTGTCAATTTTTGACTGGTCATGGACCATATAAACAATATTTACATCGCTTTGGACTTTGTAGTTCACCGCTCTGTCCACATTGCGATTGTGCTGTACAGGATGCCAGGCATGTGTTTTTCGAGTGCCGAAGATATGGAGTGCTTAGAGGTAATTTGGAAAGGGATATTGGCTCAATGGTTGGAATGGAGAATATCATGAATCTTATGATGTCCTCGGAAGTACTATGGAACAAAATTACTACATATATGAAATTGGTTCTTAAGGAACTTTGTAGGCTTTCTCAGACTGTAGAATAAATACAGTTATGCTCGATCCAATGAGGAAATGCTTGACGGCGGTGCCATTGGACTGAGTTGGTGTATTGAGGTGTTTTAACGGGTTAAAGTCCCGTACAACGTCTTTCGATGATTTCACCTCGTTAAAAAAAAAAAAAAAAACATACATACATACATACATACATACATACATACATACATACATACATACATACATACATACATACAATACATACATACATACATACATACATACATACATACATACATACATACATACATACATAACTGGCCTTTACAACCCTGTGTCGGATTACGGCCTAGCTTCTCGCAGCACTCATGTGTGTGTCAATTTTAATTCATGAGTACCGGGACCTACAGTTTAATGTCGACTCCGAACGATAGAAGACTGCTGAGAGGTAGTCGCCGAAAGAAATATTTTTTTCATATTTCTTTTTTTTTAAGATGGCAGAGCTGGGTGTCGAACCCAGGGCTCATGACTTAGTAAGCCAACACACTAACCGCTAAGTAAGTAAGTAAGCTAACACTAACTTTCAAACATCCACCGACAGATGAGGCAATTGCTGTTTGATCATTCGAGGGTGAAGGTATAACACTGGCTCTGGTGTGGACAAATTGTCAGCAACTTGTTTCATCAACAAAAAAAAAAAAAGAACCCCTATCAACCATCTTCACATTCCAATACAATGCACTGCATGAGTAGGGGTTTACACCTGAGTATTGGTCTTAAAAAAAAAAAAAAAAAAAAAAAAAAAAAAAACTACATACCGACTCTGATGCCAATATTATGCAAACATGTATTTATGGTATATCAACTTGGTGTGCTTTAAATATGTTGACATTAGATATGAATAAATGTTATCAGATGACTCTGTACAAACCTTTTAACCTTCATAATCGTATATGTTTTCAGTATAAACTTCATAATGTCAATTTGAAGGTTGGCATTGTTCTTTCGATAATATAATACCTAGAGCGTGTACTGCATTTGCTTTTATAAGAAGAAATAGTAAGGATCTCTTTGACCTTATGACCCTAAGAATATTATATATTACATTTGTTCGCTCTAGATTGGTGTACTGTTCTTTTGTGTGGAATCCGTATTATGCTGTGCATTCAAATAGAATTGAAATGATTTAGAAGAAATTTGTGAGATTTACATTTCATGTTGATTGTAGTCTTTTGTTGCCTACCTCATATAAGGAACTTTGCTTGCTTCTGGGCTTAAAGCCAATTTATTTAAGAATAGTAATTCATTTTGTTATGATAATATTTAACCTGATTAATGGTTTATTGATTGTAATTATTTGCTTAACTTGATTAGCTTTTGCATATCTGTCAGATCACTTAATTTTATTAATTTCTTCTATGCACCATCTCATATTATTCATTATGCTGTGAATGACCCTTTGATTAGAGCACTAACTACTTTAAATAAGCTGAATGCTGTTGTTAATGTAGATTTTTCATGGTCTTAGAGGACTTTTAAGTTATATTTAGAAAATAGTGATATTATTAGTTTATTTTGAAGATAATTATTGTTGTAGCCTGTGAGCAAAATTTTAAATTCATTGGTGAAATAAACAAATAAAAGGCCACTGTATCGCCCCCTTTGAGTACTCTTTGTGTTTTGCGTATATTTTTCTAGCTTAAAATTTCTTTAAAGTCGGTATGCAATTCATAAATAAATTGTTCATTGTATGAAAAATAGATGTTGAACCATTTTCAGACCTACTCGATACACGTAAAAATTTCAAGAAGAGCAGTTGAGCCATTTCAGAGGAGCTTGGCAACCAACACCGCCATAAGAGAATTTTATATTTTAAAAATGTTATAGAAAATTGTCAAAACCAGAGTTGCTGTTAAAAGTACACAGTTTGGTATGACGGTTGTCAGAGGTGCTTTCTATTATGTTGGCAGACCTTAAAAAGATTCTTAAGCATAGGCTCAATGCAAACGAACTGCTTCACGAAATCGTTATTGTAATTGTAAGTAGCTAGTTAGTCACTGTGTACAGCGAGCTGCTAGCTCTGTGTTATGCACTAAACTGTGTAGTTTCCAAATTCGAAGTCTAATTTTACTTGTAATATTACTTTTAGTAAAAGAAAACGGCATAAAATGTCTCACTTAAAATATAAAAAACTAAACTAAAATCAAAAGTAATAAATATTTGCGGTTGCAATTCTAAACTATACCAACTATAGGGTGTTGGGATAAATAGAAATAATTTTATGTCTTGCGTGCCTATTACATTTATTCATATGTACACACAAAAACACCACTTTTTTTTGCTGTACATGAACACTATTTAGCCGAGAAATACTGGTTAGACTTTATTTCTAATAAGTCTGTCTGTAAGTAATATAACGACTATCACCAAAACGAATTCATGTTTAAGTTTGAAATCTCAGTGTACAGATACCGCATTAAAAAATAAAAAAAGTAAAACAAGTTCTTTTCTACAATTTATTTATTTATTTTTTTTTTTTTATATTTTTTTAATATTATTTCTCTTCCACAACTTTGAACTTGTACTCGTTTTTTTTTATTATTTTATTACTTATGATTATAGTCATAGCAGTATGTAGTAAGTGGTCAACCAATTACTCGCATTTTGATTTCAACGCTTTCAAAATGTTATGTTACAATCGCATTTGAAAAGCACACAAAATATATAAGTATATATGTATAAAAAGAAATATAATTTATAGCAATAAAAATAAATTTAATAGAAATAAGCAAAAAATAAAGAAAAAAGAAGCATTGGCTTTAACCAGAAAATTAAAACTTGTATATTATAAAGCTCTTCATATATATTTTTTTATTTTTTATACAATTTCTAAATATGTTGTATTTATGCAAAATATTACTATAATACAAAAGTGAAGAAAAAACATATACAGAGATTCTGATATAGTAATCCTGTTTTATTGAAGCCCATAGAGTACTCAAACGGTTTTTGTTCTATTCGATCACTTCGTTAAGTGACTTTTTTTTAGCAAATATAGTGAAATACCTATATTTGTGAAGTTACAACTTCAAAAAATCATAAGTGTTTTTTGTTTTAAAGCCGATTTTCAATATCTTTTTTAATCGAAGATATTAGTTTTAGCTTTTAAACAAAACATAGTTTTCGAAAATCTGTTGGAAAATGGCTGATTTACGGAGGTTTATTTAAAAAAAAAAAATAAAATTTTTTAATAAATTTTACATTTTATTTACGGTTTGTACTCGCCGTGGTCTAGTGGTGAGTGTCTTGGCTTACTAAGACTGTAGCGCTGGTTTTATATTTCAGCTCTGACATCTTGAAAAAAAAAAAAAGAAATATGAAAAAATTTCTTTCGTCGACTACCTCTCAACAGTCTTCCGGCAAATTTCCATTGAATAGCTTCTCAAATCTCTCGTTCGGAGTCGACTTTATACTGTAGGTCCCGGTAATCAGGGATAAAAATTAACACACACAACATAAGTCCTGCGAGAAGCTAGACCGTTACCCTGACACAAGGTTGTAAAATTGTAAATTATTGTTGTAAATTATGTATGTATTTATTCACGCACTAAGTTGGCCGTGAAGCCAGTATTATATCTTCACTCTTGAAATGATCAACAGCAATTGCCACATCTGTTAATGTTAATACTTTGTCTGTTGTGAATTAGTGAACTTTTGTTAGCTAAGTAAAATGGAAGGTTTTAATCCTTGCTTAGTTTTGTCTATTACATCCTAGTAGGTGGTACTTGTCCCTGACCATTCGTTTTGATAATTCAAAGAATGATAAGGTGAAATGTTGGTGTGGCTTCCTTTAAGACGGACTTCTTAGAGGTTGAGAGGGGAAACTCTTATATTTTTTTAAATTAAAACTTTGAAATGTCGCACAAATTTTCGTTCTTAATTTTCTCGAGTACTGGGAATCGAACCTGGGCTGCCTTGTGTTGTAAGCGAGCGCTCGAACTACTATGTTTTACGATTGTATAAAAGCGTATAATTAATAACATTGTTCAACATGAAAAAAAAAAATTACGGGGTTCTGTATGGTATGCTCAGCAACTTTGTAGAAAATATCACAACAAATATTTTCACAGAACATATTAACCCTCTAACTCCCCAGCATAACTGCGTTTTGCGGCATTATTCTAACAAATCGTAAAAAGCACCCCGAAAAAGGGATGAAATGTTCTGCAAAAAATTTTGGCCATAAAATTTTACTATATATGTCAGAACACAACAAAACCCAAAACTTAACGCAAATATCTAAAAACAATCAAATTAATAATTGTCCATTTAGGGTTAATTTAATTTAATTTTAGTGATATTTTCTACAAAGTTGCTGAACATATCATCATACACCTCAGAAGTAAGCAAAATATAGTTTCATATATAAATAACCATCAGTTGTTTGAGAGCATACTGATTTTACTTTTTGAAATATATCGCTGTTCAATATTCAAATAAGCATGCGATGATGCAATTTTATGTACACTTTTTAACCCATTGCATGATTGGCCGACAACATTTCACGTACTATCTCCTCATAACTTTTACTTTTTGTGCTTCTTAGAATAATTTCACACACCGAAACAAGAACTTTAATGCATTTTAATCTATAAATGTCATTTGTTTTATTAAATGTTTCATAGGATAAAAATATTCAACGCTGTTGCAATAAATACTTAGCTTTGCTCTGGGTGTATTCCGAGATATACATCTAATCGCGGCAATACGAATTCGGTGTAATGTGTTCACAAATCCTGTCGTCGAGTTATTTTAATTCTATTATATCTGATTATGTGGATGATCTGAGAGTTCTACTATTATATTATAGTTATGCATCTAGAGATTGTAGTCTTCATTGTTTTCTACTACTCTAAGCAATTTTGCGTCGTTATCTTGTTGAAATATCCATAAAAGTGTCATATCCCATTTAGAATTAGACGTACTGATGCCGATTGTACCTTCAATTCTAAATAGAGGTCATGTGCCGTAGTATGAAAAACATCCTCATACCATTGAGCATAAGTGGAGAAGTATTTTGCGGTCGAACGAAACTAAAATTATTTTATTTAACTCGGAAAGAAGTAACTTCACTGTAACAAAATCCTCTAATACTGAATTCCTTCCGCAATATACAATAAAGAAAAGGAGAATATGATAGAAACTGTTGTGTGACTTTACTTCGACTAAATCATACAAGTGTATGTACAAACATACGGAAGAAAATAATTTCAGTATGCGATTTCTTGAAAAGTATGAGTTGAATAGTTGGTGTTTGGTCTTGAATATGCACAGGACACAAAGAACTCTGATGAGACTACCGTAGCTGGAGTCGAAAGCAATTGTTGAGTTTGGCTAGTGTACCATTTCTTCACGGACATCATTTCTCCTTTAAATACCAAAAAATATTCATTGCAGTTATCTTTGATTTAATTAAAGCGTCTCTGACGAAACAAAATTAAATAAGAAATTAATCACACCTTTCCTGGGGCTCGAACTTCGGGCCTCCAGCACATAAAAAAAGGATATGTTTTTCATAGGACCTCAATTTAGAATTGCTTATTTTCTAAGAAGTACATGCGAAGTCAAGTAAGATGTGCGTCACTATAAAGTGTAACACCCATTTTTCTTAATAACTTTTTTCACCTTTAATCAAAATTATTTTTCTTAATCACAATATCTTTGAAAAATGTGTCAGATTTTAAAATGTATCAGTTTGTCAAATTTGACTTGTTAGTTAGTTCATAAGGGATAATCAAAGACAAGTGCATACAAAAATTATTCAAATAATTAAAAAAAAACCATATTGGAGTTATACAAAAGGTGCTAGGGAAGTCCACGTGACCAGGCGATGTGTTTCCAGAGTGGTCAAAAAGTTCAACAAAGACCTAAAAATTGAAAGAAAGCCTGGAACAGGTAAAGCAAAACTGGTAACGAACGACGCAAAGGCAAAAAGGTTGAGAAGCTTTTGCTGGCTCTTCCAAACATTTCTGGTCGCGAAGTGGCCCGGCGCGTGCAATGTTCGGAAAGTTTTGTGTGCCGAGTTAAAGCTAAAGCTGGCCTTAAAACATTTAAAGTCCAAAAGTTCCGTATAGAAATGCTAAGAAGAATATTGAAGCAAAAAAAAGAGCAAAACTCCTCAAAAAAGAATTTTTTTAAAAGTTCGAATGTTGTGTAATGGGTGATGAAACTTACGTTTTTGCAGACTTTGCGCAGCTTCCTGGCCAAGAGTTTTATGTAGCGGATAGTAGAGGCAATGTTTCTGAAGAGTTCCGAACTAAAAAACTATAAAAATTTCCCAAAAAGTTCCTAGTTTGGCAGGCTATTTGTATCTGCGGCAACAGAAGTGCATCGTTTGTTACATTGGGATCAATAAACTCAGATATTTATATCAAAGAGTGTCTTCAAAAGAGGTTGCTCCCATTTCTAAGACAGCACAACATATCAACATTCTTCTGGCCAGATTTGGCAACATGTCACTACAGTAAAAGCGCAATAGACTGGTATAATAAAAATAATGTTATTTTTGTTCCAAAAGAGGCTAACCCACCAAACTGCCCAGAGCTGCGGCCTATTGAAAGATATTGGGCTCTGGTCAAAAGAGAACTAAAGAAGAGTACATCTGTTCCCAAAACCATTACTAGTTTTCGATATAAATGGACAGCTGGTACCAAAAAAATCACCGAAAACACTATAACATTGCTTATGGATGGCATAATAAATAAAATAAAAAATTTTATAAAATTAAATTAATTTTTAAATAAAATAATACAGAATATAAATCTGTAATAAAAATGCAAAATAAAACTGTTTTATTTTTAACTCTAGCTTACTCCAGTCAGTTTTTATTTGACTTTTGATGTGTTACAGTTTATAGTGACGCACATCTTAATTGACATTCTCTAAACATTCATAGAGTTAGAATGTAACGTTGTAACGATCATATTTTTTTCCAATAAATTGCGATAGCAAAACATTTATTCAGTAGTTTAAATTCAAAATTAATTAAAAGAACCGTTTGTAGTTTCTGAAAATTGGCTTTAATAAAGCATATTCATTTGTTTACCCTCTGCCTTTAAAGCAATAAAATTAAAAAAAATTAAATTGTTATTAAGTATCTCACGAGCATCACAAAATATTTAAATATTTTAAACCATGAAAACTGTGCATAAAATTAAAACTCATATATTTGAATGACGCACAATATCATTTCGACTCTCGACTAGAGTTTGAAGAAGAATGTAAAACACGTCAAAAGATTAAGATTAAGATTTAACATAAACTTTAACACCCATTTAAGGTTAATTGTCATTTAAAACACCTACAATTACATTTTTAGCATTTTTTGTTGTTTGCCAAAACTGAAATCAAATAAATATTTTTTTAAATTTAAAACCAAAACGGTTTTATATATTAATTAAAAATAGTCATTTATGATACTGACCATCATGCTTTAATTTACGCTTTATATGCAATAATACCAGTTTTTGTTTAAGTTAATAGCACTTGGTTTTTGTGAATTTTGGCTTTTTTGTGAATTTAGCCTTTAGCTGTTTTAATAAACCATAAAGCATGAATTGTCAAGTTTATTCTGTTATTACTTTTAAGTTCTTTTGTGTATTTTTTATGATTTTTGTGCTTTTTTTTTATTCAGCAATTGTATAGTTTTCAATACAATGCACGTTTAGGCCGTATTATATGAATTCAGTTTAACTTTATTTTTTTTTTATTTTTTTATTTTTGCATTAAAATTAGTCTCATATTCAAAGTCAAGTTCATTATAATTGTTGTTAAATATTCTATAAACTTAATTTCATACTAATTAAAACTTTTATAATAATTTCAAATGTGAGTTCATTTATGACGTTAATTTTTTGAATTCTGATTTTTTTTTATATTTTTTAAAAATAGCATACAAGTCTGTGTACAGTTATTGTTTTTTTAATTAATTGTTTTTATTAATTGTTTATAATAGCAGTGTATAAAGCTGTTTTAATTTTATTTCATGTCTCTTTTTTGTTGTGTTAAATAAGTTTTGTGCTTAAGCATTATGCAGCAAACAAAAGACTTAAGAAACAAACGCGTTTTCTTACAGTTTGCTCCTGAGTCAACAAGATAATTAAAGCTTTTTCTTTTAAGTCAAACAGCCACACAAATGTATGTATAGAATGCAGTTTTAATATTAAAAGCTATTTATATTATCATTTTACGACAATTTTGTTTTTTGTTTTTACTAAGGCAGGAAAGAATTAATTAACCGTTGGCCATAGTAATGAAAACCTGAATGTGATTCATTAAAAAAAAGAAAAAACGAATGTAAAGCAGAAAAATTAGGTAGCGATTGGAAAATGTTGTCTGTTTCCGGTGACATGTAACATATCCCCTAAGTTAAAATAGAGTATCAATATCTTAATATGTATTACCATGAGAAAAATTGAAAAAGAAAACTTTTCAAATAAATAATAAAACTCTTAAAATTCTCCTAGATCTCATTTAAAAGTATCTAAGAAACAGGACCTAAACCAATTCAGAGTTCCACACCAAAAAAAGAAAAGAGAGTTTCTGGAAATTTTGACATCCATGTGAGTTTAAAGAAAATAGCTCTTAAAAACTATTAAATTGTAAGACTATTCGTTCTGCCATTGCTATCGAGCGGAACTAATGTCAGCAGTTGGAAGAATTATGTTCGGGAATATTGTTGAGGTTATGACGACAAAGATGGCGAAGGATACTTCGAACTTATCCTCAAAGGGAAAAAGAAGAAGGACCTTGATGCTATAGAATGTGCAGGTCCGGAATGCAGGACAACCTAGACGAGACTAGCAACCGTGCCAAATAAGGGTTCACGTTAAAGTAATGCTAATGTGGTTCTGAGGTGATATTCTTCCCTTGGTGAGGAGATAAAGGAGATTTTTAGTCGTTATACTCTTTTGGGCGAGTCCCTCATATCATGCGAGGTGACGATCTTCGGGAAAGCGTAAAGTTTTTTCCTTCGTTTCCCCACAAAATAAAAAAGACTATTCGTTCAAATAAATCTCTCTTGGGTCAATTTGTAAATTGAAAAGTAGAAAATACAAAAACGAGAATAAATTTCGAAAAATTAAATTAATCACTAAATCAGTTTCAGAACCAAACCGGTTTTACAACCAGTTAATGTTCTAAGCCAGCTGACCTGAAGGCTTAGTTTTACTATGAACTGTTGAAGGTGAGTTAAATGAATCAACGAGAACTATAAAAGTTCACTCAATCAGTTTATATATAAAATTAAAGATCTGTTTTTGAGTGGGCTTGAATTCTATAAATAGCTAAACACCTAAACTGATGTTCCTGAACGTCAAAGGGTTATTTTGTATGAAACGTAGAGATGCCAGCAGAATAACGGTGATGATTTATTTTTTTATTGAAACCAATACTCAGTGGTAAACCTCTACTAAATGCTGTGAATTGTATTGGAATTTTCATGGAAAGGCCAGTACATTCTGACAACAGAACATATATTTTGTTTTCTTATATTATTAAGCGACTTAGGAATGAGACAAATTGCTGTGAATTAGTCAATCTAAGGCCGGTGTTATACGTTCACCCTTAAATGATCAACAGCAATTGCCCCATCGTTGCACGTTGATTGCGGTGAGCGCTATCACTAGGTAGGTTTGTAGCAGTTATCTGCTACTTCTCAATAGGTGGCGCTTTTTTCCTGATCATTCGTTTATCGTTGTTTTTGGGCTGCCAGAGACCAAGCAGTCGGGATAGATTACGCTGACACAGCTGTGAGCAGCCGAAAAAGAAGAAGACAGTATTTTATATCCTTTGTGAATGCCGTGATCTACAGAAGGAAATGATAGTAAGGAACTGGCTGACATGAACATTGATCGTCTTATGGAATATCTGATCGATACGCACTGGAAATAGTTACGTTGTGCAATTAGGGCTTCTTTTGAAAAGTTTATAGAGAAAATGCGGCGGAATAGTGCTGATTGGATTTTAGGATCACCACGAAAACCTACCAACGAACCATTTCTGTTTATCTGGGAACATCATGATTTAAATTTGACGTTGTAGTAAAAACTACAGAAATGCAGCCCTAACAAATGCTACCTGTGGCTTAGGTTTAAACACCCAATAGTCTTAACAATGCAGCCTATTTAACCAAGATTGTCACAAAAAGTTGCACCATACAATCAACAAAATTACTAAAGAACCTTAAGACAACTCTAAACTTCTGTAGTTCTATTGCATTACAAAAAACACTTAATTATTTCAAATTTGTTTTAAGATTTATGGTTATGCCTTAAAAATGTTATTACAACCAAGCCAATTAGACAAGCGAAGAAAAATTATAAACATTTTTAAACAAGACAAAGCTTTTAAATAAAAAGAAAAAGAAAACAAATGGAATATATTAAAGCAACATAAAATATTTGAAATGCAGGAATGTGGTAACATTAAAAAATTGCCACTTCGAGACAGAAACTCACTAACAAAAGCAAAAAAATGTAAACCCTTTTTAAATTATCAATTTATATCGACAAGTTAGATTCTAAAGTTAGCCTTCCCCTCTATATGAAATAAACCTTTTTAAGGTTATCTATGCTGCACATTTCTTTAAAGTTTCTAAACACTGTCCATATCTATTTAACTTCCTAAAATGTCTTTAGGAAACAACATCTACACATCCTTTGTTTTCCTTAAGTGGTTATAAATAAGCAGATACAGATACAGGTATAAATGGTACCATTATGAAAAAGACACACTACAAGCAAAAACTGCTTCTTCTCTTGGGTTTTTCTCAAGATTTTTACAATTTTTGTTTTAGAATAGAACAAAAGAAAATAGAATCTTATGTTCTATTGTTCACACAAAGAGGCCTTCCATAAAGGAAGAAAGATAGACAAAGACATTGTATATCTTGTTAGCTTTAGATTGTGATACTGTTTGAAGTTCTTTTCTTTTTACTTCGTTGTTATATTTGGTTTTTATTATTCTTTTTTGTATATTTTGGCTGGTTGTCTTGTCTTGTCTTATCGTAAGTGCAGTTGTAAAATGCTTTTGGTCATTGTTAAATGCAGCTTTCTGGTAATTCTTCGATTACTTGTTTGGTTAAACAAAGTAAAATGGTAAACAATATTGTATCCTCGAGGGTTCATGTTTAAGTAGTTATTTATGGCCACAAAAGTGTCAGCTCTTATCAGCATGAAACATCTCTATGATCTTTTTTTTATCCTCAGATGTTAAGCAAAAAAATAAAATAAAAAAAGAAAATAAATTTTCTATAACACCAAATAAGGAGTACAAAATTGTAAACTGAAGCATACTTAACAAGCAGAAAGAAAAAAGGAAAACTTAAGATTTAAGAAACAAACTTGGTAATGTTGAAAATTCTTATTGTTTGTTATTGAAAAAAAGAGCATTTGATTTACGCATTTAAATTGTGTGAAATATATAAAATATTATAATAAAGGGTCTCCTAAGGCCAGTTTAGTTTACCAACCAGAAAAAATAAATAGGGATGCTATTAGTACTTAAAACCATTTTGATACCACAAAACTGATCAAAACCTTGTTGTAAACTCTGCCACTGCCTTCTGAAAGCAAAAATTTTTTGTACTTTAATGTGAGCTTTGACTTCAAATATTTCGAAACACAATGAGACTAAAAATTATACCCCGTCAAAGCGTTTCATAGTTTTGAAAGCTCGAAAGGTGTTTAATCCTTATGTAATAGCTCACTACGAAGACTTATGAAGAAGCAGGTTATACGCTGACACCAAGCCAAAATAAATTAACTGCTTGCAGTTATCCTGCACATAGAACCAGTTTGTAATTTAGCAATATGTATAAATAACTTAACCACTCACTCTATCATGGAAGAAGGTTCTATGCTTGCAAATGGTGGGGTGAGTGGCATAGTGGTTAGAGCCCTAGCACAAAAATTGCAATGGCTCAGGTTCAAATCCCAGCAAAGTTGAAAAATGAAAAAGTTTGTTATTTAAAAAATAAGAGGTCAAGGGTGAAGGTATAACACTGACCTGCGAATCATCAATTCACAGGAATTTGTCTCACTCCTAAGACGCTTAATAATAATATAGGAAGAAATATATATGTACTGTCCCTTCCAAAAATTCCAATACAATGCACAGCATTTTGTAGGGGTTCACTCCTGAGCACTGGTCTCATGCCTTCCGTAACAAGCTTTGTAAGGGGCACTTAAAGCTATATTTACACCACCTAAGTTCTCATCTGAGTTTTATATCAGAAGCGCACTCAGATAGACTTAAATAGTTTATTTAAAAATCGAATTTAGTTTTTAATATTTTCCCTGAGCTCAGGTAAAAATAGAACATTTTCTACTTTCAAAATTATTGCCGCCTGATTTGTAACTGTTATAATCTGTTATAATCAAATGAGAAACTTAGGCAGTGTTAACATAGCTTAAGCTTATCTAACTTACAAAGCCAATTAAAAGTAATTTCCAATTTTCAGTGGGATAGCATTTTCCTAGTTGACGCTGGTCAGTCCCATATTAGATGTATTACCGGTTTCTTTTTAATACTAAAGGCCATGTCAATTGGCGAAATTGCCACATGTAGATATTCGGCTTGAAGTGTAGCTACGGTGAAGGACCCTGTATCGAGAGTTGGTAAAATTAAAATTTTGGTCTATTGTTATTATTGTGCCGCTTTTTGTAAAATAGTGCTGGAGAATGTAAATGAAAGAATTGAAATCTATATACGTATCAACTTGGCGATAAATTTGAGCTGCAATCTTGCTAAAGAGTAAAGGAGAATAGCTTCAGTAGACGAATTTGGTATATAATTAAACCGCCAGGTGATAGACTGTTTTATGAATTTTAATTACTCTATAAATTATAATCCTTCTGCATCAGTATAGATGAATACCATGTGGAGTAGCCGAACGATTAAAGCCTGGGAAGCTGGAATTTAAAAAAGGAATAGGAATGAGATGAAAATGGAATTCTGGAATACCAAGTCTATTCTGATTGAATTAGACGATACTGAAATAGCAAATAAATAAATCAATTATTTTATTGTAATATTCAACAAATTACAAGCCTTAAAGGCCAAATTAATTCAGTAATATGTAAAAAAATTATAGTGATGATCATGATCACCCTTTTGAGGCTCGAACTCGGGTCTTCAGCATACATACATACATACATACATAACTGGCCTTTACAACCCTGTGTCAGGATTACGGCCTAGCTTCTCGCAGCACTCATGTTGTGTGTGTTAATTTTTATCCATGAGTACCGGGACCTACAGTTTAATGTCGACTCCGAACGACAGACTTGAGAAGCTTTTTCATGGCAATTAGTTACTCTCAGAGCTTTTGCCAGAAGACTGCTGAGAGGTAGTCGCCGAAGGAAATATTTTTTTCATATTTCTTTTTTTGAAGATGTCAGAGCCTGGAGTCGAACCTAGGGCCTATGTCTTAGTAAGCCAACACACTAACCACTAGACCACGGCGACTACACGGGTCTTCAGCATATTATAAAAAAATTATATTTAAATATTAAACATAAGCCCTTAAGGTATATTAAAAAAACAACAAGAACTGGCTTGTTTTTCTTTTTTTGATAGTATTATTAAATGTTTCGACAAACAGTAACAGTGACAATCCTTATAGGCATTTGTAGTAAAGAATTCCATAGTCGGCAGTATAAACAGGTCAGATTACAAAATTCGTACGAATGGAACGACTACAATCAAACTTTTAAACAAAATATGAAGGACGCTTGTACTTAATTGTCTTATAAAATAGTAATATAATCCTTTGATTAAATCGACTTTGAATATCACATCCAATTAATTTACAAACGTATTTAGTAATGTGGTCTCTAAAATGAATACCACAAATAAATTTAACTACTCTGTTAAAACACAACCTAACCTTATAAAAATTCTGTTATTTCCAACATTAGATTAAACTTTATATAGTTCTTCTAGCCTATTCCACCTTTGAAACGAATGATCAGGAGTACAGCGCCAACTTCTGCGAAGATAACAGCTAACCTACTTAGTCAATACGGTAACTACTCACAATCAATTTCCACCGACAGATGAGCCAGTGGTATACCTTACCATGGAATGATCAACAGCAATTGCCCCATCTGTCAGTGTATGTTGAATGTGGGTGGCGAGTGTCTTCAGTAGGTTAGATGTTATTTTCCCAGAAGGTGGCGCTGAACTATTGATCATTCGTTTTTTTGGTGGGATATACTGGAAATGTCAGGAAGCGGTTTCTATAAGATGGTCTTCTTGGTGGAAAGGGGGAAAACCTCTTTTTTTTAATTATAATGTAGAAAAAAATTCAACCAGAAATTGGCTTCATCAGAAAATAAAATTTTCAATGTAAATTCGAAATCGACATCAATTTGAGTTTGACGAATAAAACAATTGTTTTAATTGAAAATTTCAACAATTTGCACGCGTTGCTCTGGTGTAAGTCAATTCATAGTGAAATTTCAAAGCAAACTTAAGAAAAACAACTATTTCAGCTGTTAAGTGGGTGGTCCAATGAAGCAGTGTTGCCAAATCGAAATTGTGACAGTCTATAAAAAATTGTAACAAATTTAAAAAATATATGTTAACTGGAAAACTAAAAGGTTTCACCCGCCCCTCTGAAAATTTCATGCATAGGAAACCATCTCCTGACATTCCATTCTCTTCTACCTTTAGTATGCCATCTAAAAATGTATGATCAGGAGAAAAAGCGCCTCCTACCGGGGAGAAAGCGGCTATATAGCGAGGATGCTGACCAATTCAGCGTCAACATGTAGTAACAGATGGGTCCAGTGCTGTTGATAATTCAAGGGTGAAGGTATAACACTGGCCTTTGAGTGATTAAATTGAGAGCAACTTGTCTCATCTCATTAGCACTTCGCTTAAAAAAATTAACTCCAAAACAATGCACGCATGAGTAAAGGTTTACACTCTTAAGTATTGGTCTCAGAAAAAAAGTACTGAGGCCTTATTCTGTAACTTTCCTAAGCTAAAGCTCTATCGCTAAAAATTTATTGGGACTTTTTGGCTACGAATAGAATTCTTGAACGCTTATTGTAATTTAAAAACTTCATGCCTATTACCTCTAAACTGTTTAATTTTATATATTCTAACGCCCAGCCTGTTTCAAAAACCCCAAATTTTAGCATTTTAGCTTAAGAGAATTACAGAATAAGGCCCCTGTACACAGAGTTTTTTTTATAAATTAATTGACTCACAAAAACTTTAAGTTTTAGGAAATTCCCCTTTAAAAAAAACTAACAATTAATGTTTTACTCATTCATTTATATTATTTTTATTTAAAATTATAAAAATTATTTAAAATTATTTTTTAAAAATTCTCGGAAATTATAAGTACTTAGTTTAACATTTAATGAAAACATATTAAACAAAGTTTTCATAAAAGGCATACAAATAAAATCAAGTTTTTTTTCTTAAGTCTTTTGTTTTTCCATATGCAAACGAATAAAATTATAGGTGTATTCTTCATTCATTCATGCAAAAATAATTTTAATATGCCAAAGAAATTATTATTTAGACCGCAAATATGTAAAAAAAAATAAATGAAGTAATTCCAAATAACTGTTATACAATTAGATACAACAATACGTGCTCTTTGATTCTTTCAATAAATCTGCGTAATTTACGCAGAAATGACTCATGACTTATAAGCACACTTTTTAGCTTATAAATAATGTAAATAATTTACGAGAAATTATGAAATTATGTGTATGTTGTATATGAATTATAAAGTTAAGCAGTTTTTTTTTTAATTTTGTTAACATCCTCCGTTCTTAAATAAACGTGAGCAATTGACACGTTTTACTTCTATAATCTGTGCTATTTGATAGCCAGTTATTTTGTACATTTTATTTTGAAATTAATAAAGAAAAATTAGCACAATTTGTTTAACAAATTTGCAAAATTAAATATCTGTTTTGCTCTATTTCACGTAAACTTTCTTTAAGAAAAATAAAAAAAAACATTAACAAGAAATATCTTGATAATGAATTTTAACAAATTGCTATTTAAAGAATAAAAAACAAAAAAAAATTTATATTTGACAAAAGATTTCAAAATTATAAAAAAAAGAAAATAACATGAAAGTGTTTTTATTCAAATTTGAAAAAATACCGCATTTGTAACTTAAAGTTCTATACTCGTCATGCCATAAATACGAAAGTACATTTGTCAGTATAGCCTGAAATAATAAAATGAATGATTTTATACCCGTACACATAGTCTGTGTTGAGATGTAGGTGTTTTTTTAAATTGTTAACATTGTTAATAAATTGTAGTTATTTTTTTATAATTTTGTTGTACAACTCGTGTTAATCTATGCGTAGGAGACGTGAAAGTATTTTATTTTATATTTACTTCACTTTTTATTATTCTTTATTTGAATAAAAAGTGTCTTGAAATACTTAAATTACTCTATATTTAAATATTTATATAGAGCGTAGAAATATGATCATTTACGAGACTCAAGCAAAACAAAAAAAAGTGACTAATTTGTGAATACTGTATCGTTTTTTGTTTTTTTTTTACCAGAATTTACCCATTAAATGAAAGTATTTTTTTTTTTTGTTTTTTGTTCTCTTTTCGTTTTGTTTTTCTTTTTTTTTTATTTTTAAGTGAAAGATAATTTGTTTTACGAGTATTTAAAAAATTCGTGAGAAACCAAAATTTTGCTTTCATTTGATTCCTGGCATGTGACCTAAATATGAAGCAGGGGATATACTTCGGAAACAGTTATTTGGGTTAATGATAACTTATGGACTTTGTACCTAAAAGGAATTGACATTTTTCCAAACGTAACGCAAATCGTAAATTTTATTTTATTTTTTTTTTTAATTTTTTTTTTTTTTTAATATTTAGTCAACATATTTAGTGATAAATTTTACATTGAGTTTAAAAAAAATTGCCTGTCTTGGTTACTATATAATGATATTTAACTTATAATTTTAGCCGTTTGTATAATTTCAGAAAACTTGTAGAGACTGTGCTCAACCACTGAAGATATGCATAGAGATAATACAGCAGGAAACTTTGGCACAATAATAGATTCGGTGAAGAAATGAAGTACATGACAGTTGGACGTATCAACTGATCACGGATATAAAACAGTGGAGGGACAGGAAAATGGGTGAGGTAAATTTCTACATAACACAGATGCTGTCCGGTCATCTCCCCCCCAGGTATACAGAAAAGGCTGCTGGTGATTGTCTCCATCAGTGGCCTGTTTTCTCCGGGGAATATCGGGTTCAACCTAGCCCTGAGTGGTCTGTCGCTTGATATAGGCAGAGAATGTCGGTAATGTTGGTTGTTGTGTGGTGCACGGCCGTAATGCCTTGCGTACTTGGGGTGCTTGTCCCTTTAAGTGCGCGTGGCTGGCATTTCTGGTGTTCTCATAGACTGACCAGAGATGCCTTAATCTGGTACTACGGGCATCAGGCGCCCTCGGTTAACCTGGGACTCATTGTCATTCGGGAAGTGAGGTTAACCGGCCTGATGGTTTGGGTGCGATCATTCGGAAAGTACACATAGTGGTTATGGTAGTACTAGGTGGACAGTGGTGGTGCTAAATTGCCAACTCAGTACTATGGGCTCTCTCATGAGTGCCGTGCCCTCGCCCATGAGTGAGATTAGAGGGTACCGGCATCGAGTGGCGGTGGTTGGGTGCATTGAACTCAACTACCGCTCCAGCAACAGGCGGCGTGTGATATGTCTACGGACGGTGCGCACGTTAAACCCATAAACAGTTGTTGTTGGGTTATGTCAAAATAATAATAGTGAAACGGTTAAAAACCTAAAACTATTATTATTTTGACATAAACTTCCAAAACCATTATTTGGGTAAATAATTTTCTATAAATGAGGACAGATATAGAAAGCTGAGAAAATTTTCTTTAAAATAAGCCCTCTTCTAGCGTTACAAGTCAACTATTCACCAATTGCAATGAATACTTCCAAAAAAATAGCATTATTTTCGGATGACCTGAGCACCTAATTTTCTCTTAAAAACCGGAAGCTCGATTTTGATTTTAGAACCATGGTTTCGTTGGGAAAAGTTCTTAGAATTTCCCGTAGATTACGATTTTGCTATACGCTTAGTAGGCAAAAGAATTGACCCACCCTAGTGAGCATACTTTTTCAGCTGTGTTTGATGGACTCTCAGCTCTGACATCTTAGAAAACAGAAATATGAAAAATTTATTTCTTTCGGCGGCTACCTCTCAGCAGTCTTCTGGCAAAAGCTTTGAGAGTAACTAATTGCCATGAAAAAATTTCTCAAACCTGTCGTTCGGAGTCGACTTTAAACTGTTGGTCCCGATACTCATGGATACAAATTAACACACACAACATGAGTGCTGCAAGAAGCTAGGCCGTAATCCTGACACAGGGTTATAAAGGCCAGTTATGTATATAAATATAAAAGCGAGAGTGCAAGGTAAATTTTCTATTAAAAAAGAGTACCTGAAATGTATTAATACTAATGTAAGAAGTATTCGGAAGCTCTTACAATCGGCAAACTTACGGTAATAAAATAAAAACAACAGCAAGATGAATTCATGAGCTCTTGTCGTCGGCTACGGTTAGTGCGAATGTAAGAAGAATTCGGAAGCTCTTACACTCGTCAAATATACGGTAATAAAATAAAGACGACACGTGTCTGTTCTCTAAAGGGTCTGTATCTGTCTGGTTATTGACCAACTCTTTTTTCGTTTGGTAAAACTCAAACCTTTATGTAATTATTTTCATCAACTCGATGAGAATCATATTACACTACGATGTTGTTAATAGGTTAATATATGTGAATATACTAGCATGTTGTTAATAGGTAAATATACATAGGTGTAAATATATACAGTAGGGTGGGTCAATTTTTTTGCCTACTAAGCGTATAGTAAAATCGTAATCTACGAGAAATTCTAAGAACTTTTCCCAAAGAAACCATGGTTCTAAAATCAAAATCAAGCTTCCGGTTTTTTACGAGAAAATTTGGTGTTCAGGTCATCCGAAAATAATGCTATTTTTTTGGAAGTATTCATTGCAATTAGTGAATAGTTGACCTGTAACGCTGAAAGAGGACTTATTTTAAAGGAAATTATCTCAACTTTCTAGATCTGTCCATATTTATAGAAATTTACCCAAGTAATGGTTTTGGAGGTTTATGTCACAATAATAATAGTTTTAGGTTTTTAACAGTTTCACTATTATTATTTTGACATAAACCTCCAAAACCATTATTTGGGTGAACAATTTTCTATAAATGAGGACAGATATAGAAAGCTGAGATAATTTCCTTTAAAATAAGTCCTCTTTCAGCGTTACAGGTCAACTATTCACCAATTGCAATGAATACTTCCAAAAAAATAGCATTATTTTCGGATGACCTGAACACCAAATTTTCTCGTAAAAAACCGGAAGCTCGATTTTGATTTTAGAACCATGGTTTCTTTGGGAAAAGTTCTTAGAATTTCTCGTAGATTATGACCTTGCTATACGCTTTGTCATGTTTTTCCGTCCCGAACAAATTGACCCACCCTAATATACAGGCATGTTATATGACGTCACGTTACAGTTGGCAGAAGAAAATTGTCTAAATTTCTTAACGCTTTTTATAAAAAGGGTGAACTACATGACAAGTTTGCAGTACAGTTGGCTAGAGGTAGTTAGCAAGTTCAGTTTATATCGAAGAGACTGGCCACAACCTTCGAGCATATGAGCAAAAAAAGCTAAATACTCTAATGAGATTTAAATGCCACTTCAGTAGTGACAAGCGTGTAATTTTGGTTTTCTTTGTAACTCTTAATTTGTGATTTGAAACATTATGTTCGCCATCATTCATTAAAATTTTTTATTTAGAAAAAAATTATTAATTTTGTATTGCTTTCTTAATAAGTAACTCTTCTTCACCTCAGAAAAAGCAAAAGCCCCCAAATCATATGCTGACCCATTAACTAAAATTGTCTATAACTGGCAATTTAAAATTAAGATATTGAGAAGACCGTTTACTTGGCTAAAGGCGTTAAGTTGCTTTAGTTACTCACATAACGTTTTGTTAAATAAGAAATAACAAAAACTAATAATTTTCCTTTAGGCTCTCTTCTGCCAACAAGTAGTAAAACATATCAAGTGATGAAAACAAAACTTAAAAATTTAAAAAAAGAAATAAAAAAAAGTTGAAAAAGGAAAAGTTTATTTACAAAAAAAAAGTGAAAGCGTCTAAAGATGATATGAAGCCATACAACGAAAAACTAAAACACAAGCTAAATTGAAAAACTCATTTAAACTTACTCCGAATAGGAAAAAAAAAAAGGTTAAAAGGAAATTGTAAACCACAACACAACAACTTAAGCTTTCAAGAGGAAAGTAAAACAGAGGGTATCATATGAACAACCTTTGGAAAGTAAACTAAAGATACAATTTGAGACTATTTTTGTGAAAACTGTAAGTTCCGCGTTAAAAGGTTGAAATAAATGCAAAGAGTCATTAAGTAACAAGATCAGTTATTTAAGGTTAAAACTAGCTGAACTGCATGAAAATCGTTAAAATATTATATGTTTTAGTAGGTTTTCTACATAAAATCTATTATTAGTTTGCAGTGATTATACGGGTAAATTAAACATGATTTTCGATTTCTAAAAAAAAAATTAATGAATTTTAAACCAAAATCTTTTACATTCATTTGCTCTTAAATAACCTTTAATAATTATTGAATGATGCAAAAGATGTTTGCATATATAATTGTTGTTATTTTTGTTTTTTTTTTTTTTTGTTTTTTATAAATAAAACTTTTGCAAAATTTAAAAGTAACATTAAAACAAAAGACTTAAGAAAGAAACTTGCTTGGCGAACAACCCATAATAACCAGATAATCGTTAAAATTTAGTATTTACTACTCTATTATATGGCAAAAGTTTTTTATTTTTAGTTGCAAAGTAACAAAAATTATGTTAAAAAATTAATCATTAAAATTTATTTATATTTCTACACAATAATGATTCATATGTTTTTAACTTTTTTGTTTTTTTATTTACTGACATGCATAATATTTCGTGTTAACGGTTCTCTTTTGAAAAGCTAAATTTTTCATTTTAAACAGTAGTCGTATCTGCTGTATTGTTTTTGTTTAAAAACAAAAGACTTTAGAATCGAACTTTATTTCAAACGAGATTTGATTTGAAGCCAATATTTCGTTAAATACCTTTTATTGAAAACAAAAAAAAAAAAAAAACATTTGTTTTGACTAGTTCATGCTAAATTACGTATGAAAGCAGCCGATTGATCAAATTAAGTCATTATTCTAAATAATTACAAAATTCTATAACGCGAAATTTGGTGAAAGTCATAAATTGAATGAAAGAACTTCTAATGAAAGCACAGCTGAAATATAAATTTAAAAAATTAAAATTTGCTCTACAATTACTAACAGCATGATTAAACAGGTTATATTTTTATTTCTATTAAAACAAAAATAACTCAAAATTACAAGATCTAATTGTAATAAAGGGTCGTGTCTTAAGATCCTAATAAAATGATAATATAGAGTGTTTTTTATAGATTGTCACAACTTTGAGGTGACATCACTGCTTTATTAGAAAACCCACTTAACAGCTAATAGTTGCCGTTTGTTAAGTTTGCTTTAAAATTTCAATATGAATCGACTTACATCAGAGCAAGGCGTGCAAATTGTTGAAATTTTTAATCAAAATAATTGTGATGAACTGGGTCAATTCCTTTCTCAGAACAAACTTCCTGGAGGAGAAAAAAAAAACGCTTGACTAATTCAGATTAAAAAATACAGCCTCTCCCTGCTTTCAATTTTTTTTTTCTTTGAGTTACCTTGAACGACTAACTGACTAACTATATAAAACCAAATCACTTATATATTTTTAAATAAGACTTAAACTCAACGAATGTTAAACAAAATAAAAAATGAAGCATTAATTTGCACATAAAATAAAAAGAGACTTCCAAAAGCTTTAATACAAAACTCATTTCAAGAGAAAAAATACTTTGAACGAAAATAAAGAGTTATTATAAGTACTAGACAAATATATAAAGTTGAAATGACTTCAACAAATTGTTCTATTCGTCAAACTCAAATTGATGTCCATTTTGAATTTCCATTCAATATTTTATTATCCGATGAAGCCCATTTCTGGTTGAATGGGTACGTAAATAAGCAGAATTGTTGCATTTAGAGTGAGGAGAATCTACAAGCTTTTGTCGAAACACAGTTACATCCACAGAAAATTACTGTTTGGTCTGATTTATGTGTTTAAAAACTATGATGGTCAAAATGTTACCGTCAATGTGTACGGTCTAGGATGATTCGAAATTTTTTCGTACCTAAATTACATGGCATGACTCTTGCTGATATGTGGTTCTAAAAGGACGGAGCCACATGCCATGTAGCCGTAGTCCAGTATGCAGTGTATTGGCTTACTAGACGAGAGAGAGAAAGAGAGATAGTTCAAAATCCAGATCTGACTTCTTTAAAGAAAGAAATATGAAAAATTATTTCTTTCGGCGAGCACTTCTTAGAAATCTTTTGTCAAAAGCTCTGAGAGTGCTTGATTGCCATGAACAAGCTTTTTAAGTAAGTGTTCATATATAAAAATTGATGCACACAAAATGTGTGCTGTGAGAAGCTAGGCCGCAATTCTAAATGAGGGCTGTAAATGCCTAATTATGTATGTTTGCTGGTTTTTCGGCATAAACCAGTAACTTAACCTAATCTTATCAAAAGTTTTGCAGGAGCATTAAACCGCACTAAAGGACAGTGAGTAGAACCAATAAATAAATCGATTGTGACGAAACGATTATTATTGTACGAAATATTTTTAAGTTTGTACAACACTACAAAAGGTCAACCTTCATTTCTGTTAAGGAATATTTATTTATTCATTAATTTCTTTTTTGGACCCTTCAAAATACTCCTCCTAAGCTATAATACACTTGTTGTCTCAGCACTTTTTCCAATTATCGAAGCAGTAATAAGCCTGGAGCTCTTTTATCGATCAAGTTTTTATCCACTCGAACATCGTAAAAAACTGTCCGTTCATGGGCCTTTTTAATTTTAGTTCAAGACCAGCAAAAAAAGCAGCTGAGGCATGTTTACGATACTTTTTTCTGCCAAAAATTTCCAGCAAGTAATGACGAGTGAGCAGCGCAAAATAGTGATGAAAAGTCATGCCCTGTTTTCCACAATTGAGAATGTTTTTTTACTGATATGCCCACATCTCTTGCATTTTCTTTAATAAAGATACGATAATTCCCTTCAACAGTTTTTTTATTTTTATTTTTTTGACATTTTCATAGGGTTTTGATGTGATGAAAGAGGGTGTCCATACAGACTTTGTCGACCTTCCTTGAAAAGCTTGTACCACTTGCAAACACTTTTCAGTCCCAGTATATAGTCATCAAATGAGACTCTCAAAATTGCAAGTGCTTCTGAAAGATTCTTTCATTTCCCAATGCGCAAAGCACGCTTACATACTCAGCTACTAACCCATGCTCGAGGTGAGTGCACTTCTATATACCGACATGATAAAGTACGCAGAGCACATATAGATCAAGTAACCTCATTATAATAATTAGAAGTCCCTTCTGAATAATTTCAGTTAAAAATTAAGGCTTTTTATTTAAACTTTCTGAGTCATTATAAAAGGGTTTTGAATTTGGTGACGTTTAAAACAGCAAAAGAGGAGTCTCGCATCAGCTATAATATAGCACTGAACAAAGGCTATATTTTAAGGCTTTTTCCTGAGAAAGCACAGAACAATAAAAGTTATATTACCTCCAGTTCTATTTCTAGACTAGTTCGGCTTGAGTAGGTAGGACACTGTAACTATTGAAGATCTCCCTTCACTCTTTGTTCAAACTCATAAGAAGCTAACACTAAAATTTATGTCTACTCTTTATCCCTTATACCAGCGGTTGCGATAATATTTCTAAAAAGGTAATTTGTTCTGTGAGCGCTTAGATTTGACAGTCAGATGTTTGCATATTTTTAGAGTGCCTTTTATCAATAGCTTGGTACAGTGCCAGTTATGTATGTATGTATTGGTACAGTGCACAACTCTAAACCCATTCATTCTAGTCCATTTTACATTGAGCACTGGTTAGCTTTAATTCTTCCTTTTCCTATATGAGAAATTTCAGTATGGTCATGTGACAGTATCAAATTAGATTTTCGACTAATTCCTGGCAAAGAAAACGGCATACCAATCATTAGTGGAATTATTGCTGAAGTAGATTTATTTTTGGTTAAACATCGATGAATCTAACATGTGGCTATCATAGGATCCCGTTTTGGTTAACTAGCCATCCAATTAAAATACCTAACTCTAGCCTAGAGATTAAGTGGTTTAAATAAATTGAATTACTTCATGGGCAAAACAAACATGAAAAATATTAATTTTTATTCTAAGACCTACGACGTTAAAACTGGGTGTAACAATAACTTTAAACCAATCTGGTGAAAAAAGAAAATAATCTTCATTAAGTATAATTTTTTAATTAAAAACAAATCTTTTAGCAACAGATTACAATCTACAAATTAGAATTGAAATAAGCTTTTGTTCTTACATGGAACTTTTTATATCGTTATTAAATTATAAATAATTTCGCACACTTTTCTAATAAAATAATTCTAAGCTTCGGCTTTCTAAGTGCTAAAACGTGTTTCAAATGAATTATTTTTATCTTTTTATTATTTAGAATGAAAAAAATTCTGTGTTCTTAATTAAATTTTAAATATGATTATCGAATATCATGCCATGCAAAAATAATTCTCACCAACCCAAAAGAAAAAAATCTTTATTTTTTCATATTTTTTTACCATATGTTTTGGATTTAATTTATTTTTTTTTTATTAAGAAAACGGTTTTTAATTTAAGTGATTTACTGTCAAAGGCGCGTGCGACTTTTATAAATTTGTTGCGATTTTTTTTTTCTTTTAACACTATAACGTACTCAACACCTATTTTCTTAAGCCATTGTCTTCACGTTGAGTAACTGCAATTTAGAAAAAAAAAATGGAACTCTTTGACACTTAAGCTTAAGAATTCCACACCTAAAAACTATATACTTATATAGCAAATCAAGCAAGAAAAAAATTGAACCACCACATCCAGGTTTTCTTTTGTTTTTGTTATTTAACAGAATAACGCTTTTTTATTGAAAAAAGAAAAAAAATTTTAATTTAAAAAAAAATATCTTACTTTTGTTACAGTATTTAAAAGTTTAGTTATAAAGATTATGTTATAAAAGTAGTAAATAATTAAATTTTTACGTTCAGTTGATGAAATAATAGATTGTAAAACTGACTCATAAAAATAAGATAAAAAAATTGATATTTTTTTTTTATTTAATTTAAAATTGAATTATAAAAAAAGAATTTAATATTGTTTACGTTTATTTTTATAGGCTTTAAACAAAAGACTTAAGCAACAAACCTTAAGTGTTAATAGGTGTATCGTAAAGTAAGAAAATGATAGATTTGAAACTATAAATTTAATGGCACTTAAAGTTGCTTAAAAATTAATTTCATTAAAATGCTTAAACAACAAATTTTATTTATTTTGTTTATTATTTAAGTATATATGAAATCTATACTAAAAATGTTTGGCTTCGTTCTAGCATATTAGTTAAATGTATACAAAATAGAAGATATATTTTATGATTTTTTTCTGGTGTTATTATAAAATTAATGTTCGTTTACAAAATCATTTAAACTTTAAGATTTTTTGAAAGTATAAATAAAAAAAAATTATGTGCTTAAGTAAAAAATACTAAAAATGATTAGATTTATTTTGGAATTACTGAATGTGTTGATTTTTTAAATTTTATTAGTTGATATCGTTTCAAAAATTGTGTTTATTAGAGGCTTCTGTAATATTTCTTATCTTGATCGTTAAAAATTTATGGATCTAATTGAACGGTTCTTGACTACAAATACAAGTCTTAAATATATACAGATTAATGGGTATGGTTACTATGCTTTGAAATATAGAATTCCATCAATTATGTATTTTGTTCATATAAATTGTTAAGTATCTTAATTTTTGAAGAGGTTATTTGACAACCGTTTGAATGTCTCCATATTCTGTTCCCATTTCTACTCCATATTTTTACATTTTTTTTACTACGCTACCTGCTTAATCATTACGTTGTCAGCTTCCGCTATTGTTTAACCCCAACCCTACGGACCCGGGTAGCCCGGGTAGCCCACCGTTCTTTAAAATTAAATATTTCTTAAGCTAAACAAAGTGAAAATTTTAGGTTCCTCAAGTTCTTTCAGCTTAACATTTCTTATAAGATATTTTGATTCGTAACTCTACTGATTTATTTAGATACACCGTTTAGCCTCTTAAAGTGAAATGGTCCTTACCCTTCTGATAAGGGTACCCGAAAAATTATTCATACAGTTTGTAGGAAAAAAATTATAAATAATTCAATTTTTTTATTGGTATCTCTGACACACATGGACAATTATGTATGTATGTATGTATTGAAATAAACCCATATTTCACGTTTAATAGATATGAACTAATACTATGACAAAAGGAATCAAGACGCAGTGAAGCGAAAAGAAATTTTTTCGCCATTTCATATTTTTCATATATCTTGAGTTATTGATGCCTCTTTAAGTTTTCGATCCCAAATTTTTCAAGTCTGCAATCCGTTTGCGGATATCTCGTCCAGTTTCGAAAATAAATAAATAGCCAAAAACGGATTTCAGATTTTAAAAATTTTGGTGCCAAAAACGTAAAGTATTATCATTAACTCGAGATACATAAAATGGCGGATAGAGCACATAAACTCCAGCACGACGATATGTAATTTGTGTATTTTTCTTCTAGAACTGGGATTATCAGCTAAAAATAGATAAAAAGAATTCTTTATAAAAAAAAGGTTTCTTTGGGAGACTACCTCTTAGCAGACTTCTTAAGTCTGTCGTTCGGATTCGACATTAAACTGTAGGTCCCGGTACTCATGGGAAAAAAATTTACATACAAAACATGAGTGCTGCGAGGAGCTAGGCTGTAATCCTGAAACAGGGCTATTACGGCCAGTTATGTATGTATATAGTAGAAAACGGCAAGTTTTTCCCCGCTCAGATATTTTTAAAAGCCTTAATCATGCTGTCAGAAATTTATTTCGAATGTGTTCACACGACAGTCTTATGCTTCAGATTAATATATCATAGGCGTTCACAATACAAGTCTTATTTTTGACACCATACGTGCACGCAAATGTTAAATTATGAATGAGAAAGTAAGACGTATCGCTAATACTATAACGAATGATCGCATTAATTTACCCACCGTCTATTTCGCCTACAAATCTCTCTACGTTTGAACACAGACTTAGACATACGTGGCTTTATGTTGTATAAGCTCCAATTATATTGGATAATGAGTGTTTATTTGTGTATGTTTTTAATTGTCATCTCTGCGCCAAATAATCCACCACGAGAGTTAAGATTTTTGGGCGCTAAGATGATGACTAGGGCAACCAAAAATATGCTCTATAAAATTAGTTTTAACCGCCTAAAATATGCATTAAAAAAACACTTTTAAGTGTTAAAAATATGCTTTATAAAACTCATAATAATGTAGAAATATGAAATGATCCATAATTTAAAACATATTTAAAAATTGTGTTTTTATATCTCTTTTCACTGAGGGGAGACCAAAAGTGTCTTGTACTTTTCCCATCAGTTTGGCTAAATTAAAATGCTTAAATGCATTTTCTTAGAATCGTCTTTTTTTTAGTTATGCCACTCTCCTCGCAAATGAGCGATATAAATATTTATTTTAATTCAAAAATTAAAAAAAAAAAACTAAAAAATTTCAAAAAATTCAGACTGACAAAAATACAAAACAAAAGAGGAAAAAATTAATTTAAATTATTGTTGCAATAAAATCGTTGCAAAAATTGGAAAATGAAGCTTTGTCGTAAAACGATCTTGCACATCGAGAAACTTCTTTCGACATCAACGGTGCAAATTTTAAAGCTAACGTTTCCTACCATAATTACTTGCGTTGAGCTCAATATATTTTTGACTTCCGAGGTGTTGTTTTATGGTAAATATTTTCTTTGCTGACACTGGCTTATTGCAAACTTTACAAAACGGAATATTCCTATTAGTTTTAAAATCTCGGTATTCGCTAATATATTATTTATTCTGTTTAACACGGATTGCTTGATTTTCTGCATATTCTTACGAACATTTAATTAATTTAAAACCTAACTTTTAATTTAATTTTTTATACCATGCAATTATTGCAATTTTTCCCCAATAGTTACAACGTTGAAAAATACGTAACTTTTAATTTAGAATGCAATATTGAGCAACTTTTTTTAAACTCTAATTCCCTTAAATGTAAAATTTTTATGATTTGTATTTAATTTGTTTTTTGCTTTCTAGTAGATAGTCATTATTTTGAAAAAATAAAATTTGGTTATACAAGTAAATTCCAGTAACATTGTAAAAAGTTTTAAAATATGCCATACAATTCTGAAAAAAATTTCAAAATGCAAAAGTATGCATTTATGACGAAATATGCAAAAATATGCCGTAAAAAATAGGGGTTAAACGTCGTAGTTTTTCTTAAAATGAATTAATATTTTGCTTGTTTTGCCAGTAACATTAAAAAAAAATAAAATGCTAATGCATATTTTTGGTTGCCCTAATGATAACTATCAGCCATTTTTTTGTGTCATCTAGAGCTTCATTTTGGTGCCATATCTTTCAATAAACTACTCTCAATATTGGCTATCTCTAAGGATAGTGCATTGTTGAGAGTACACACCCTTCATCTTTTTGTCCAGAGTCGTAAAAAGAGTCGTGTTGGTTTATACTATAGCAAGGTGTATATATATTAACCATGTGCTTTGAATGCAGTTCTTTTGGAATAAACATTGAAAGATAAAAACGATACTTGAAGTCAAAAATAGTATGTCATTTAATTAATTCCAGATTATTTGTTAATATCAATCAGAGCAAAAAGAATATTTCCTCTTACACTAACATGGCGATAGCCACAGGTTTTGAAGAAATATATTGATTATTGGTACATCGGTTTGGATGATTAAATGAAAATATTTGTTAGACTGGTACCACATTCTCATCCGTACGATACCTTATTTGTATATATTTTATCAACTTGTTCTAGTTTTGGTGTTTGTTATCTCTTGGGGATACTATTAGGACTTATAGTTCAATACAAATGTATTCTATCATATGATAGACCAGAGCGGATTATAAAAAGAAAATTTCAAAACGGAAAACATACAATAAATTTGAAATTTATATTTAAATAACACTTTAAATATTTAAACACGGTATTGTAGTGCAAATTTAAATTATTTAAGGGTACCCTGGTACCCTTGTCAGTACGGTTAGGGTTAAATATTTTACTCTGTTCTAGGCCTTAAAAAAAGAAATTAATTTTATTTAAACCGTTAACTTTAAAGTTCTATGTTTTGCATTTCAACATTTAATTTTGGCGTAATTAATATTTTCTATAATTTTATTTAAATTTAATTTCTTGTTTTAACCAAAAGTTCTGTTTTATTATTTTTAATATATACCTCCTTATATGACATTTTTATATGTACCAACGTGAAGATTAGCATGTTTAAATAATTATATATTTGTTTAAACCAAAGCTTAAGGCAAATTTTAATTATTAATTATTTAAAATTGATTATGGAACCAAAAAAAGAAAAAAGACAAAAAAATAGTAAAAGATTTCTTAAGGCAAAGGTTAAAGACTTAGAAATTACTTTTTGAGCAAAAATTATTTATTTTATTAGGCAAAATATAGATTCAATTAAAAACATGTTTAGTGAATATGGAAATTTAAAAGAGGCAGCTGCCAGATATCAATCTTTTTTCTAACAGTTCTTTAAAAAAAAAAAAAATGGCAAATCATATATTTAAAATTTTAATAATAAAAAAAAACTTCTTAAACAAGTTTCAAATTGAGGAAATTACTTAAATGAAAATAAAAATGGCAAATTCATTTTGAAATTATGAAATTTTTTAAGAATCTCTCAATCAACCAAACGGCTCAAACTTGTATTTCGAAACGCACGTAATTAGTTTGTCTGAATCACCGTGGACATATTAGACCAATACAGAATCTGGTTTATTTACATTAGAAATTTATATAAAAGTTATACAATTTGTCATGAATTGTAAGCGGTTTTTTAGTATCGTTTGCAACACTTACATCTGACAGCTTTTCCCAAAGAAGTTCACGGGAAACCAATTAAATGTTTATTTATTTTGTACACACACATAGTTAGATATCTTATAACTGCTCTATTATTATACTTTTACAAGTTTTTGTTATCTATAGTACAACAATATATGATCAAAAAAAAAAAAAAAATAGTTTGTCAATCAACTGTGACAGAAAGTAAAAATACTAGTTGTGAAAGTTGTAATAAAAACTAAGAAAAAAAAACTTTATAAAAAGTTTATTTTTATTCAATTTAAACAATTAAAAATAAAAATGTTTTATAAACATTGTACTATTACAACAACAAAAATATATCTGATTTTTTTATGGTTTTGTTTTTTTTTCAAAATTTCTACTGGCTACTTTTCAATTACTGTCATTGGATTTTATTGTTAATTTCATGTGATTTATTTATAAAATAGGATTTATATGTTTTTCTGTTTCTCGAATAGATAACAATGATGTTTTAAAAGATATCTCACAATTGATTAATTTTCATAAACTTTTAATAGAAAAAAAGGCAAAATATATAATCGAATAATTTTAACAAAAAAAACTTACTATTTTTTTATATACATATGTACAAACATATGTTCTGCACATTTACCTGAAATAAAAGAAAAAAAAATATTTTAAAAAATTTAATTTGTCACTTTCAAATTACAAAAAAAAAAAAAATTTAAATCACTTTTTAATGAAACCTTATAATCTGTTATTTCTCATAACTTTTTTTTTTAATAATCAAAATGTAACACCCCCACTTTTCGTGTTGTTTGGAATTCAGCGAAGTGTGGCTTTTTTTTGTAATTTATTACAATCATAAAAAGCTTAAATAACTCTGTACATACATAACTTTTGTATATTTCTAAAGCCGAAAAAATAAAACAGAAATCAGTTAAGTTAACATAGTACTCGTATCTAAAATACCCTTCACAAAGGAATAATAAATTCTAATGAAAATATTAATCAAAAGTTAACAAATTAATTGAAGGCTCACCAGTATTCATTTAAGGAAAAAATTTCAAACAAAGGTTAATTGAGTATGTAATATATTTCCAAAATATTTTTCCAAAGACCAATAAAACTCAATTACATACCTACATACACAATTGGTCATTACAAACCTGTTTCAGGGTTACGGCCTAACCTCTCGCAGCAATCATGTTGTGTATTTATCCATTAAGTAGAACATACAGTTTAATGTCTACTTCAAACGACAGACTCTGAGAGTAATGATTGTCAGAATACAGCTAAGAAGTAGTCGCCGAAAGAAATATTTTTTCATATTTCTTTCTCTCAAAATGTCAGAGCTGGAGTTTGAACTCGGAGCTCTTGTCTAGTAAGCAAACACACTAACCATTCAACTACGGCGACTAAAAACAAGAACTCAATTACATCAATTGTTTTAAAGTTTTGATAATCAAATATGTTTTGTCGATGGTTATTAGGCGAAAAAATAAAAAAAATTTCAAAACATAAAATTATAAAAAATGTGAAACTTCAGTTAATTTCAATGTTCCTTGTTTTCGGGGTACAAAACATATCCATTTAATAATGATAATAATAGCGTATAGTTGTCAAACAATTTAATAGCTAACAATGACAAAACATATTTAAATATAATAGGCCGTATTCCAATTGGCGACGTCGTCGTGGTGTAACGACATTTTTGTAATAGATTAAAGGATCGAATGTAACTGCGTGAGCTGCAAAAATAAACGCAAAATTATGTTATATTCTGAAAGCTTGGGTTTGAGCTCAGGAAAAGTGATCAATTTTTTTAAATAATTTTGGAATATGAGAAAAAAAGGTAATTTCAGTATGTGATTTCTTGAAAAGTGTGAGGTAAATAGATGATGTGTGGCCTTGAATATGGACAGGATACCAAGAACTCTGGTGGAGTCAAAAACATATGTATGTTCGGTTTGGCTAGTGTACTATTCCTTCACGGACATCATTTTCTTCTTGAATTATAAAAAAAAACAATAATAATAAATCATTGCAAAAATCTAAGTTCTTTATAGAATTTAGCTTTGATTTAATTAAAGAGCAAAATTATCTTATTTGATTTGTAATAACAAAAAACCATCTTACTTGTCATACTCAAAAGCATCGAAATATAACGATTGTAATGGTTAGGTTGGTCATGTAGGGCACATGCACTCATATCCTGCAGCAAGAACATCTTTCAAATATAATCCTAAAGGAACAAAAGGATAAAACTAAAACTTCAGTAGAAACACCCAGCAGAAAAAGATCTTTCTAAAGTTTTCGTTGCAAAACAAAAAGGACAAAGTTAGATCCACGTGTATGGAAAACTGTTATTATTTAGGCTACTGATATTATATACCTAAATATATAACGGCCTTTACAACCCTGATTCAGAGTTACGGCTTAGCTTCTTGCAGCACCCATATTGTGTGTGTCAATTTTTTGTCCATGAGTACCGGGACCTACTGTATAAAGTCGACTCCGAACGACAGACTTGAGATAGTTTTTCATGGCATTAGAGTGCTCGCACAAAAATGACCCAGGTTAAAATCTCAGAAAAAGTAAAAAATTAAAAAGTTAGTTTGCGGTTTTTTTCAAAATTATAACTTATAATAAAAGATCCCCTCTCCAAGAAGTCCTTCTAGAAAGAAACCGCTCCCTAATATTCCACTCTATTCTACCTTAAAAATTGACACGCAAAAAAACGAACGATAAAAAGCACTCACCACACACAATCAACATGCAACGATGAGGCAATTGCTATTGATCATTCAAGGCTGAAGGTATAACACAGGCCTTTGAATGATCAATTCACAGCATGTTGTCTCATTCCTAATAATATATAATATATATTGTCTCATTAATAATAATATAAGAAATAAAATATATATGTACTGTCTTTTTTAAAACATTCCAATATAATTCTTAGCAACCGTACACAGAAAAAATTAAAAATGTATTTTAATTAAAAATTTTTTTATTTTTCCACCAGAAAACAAATTAATGTTATCAATTAAGCTGATTGTAATATTAAATAAAGGTATATATATATATATATATATATATATATATATATATATATATATATATATATATATATATAAAGTAAAGTTGTATAAAATATTAAAAAGTTAATTAAACCAATTAAATTATTAATCAAAACAAATTTATTTTTCAATTAACAATTTAATTATTTTTAGTGTAGGTGTTTACCCTTAAGTACTGGTCTGAATCAAAAACAAATATAAATACGTTACTCTCAGAGCTTTTGCTAAAAGACTTCTAAGCGGTTTTAAGGGTTGCATAGCCGTTTCATATAATTATTTATCGAGCGTATTGCGTAAACTGAAAATTAAAATCGAATGAAAGTTTTCGCTTAATGACCATCAACATTACTCCTTTTATTACCAAAACTTTAAAAAATTTGGCGCATTTTTTCAATTTTATTTTATTTTTCGTACGAGTATATTAACAAATACTTTGCAAAAACTTTTAATATATTTAGAAAAGAGAAGCGCATTGCCTAAACAATTACTTCCTAATGTAGGGTATTTTAGTACAAAATAAAAATAAAAAGAACAACGACAATAACAATTGTTTAACAACCGTTATCAAGATCAGATTGTATATTTTTTTTCTGAATTGTTACAGTTGTTGTCATTATTTTCTAAAAAAAAAGATTTCAAACGTAAGTGTTGTAAGACATCGTGTAAATTTTCTATCCATGAAAGCATGTACATACTACTACTACTATTACTCTCTAAAAACACATTGTAATATAAAAAACGAACAAACCAAGTGTGTAAAAATCCGTCAAATGTAAAATGTTTAGTTATAGAATTCAATGACTTTATTACTATAATTAAAATAATAACAGAAAGAAAATTCCAAACCATATATAGGCCAACACAATGACAGAAAGTAAGTTTTTTTCTGCTTTTTTTTTTTTTTTTTGAAATATTATATCTCTTATATGTATACGTTTTTGTATCAACAAATTGTTTGTTTTATTGAAAAACAATCAATCACTTTTAGCTAATTTTAATATGAAATAACTTGCCTTAAATAAATATTGTCAATAAAAACAGAAGACTTAAGCTACAAACTTGATTTTCATATAAAGTTTTTTTTATTTGTTTTTTTTTTGCTTTTTTTAACATAATTTTTTTAACATTGACCTTATAATCAAATTACCTATTATATTATAATAGCAACTACTGTATGTTAAGTTTCATTATTAAGTAAAACAAACATCATTCATGTTTTTCACTTTTTATTAGTGAATGAAAATGTATGAAAAATAAAAATTAATTACAAACACAAGACCTTTAAGTAAATGATTTTATTGTTTTTTTTTTTTTTTATTATTACAACATTACTGAAAGCCTTATTGAACAGCTTAATTGAAGGGAAGCTTCAGTGATTGTATAATTAAAAGATTTTCACAAGATATTTTACAAATAATACGTGTATTCGTTGCAAGTTCAGTGGAGGGACACTCTTATTATATAATCAAACAAAACGATTGTATTTGAACTCTTTTTGTTATATTACATTCGCGAAGCATTATTATTGAACATAGAATGAGAACAACTGCAAGATATTGCGTCCTATAAGATCTATTGTGTTCTTTCGAGTCTATTGGTTGTTCAGCAGACCTACTGCCTTCCTAATGAACGTTAACAAGTCTGGAAATTTTGCAGTGGATATATCATTTAGAGAGACCATTTGCCTGTCCAAACACATTCACCTAAATCTGTACAGAACATTACATTCTCACAATATGTGTTCCGCTCTTTCTAATATCTGTAGGCACAATCTACGAACATATGCAACTGCGATCGCTTACACTACAATGGCCCTTATTGGCGTGCCATGGCTTTTTATATTTCAAAAAAATAGAATTTCGTCGTAATCACCGCCATAGCATGTACTATAACGATAACTTGAAAATTTTTTTCTTATTTGATTATATATTTAAGAGTTCTTACATTTGGAACACACGATGAAAGATTTTCATATGAAAGTATGAATTCATAAGCAAGACTTGCTTATAAACTTCTTTTTTGGTTTTAATTTGGTTTATTTTCTCATATAAATAAAAATATCCCCATACCATTATTTTTCCGCCACCGTTTTTAAGGGTTTTTATTGCGGAATTAATTCAGTATTAAAGGGTCTTTTTCGAGTTAAATTCCTGTTTTTTATACTATGGCAAAGGACCTCTATATAGAGTTGAACGTACAATAAAGCCGTAGACTATACAAATATTTTAAACAACATAATGATGTCTTATGCTGAATATAAAATGGCACATCGATGAGTGTTTCGACAAGAATATGACCCATCGATGGGAGCAAAACGTTGATTTTTTTTATTGAGACCAATACTCAGGGTTAAACCCCTACTAAATGCTGTGCATTGTATTGGAATTTTTGGAAAGGACAGTACATATATTTTGTTTTCTTATATTATTAAGCCTGTTAGGAATGAGAAAAATTGCTGTGAATTGATCATTCAAAGTCCAGTGTTATACCTTCACCCTTGAATGATCAACATCAATTGTGCCCCATCATTACATGTTGATTGTGTCGTGAGTGTGCTTTCGCTAAGTAGAGGTTTAGCTGTTATCTGCTACTTCCCAATAGGTATCGCTTTTAACTTATCATTCGTTTTTCCTAGTTAATGATTAAGGTGGAATAGAGTGGAATGTCAGGAAGCGGTTACTTTGTAGGTGGACTTCTTGGAGGGGGGGACCTATTACTTTTTAAGTATATTTATGAAAAAAACCGCAAAATAACTTTTAAATTTTTCACCTTTGCTGGGAATCGAACCTAAGAAGTTATGCACAGTGTTTGGTTTATTGCCTTTATTAAAAAAAGCAAAAAATTTTTTGAGATAAGCTCATTTTATGAAATCATTTACTTTCACATTTGTGATTATACTAAAAAAGATATAAATATTTAATATTAAGACGTTTTAATTTCTGCCAAAATATTATGCTTTATTTAATTTTTATCACTGATTTTGTCAAAATATTTCGTTTTTAAATCTATTGATTAAATACAACAAAATATACTTATACTCGTATGTTATAGTAGATTTTGTAGTAGAAAAAGCACCATTTAAGTTAAAGAAAATTTAATTTCGATTGATATATTGTCAGGCATACTTGTCATAATTCCTTCAGTTGTTAAGTGCAATTAATTTTTGAACAAATGATCGTACGGTATTTCTTTAAGCTACAATACTCGTTAAATTCTTTTTTTTTTTTTTTTGTTAAAAACAAAAAATATTTTTCACCATATAGGCAAATACATTTAATATACATAACATATGAAATGTAGAGACATGCTTATCCCCAAAGCAATACATTTCATATATTTTTTTTTTTTTTTTTTGTTACAATCATTATATTTGTAATTATTGTTAAAGATACTAACACTTGCAGCACGTGCTAATGTTAATATAAAAGAAATTACTAGAAATTAGCAACTAATTACAACGTTTGATTTGTCGCTATCAAAGTGTTTGAAATACACTAAAAAAACTAAAGTGTAAAATGGTTTATTTAAAACAAACTAATTTTTTTCGCAGCATTATCTCAGAGTAAAGTTTTTGTCTTAAGTCTTTCGTTTACAACACCTACAGCACTACGTACGCATTACGTACGTTTTAGTGCACAACATAACAATTAATGAATTTATCTGCTAAAATTAAATAAGTTCACCTAGACCCACATTAAGAGAAACCAATAATTAAATAATTACTTTCTAGGTCAAATGTAGGTAGTTTGTGTGTGTCTGTCTGTACATGTTATTCGATATATGACGTTATTTTGTGACCCTAAATGAGATTAATTGTACTTAAGTTGTCAACATATGAATAGAGTTGTCAATAGTTAAAAATAAGAATTATTTTAATTATAAAATAATTTTCTACTTAAAATAAGAAAAAAAATGTATGGCTACTAATGTCTCATGACTAGTACGTGTAATGTCTTGTCACGTAATTAATTTAAAAAAATTTTTTTTTCTCTTAAATTCGAAATAACTTTAGAACCAACATATTAGTAAGAAAAAAAATATTTTCAAGTATTTCATTTATAAGGTGTTATAATTACCATTAAAAAATAATTATTTTATGCCAAAATTATTTTAAATTAAGTGAGAAATCTATGAACTCATAAAAATTCTGTTTACAAGCAAATAAAAGTGCTTAAAATTAAAATGCGCATTATGCAAATTAATTTCATACAAAAAAAATCATAAATTCATAGAATTTTTGACTGTTGGCGAAATTAAAAAAAAAAAAAATTAAGGAAAAATAAAAACAATCAAACCCATAATTTTAAATGTGTTTGTTTGTTCATTCACTTTAACTGTTCAATTCCCAGAATACTTAAAACGGCAGCGTTTCTATAACACCCTTAAATGGTTTATGGATTTATATTTTTATATACTTTTCTTTATAGATTTATAGCGTTTCTTTGTTCTATTTTATGACCTTGTAAATGTTAATATTTTAAAACTGAATCCTTCGAGAGTTTATAGGAAAAATGAATAAGCACGTATTTTGACAAAAAAAAAATTATAAAAAAATAAAAATAATAACAAATAATAATCAAAAATACAATGATTTATTTAACAGCTATATTGACTTGGGATTTCAATGGCCATCAAGGAAATTTCTGTAATATTTATTTCCTGGTATTTATGCTAAAAAAAGGTTGCATGTATAATATACTTATAGGACAAAATTATAAAAAATCAGCTATTAATGCAATGAAACAGATGAGCTTACACAGAAACAAACTAAAGAACTGATTTCAGTTTTCGTTTAAAGTTCCTCCGATGATCTGAAATTGTTTTAAAAAAAATTGTTAAAGAATTGTGGAAAGAAATCATTAAAAAATAATTGATAATAATTGCGTACTCCAATGGTCCAGTGGGTAGTGTGCTATTGTGTTATTGAGAGGGTTGTGGGTTTGCAAATCTTGCTCACCAGACAACCTTAACTATGACACTACACCGAGCAGAGCTCTCAGTCACTCGCCTCGTTAAAACTGAATGTAATATTAATAGTGTGTATAGTAATTTAAATAAATTAAATAAATAGCAAATAAATAAATTAATAATAATTTACTTTTTTGATGAATTTCTTATATGATTCGAATGCATTAAAGTTCTAAAAAAAATTTAAATGTGACTCATAATTGTTATTTTTCTTCTGTTATTCGCTTAATCTTCAAAGTCACTATAAACTGCAAGGATTTAAATAATGGAGGTCACTAAAGTCATGCAAATATTAGAAACCGCTGAAAACCAAAAACCAAACTAAATTTGGTGATCTGCTCGACCTGTTAAGTAACTATAAGCCATCTAGCATTAATATAACTTTTTATGTACTTTTTTTGGATCCCTTTTATCCTTAATGGAATAAAGGATTACTTCAAAATCTAATAATTTGAAAAAGTGAGAGAGAAAAGCAGCAATATTTGCTAGAAAAGAAGTAGTTCTGAACCGTGTTCTTTATAGATGAATTTTTGCTATATTAATCTGATGGAAATAGCATCTGTCAATGACTTTGGCTTGAGGTTGGTTAAAATACCTTGTTAGGTCAGATCTAGATTTCAGATTCTGCAAGGGCCGATAGTGCTACTGGCGTTTATGTACTTCCAAAAGCTCATCTCTAACTCTTATACTTGAATACTTTTTTTTTGTATTTAAGACCAATACTCAGGGGTAAACCCCATACTAAATGCAGTGCATTGTATTGGAATGTAGAATATATACATAGATATAAGATAGATAGATGTTAAGAACCTTGAGTCAACGGGACAAATTGCTGTCAAAGCCAGTATTATACTTCACCTTTAAATGATCAACAGCAATTGCCCAATCTGGACCTTGAATGTGAGTGGTGAGCATCTTCTATGTAGGTTAACTTTCATCTTCCCAGAAGGTGGCACTGTTCTTCTGATCATTCGTTTCTTGGTCGAATAGACTATATCAGAATACTTGTAGCATTAGGTGACATATTTGAAGAAGAAATGCTTAACGAAGAGTAGTTTAGTTGCAAGTACAAGTCCTGAAACTCGAAATTTCTTCACCGGCAACAGCATTGACATTTTTATTCCTTTTTAATATTAGAAAAATTAGTTTATAGTACAAGCATAACCTAGTATGTAGGCTTATCAGACGAGAGCTCCGAGTTCTGCCGCCTTGAAGGAAACAAATATGAAAAAATATTTATTTCTACGACCACCTCTTAGCAGTTTTCTGGCAAAAGCTGTGAGAGTAAGTGTAGGTCCTGGTAACCACTGACGCAAACAATATAGGCGCTGTAAGAGGCAAAACCGTAACTCTGAAAATGAGTTTTAATGGAAAATTATGTACGAGCATATAAGCGTTGAATTATTTAATGGTACAAATTTTAACTTCCGGCACAGATTTGATCATTTTCTTGGTCAAGACGTTTGTTTAGCAGTTATAGTTTTTGCATTTTAAGGGCAATAATGTATTAAATGTTCTTAAATGTCTTCAAATTTTCTCTAAGGTTGATTGCTCAATATATCTACTAGTTATACTAATCAGTTGATGTAGTCCAGCTGCAAAATGAACCTATAACATATAGTATCCTGCACGGCGTTATAGGAGTTCTATCTGTAATTTGTTATTGTAAATAGATAAGACCACTGTTGTAGAAATTTTCTTATAATCTATTAAATAAATAAAAAAAATTAAATTTAATTTAAGTTTTTGTTTCCTCTCCATTTATTTGACAAAAATTCAACGACTTTTTAAGAGGCTTTGGCTATTTTATCTATAAAAACAATTCATTATAGAGAGAATTTGTTTTTTAGCCGCACCGTTCGTTTAGGGAACAATCCTCCAGCGAATGTTTTTCCTGCCAATTACGATATCAGTAGGTTTAAATCAAGTGTCCACAAAAACTATTGCCTTTTTCCCCCTTCCCATTACATATTTTCCTAGACCAGCATAATGCACTGCATGAGTAGGGGTCATCCCCTTAAAGATAAAAAAAAATAATTATTTTCTTTTTTTGTACAGATTTATCATTTAATGATCCCGACTTATTATTGTCAAGAAAATTTTGCATGCAACGAGCAATAGACTTTCTATAAATTTAGATCAATATTATGACCCACACCGTTATTAAATTTCAAGGTAAGAAACTGAAAAAAATATCAAAATGAATGCGTAAAAACTAAAATCAAAATTAAAAACAATATTCAAACAAACAAAAAAAGAAAAGAAAAAACAAATTTTGTAGAAACTAAATTTTTCCTAATAATATTATTTTAATAAATAAAGTAAACCAAATACATATATACGTTCGTACGTATGTAGATATTTTCTATAACACAACAACTACAACAACAAAAGCCTAAAGAAAAACATTAAGGCAGCAAGTAATTATAACACCTCTCATGAACCAGTTATAGAGAAAACACACGCAAAAAAAAACGAAAGACATTAACAAGTGATCAAGTTTGTTGCCTAAGTCTTTTGTTTTAACATAAAGAAAATTTAATAAAACGCTACGAGTATAATGTAAAGTAATGAAAATGCTTAATAAATATAGAAAAAATTAAATAAAATTTTAATAAATTTATAAACTAGTATATTAAAGTAATGAATGAAATTAAAAATAAGAGAAGTAGAAAAAAAAACAAGGTCTGCCCACAGTCAAACTTTAATATTGTAAATAGAAAAAAAGCAACCAAACGAAGGCGTCATTTTAAGTGAAATAATTGAGAAGATGCAGAAAAAAATATCTATTTAAAAATTGTGCATTTGAAGATGTTGTTGAAATGCAACTTTTATTTTCAGTAAAATAAAAAAAAAAAACACATTGTATGTCTGCTTACAAACGTAGACGTATAATTTTTCTGTGGTCTGGGGTTTTATCTTATTGTTGTTTTTGTTCCAATATTTGCGTGGTTTTCAAATGTATAGCCTAAAGCTGTGTATATGTCATTATTTAAGTATAAGTTTTAAGTACATTTAAAAATTATAGAAAAAATAAATCTTATTAAATAAGTGTTGTTTTTAAATATGATAGTTTTAATTTATTTTCGTTTATTTTTTTAATGTCATAAAAAACTATATAAGTATGTATGTACAAAGATAGAATGACATATTCGTACTGTGTAGGTTAAATATAATTTTATTTAAGCCAAGTTCAGCTAGATTTTTCTAAAGAAATTAAATTAAGAGAAATTAAAACACAAAATTACCTATGAAATCTTTACTGTCAATAATTTATAAATAGGGTTTCATAGGTGAGGCCAGCTTAATCATATTGAAGGTAAAAGTATATTCAAGGAAAATTTGACCAACATTAACATAGCTGTTGGTTTTAATTATGTATCTTGAATAAACTGTCTACTTTTCGGCAGTTTAAGTAACACCTAATGCCGTTTTTTGCTTTACAAAACTGTTGCATTTATACTATTCCAACTCTTTAAAAGTAATACATTTTTAGGAGTAACGAAGTAGTTTTCAAAGTCAATTCAAAATTTAATGCACAAAACAAACTAAAAATTTGCTGTGCAATATCTCTAACACAACCTAAAAAATTTTTTTACTGTCTTACTATATTGGTCTATAGCTTTACGAGCTAATTATTGACATTTACAGGCATTGTTTACTAACTCTTGTGGTACAAATATTGAATATATGTATGAAATTTTGGACGTACGAAGTCATTGTTAAATAGACTTAAATGAGCATATTTTTAAAGAAGTTTCCGGTTCAAATTCGTCGGAATTAGGTTTTAAAAGCTGCAGTTTTACAGGTTTTCAATGGCGTACAGGCATTGGCATAATAAAATAAATTTTTCTTAAAAATCATTTATTTCTTTCTTTTTTTCTTACTAATTTATTATTATGTCAGTGACTTATAGATAAAATGACGCTATATGTTCTGTACGAATGCGATACACTTTCAAAAATATTTTATTTATTAGTATTCTATGGATGCTATCTTTACACACTTTTTTATTAATACATAAGGTATTACACATAAATAAATACAGAAAAGAGTAAAACAAAGCTCCAAATAATAATACACAGAGGGAAAAAAGGCGTTCTAAAATTATTAACTACGGGTATTAAATTAAGAACAAATTGTGAACAATATTTCGTTAACTTTCGTTACCAAATCAAGTTTAATGCGTTATTAAAATAAGAACAAATGGCACAAAATACGATAAGTTAACAAATCAAGAACAACCGGTAGTAAAATCGTGAACAATTGTATAAAAATATCATAAGTAAATAAAAAAAATCGATACCAACCGTTAACGAAGTAAGCACAAACGGACTTAACTCAATTTTAATACTACATGGTATCAATTTCGGTAGTTTTCTACCACTTTTTTTTTCTGAGTGTACAATTAAGGAAGAGATTCTGACTTTAGAATTAATAATTAATAACTACATCATTGTATTAGGAATAAAAGAATAATCTGTAGGTTTTATTAAATTCACTGCACATTTTTCTAAACGGATCAGCATCAAGAAAACCAGCTCTAAAAACTGAACGAAATTTGGTAAAAATTAAAGTAACCTGGTATTAGTTAGAGTACATTGAAATATATTTCATTAAACAAAAAACTGTTACAAATATATCGACGAGCAACATTTAATATTAATGACATTTTAAATATAATTAAACGGTTGCTCAACGATGGTAACTTAATAGGAGCTAAATTTGTAGTGTATGTCGGTAAAATATATGGCTGGTTTTGATTTCGCCCTTAAACTAGGGGAACGAATTAAATTGCACATTACAACCCTTTTTCAGGGTAAGAGCCTAGCTTCTCGCAGCAATCATGGCGGGTGTGTAAATTGTTACTCATGAGTACCGGCACCTACAGTTTAACGTTGATTCCGAACGACATACTTGAGAAGCTTGTTATGGCAATCAGTTACTTTCAGAGTTTTTGCCAAAAGATTGTTAAGAGGTAGTCGCCAAAAGAACTATTTTTTCATATTTATTTTTTTCCAAAATGTCAGAGCCGGAGTTTGAACTAGGAGCTGCTGTCTAGTAAGGCAACACATTAACCACTAGGCTACGGCGACTACACTAAAAAAGTAACCAAAAATTATTTTATTTACATATTTCACACTGAGCTCCATTGAAATAATATCACACTAAATGTAAAATAAAATTAAATCTAGATGAAGAAAATGTTGATCAGAAGGCTGGTTATAAGTCAGATCTGTATATATCGAAATGACTTTCATTATCTGCGACAGGTATACCGAATATGGAAGAAAACCCTATGTAACATCAAAAAGAGCATGTATTTTCATTACAAGAATATTCCATTAAAAAAGCAAATAGTTTGCCTTCTATTTGACAAATAATGATTGATCCACTGGATAAAATCATCCGAACACATAAGCAATCTTAATTTGTTTATTAAAAAAATATGGTGTAGATAACATGAGTTTGCTTTTTGTGAAAAAATCCCCGACTAGTTACGATTGTAAGAGCTCAGCAGAAAATTTTCAAGATTTCGAAGCAAAAATAAAATTGTAGGCAATAATGGAAGCATTATATTGTTTTCATATATTAAAGCTTCCAAATATGCTACAGGATAAGGTATTATTTGTGATTTTTTGTACTATTTGCTTACTGGTTGCAATTAATTTGCATTTATATTGCATTATAGCTGCTCATTTCATATAAAAATCATGCATTATTGATGAGCATGAGTAAGTGATTGCTTACAATTTCTCCCTTACAAAATAACCTACTGGTAAGCACTATTTTCTTCTGAAATGCTGTAGGGTTCTCACAGCCGAACGCCCATTGGGTATGATTCTTATTTTTGCTATGCCCCTATAAATTTCAATACCAGCTCTTTAACCAGACTTAAACAATAAAGTGAATAGGACTTCCTCAAAATATTAGGCATGTATCCATATCTAATTGCCGTCTTCAAGAAAATCGTTTATGGAATGGCTAAGGCATGAGGTAAATTTAACAAGAAAGTACACAATATTTTATCAATTTTACAACTATAACAGTTGCAAATGATCCTTTCAAAATCAAAATGATCCTTTCAAATATGGTAGGGATAATCCACATTGATAACAAAAGTACTGTCAGAATATATGCTTAGAAAATTAAAAAAACATGTTACGAACTAACTTTGTAATCACTAGATTGTAATTGCTAGAATAACAACGTTGCTGGAAAACCAATTGATAACTTCTTAGAGTTAATAAAGATGTAGAAGGACCAGAAATTTTGTTTTAAATTAATGTGAGTTTCTATCAGAAACAGAAGATATAATTGTCTATTTAGTCTGATATATTTATTCTGTAGGGCACACACTCTATCAAAGATAATCTGCAGAAAAGAAATTTTATATTTTCCACAATATTTGCTAACACTTCCTACAGAGGGATAGTACACTGCATAAGTAGAAGTTGTTTGATAAAGACTGATAAAAAATATATAAGACTTACTCGTAATTACTAATCCTAGATAGGTAGGTAGATCAAATGGCTAGTAAGTCAAAAACGTGATCAACTGCAAATAGCACAAAGTGCCGTTTGGATACCATTATAGGGCCAAACTGAACTCACCCAAGTAGGAAAATAACTACGATTCCTATATAAATAATTATTAAATAAAAACTGTAAATGGACAAATATTTCAAAATTGTTTATACGTTTATCAGGGTTTTTGGTATAGTTTGTCAAGTTGTCTATCAAATGCCTCTATAATTTTTTAACTTTTTTAATTTTAAGCCTTCAAAACACTGTCATTGCAACCTAATACTTTTGCATAAAAACCTTAGCACCAACAGCTGTTATTATAAGTGTTTTAAAAACTAGTTTTTTTTTTCTTTTTTTTTTTGTGTTTTTTATTCTCTCCCTCACTTGCTCTTTAGTTCTAAACATTCAAAAAGAAATAATAATAAAAATAAAAACAAAAACCTACCTTTATAAAATAAACAGCTTTTATTATTTTTTGGCCGGAAACAGTTTGAATTTTGGCCAAAATCACTTTTAAAAGAGAAGTTGAAAAACTCGATTTTGGTTTATGGCCAAAAGTAACAGACACTTTTGTTTTATAATGAAAAAAAAAACTCAACTTTTTAATGAAATTTTTATTAAATTCTAAATATTGCAATAACTGCAATTTAGTATGTATATAATTTCGGTGATATTTTTTTGTTTATTTGATTTTCACTTAAATGCAATAAATATTGAGAATTTTGATTTTTTTATTATTTATTTTTTTTTTTATTTATTCTACTGTTATTGTATAATTTAGTTCTCTCTTTTATTTATTTAATAGTTAATATATATACAAATATATATTTATTTTATATAATATTAATATTGCTTTAAAGCCAAGCTGTTACTATTGTTGATGATAAGGCTTTGAATCTACAGCTCCAACTGACATCATTTGTTTTGCATTGAGCTGTGCTGCTGTTGATCTGATCAGTGCTTTTGTTTAGACTGGTTCTGCTTGAGATCTCGTCTAAAGTGTTATACACTTTTTAATTTTTATTTATTTATTTTTATATTCTTTTATTTCGTACTTTTTATTTTTTGCCAATAACTTTTTTTTTGTGAATTTATCTTTTCTATGCTACTGTTTATTAGCAATAATTCTTGATTTCTTTTTAATTTAATTATGCTGTTAAAAAGGCTTTTAATCTACCGTTTGTTTTGTTTTTTAAATCACATTCACTTTATTATTTTAACCTTTTTTAAATAATTTTTTTTTATTTGAAAACCTGTGTTTATGGAATTGCTTTTTGTTGTCGTTTTATTATAAATTTAATTTTTTTTCTCTAACAAATAATATTTTGCAAAAAAAATTTTTTTTTCTCTTCTATTGAAATATTTTGCTTTCAACCGTATATTCTTTATTATATAAACCGTCGCTTATGCCCGCCAACGCTGTACTAAAAACGTTGGCTGCTGTAGACAGGCATTAAATAAGTTTTCATCGATGATGTCAGCTAAGTGTGTTAAGAGAGTTTTGTATTTGTTACACTAAGAGAATATTGTTAATAACTCTTTAGTTGGCCTACGTAGTTTATATTTTGCTTGGTTACGTTTTAAGCCAAAACTATTTAAGTTTTGCGGCATAAATATACTTCTTCATGCATGGCCACAAAATAAAAAATCGAGTGTCATGCATACAAGTCAGTTTAAAGTGCAAAAGTAGAGGTGTAGTAACTGGACTAAAAAGGTTTTCTTTTAGCAGTAAGAAAAGAAACAGAGGATTTTATTTTTAAAATAATCTAATCAGAATTGCACAATATGTTTTAATCAAAAACTATTTTTTTATTTGAACTAAGACTTTGATAGCCGGTTGTTATAGACTTCTCTCTAATTTCCAACGAGAGGCATAAGCTAAAGTTGACTTCTGTTATTGGACACTTTATGTGATAGCTATTATAATGGCCCTAAGAATCTTATTTTCCATAAAAAAATGGGCTTATATTCAATGTAGCAAACAGTGAAAAATTTTTGTAGAACTTTCACGATTATTGATTTAATAACAGATATATTTTAGACATTTCCTTGGTCCTAAGTCATATAGGAAGACTTTAATTCAGCAACTATCAATTTATTAAAGACATCTATTACATTACTTTTGTGAAATATGCAAAACTTAACAGTAATAATTTATTTATTTTTTTTTTTTCAATAAAGTTTTTGACAAATCAAATCAAATTATCCCATAATTAAAAAAAGCTAATAGTAGAATTGCAAAAAGAAGAGAAATTTTTGAGAAGTATTGATAAAACTGTAAAAACGATTTATTGTAAAATCCAATATATAATGCGGGGCTACAAAGATACTGGCAGTGTCAATAAAAAACACAGCAAACATGAAATAGATTTGAGGTAAATAGAAGGACATAATCAGAAAGGTTAACATAATAAGTGGTGCTAAACTGCATGGTCAGTAATACATGAAATTTGTAGAATAAAAATACAAAATTGCAAAAAAAATGATCAAGTATTCTACAGTTAAAAAATTATTCTCTAATTTTTTTTTTATTGAAACAGTAAATTAAAATTAAATTAAAAGTTGAATTGAAAAGCTTTTTAAATGTTTTTCTATGCATTTAATATGTTAAATTCAGAAATTTGTGTTAAAAAAAAGCTTACATAACTAGTTTAATTGTAGTCGCCGTGGTCTAGTGGTTAGTGTGTTGGCTTACTAAGACGATAGTGCCGGGTTCAAATCTCAGCACCGACATCTTGAAAAAAGAAATATAAAAAAAATATTTCTTTCGGCTACTACCTCTCAGCAGTCTTCTGGCAAAAGCTCTGAGAGTAATTAATTGCCATGAAAGAGCTTCTCAAGTCTGTCGTTCGGAGTCGACATTAAACTGTAGGTCCCGGTACTCATGGATAGAAATTTACACACAAAACATGAGTGCTGCGAGAAGCTAGGCCGTAATCCTGACACAGGGTTGTAAAGGCCAGTTATGTATGTATGTAACTAGTTTCATTATAATTTTTTAATTTTGCAGAAATTCGAATTGTCTGATGCACAAAGTAGTCCTACTGTAGTGGAAATTTAGTGCTCTAAATGAATCGATTTTAGTGGTAGTGGAAATTCAATAAGTTACATAATATATATGGCCATTAAAACCCTGTTTTAAGATTGCGGCCTAAATTCTCTCAGAGCCCATCTTGTATGCGTTAATCTTTATACATGTACACGGGGATCTATAGTTTAACATCGATTACGAACGACAGACATGAGGAGCTTGTTCATGGTAATCAGTTACTCTCAGAGCTTTTGCCAGACGACTACCAAGAGATAGTCGCCGAAAGATATACATATAAAAAGGTGCTGAAATAGAACTAATAGTAAAAATTCTGTATAGGGCCTTCTACATAAACAGTTAAATATTAGTGTAACATTCAAACAGTTTGTAACATTTTAAAGGTAAGTCTGTGTGACAGTACGGAAAACATAATTGTCACAGATAATACGATTGAAAATAGAAGTGATTTTTGTAAAAATTGTATAGTGACTTTAGTACGACGACACTAATTTGGTGTACTTAAAGAGAATAATCAATAGTTTCTTCTTTACGGACGAAAAAACCAAGTGAAAGAAATTTTTGTTTTATTTTTTTGTTTGTTTTTGATATCAGACGTATTTTGAAGTGTCACAATAGAAAGGACGTGTCCAGATTAGTGGTTGTACTAACTGCACACTGCTCGATTTGAAACCATACTAAACCGAATATGCATTCATTAGAACGAATGTATATGCACCGGCCCACCTTAAATATCATTATCATGCTTTCGGTTTGGGTTTTATACTGAATATCGTGCAGATTACGGTATTGATCCGAGAAACGTTCTCAGATATCTCAATATGATGAACTAAATATGAAGGGTGTTTTAGCCGTGTTCACTGACGCTCGTAAATAAGTGGCCACATTAACCAAACAGCTCTATACTAGGGTATTCAATTATTCGACTTTTTTATTTGGTCGATTAATCGAGTGGGTAATTATTCGGGTTTTTTTCTTGATCGATTAATCGAATAAAATTTCAAAATTGTTCGATTAATCGAATTTTTTTTTTTATATAAAATAACATACCAATTTTGTGGATTTTTAAAACATTTTATTCAAAAAACAAACAAATAATAATAACCAAAAACATTGTAATGTAATAACTTTTTAAAAATTCATTAACTATAGATATGTAACTATAATGCACAAACATATTGTTGGAAAACTAAACCATAAATAATTCATTAATTAATTTTAATATTTGAGATCATATATATAACGATTTAATATATAAAAGTAATAATTTATTACTTCGTATGCAACAAAAAGATTAAATAAGTAATTAAAAATAATTCATGTTATGAATTAAAAATTAGTTAATATGTATTATGCACTTCTTTTAAAGTAGTCTTTTAAAAAAAGGATGTAATTTAAATGTTTAGCTTTCAGCCGAGTTTTTTCTTTTGTTTTAATAAAACTCGAGCTTGAGAACACTCTCTCGCTGATTGTCGATGTTGGAGAAATTGAGAGAAGTGCATGGAAAAGAATATCTAATTTTTCGGTTCTGTTTTTGGTTTTTTCTAAATATAAGAAATCATCATAAATTATTGCAGTCTCTTTTAGGTTTTTTGAAATTTTGTACACTTTTAATTGCTTCATTTAATTGTGATAAGAAGTGATTTTCGTTTATTTCACTTAAATCTTCTGAAATCATATCATCCGACATATTTTATTCAATATATTCTACAAGCATTCTCAAAAACAAATTGTTTGCAAAATCTGCTTTTTTAAAAAAGCAGTACTAAGTAGTTGGAGATGTACCAGAATTTAGATATAAAATAAGTGTACTAAACAGTTTTACACGTCTTTCATTTATTCGAATCTTAAGCCTTTAAAATAACTCCTTTGCAAAAGGGTTGTTTGCATTTTTTTATATGGATTAATCGATTAATCGTAGGGAATTATTCGAGTTATTCGTTATTCGAAATTTGACTATTTTTAATTGTTCGAACAATTATTTGAACAAAATTCTTCGATTAATCGATTAACGATTAATCGTTTGAATACCCTACTCTATACTAAGCAAAAGTCAACTATTCTACAGGCTATTATCAGCAGGGCGAATATACAGGGCGTAGACTACAATAATTTCGCTATTAATAAGTGTAGATTTTTAAGAACAGAATTTCTTTTCCTTCCAGAGTTTTTAAGAAACAAACTAAAACAAAAATCAAGCAAAACGAAAAGCAAAATAGTTGTTAAACCTATAAGCCAAAACTAAAAACTGTTCCTTTTATCAACTGACTGTTTCCTTTCATCTGTCGTTAACTTCTGATACGATTTCATAATCATAGAACAGCTTTTCCAACTCCATCTCTAAAAAACAAATTTTTTGTATTAATGAAATTTATTATTTTATAACTAATAAACATATTTATTTAACAATTTATTTATTTTATTTTGCCTACCTTATCTCTCTATCTTATAAAACATGATTGATTACATTGTCTTTAAATGATCAGTAGCATGTAGGCTTCTTTAGTATATTTCATATTTATCTACAATTTCTTCCCCTGGTTTGTGTTCAAACAATAAACAACCAACATATGTATGCATATGAAAATTAAAAACATAAACGAGTATGTACGTAAAAAAACTCTTTATTGGAAATTAGGGTTTCTAATATTTGTTTTCTTAAGCTAAGAGATCTTGTACTAAATGTTTACTCTTTACACGTCTCTTTTATACTCTTAGCAGCTGATGTAAAACACCGGCTTAAATACAATAAACTTGTTTTATGCGCTAAGTTGAAAGCCGGCTTTTATTGATTTAAACTTGAAAAAATTATTAGAGTGCTGCTAACAAGAGGTTAAGAGAGGATTTCATTTATAAAGAGAAATATTTTGGCCATATTTGAAAAGCAAAACTTTTCTATTTTTCTCTTTAAAATATGAACTCAAGTAACAAGATGCTAGAAATATAACCAATGCTGTAAAATTGATGTGAAGACACTTTTTATAATCAGAATTTCTGTGTTAATATGCAGGGTTCAAATTTAATTTTTAAAAAATTTAGAATTTAAATTAAAAAATTCGCATAATCCTCTTACAAGACTATAAGGAGGTTCTTAAAAAATTACGTGTTGTAAAAAATTCAAATTTAGCTCCAAATCGTAATATTAATTCTTAGAATGCAAATATCCCGCGAAAAAAAATTTTGTTCTAAAATCATAAACTTTCATTGAAAATATGGTAGTTCTTAGAGCTAAATTTAATGTTCTAAAACACTTCTTTTTAGTAAACTGAATACCATACAGACATAAGCGCTTCTCTGAGTGGATCACATCAGATATGTTCCAGTTTCCTGCAAATGTCAAAAGGCCCTGTTTGAAGTCTTTACATTAGTTTTTGTTATTATTTCAAATAATTAAATTATACAAATACTTAAAATAAACAAAGACAAATAGAGACAAATTACTGTCAATTTGACACTCAATGCACAGTGTTATACCTTCACCCTTGAATGGTCAACAGCAACTGCCCCATCTGCAGTTGTTGGTTATGAGTGGCTGTAATCTTCTCAGAAGGTGGCGCTGTACTTCTGATCATTTGTTTCAAAGGTGGAGTAGAGTGGAATATTAGGAGAGGTCTCTTGAAGACAATGGATTTGGGGGGATTTGAATCTTGGCCGTTTGAGTTTTTTTTTTTTTTTTGCGAGCGCTCCAGCTACTAATTTATATAGAATTGCAGTGCACAAAGAACTCTATTGAGGCCATCGTAAATGAAGTCATTTACTTCTTTGACTAAGAAATCATTGCAAATACCATGGATTAATTTAATGGAATATTTATTCTGATATAATTCTGGTGATTTTTAAATCAGAATAAATCATTTTAAGATTATTAGTAGTAGACACCGCCAGGTTGGTATGTAGTAATCTATCGTTTATAATTTTCTTCAGAAGTTTGGGAGTAGTACTCAGTTTAACAATTCTCTTATAGATGCTATTTCTGCTATTGCTGCTATTTCTATCCTACTGCCTCCTTTAAATAAAGAAGTGTTATTGTTCTTCTTCCAAGTATAGATGATCTAATGTATAGATAATCTAATTCTATACATTAATTTAATATTATAGCACGTGCATATGATAACGATTCAGCCAATAAGTATAAAACGCAACTTGGTACGATTTTACATTGAAAAGAATAGTTGACTGTATGTAACACTATAAAGATATACTATATTTTTGTTTAAAAAGACCATTCACAAAGAAACCGTTCCTCGACATTTCAATGTCAATGCCAATGTCAACATAAAACGAATGATTAGTAGAAAAGCGCCACATATTAGGAAGTAGCAGATAACAGCTAAAACGTACTTAGCGAAGGCACTCACCACACAATGAACATGCAACGATGAGGCAATTGCTGTTGATCATTCAAGGACGAAGGTATAACACTGGCTTTTGAATGATCAATTCACAACCATTTTTCCCATTCCTAAGGCGCTTGATAATATTATAAGAAAAAAATTATATGTAGTGTCCTTTCCATAAATTCCAATATAATGTACAGCATTTAGTAGGGGTTTACCCCTGAGTTTTTGGTCTCAAATAAAAAAAATATTATAATGAAAATCAGTTTTATTTACATTTTTTATTAAAAATTTCTCATTCTGTTTCTTCCAATGCTCTATAAGTTTTTAATGTTAAAAATTGAAATATACAAATTGTATTTTTGAAAAAAGCATGCTTGTTATATCAACTGTTAACCCAATAAAGATCAATTTTATTGCCTAAGTCTTTAGTTGGTTTGCATTTTATTTATGTTTTGCATATAATTTTGAATTATTTTTTTTTCTTCTAGTTTTGATCTTACACAAAAGAAAAGGAAAAAAAATTAATAGGAAAATATAAAATTAGACAAAAATGCAATACTGGCCTTAATAAGGAAATGTAAATTGAAAGCTTTTATAAAGAAATAAAATAAAAAATCTATAACATTACAAACGATTTGTGCTGCAAAGCATAAATTTTAAATTCTATGGGCACGCTTATGACCCTTTAAGTTCAAAAACGTGGCAAAAAAAAACAAAAACACAAAAGCGATAAACCAAACCCTAAATCTTATAAAAATTATTACAAATAAACACTAAATAAAACAAAAATTTTAATAAATTATTAGAATATTGTGCACAAATTTATGGTTATTTTTTTATATAAAAAATAAAATACATACCCTCTACACATAAAAGATAAAAAAAAGTTTGATTTAAAACCTATTTTATTTTTTCTTTTTCAAATACGCCAGATCAAATATTAAATATTTTTAAAACAAATTAATCATTTCTTTTTATTTTGCTACCCCATACATAGAGAAGTAAAGAGTGAAGTATATTAAGCTACAAAACATTAATATTCTTAAGCTTCATATACATAGATACTCTATAGGGTATTTATTATTCTAACTTGTTAAAGATTTATTCATATATTTCAACTTTAAATAAATATTTATATATTATTGTCTCAGCTTACTTTAATTTACATTGTTTACTTAATAGATGCCAGTGATATATTTTAAATGTGTATTTAGTTGAATAGATTTCATAGACACAGTGTGATGTTTGTATTTCATTAATTATGTTATGGCTTGTCTTAACAAAGAAAACAAATAACAATTGATTATTTACTTAAACAATTTTGACACTCTTAGACGGTTTCGTGTAAATGTCAAATGCAAACTTCCGTATAAAAAAATAAACACATGCTATTGGCCATTGATCTTAAACTTTATATATACAAACGCATACGTGTAATATATGAAAAGTTTATTGACTTTAAATAAAACAACATATGCTTTGGATTTAAAACACAAAAGTTTAAAATAAACTATAGTTAGAAATTTGGATGTTTGGAAAGAAATTTTTCATTAATTTAAGATAGATTACAGCAAACCCAAAAATTGTTTAGTTTGTTCTGAAACTAAAGGGTGTTCTTTACACGAGTATGGAGCACAGGTAAGTTTTTTTTAGTAAACGTGCAGTTAACAATGCTAAAATTGGTATGTAAGCCAATGAGATGTAAATTACATTGCTTATGTTACAAGAATTGCAACCGAATGCTTGAATGAGATTTAATTTTGAAAATGATCATATTTATTCCCCTCCGAGCGATGGAGGGTTATGTTTGGACTCAAGACTTTTCTCTATTCTATTAAATACCAACTATAACCATCTGCCTTCTACCATGAAATTTTTTCCACACTGGGACTACTTTTTCTACTACTTCGAAGGGCTGCCTCCCATGGCCAGCAAATTTTTTTTTTTTTTTTTTTGTAATTTTTAAATAAATTAATTGCAAATTAATTTAATACAATAGTTTGACTCAAGGCCCTAAGGGCATTTTTGAAGCAAGTTGACAACAGTCCTAAAACTTTAAATTTATACATCTTATCTTATGTAGTTTAGAATTTAATATTAATTAATTAATTATTATTGTTGTTATACTCACCTGTGAACTCTATACGCTGCATTTGTTAATTACAGTCTATACCGAGAGACTCTGAGATTTCCTTTGTTCCTTATATTGACAGGAAAATTATGACTTATAAAATGTCAATATTATGTATATAAACATTTAAAAACATACAATAGAAGTTAAATTTTGTCGATACCACAAATTGGTAAAACTTTACTGCATACAACGAAATATAAGGACACGGATGAATAAGTTATTGGTAAATTGAATACAAGTTTTAAAGCTCTATTTGGCAGACGCTGTAGTGATTTCAGTTCATTGTTTTTCTTCTATCCATATAAAATAGCTAGATAGTTCCTTTCGAAGGAGTCAGATTCATACTTTTGACTTCATATTATTGTTTTTCTTAAGCATTGACAGAATTAGGACAATTATTTAAAAACTATTGTAACTCGCTCTTCTTCTCCTGAGAAACTTGGTCGACAAATATAGAAATCGAATTCCACATGTCCTCGCTAACTAACACTTTGTATATTACGTTATCGATTATCAAAGGGCCAGATCGTTGTTTGACCCCTATTCTTAGGTCCTGCCATCTACAGCATTTAAAGAACGTATGAATGTTTCGCATCATCTTCGTTGGAATCTCTGTATATACATTCTGGACCTATTGACCAAAGATAAAAATAATAAGGAAGTAAACATAATTATGAGAGTAATGGCGAAGTATATATTCAAATTTCTAGTTAAAACATTTGTACTAATAAGGCGATTAAATTACAAGATTTTTTTCATATTAGAGAGTTGAAAATTGTGGTCCAGATAAGAGAACTAAAAACTTTTGTTTGTCGGAGAAATATTTCTCTTAATAAAAAGTCTGAATATAAACACACAAAAAGAAAAGTAATTGAACAAGTATACCATAATGTCTGTAGTTGCTGTAGTCTAGTGGTTAGTGTGTTGGCTGACATCTTGAAAAAAGGAAATATGAAAAAAATATGTCTTTCGGCGACAACCTCTTGGTAGTCTTCTGGTAAAAGCTCTAAGAGTAACTAATTGCGGTGAACAAGCATCTCAATTCTATCATTCGGAGTTGACTTTAAACTGTAGGTCCCAGGGTTGTAATGGCCAATTATGTATGTATGTAAACTTAGTGTCTAGTAAACAAGTTCTAGAAAAATTAGGCTTTCATTTTAACTAGATTTTAAGTAAGTGTTTGTGAGGGGTAACTTTGCCTAAAGTGAACTTTAATTTGTATATATTTTTCATTATTAAAACAACTTTGTAAACTAAAGTTACCTTTTTGAAAATATGAGAAAACAAATAATAACACTGTTCAATATGAAAAAAATTACGGGGTTCTGACGATTGACCCTGCTAGAGGAGACTAAAAAAATATATACGTGTGTCTGGGTTTTGACAGAATCAAAAAATTAAAAATCCTCAGTATAATGTTAAAAAAAAAAAAACGCAAAATAAAAATAGTTTTTAAATAAAATTTTGGTCTATAGCATCTTTATCTTAGCTGTGGAAAAATTGTAATAACAGGTCTAATTGTTTGATTTAATAAATACTTTAGAAGTAAAAAAAACTTATATAGAAATACTTAAAAACAATTTTTTTTTATTTTTGTTGCACTTGCTTTTAATACTTCTTGTCGTGTATGTTTGTATATTGATTTTTATTAATATTTTAATATTTTTGCATTTTTTAATTTATTTTATTTTTATAGTTTTTATAAAATATGAGGGTGTTTATTTAATCACATTTAGAATAACTCCTACTACTTATTTACATCAAAGTTGTCACTTTATATTTTTATCTTTAAGAATTTATCAAGTAAATTATTTAATTACACTTATTTATAAACTATTACACTATCTAGTAATATAATCGAATAAAGTTTTATAAAAAATTTGTTATTCTTATTTTTTTATTAACTTAAAAGAAAACTTAGTTTTAATTTCTATTATTTATACCGTTCCTAATAAAAGTTATGTTCTCATATTAAATAGTTATTTTAATTTACAAAGAATTATTGCTGTATTTAAATGTGATAAAATCTTTTATGTTTTATTGATTACTATGAAATGCTTGAAAAATTATTTAAATAAAATGCCTTTCTTTTAACACAAAATATGGTTTATCTACTAAGAATTACATATATGTAGACAACAAAAGACTTAAGAAACAAACTTGCGGAATTTAAAAGATTTAAATCTTTGTGATTAATAAATAGCATCACTTGAATTTTTAATAAGCCCTACACAAACACAAGCCGAAGAGATAAAAGAATAATAAGTCAGTATTTTATTTTATTGAAATACCAAAAATGGTAGATATTCATATGCTCAGTACATCATAAGACAAAAATACCATTGATGGATATCGCCAATAAACATTGCCAGATATTTTTATATGTTCTTTAGTAACCAACAAACATTAAATTTAGTACTAGTTACGGGTACATTTAATTTAATAGTCTTTCATTACTGTTTTAGTTCATAATTGTTCTATATTGAGCACATAGAGTATCATACAATTGTTTCTACAAAAATAATAATTTTTTAGTTTTATTATTATTTTTTTCTTTTATGCTTTTACTATTCTGTTGTGATTCCATTTTTACCACTTTTAGAAAAAAACTGAAAAAATATACAAAAATATTATTTCTAAACAAAAGTCTCTACCCTTTATCACATTACGCAATCTGCATGAATTCTCAATTGTTCAAGAAAAGAAAAAGAAATTAGACGAATAGGTAAGAAAAAAGTTGAAATAAAAGCCAAACCTTATGCTGATGACCTTCAAAAATAAACTCTACCATTTATAAAAGAAACACATAAAAATGTACTTCCATGTTACATTAGAAATAATTGTTAAAAATTTCGGGCTTAAAAGAAAACACAAAATTCTCACAGATATGTATTTAAAGTGTGGTAAACTGAAAGAAGAAAAAAATAAATCGTAGACTCTATTAAAAACCAGACAGGTGATTACTTAGTCCGTTCATATTCTTAGCATACATATAATATAAATTATGGTGAATGTTTAAGTTTTTTTTTTTAATTTGTTCTCCAAAAGTTGTCATGTTCTATTTGGTAATTTAAAGTTTTTGACTTTTAAGCAGGAAGTAAAATACACTTTAAATTTTTTATACTACTCTTTATGTTTAAATCCAAAATGTTTAAAGTGTAGTCATATGAACAACTAATGGTTTATTGCATTTACTTATTTATACGAGAATGTATGTTGACAGTTTATTATAATTATTATTTTTTTTTATAAGACTTTTTTTTCAATTAATTTTTAAGTGTTTCTATTGAGCAAAAAACATGTAAAACTCTAAAGATTTTCAAGATATGATAGAAAAAAATTTTTAACAACCACTTAACTACTTAATCTTATGAAGACATATTGACTTTTAAGATTTTCTAAAGAGTTTGAAAATTAATTAAAATTTTTTACTCATAACATAGAATACTCGAATATTAACAAAATAATTATAAGAACTTAAAGTAAGCAACAAGATTTGTTTATATAGAGTGGCCAGATAATAAAAGCTTTATAAGAGTTAGTCTTAAATAAAAATATATTTACAAAATAGGAAAAAAAACGTCCAAAGGTGCGGTAATCTTAAGCAAAAGTGGCGTCACAGCTATTTTATGCAGAAAATGTTATATTTATTTGTTCCAATTTGCTTCAGATTACATTTAATTGGATCACATTCATAAAAAATATTTTAGTTTCATCAATAGCTTATGTGACAAGTATTGCAGAGTATTATTATAAGAAATTCATGGTATCGGATAAAGGGCAGTAGAGAGTATATGACGTTACATAGAAACAACAGGAGAGCAGGTAATATGAAATTCTATATAATTTTTTTAAAATAAGTATAAAAATTGTATTATGAAGTTTTTGTGTTTACACTTTTGGCAGAAAAATTAAATAGAAACATTAGACTTCGAAAAAAAAAAGAAAACAAAGTGAAAAATAAATGAAATAGAAATTGGATTTATAAAGGTATGTTCAGATTGGAAAAATATTTAATGAAAATATTTGTTCTTATATTTGCTTGAAATTGTGTAAAAAAAAGTGTTTTGTTTTATGTTCAAACTATGTTCAAATATTTGATAATTTTTGTTTGTTCAAATAGCTTTCAAATAGTGAAAAATAAAATAACTGAAAACATGTTTGCAGTGCGTTCAGACTGAAAGAAATATTTGCATTAAATTATTATTAGAATAAAGTGTCAAAATATATGAATTTATTTAACAAGAAATACATACATATAATAAACGAGGAAGAAAGTGTATTTGTTTTAATTTGTGGAGAAAAATGAACGGGAAGGCAATGGGTACGTAATTGGGTTCGTAGACGGAACGAAGAAGGATGTTGCGCAAAATTGTTAAAAGAGCCGCGGTTGGAAACACCTATTCTCTATAAAAACTTTTTGCGTATGAATGCTGATGATTTCGAATTTTTGGTAAGTTCGACTATTGATTTAAAGTAATGATGTACTCATTTTCATTCCTCTCCAGCTTAAATTAGTTTCACCTATTATATCAAAAAAAACTACAACGTTTCGTCAGCCAATTTCTGCCTCAGAACGTTTAGCTGTTACTCTTCGTTACTTGGCGACAGGAGAAAGCTTCAGATTAATTCAGTACATACTTCGTATTCCATTTAATACAATATCAGGGATAATTCCTGAGGTTTGCGATGCCATTTATAAGGTTTTGCAGCCGGAGTACTTAAAGGTTAAACTATTTAGGTATTTATCTTGGTTTTTAATAGCTTAAATTTAGGTACCATCCACTGAAGAGGAATGGAAAGCAGTGTCTCAGAAGTTTTTAGAAGCATGGAACTTTCCGAACTGTATCGGTTCATTAGATGGAAAACATGTCGTGATGAACGCACCACCCTATTCCGGCAGTATTTACTTTAATTACAAAGGTAGCTATGGTTTCTAAATTCAAATTATCTTTTTTATCCCCTGGTTTTTGTAGGAACACATAGCATTGTGCTTATGGGTATTTCCGATGCAGCATACAAATTTTTATACGTCGATGTCGGATCAAATGGCCGTATACCGGACGGAGGAGTTTTTGGTAAGAGTTAATTTTTTCAAGCTCTAACAAACAACAAGCTTAATTTGCCTCACTCGGAACCACTTCCATCAAGAACTGAGTCAGTGCCGTATGTTCTGGTTGCTGACGATGCTTTTGCTCTGAGTCCAAATTTATTGAAACCATATAGTATGGGTTCTTTGAACGCCCTACAAAGAGTTTTTAATTATCGTTTGTCCAGAGGAAGGAGAGTAATTGAAAATGCATACGGTATTTTGTCAGCACGTTTTCGGGTAATGCGTAGTCCAATAAAGCTGGAAATATCTAAAACAAGAACAGTAACCCTCGCATGTTGCCTACTGCACAATTTTTTAATGACTCGCAAAAGTTCCGTTTATTTTAATACAAATCTTGTAGATCTCTACGCACAAGACGGCACTCTCATTCCTGGTGAATGGCGTAACGAAGAAATTGGCACTAGTCTCCCCAATCTGCAGCCACATCGTTCTTACATTACTGAAAATACTTCAGCAATAAGAGAGGAATTTTCACAATATTTTGTAGAACAAGGTCAAGTCCCATTTCAAGACAAGCATATATAAACAAAAACTTTACATTTTTACCATATACAAGAAATATATAACAAACAAAAACAAAAAAATTCCAACAAAAACATAACTTTTTTTATTCATTTATTAGAATAGAGAGACAATTATAGAGAAAATGGCAATTTAATAAAAAAAAATTGGAGTAAAAAATCACAATTTTCTATCTAGGTCCACATTGGGCCGTTCCATCTAGACTTCTTGTACATCAAACGAAAGGTCTCTTTAAGACCTCTACTTTCATACCAACATCGACTATTATTACTTTTCAAACTTCCGAAATATAGACGGGTTAATAGTTGGATCTAATAGGACTATATCTCAAAATTATCGGTTATGAAAGCACCACTAAAATTAACAAATTTGCTTGTGAGTTAGGGAGGTATATTTAAGCCCTTTTTTTATTTTCACATTGAAATAATTGACGAAGCATCTGTTATTTGCTACTGTTTGTTCTTACAATTTTTTTGTAAGAAAAAATATTTATTTGCTCAAAACAGAAGAAAATAATTTGGGAGCAGGTGTTCACACTTTGGTTAAGTTTGTGAAATATTTATTTGAATGCAAATAACTTTATTTAACCAAAGTCAGGTGATTTGCTGTTTGACAGTCAAAATTATTTTGTGTTCACATTGCATCAAAGAAATATATTGTGTTTTTTTTCAAATATTTGACAAATGTGAACGTAGCTTAAGCATTATCGTTTTTAAATAAATTAAAAACTGTTGTTTATTTTTTGAAATATTTAAAAAAAATATATTACTCAGATCTAATGAAAATTATTTTTTAATTTTTCAGAAAAGAATGTATTTTCTCTCATTTTCGAATATTTCAATTACATATTGTTACGAGTTGTACTTTATAATTAATTTTATATTTAAGTGGTCGATATTTGTTAACTAAAACTCCCATACTTTTCGTTTTTAAAGCTTTATTAACACGCTACTACGCTCTAAGTATATGCAAATAACTCAAAACATTAATGTATAGCCCTATTTATAGTTCTACTGTTCCAACACACTAACCGCTAGACCACGGCGACTACGACAATTTATTTACAATTTTTAATTTTATATAACTTCAAATATATTTGATTTTTTTCATGTATTTTGTTTAGTAATGATTTATAATTTGTAATGATTTACTCGAATATAATTACAATAGTATATTTGTTATTTGTAATAATTTTTGTATATAACTTACGTAAATGCCAGAAATAGTATCAAAAACAAATTTAAAGGAATGTAATAATGATTTCGCTTTATTTCTTCGTAACAATATTATATTATCACATAGACTATCACTAATCTCCTACACAAGAAATTAACATATCATACCTCTGAAATTTTAGAAATTTTGGTACAAGCAGCTTCGTTACTAATATATGTATGTCAAGAATAAAGTGTTGAGATTTATGTAGTTTGTTTTATAATTACTCAATACTTTTACTTTCTATATTATTACTTGTTATATTTAAATAATGTAGGCACTGAAATAATTGAATATTGTATTTTCTGTTTTTCAAAAATAAATTTTTCATTCTTCTATCACAATCCATATTAAAACAACGTATATTATTTTCTCTGCTAACATAAAGAAGTGCGCAATGCTGTATTTTTGGAAGTATCTCTTTTTATATTTAATTATATTAAAATTTTTGTTTATGTACTTCAAGTAGAGGTAGCACAGAACGTATAGATTAAGCTAGTGTTCCATTTAAGATATTAATATTTTTACGTCTGATCCAGCATGTGTAGTATTAATTTGGCAAAAGCGTTTTAAATACTAGTTTTGAAATTTTACATAAAGAGAGATTATTCAGCAAAGACTACCAAGTCTACTTTTTTTGAAGGAAATAGAAAGAATATAGGAAATAGACCAAATATTATATATTTGAGCCTAAGATCTTTAGATTATAATAATTTTTTGGTAGATATTTCCAAGGAGTTACGAAATGCATATTTTATAATTATATAAAGACTTTAAGCTCCATAAAAACGATCATAAAAGCATTTTGGATGAGTTTTTTTAGTAAAATAGGTCAGAATTTGATTGTTCAATAACGGGTTTGATTGTGCTAAGCAGAAACAACTACAGTAGCAATGCCGGTGTTATACGTATGAGTAAATTCTTGACAATTTGTGAAACACTTAGCAGAACATAGTAAACTGTTTGGAAAAAAAGAAAAACAGTTTTTCTCCACCAACATTGTTCTTTTATAAAATTCAAACTTAAGATCAAAGCTGTGGTTACTCTTATCAAATATTCAATAAAATATAAGACGTAAACGTCTTTAATTAATTTAAATTTCTTATTTTTTCTTCTTACTCGTTTATATATTTGTTTTAAAATAATTGTGAAAGAAATTTGTACATAAGTTCAGGTATTTTAATAATTTTCTAGTAGTAGTGGTTTAATATTTGCCTAATGTGTCCCTCCCTGCCTTAAAACTTCTAAATAATGTTACCTTCAGTATATACATATAATAAGTGTTTAGGGTCTAACCTAAACATAAAAGAAAACACGGTTCACGTTTCTTTATGGTTTTTATATTTCACTAAAAATTAAATTTATTTGTTCTTGTTCTAAAGATGTAATTTTGTGTTTTGTATTAACTTTAAATGTTCGTTTTGATTTATTTTGATTTTACAATTTAGTAGTTTTTCTTTCAAATTTTTAGGTTTTAACAAATTCAATATTTATGTAATTTTTCTTTAATCTTTTTGATAATTTTTATTTTATTTATTTGTACCGCCGCGTACTGCTCACAAATTGATAATCAACTGACTTTACTTTAACAACATGAAAATATAAAGGGAGAATACAGATGTTTCAGTGATGCCAGTAAGGCGTTTCTAAACAACAAGTATCAAAGAATATATTGTTCAACAGGATTGTACCCCAACTTGTGGTAAAAAAAATTACATAAAATAATAATGAAGTGGCAGTTTATAAGTGAGACACAAAAAGAGTGTGTGTATTGAAATAAAAAATACAAAAAATATGGAATAGTATTGCTCAAAATAAGTGACAAATTTCGATAAATTCCAAAAATAAAAGAAAAATTCACTATTTGCGGTATACTTTGTGTATAAAGTAATGGAAAAATTTTATCTGAAAGTATCTAAATTATCTTTTTTATATTAATATTTAATAGTTTTTGTGTTCAATTTAACTTCTAAATATGCAACACAGTTATCTTTAAAACAAATGGTTTTACCTACGAAACTTTAATGGTTAGGGTAATTTCTAACTCTTACAATTTTTCAGTACTCAGTGCATCTTTAGCATCAATTAAATTAAATTATTACTTCTATTGCACTGTCAATCAAAAATTTCCTTCTTATGAAAAGAATTTTTACCGTGTTACTCCATGTTGGCAGCTGGTAATTACATATTGGACAAGACAAAACGATTAAAATTTTTTACTTACGTTTTCTTTATGAATTGAAAGCTACCAAAAAATTTTACAAAGTAGCCTCAGGCTTAACATGCCATTAAAATCAATTACTGAAGCTTTTAAAATTATTAATAAATTTTAATTCAATAAGAATTTTTAAGCAACAAAAAAGGTAGTGATAAAATTATATACACGAGTATCAAATAAAAGTTTCCAACTGTTTTTGTGCATACGATGTATTTTGTAGGTGGCGAAAGCTTAAAAAATTTCATTATAAGCTATTTTGTGAAAAAAAAAAATTAAAAAAAAGACAACTTAAAAAAAGTTAATATGTGAACAAATTACTGTAACAAATCTTATATTTTATTATTATTATTTTTTTGTAGAAGTGTGGGATTTTTCTTTAACTAAAAGCTAATTGTTAAATTATGTGGAATTGGTAGTTTTTATTATAAGGCTCGTTCCATAAAGATCATCATCAATCATTTCAAGATTGACAATGAAATTTGCAAGAAAAAAAAAAAAACAAAAAAAAAAATCAATAATTATTTGATATGATTTTAAAACAATTTATTAAAACGATGAAATAAATTGGTAAAAATACGCAGAAAATAAGCAAATTTATTATATGCTTAAAACAAAAGACTTAAGGTTCAAATATTGGAACTTTAATTTTAATTAATAAAAAAGCAAAAAGCTTAGAAAACAAACGTTATATTACATTTTATTCAATAACAAAATGCAACAGTGAAAAAAAGCACATAATCCACAGTATAGGTTCGATTGTACTTCCAAAACTTAGTCAGATTGACTACGAATTTTTTTTTATGGACCTCAAAAGATTTTGAAAATCACTACATCACTTAAATAAAGGTGTCCTCATTCTAACATTCTGTATATTGATTTTTGTTCGTTTTAATTTTGCTCAAATTAGAGTATCAGCTGTTAATACTAAGATGTGCGTCACTATAAAGTATAACACCCATTTTTCTTAATAACTTTTTTCACCTTTAATCAAAATTATTTTTCTTAATCACAATATCTTTGAAAAATGTGTCAGATTTTAAAATGTATCAGTTTGTCAAATTTGACTTGTTAGTTAGTTCATAATGGATAATCAAAGACAAGTGCATACAAAAATTATTCAAATAATTCAAAAAAAACCATATTGGAGTTATACAAAAGTTGCTAGGGAAGTCCACGTGACCAGGCAATGTGTTTCCAGATTGGTCAAAAAGTTCAACAAAGACCTAAAAATTGAAAGAAAGCCTGGAACAGGTAAAGCAAAACTGGTAACGAACGACGCGAAAGCCAAAAAGGTTGAGAAGCTTTTGCGGGCTCTTCCAAACATTTGTGGTCGCGAAGTGGCCCGGCGCATGCAATGTTCGGAAAGTTTTGTGCGCCGAGTTAAAGCTAAAGCTCGCCTTAAAACATTTAAAGTCCAAAAAGTTCCGGATAGAAATGCTAAGAAGAATATTGAAGCAAAAAAAAGAGCAAAACTCCTCAAAAAAGAATTTTTTCAAAAGTTCGAATGTTGTGTAATGGATGATGAAACTTACGTTTTTGCAGACTTTTCGCGGCTTCCTGGCCAAGAGTTGTATATAGCGGATAGTAGAGGCAATGTTTCTGAAGAGTTCCGAACTAAAAAACTATCAAAATTTCCCAAAAAGTTTCTAGTTTGGCAGGCTATTTGTAGCTGCGGCAACAGAAGTGCATCGTTTGTTACATTGGGATCAATAATCTCAGATATTTATATCAAAGAGTGTCTTCAAAAGAGGTTGCTCCCATTTCTAAGACAGCACAACATATCAACATTCTTCTGGCCAGATTTGGGAACATGTCACTACAGTAAAAGCGCAATAGACTGGTATAATAAAAATAATGTTATTTTTGTTCCAAAAGAGGCTAACCCACCAAAATGCCCAGAGCTGTGGCCTATTGAAAGATATTGGGCTCTGGTCAAAAGAGAACTAAAGAAGAGTACATCTGTTCCCAAAACCATTACTAGTTTTCGATATAAATGGGCAGCTGGTACCAAAAAAATCACCGAAAACACTATAACATCGCTTATGGATGGCATATTGAATAAAATAAAAAATTTTATAAAATTAAATTAATTTTTAAATAAAATAATACAGAATATAAATCTGTAATAAAAATTCAAAATAAAACTGTTTTATTTTTAACTCTAGCTTACTCCAGTCAGTTTTTATTTGACTTTTGATGTGTTACAGTTTATAGTGACGCACATCTTAATTCACTGTGTGTGTGGTCAGTTCGTGTATGATTATATACATGCTCGTGTACCACATCAAAATGATTTCTTGGGCCAGTAAGTGCAATACAAATTTGAGGAATAAGGTTTTTATTTAAATAAAAAAATACTAAATTTAGCAGGTACATATAAACAATAACGATGTAAAATATTATAAACGACTTAAGAAACACGAATTGTTATATAATTGAAAATGTAGAAAAGAAAAAAGGCCTACTAAATAAGTTAAATGGGTTGAATACACATAACCCTCGATTTACACTCGAAAAATTTGTGCGGCTGTAAGTTGTATGAAAAGTTTTATAAATGGAACAAAAAATCATTCTATTAAGTTAATGGTATATCGTTCATTCTTTTTTTTTAATTTAAGATTTAATTTCAATTTTATCAAGGATTACATTGGTAGTAATTAATTATTCCCATAAACGTTTTAGTTAGGGGTCATGCGTGGTATAGTAGAGCTGCAAAACAATCGATAGTACTATCGATAGTATCGATAGTTTCATTTTTGGCCGACTATCGATGGTTTCACTATCGGTAGCGATACTATCGGAAAATTTTAAAAGTAAACTTTTTCAACGCAGGTTTTTTGCCGCCGGTAAATTTTTGTATGTATGTTCTAATTTTTCAATAAAAATAATATATTTGCATTTATTTAATGTAAAATAAAAAAAGTCAATATTTCAAAAAAGTGTTATCCTATTAAGCTCCTTAGGGTAATTAATTTTATTTAAACTTAGTTATTTTTATTCAGCGGCAACGGCTACCTTAATATAACGACAACGGCGAATTATTGACGGCACAAAAAAAATACAAAGAAGATTTAAAGTAAAAGTTTCTGGTATTATAAATAGTATTTCTGAAAGAATAAAGAATATTTAAATAAAAAAACAGTTTTAAAAAATGGTGAGATTCCTACAATTATCAGAAAGTAAGTATTATTACAATACTATTTAATAGGAGTGTGTATGTCTGTCTGTGTTTAATAGAATATGGCAACGAATGATGAAGAGGATATTCAAAAAAAGATACGTAGGACGTATTCAGATGTTTGGATTTATTTTGAAATAACCAAAGATAAAAATTGTGCTGAATGCCGTTTATGTGGCAAATATTATAAAACTAGCGGCAATACTAAAAATTTATTAGATCACCTTAAAAGTTCGCACCCTAGTTTCAGAGAAGCGGAAAAGTCAATTAAGACCATCGACCAAAAAGGGTCGATAAACTCTTGTTCATTAATAAAAATTATTGGGTAAACCCAATATAACTTATAAATACCTAAATTTAACGCTTCTGTATCTAATTTTATTTATGAATTGTTTTTTATAATCCCTTTTAATTACAATTTTGGTATTTACATATGTAGAATGTATGTTTTACGTTTTAAACGTTAAATCCTTTTACGGTTAACGTTAATTTAAAAAAATTATCTCAAATTAACAGCTTTAATAATTATTTTTTTTTTGTTTGGCAAATAATTTACGTTTTTTTTTGTTATTTTGTAATAAAATTGAAATTGATGTTACAATAGTATACATATGTATGTCTTTTATTTAAATTAATACATTTATTATGAAAGACAGTTGAAAGCGAATAATAACCCATATACATACATGGTACTTGCTATATTTTAATAGAGTTTTACTTACTGGACTTCCGATACAAATTGAATTCTACTCATCCACTAGATTTTTGAAGAAACTAGTAAAAATATATCCAAAAATTCATATTGCGATTCTAATTTTCTCAGAAAAATAGAAATCCGATAGTATCGATAGTATCGATTGTTTTTTTTTAACTATCCAAACTATCGATGGGGCCGACTATCGATAGTTTTGCAGCTCTATGGTATAGTGTTTAAGCGCTCGCATTAAAAATCAAATGGCCCAGGTTTAAATTCAAGCAAAAGGTGAAAAATTAAAAAGTTAGACTGCGGTTTTTTCAAAAGTATAATTTTAAAAGAGTTTCCTCCCCCCCCCCCCTACTCCAAGAAGTCCATCTACAAATAAACCGTTTCCCGACATTCCACTCTATTCCACCTCAACCAATGTCAACAAAAAAACGAATGATCGGGAGAAAAGCGCCACCTATTGGGAAGTATCACATAATACTAAATCTACTTAGCAAAGGCACTCACCACACAATCAACATGCAACGATGAGGCAATTGCTGTTGATCAGTCAAAGTTGAAGGTATAACACTGGCCTTTGAATGATTAATTCACAGCAATTTGTCTCATTTCTAAGGAGCTTAATAATAATATAAGAATACATACATATGTATATATCAGAGTTGTAAACGAATCATTCATTTTTGAATTAATTCGTGAATCATTCATGCAATGAATTGGAAAAATTTTGAATTAATTCTTTTCTCCAAAAAACGAATTGAATTAAATTTGAATCAATTCATTTGAATTAAGCGAACATGAATTGCAATTCATTTTCAATTCAAATGAATTGGTAAAAAGAATTGCAATTCATTTCCAATTCATTTGAATTGAATTGATTTTGAATTAATATAAATGAGTTAGAAAAAATGAATTGCAATTCATTCCCAATTCATTTGAATTGATTTTGAATTAATTCAAATGAGTTAAAGTATGAATTGCAATTCATTTTACCAATTCAATTGAATTAACTCGAAAAATGATTTTGTTATACATTTCCAATTTACTTGAATTGATTCTGAAAAAAAGACTGTAATACAAAAGCATCACCCTTTTTCCAAGTACTTCTATTCTGTACTTTATAATAAAAATATATCCATATGAAAGTGAACGATGCATTCTGATTTAATCTAATTAGCATTTATTTTATAATTAAAATAATAGAAAAATTAGTTGATGCCAATAACTCTTCCTAATTTCATCTTTATTTGTACAATATTACATATTGTTAAATAAATATTACTTAAATATTAAACAAATATTACATACATAAGTATTACTAAAGTGTTTGTCCTTTAATGTTCGTGCGTCACAAAATTTCATAAATTATTAATAGGTTTTAAATACTGAATGTGTTGTTATTCAGCGTATATCAAAAGCGACATAAGTAGTACTTGAAGGACCAAACTCCAAACACCAAGTTTACTTCAATTGAATGCAATTCATTTTTGATTTGATAAATTTGAATTACAAGTTACTTTTCTAATTCATTTGAATTAAAATGATTTGGAATTAATTCAAATGAATTAGAAATGAATTGCGATTCTTTTTACCAATTCTTTTGAATTAAAAAATGAATTGCAATTCATTTTGCCTAATTCAAATGAATTGCAACTCATTTTGCCCAATTCATTTGAATTGGAAATGAATTGCAATTCATGTTCTCTAAATTCAAATGAATTGATTCAAATTTAATTCAATTCTTTTTTTTGTTGAAAAGAATTAATTCAAAATTTAGCTAATTCAAATGAATTGAAATCATAAATGAATGATTCATTTACAACTCTGGTATATATACTGTCTTTTCCAAAAAATTCCCATACGAGGCACTTAATAGGGGTTTACCCCTGATTATTGGTCTCAAATAAAAAAAAAAAAACATTTTAGTTGATTTTTGATTTTGTTTTCAATTGAAATTTTTAATTCATTTTTTTTATTTTGTTTTCACTCATTTTTATTTTGTTTTTAATTAAATCATTTAATTACGATTATTAAAAAGTTAATTAAAAATATTTTAAAATAAAATTTTATCATTTATTTTTAAGTTTAGTTGACCTTATTATTGATTAATATACTGTATAAACTTTTAATTAAGCTTTAGGTCGATTAAAAAATTATTTTTTCGATACTTCGCTACTTCTCTGCGTAGCTTCTTCAGGAAATATTTATTATATTAAAAATTTTTTAATTCCTGAAGAAGCTACGCAGAGAAGTAGCGAAATATCGAAAAAATAATTATTTAATCGACCTAAAGCTTAATTAAAAGTTTATATATTAAAATAAAATTTTTAAATTTATATGATAATTTTGGGTGTTGATGCGATATTATTTCAAATTTAATTGATTGCTCTGACAGAAAGACATGTGAGTTGACTATTATAAGCAGCGCTTTTTAACCCAATTCGTTACCCCTTAAATATCTTTTAGTATTTGGAATAAATATGTATAAAAACAATGAGTAAATACTGCAGCTGATATCCTGGCCTTTTTATTGGCCAACCAATAAACGGATAAGTTTTCTTTAAATATTTACTCCTTTAAACACCAAAGGTATTATACAGATCTGTAGATTTAATAAATTCTGCAACTAACTTTCTATTTTGAATAAATTGTTAAGTTCAATCGCCGAAGTCTAGTGGTTAGTTTGTAGGCTGAACCATATCACTAACATCTTGAAAGAAAAATAAACTAATTGTCATGAAAAAGCTTCTTATGTCTGTTGTTCCGAGTTGACTTTAACCCTAATCTTACTGACCTGAGCCTCTGAGGCACATTTTGATGTTCAATTCAATGTAACAAAGAAAGTATAACATACATATAATGCAACTAAATTTTTTACTTTTATTTTGCATCTGTTTTGCGTAATTTAGTAAAAAAAATCAAAATATTAAATTCTTCCATCGATTAAAGAACAAAATATAAAATTATAACATTAACTACTGATATGTGTCTCAGAGGCTCATACCAAATAGTTTGTATTTTTCTGCAAATCCTTTTCATAATTAATCGTCTTTCCTGTATGTATTTTTCATATGCAATAGTAATCTGTCTATGCAAGAATTGATCTTTCTGTTTTGGTTATTTAAATTTTGGGAAATCCCCATTTATTTATGTTAAACATCAAGTGGTTTGTAAACTTGAAACGGCACATCAGTTGCGATGCATATTTGTAATAAAAAATATACCAAAATAATCTTCCCAAAAATGAAGCAAAAATATCGGCAATGAACATTCTTTAAAAACTTTTTTATGTAAACATTTTACTGAATAAAACACTTCTTAATATACATTACTTTGTTATTGTTTTATACCGTTTTAGTAAAGTATTTACATATATATATGCGCCACATGACATATAGTATATGTCAGTAATGGCCAATTATATATGTGTGTATTTAGTTCAATCTAAGAAAAAATGTGTCAATCAAGGTAATTTCTAGAAATCTCGATTTAAATGAAAATCATTTAATCAAAAGTATCATATAAAGCGAGGGATAGATGTACTTTCATTATATTGCTTTTATTGTTTAAGTAACTGTTACTTATTACCACAGAAAACACATACATGTTATGTTTTTTTTTTTTTTTTTTTTAATAATTTTTACTTTTATTACTTATTCATATGAAAGTATAATAAAAATGAGTTTATATGCTGATATATTCCTGATTAAATCATATGGCATATGTACTTTTATATTCATTTAAGTAATTACTTTTATATTTATTCATTCACATTATATTTTGAAAAAAATCTTTTATATTTAACACCTCCTGCTGTTAATTTAAGTTAATGTTGGCTTGTTATGTTGTAAATAGAGTTCACAGCGTGCTGTATGTATTGCAAAGAGGGCAAGTACTTGTTATTATTTTTAAAATAATTAAAATGTTGTTAACTTGGGAAATTTAATTAAATTTTTTATTAAACAAATTTAAATTAATTAAAAAATTTAATTTTTAAAATGGCCTTGAACTAATTATTAGCACATATCTTAATACGAACACATGCAAATAAAGAGAATTTAGTATTTCAATCTATACACCTTACTGAACTGTTTTTAAAACAGTCACTGATAGTCAAAAAGCTATTTTTTTTTTTTTTTTTTGTAAATAATAAATTGTTATCGATTGGGTGCTTTTAAAAGAAATAAAAAATTTAGTTCAGGTGAAACTAAATTGCATCACTTTCATCACTTGCTGCATACTTTTTTGATGGCATAGGTGTTACTCACTTTTAAAAGACATATGAATTTCTTATTTTAAATTACGCAAAACTATTCACTTTACTTCAATAGTTCACTGCTATAAGCTCCAAGAAGTAAATAAAATAAAAATAGTTGTATTTACAAAACACTGTGTTTCTTTACAGTCTCTTGACACCAGAGATGTTACGCATATACCTATAGTTTCTGGTAAATATTTATTTTAATTTTTATTTACTTTTAATGAACATGTTAAAAACGTGACTTGCCTTTTTTGAGTGTCAAGTTGAAGGTTTTCGCATAATACACAGACATCTCATCTTAAAGAAGTTTTATTTAGTCCCCGTCCATGCTGTTAAACATTTGCTGCGAAATATTTGCGTTTGTAGATGGAAAAAGGAAGACGAGCGGAATAGGGTACTTTGTTTCATGTAAATACAGTTCTTGTTGGCTACGTTTCTATTTTATTATTTCTTTCGTTTTCTTTTAACTGAAATACGATATACTGTTACCTAAAATACAAAAGGCCATAAGTAAGAAGACCAATCTTGTTGAAGGAATTATATGATTTTCAGAAATAATAATTAAATGTTTTTCCAAATTTTTCTTATAATTTCAATTATATTTCTTATCTTTTTCGTTTCAAGAGAAATTGTAACTGCTATTATGAAATTTAAAGCCCTTGTTTGTTTTAAAAACTAGTTTGATATTCCAGGCAACAGAGACAATTAATTCAAACGTTGCTAATACGTCTTTTACACATTCCTATGACACAAACCTTCTTTGAAATATCATTTGTGCTTTACATTTGACGACCTGAGCCATCCGACTTTGTTTTGTTTTACTACAGTTCTGACTACTACAATACAATAACCCCAAATTTTTTCCTAAAATATTTTAATTCTAGGATAAAAATACTCAACTTTGTAACACTTATAACTTTTTCAATTATATAAATAAAATTAGTATTTATCGATATAACTGTATATACAGAATTAGCCTTTACAACCGTTTGTCAGTATTACGGCCTACCTTCTCGCTGCACCCATGTTGTGTGTGTTAATTTTTATCCAGACTTGAGAAGCTTGTTCATTGCCGTAGTCTAGTAGTTAGTGTGTTGGCTTACTAAGACGAGAGCTCCGGGTCAAGCCCGTCTCTCACATCTTGAGAAATGAAAAAATTATTCCTTTCGGCGACTACCTCCCAGCAGCCGTCTGGCAAAATCTCTGGGAGTCTGCCATGAAAAAGCTTCTCAAATCTGTCATTCGGGGTCGACTTTAAACTGTAGGTCCCGGTACTTATGGGACCAATTATGAATGTATGTACGTATTAACTGGTTCAGACCCAGCACTAATGCTGGACACCGCGTGTCCTCTTGTGTCTATTGTCTGTTCAACAGAGCTACGGCCTTCCTTATCAACACCAGCAGGTCCGTTCCTTTAGTAGTGGATATATCCACAAATGACACCTAGACATATCCATCTAAATCTATTTCCTTGATATACATATACAATATTATGGGCCATTTTTTCTTGATTAGTCAAGTTGCTGCAAATTTTACCACTCAAGGGCCAGTGTTATACCGCAAAATGGATAACTCTTTACATGTTGGTTTAAAATGTATATGAAAATTGTAAAGTGAAATTGAAATTGTTGTATAAAATTGCTAGAATAAGATTCTAGAACTATAAATAGGGCTACACATTAAGATTTACAGTGTGTTGTATTAGAAACGCTATAGAGTGTAAATAGAGCTTCAAATCGAAAAGTATTGGTGTTTTAGCTTACAAATATCGAATCTTTGCACCTTTTGTATATTTTATTACTGATTACAGTTGATGTTTTTGTTGCGACTTTTATTGTCGTTATGATATACATATTTTCTTTTTTATAATTTTCTTATTATAAAACAGGGTTAATGATGCAATGCGGAAAAATATTTTGCTTTTGGATTTTATTTATTTGTTGTATCATCGTTTTATTATATCGTCGTATTGTTGTATCGTCATATCGTCGTATCATTGTATTGTATCGTTGTATCGTCGTATCGTTGTACCGTCGTATCATTGTATTGTTGTATCATCGTATTGTCATATATTTGCATTGTTGTATCGTTGTATTGTTGTATCGTCGTATCGTTGTATCGTCGTATTGCCATATCGGTGTATTGGTGTATCGTCGTATAGTTGTATTGTTGTAATGTTGTATTGTCGTATCATTGTATTGTTGTATCGTCGTATTGTCATATCGTTGTATTGTTGTATCGTCGTATAGTTGTATCGTTGTAATGTTGTATCGTTGTATCGTTGTATCGTCGTATCGTTGTATCGTCGTATTGTTGTATCGTCGTATTGTCATATCGTTGTATTGGTGTATCGTCGTATAGTTGAATCGTTGTAATGTTGTATTGACGTATCATTGTATTGTTGTATCGTCGTATTGTCATATCGTTGTATTGTTGTATTGTCATATCGTTGTATTGTTGTATCGTTGTAATGTTGTGTCGTCGTATCGTTGTATTGTCGTATCATTGTATTGTCGTATCGTTGTATCGTCGTATCGTTGTATCGTCGTATTGTTGTGTTGTTGTATCGTTGTCGAATGATCAACAGCAATTGCCCCATCTGTCGGTGGATGTTTAATGTGAGTAGCAAACGTCTTCAGTAGCTGCTCTCTTCCTAGAAGATCGTGGTGCTGTACTCCTGATCATTTGTTTTGGTGAAATGGATTGGAATTGAACGTCGCTTGTTTGAGTTTCTGTGCGAGCGTTCTAACTACTATACCACGACCTACCCAACTATAACTACATCGATTAATTTCACAATAAACAAATAAAATTTCAATTTTTTTAACTTTTTTGTCATTTACAATATTTTGTATTTTAGATGACGATATGTTTTATTTACGCAATTTTATATCAAAAAATATTTAAAGTAAAATATAGAAGTAATATATAAAAAGTAAGTAAATTAAAAAAAGTTTTGCAGCAAATGTCTCATGGTATGGACCCAGACTTACTGAAATGAATGAATTTAAATTCTGGATCTTTATTTCAGTAAAACATTACCACTATTTATTAATTTTAAATGTTAAAAAATGTTAACGTATATCGGTATTATAAGACTCTACAAAATGATTTATTTGGCTAGGTGTGCCAAAATAACAAAGCGGCGTTGAAAACCTATAGAGACAAAATTAAACAAAATGTCACAAAATCTTAAAGAGGAGTGTAAATGTTTAATTTTAAAAAAATTATAATTTATTTTAATAGCTCCTTTATAAAGTAGAAAATTAAAATTTGTATGCAAGTATTTTAGGTTGGAGATTTTATTTAATTTTTTTTTTTTTAACAATTTTTGATTTATTTTTTAAAGGATTAATAAATTAATAAATTTTGTTTGGTCATCAAGGTTAAACTATAAATCTTTTCCGTAATTTATATCACACCTTAAAAAAAATCAATAAACAATTTGGTGATTTGCTTTACTAATCTACAAACAAGTCACCCACTCTATAGTGATGTTTTGCTAAACGACAAATGAGAGTACATTGTCCAGAAACTGCAGCAGAATAGAAGGAAAATATAAATATTTAATTGTTTTATTATGTTTGCCCACAAAGAACATAATACTGTTTGGCATTCTATAGTAGTATCGTCTATTCCAGTTACCATAAAACCAATTTATTAATTTTTTTTTTTTCATTTTTTTTATTTTGGCTTTTATCTATAACAATAGTTTTCCGTTTATAGAATGAAAATTGGCCAAAGTAATAAATCGATTTTAACAACTTGACACCGAAATGCTATGCAGGGTATAAAAGTCAAAATGAAAATGAGATAAATAGCATTTGGCACGTTCATGGCGGCAACATAACCAACATCTATGGCACAAACAATAAACCTTATGACGACAACCGCAAATTGTAAAGAAAAATATTAAAGAAATCTATAACAAAAAGATTGTATTGGTTGGTCAATTTAAGATTTATTAGTCAAAAGTTACCCATAATATGCAGCCACATGATTTTTCCATATTTTCTTTTATTTTGTCTTTTTCTTTATTAAAATACAGTTAACTTTACTGTTGTTCTGTTTAGTTAAAAAACAATTTACAGTTAACTGATTTTTGATTTGCAACATACAAATCTTATATTTTTTTTTGTGGTCAAAGTTTAGGTTACTTATTTTAGAGGAAAAAAATATTATAAATTTCTATGTATGTAAGTATATATCTGTAAATAAACGAAAAATAAAACATTTACTCGTTTATATAGTACATGTAGGTATGTATACATGTATAGGTATATAGTATATGTATATACCAATGTTTACTTTGATTCAAACAAATTATTCGTTAGAGTTGTAAAAAAGTTGTAATTTTTAACTGTGTGGTTGTTTGTTTTGTTGCTGTTACTAGGTTGAGTCATTATAAATATAAATCGCTATAGAATAAAATTGGGTCAAATGTGATTTGTTAAAAAAAAATCTTATGCAAAATAATGAGAGTAAATGAAAATCAAACAAAAGACTTAGGACATAAACTTCATGACATGCATGAGACATGTTTTTTGGTATGATGAATAAGCGAATGTTAAATTTTATTTGAAACTTGATTTAGAATGTTTTGTAATAAAAATTTTAAAAAAATCAAGTTAATACTAATAATCAAAATAATGTTTGATTAACACTGCATTCAATAGATCGATGTTAATTGGCAACCAAAATTTTGCGGAGTTGTTACCCAGCAGAAGCTTTAATGTATAAAAAACAATATAATGCTTCCATTATTGCTTACAATTTTATTATTGCTTCCAAATCTTAAATCTATATTCCCTTTTGTAATTCTTTAGTTCAATTCTTGTATTCTTTTTTTGTTGTTGTTTTTTAAAGGGGGTATATGTTATGTTGTTTTAATAATTTTTTACAGACTAATCAAATTGCTACTCTCCATTTTACTCGTAATTTCTAAATGTTGTCTTTGTACAATGGAAAAAACTGAATTTTTTGAATTTAGAATTTTCGCTACTGGAAATTTTTCGTTATCAACACTCACAGGGAGCCCCTTTTCATATAAAAATCGAAGAATTTTAAGCATTGATTTTAAGTTTTTTTAATCAAGAAATTGCTTTAAGAATATTTCAAATCCAAAATAATTGATTAAATATTTATACAGAGTGTCCTCCGGGAAGGTATACTACTTTGTTTGTTTATAATTTTGGATTAAAAGAAAATGAATGGATTTTATATTAATAAATGTTTTGTTTAATGTCGACAATTGTATATGTAATACATACAATATCAGATAAATGTCTGCCTCTTTAGCCTTACAAATACGAGCCGTTTTGAGCGCATTTTTCTTTACATTCAATAATTTCATCAGGAATATTTTATTTGAGTTGCACCAGCATTTCTGGTTTGTTTGCATAAACCTTGTTTTTCAAATATCCCCACAAAAAAAAGTCCGGAACAGTCAAATCAACCGACCGTGAAGGACAATCAACATGAGCATTCCTTGAAATAACTTGTTGTGGAAAAAGATCTCGCAGTAATTTTATTGTAGTCCTGGCTGTATGCGATGTGGCACCGTCTTGTTGAAACCACATTTTAGTCATACCCAAAGCATGCAGTTGTGGCGTTAAAAAGTTATAGATCGTACCACGATATCACTCCCCGTTGACAGTTACCGTTTTCAATGATTCAAATTCAAATGATTCCGCCTGACGAAATTGAACACCAGACTGTCCCTTTTAATCAGTGGTCTTCACCCATATTACTCAGGTAACGAAATTGTTCGGATATTTTTTTAGTTTTCTTACTCTCTTCTTGAATATTACAATCAGGGTTGCTTAATTCAACAAAAATCCTGGCAAACAGCTTCTTAAAATGTACCAAAACTACCTGTATCGTTAATTCTTATTATATTAGTTTTAAATTTAATGTATTGTACTTTATTAACAGATATCACTTTTAGAATTCCTGAAAACCAGTTTTTTTTATTTTCCTATCAAAAACTTAATTAATTATAAAAAAATTTGCAATGTTAAAAATCTTTCATAAAAAGATATCCATACGTTTTGTTTCCATCATGCTAAACGACAACCACAATATGATAATATGATAATAAGCAACATAAACTTATTAATGTTTATATTTCTTTTAACTAAATTTCAATTTGTTTATAGCATTTATAAACAATTTATTTCATGAATAATTTTAATAAATTAGTTTAAATTTTAAAATTAAAGGTTTTTGAAACAAAAATTTTGACTAATTTCATTCAAGTTGTGAAAAACTATACAAATGAAGAAACCAATCTCATCTCTCAGTGTATTTTTGTGTGACTCTCTTTGTCAAGACCACTGCTTTTAATGGATGCAAAGGGTTTTCCATTGCCCAGAATCGACTATTCTGCTTATTCACATATCCATTCAAATAAAATGAGGCTCGTTAATCATTATGATTTATTCAATCATCGTCACAGTAATCGATGAAAATAGTCGTGAAGGGATTATTCCATAAAAAAATGCAGCTAGAAACTAAATTCTCTCTGTATTATACACTGGATAAAATAGCGAAACCTACGCAACATTACGCCAATGTTTCAATGAATCAAGTTAATTTTAGATATGCTACTGTAGTTAATAAACACATTGCCATTTTCCTTTTCTACATTGGAGTTGTATTACATCTTGAGCCGGATAAAGGGCTTGAAAATATTAAGAAGATCAGGTGGAGCGATCGTATCTCTTGTACCGAAGAAGCACCTAAATGCTTCTTTTGACACTAGAAATATGGGATCTTTCAATGCCTAGAATATCAGCAGTATCTGCCTCTGCAATATTTACGTTACTCATAATCACAAATGACAAAATTGTATCACCGAGTGTTCGAGCCACATTACTTAGAAATTGTCTGCAGGTCATTTGTGAATATGTCATTCATATTCTGCTTTCTTACACCAAATCTCCAAAATGTTCGTCCACTACGTTCATCGGTATGAATGATAATTACAGATTGTTTCCACTTAGAAAATCACTTCGCAATGGTTTATTTTTCTTTTGCAAAGTAAAAAAATAAAAAATAAATAAAAAAATGCTTTACCTGAAAACCAGTTGACCGACAACTGCCAAATTTATAAACATATCTGTAGAAGTGAAAACGTCATCTCAGCGAAATTGTTAGTCAGTGAACTTTTCAACTTAACTAATTATAAACAGGGGACATATTACGGCATTCTATATCGAGTAAAATTTCATAAAATTTTAAAACATTTTTCATATAGATTTTGTTCGATATCGAATGCCGTAATTTGCCCCCAATTTATATTTGGATTTATGATTTAAATCAACAAACGAATGATATGATCTACTTAACTCAAAACATGATTTTTTTATTATTATTTTATTATTATAATTTCTTGTCCATGTTTATTTTGACTTCAGCATTATAAGTCTGTGATGTTAACTTTGCATTAAAAAATGCGTGTTGACTACTGCTAGACTGTAATATTTTTATGGAATTTTTATACGTAGTGGAACAAGGTATGTAGATTATATTTTTTTTTTTTTTTTTGTTTTAGTGTTTTTAATAAGAACTGTAGTTAATAATTGCCCATCATTATGAATTAGATTTTATCAAAATTTCAAAAAAAAAACAAACTTTTGAAATAAAAATATATAAAAATACAATGGTCCCACAAGATTTAGCCAATTATTCTAAATCATCTTCTGAAAAAAAAACATATTTTTAAAACGTTTCTATTTTTTTTCTTTTTTATTTTAGCTATAAATCACTGTCAGGTATTTTCTATTAATTAAAAACTATTTTAATTGAATTAGAAACTTTTATATAATTGTATTTATTTGTATATAAGTAGGTATGTATTTAGGAAACAAAAACTGCATGTCATGTTAATTTTTTTTTTTACTAAAGTTTTACTTCAAATTTAGAGATTGTGTCAGTACTGTTTTTATGTCTACACTTAAGTTTGATTAGAACGCGTGGCGTAATGTAAGATATAAACGAACAAAAAAATTTCAAGAAATTAAGAAAACATGAATTAAATCAAATGAAACAGACACTTCCGCATATAGAAAGAAAGATTAATTTGTTCTTATGGTTGTTAGAACATAATTTCAATATATCTTTAATAATTATTAAAATATTTTCTAAAAAAATTACTATAATTACGTTTTCTTTTTTATTTAAGCCTCCACAATAATAATGATTTTATACAATATTTATTTTATTGTTTTTTTTTTTTTTTTTGTTTTCATTATTAAAAGTGGTATACACCACGGTTATTTAGAATAGCACCAACATATTTATTTTATTATTATATTTTATCGAAAAAAGGAGCTTATTATTAATATCTATAAAAAAATCTGTCTATATATCTTCAAATTCCAATACAATACACAGCGTGAGTATTGGTCTCAATAAAGAAAAAGAAATTGTTATAAATTACAAATGGAATTCGTTGTAAAGTAGTTAGATCGCTCGCACAGAAATTCAAACGACCGAGGTTCAAATCCCAGCAATGAAGAAAAAAATAAAATTTGCGGTTTTTCCAAAATTGTAACTTAAAAATAAGAGGTTCACCACCTACCACAAAGTCCACCTTCAAAAAACCGTTCCCTAATATTCCAGTCTATTCTACCATAAACGAATGATCAAGGAGTACAGGGCCATCTTCTTAGAGGATAACAGCTCACCTACTTAGTTAAAGATGCTCACCAATCACATATAACATCCACCAACAGATAGGGTAATTGCTGTTGATCATTTAAAAGCGAAGGTAGACCACTGTTCTTTGTGTGATCAACGGACACCAACTTGTCTCATTGACATTTTACCCCTGAGTATTGGTCTTAACAAAAAAATACATAAAAAATATAACAATTTAGTTTTGCAGAAAAATAATTGATTTTTCAAATTAAAATTTAAATACAAAAAATTATACACAAGTAGAATATTATAGAAGTTCTATTCTATTATTATTTACAATCAAATATAAAATTCTTCATTAGTTTTTATATAAAATTAATTTTTTTTTATACGAGCCCACTACTCAGGACAATACATTGTAATAGTGTTAACAAAATATGTTATGGGAAGAAGGAAAGAGGGAGTAGTGAACATTTGATATGAACTTTTTCATATCGTAACTGGTAGAAAAAACATTCGCGGGAAGATTATTCCATAAATGAACTGTTCAGCTTTAAAACAGAAATTACTCTGTAGTGGGTTGTATGGTTCGCCGGTCAGTCAACTACAAAAGGGTGTATTCTGTGAAAGAAACGAATATTACACTAAAATATGTGATTGTTTGGAATTAAAGTTTTTATTTTATTACAGCACATTCCATTTTAATACAGATAGAACAGTGAAATGCACGCCACATTACGCCTATGCTTCACTGAATCGATAGAGTCGGACAACCTTCCGTCATTGACAAGCACCTTAGGCCTTTCCTGAACTCGGTCGAGAAGCCACTACCCATATATGAGAATTTTATTTTATCTAAGGCTGAATAAAAGTTTCGGAAGTACTAATATAATCAGATGTAGTGAAATATTTCTTGTACAGTTTTAAAAAACTGATGCACTTGAAAGCTTCTTTCGGCACTCGAAATATATCGTCGCAAGAATTAAAGAACGCTGTAACTGACAAAAAATCGAATATACGTTTTTTGCATAATTTTTATCAGAAAACAAATACGCGTCGATTGGTCCGGTCTGGTTCACTTACGCCGTCTGTGTTTTGAAAAATACCAGTGTCTTTGTTCTACTTTCATACAGGTTTTTTGGCTCTGGTGAACATTGAAGGTTTTGTCAGTTACAGCGTTCTATAATTCCATCGACGATATGATCACTCCAAAGGACATCATAGTTAATTTTCATGCCCATACCTTCAAGAGCGTCCGCCATCTCGATATTTACATCACCCATAGCCACAGATGAAAATATTGTATCATTGCTACCACGTCTATGCGTGCGAAAACTACATAGAGTCTAGTTTTTATGCAAAGCATATGCTTACATATCGTCGTGCGGGAGTTTATGTGCTCTGTCCAATTTAAAATTGGCCAAAATTTAATAATTTTTATATATATATGTATATATATATATGTATTGAATCTTTTATATTATATTGGGTAAAAATGAATTATATGAATATGAATTTGAAATTGTTATTTATTAACTGCTTTTATTGAAATTTAAATATGTATATATTGAGATTGTTATTTTTATTATTTAATGTAAATTTACTATGTTCGTCATTGCCCAATTGACTTTCATATGTTCGAGTAACGAATACTTGTCATTTTGTTCGGACAAGATAACCTTAATTTTTTGTCTTGATTTATTCTTGATCACTTCCTTGTAAACATCAGAACGGAAAACATCAAAATCTGGAAGGCAATTTGGCAATTAAGGACCGTTCTACCATCTTTAAAATAACACATTGAAAACTTGAGGTTTGGAATCAATCCCACCCCTTTTCTTTGGTGAATATATATGTATGTATTTCCATAATATAATTTAATTTCAACTACCTATACTCTATGTAATTCAATATCTACATCACTCAATTTATATATTGTACAACCTTATATATGTATATAAATATACCTATTTCAAAAAGAATATTTTGTTTGTTGCCTATTTATTTAACCCTATATACCCTATATATTCTTAACCCCCTTTTTTAACTATTTTATAATGGTGTACCCCCTACGCCATTATACATGGTCCATCTCACCGTTTTAAACTGCGACTCTTGGATAATTCGATAATTTAAAAACATATTTACATACATATGAATGTGAAAAATAAAAATGAAAAATACAGGATTCAATTCAATACTATGTACATATGTATGAAAAAATATTTAATACAGTCCACAAAATACCTAAATTACTTAAATAGAATAAAGCGCAAGAATACATTTATACATACATAAATGAACGAAGGAAAATAAATATACATATATCTATGATATTTAAACATATCGATATGTACATATCATATGAAACATTCTCCAAGAAGCAATTAGAATTTTCATAAATTATATACATATGTACATACACGTATATTTTATATTATATCAAGTATTAAATGTAACAATATTAACCAGATAATTTTTTCTTAAAAGTGCAAAAAAAAAATAAATAATCCTAAAAAATAGTTAGAAAAAAGAAAAAAAATGTCATATGTATATAAGTATATACATATATGCATATAGATATATTTACATATAAAAAACGAAAACAGAACAGAAACCTTGAAAATATAACTGTCAAAAAGAAAAAAAAAATCATTATATGTACATATGTATTAAAAATAGAAGAAACATATAGGAACAAGTGAACATGAAAAGTTATGTTTTGCACCGATCGTGGTGAGAAAGAAAGCACATAAACGAAAAAGGAGAAAAATTTAACACAGCAGCTCAAGGCTACTAAACATAAAACAAAATAAGATGTCAACAGTCTAATTAAACAGTTTGCGCGTGATAAGCAATTTATTCCTAATCTACTGAAAAAAAAAAATAAAAAAGTTAAAAGTGCAATAAATATACGAGTTTATGTAGTTCGCGAAGTGAAATAAGAGAAAATAAATTAGCAACAAAAAATAATAATATAAAAATGTTTTGAAATTCTAAAAAATTTAATTGCTTAACAAACATAAAAGTAATTTCATAAAATTATTGAAAAAAGAAAAAAAAACAAAAAAAAACAAAATAATAATAAAACATAGGAGCAGTAAAATACTCATAGAAAAAAAAATAAAAAAGAAGAATATTAGTTAAAAATTAAAATTTGGAATTTGTTAAAAACCAAATAAAAATTAAGTGATAAATACCCAAGTTGGGAAATGTGGTAGAAAAATTAATATTCTTGAAAATTGAAATTACAATTTCATTTGTTAAGAAACGACAGCATTTTAATTTTAATTTAATTAAGAAAAAAAAAAGAAAACCTTTTTTTCGTGGAAAATTTAATACATACATATAAAAGAAAACAATTCCAGTAAAATTTATATACATATGTAAATGAACAAATACATTTGCTATACTTAAAAGGTTATATTGAAAATATAGACAATAAAACATAAACAAAATCCAATAGAAAACATAACATATACAAAATTTTTAAAATTTGATTTATATACAAGTGTACCAATTTTACTGTCGAGCACTGTAAAAAAGAAAAAAAATCTGCTTTATATTTGTTTAAAAAACACACCAACAACAAACAGAAGTAACGGAAAAAATCAATAGTTATTGCAAGTATTTCAGAAAAGGATTTCTACAGTTGTTGCAGATACTCAAAAGCAATTATTATTTATTATTATCTAAGTATGTATATTCAATTTAACGGGAATGAAAAAAAGTGGTTAAATTTAAATAAACCGTAATTTCAAATTAAAAAAAAAAAAGAAATAAAAGAAAATATATAATATACAGGTACATATGTATTCGAAATGTACATGCACATATCTATATAGATCTACTATATACACATAGATTATGTACATACACATATTTAAGAACCCAACAGACATTTTTGCCAAATTAGAACAATCAATGAAAAAAAAAAACAATTTTTTTTGTATTTTAAAAATTAGCTGCGAAAATAACATTCTATTTGAAGAACATACTATTGGAAATTTGTCATTTGTTGTATTTAACGAAGATCAAACAAACAACAGAATTTTTTGGTATTTATATTTTCCATTACTTTGTGCTCTATATTTTGGCTTATATGTATTCTGTTTTCTAAAATTTTGAAAAATATTTAATGTGCATATAAAAAGAAAAGAAAAGAATATAACAAGCAAAACAGAAGAAGTTTGAAGTAAAACAAAAACAGAAAAAGCGAAAATTATATAAACAAAATCAAAATATAACAATTACAAAATAGAATCTGATAAACTACTATTTTATAATTTATAAATTATATGTATTATATTGAACCGAATCGTTATTTACGAACATAAGCACGTTTGATCAGGTGAAGGAGAACCTGACAATCGGTTACTTCACTTATTTAAGAATAACAGAGAAGAAAATCTTGAAATAATTATTAATATTTTGAAACAAAAAGAAAAAAAATATATAAAATTTGGAAAATTCAAAAGAAAAAAGGAAAAATCAGACAATTAGAAAATATTCAACGCCTTAAAACGGAGATTAAACAAATTTTTATTGAGAAATAATGGACAAGAACAGGTAACCATTATTTAAATTTACTTTTAACCACACACACACACACATACACATCCTCATATACATCAGCATAATTAATGATCATAATCACCATCATTAGGAACCAACATAAATTTTTTACCATACTATAATTTTTACTATTACCTATGGTCAAATTGATGAAATTCCTAAAGAAAAGAGTAAAATGAGATTAATAAACTCCATATCTTTCATTTCAATCATTCCTTTTATGAACACAAAACTTTCATAACCTCATATATATACCCTTAATTATTAAAAAATTTTTACAGGAAAATTGGTAAAATAGTTTTATTCGATTATGGTAACTAAATGTTACTAACTAATTTTGTCTGTTTACTAATATATTTATTAACCTATTGCGTCGCGTTGGTACGAATTGTATGAAACGTTGCGTCTTCGAGAGTATAAATATTTGACCCGGATATTTTGTTTCTTTGCCCATGCAATTTCGGTTTATTATCATTTATTTTACTAGATACTCACATCTAGTGCTATACGTAGCCCCTTTTTAACTCCATTGATAATAAAATCGATGTGGATGGACAACCCATTTCTCGAGGATCTATTGTATTACATTTCGTTATTTACTCTAACTTTTAACCCATTTCGACTTACTACTGATTATCTGCATACCCAGACGCTATTCGTAGCCCCTATTATATATCCGGTAGTAAAGTCGATAAATATCGAAAGTTAATACCCCATTTTATAAGTTTCATTCATTAGCATCAGCCGATTGGAACCCGGTTAATAATAATTAATATTCAGATTACCTTCGATTATTTCTCATCCCAATCTTTGAACCGCTGAAAAGCATTTCAGTAGTCGGGATTGTGACACAAGTGTCAGATAGTTTTACTTACTCAAACACCCACCATCACATACATTCGCGCAACTATGAGAACCTCCTATAGAAACTTAATTATCCTGCACAGGAGCAATATCATTATTACTTTGGAATTATATTTTGTTATACTATCATTATCCATTTTCATTATCATTTCTTATCATAGTTATTTATTATTCATTAACAATTTCATTATTGATGATTTCTCTATGGAGAAAATTTAAAATAAATACACTTGGATATGAGAGCTGAAATATATTAACAACTCTCTCTCTCTCTCTCTCTCATTCACCAGTATATTTATTAACCACTTATGACGCGTTGATACTAATTGGGTACACCTTTTCTTTTCAAGAATCTCCGTATTTAACTGAAGTATTTCTCTCTCTTGCTAATTTTTTCGAATTTTTACCAATTTTTTTTAGCTAGACACCCAAATCTAGCCCCATTCGTAACCCTCTTTGAATATTTAAAAAAAAAAAAAAAAAAAAAAAAAATTAAATCTGAGTTCTCGAATACCCACTAAATTAAACTTTGGTATTTACACTAATTTTTACCTTATTCAACCCAATTTCGATTTATTACAACGAACTATTTACCCGAATTCAGTATAGCCTCTACTCATATGTAGTAACAAAATCGTTAAATATGCGAAGTTTAAATGCCCAGTTGTAAAAATTAGTATTGGTATTGAACCGTAGGACAAGGTTAATAATACAGTATATTATTTTAGTTTCACTCTTTAAACCGTCAGAATGAATTCTAACGATCGAATTCACGATTCAGATGCCAAAGAGCATTATTGGTTAAACTCCGACCATTTACTCAACTTTTGCGAAAGACATCAAACAAACCCATTAAATAATGCATTAAAACCAGTTATAGAAGCAGAGATAAGCGAACTTGACCGGATTTGGAACTCCCTACACAACTCTTATGCAGCAGTTATTATGTCTGCCAAAGAAATAATAAGCTCGGAATTGAAAAAGGTCGTCAGAAATAGACAAGAAGATTGTACGGAAGCTTATTACCAATGTTATGCCAAGATACTGGATTTAATGAAAAAACATAGGTTAGACAACCCCATCTACCATAAAACCCAATCAGCCAACCATTATAACCCTATGCATCTTACCCCAATTTCCCATAGTTCAGATAATACTCTATTACCCACAATACCGAAACCTCCTATCCTAAGGGAAATATGTGCACACCCAAAATATAGCGAGATATATAACTCTCAACAAGTGAAAACTCAAAATTACACGCAGGAGAACAACAAATCCCACAAGAATAAACACCTTAGCAATTCTAAGGAAATTGATGCAGGTTGGTTTTCTGGAGTTGATAAAATTCTCAGTAAACCCAATGAGAATCAACTCACCCAAGCTCCTGGAATTTCTCTGGTCTCAAATACATTCCAAGAGACATTTCACTCAGAATCAATCAGTTTGCATTTCTGTTGTAGACAATCAGCAGCGGAAACTCATACCGTGCTGTATCAATTTGTCGGGAGGCGAGATCTACCCAAAAGGGTAGAATCGAATGACAATAGATGTTCCCCTAGTAGCTTCAGATCCTCTAAAGATATTTATGCCACATCAGACGGCCTCACGGAATCGATAAGTTGGAAGGCCACGAAATTACCCATAAATGTTCTACTACTCTCTCCCCCAAAACTGAAGTTTCAGAACAATTTTGACGACAATGACCGGCAAAAGTTAAAGGCGATACCCTACGAATTTCGTTTAAGATGGGTTGATTATCTCAAATTTCTTCCCAAGCATCACAAATGGAAAGATCTTTAACAAAATTGGTTCTAGAGAAACCAGAAGATTGATTTAATCCCTATTTTATAATAAAAAAATTAATCTCATTTTTTTTACTTATCTTAATTATTGAACTTTAACCCATTTCTTCATTTTCATCACAACAGATAAGTTAATTTTACTCTTATAACTCATATAATTCTCATTTATCACATTCATTTCACACATTTATTATCACCAAGTAAACCACCTTTATCATTTCCTAATTATTGTTGTCTTTTTTGTCTCTAGGAGTCCCCGAAATTGTAAAATCTGCTCAAAGAACAAGCACAATAACTACCGATTTTTATGCGCACTTTGCAAAATTCCGCACCCTCTTCGCGTATGCCATAAGTTCTTAAGGATGACTGTCGAAAAAAGAGAAGATGTAGTGGAAAAGTTTGGCTATTGCAGTAATTGCCTCGCCAGTAGCCATGACCTTAGATCGTGTCACTCAATGGATACATGTAGTAAATGTGGTAGGTGTCATCACACCCTACTACACCCCAGTACTAGAGGAATTCATACAAAAGAATTGCGACATCGCCGACGACAACGATATGGTCATCGTCAACATCATCATCAACCTGCTCAACGTTATCGTTGAAAACAACAGTCAGAGAAAATCAAACCAATCTCAACACAGCCTTCAAGCTCCAGTCCTGACCAGCCATCAAACCTCAATAATAAGCAACCATCAACATCTAAATTAGCAGAAAATCAGAAAGCCATCATCGATGCCATCCGATCTCTGGCCACCATTCTTAGTTCTGGTCATGAAAAAGCTTCCTTTTGCTGAGGCGGCGGCATGTCCAATTTAAAATTGGCCAAAATTTAATAATTTTTATATATATATGTATATATATATATGTATTGAATCTTTTATATTATATTGGGTAAAAATGAATTATATGAATATGAATTTGAAATTGTTATTTATTAACTGCTTTTATTGAAATTTAAATATGTATATATTGAGATTGTTATTTTTATTATTTAATGTAAATTTACTATGTTCGTCATTGCCCAATTGACTTTCATATGTTCGAGTAACGAATACTTGTCATTTTGTTCGGACAAGATAACCTTAATTTTTTGTCTTGATTTATTCTTGATCACTTCCTTGTAAACATCAGAACGGAAAACATCAAAATCTGGAAGGCAATTTGGCAATTAAGGACCGTTCTACCATCTTTAAAATAACACATTGAAAACTTGAGGTTTGGAATCAATCCCACCCCTTTTCTTTGGTGAATATATATGTATGTATTTCCATAATATAATTTAATTTCAACTACCTATACTCTATGTAATTCAATATCTACATCACTCAATTTATATATTGTACAACCTTATATATGTATATAAATATACCTATTTCAAAAAGAATATTTTGTTTGTTGCCTATTTATTTAACCCTATATACCCTATATATTCTTAACCCCCTTTTTTAACTATTTTATAATGGTGTACCCCCTACGCCATTATACAGCTCTATTCGTAATTTTTTGACACCGAAGTTTTTAAAATCTACAATCCCATTTCAGCTATTTATCTTCGAAACTGGACAAGATATCCAAAAACGGATTGCAGAATTGAAAAATTTGGGGTCGAAAACCTAAAGTGGGATGATTAACTTGAGATATATGTATAAAAAATCGCTTTTTTTAATTGCACCATAAATGTTAAGTATTTAATTATCAAAATATTTCCAAGAATTTAATTCAGAGGTTAAAAATATAAATAATCTGTTATGTAATGAAAGTCATATTTGAATCAAATCGAAATCCACTGAAATTTCAAGTTGCTATAACTTCCAAATGCAATAAGAGTTGGAATTCATATTTTATTCATAATCTTAATGGCAATAACAATTTTTTTCTTGATTATTAAAACTTTAAAAGATTTTAAAAAATATATGTTTTATATGACTTTGAAAATAAAAACAATTTCTATTTCGAACGAAATCATTTTTTATCAGATACCAGAATACTAAAATAATACTAGAATAGCACATGTTTAATTGTAAAAATTTAATTGTAATAATTTAGCATACATACATACGTACATACGTACATAATTGGCCATTACCACCCTGTGTCAGAGTTACGGCTTAGCTTCTCGCACCACTCATATTGTGTGCGTTAATTTTTATTCATGAGTACCGGGACCTACAGTTTAAAGTCGACTCCGAACGACAGATTTGAGAAGCTTTTTCATGGCAATCAATTACTCCCAGAGCTTTTGCCAGAAGACTGCTGAGAGGTAGTCGCCGAAAGAAATAATTTTTTCATATTTCTTTTTTTAAGATGTCAGAGCTGAGATTTGAACCCGGCGCTATCGTCTTAGTAAGCCAACACACTAACCACTAGACCACGGCGACTAGTATAGTGTCAAAAAATTTTTCCAACAAGAATGAACATATAGCAATAGTTTTGAAAAATTACAAACAATTTCTAGCAAATCAACGGTTAGGTCACAAAGAGTTTAACTATTTATGAATATCTTCACCACAGTCACCAAATTGTGCAGAGACCGCAAATAGCAGTTATTGATAAAAAATTAAACTAAAAAAATCATCGTGTTAAAGTCTTGGAGAGCTCTTAGAGATTCTGTGGTGATCTTGCAAAAATTGAAAAAAATTTTAACTGTTACTTTTTGACGGAAAAATAAAAGGCTAGATGAAACCTTTAAAAAGATAGTTTTGTTTTTTTCTGTCATAAAATAAAAAAATTTTGAACTTTGAGGTGAAATATTTCAGCGATTTTTTATCAGATATTATTTTCCAGCATATCAACGGAGAAGGCATTCAATTACCTTTCCATCGATATGCCATTTATCTCGATCGAACTTTTCCGTTGGATACCACAAGGGTGAGTGGGGCCGAAAAACACAAAAGTACCGTTATCTAAAAAACGGTACTTAGAAAAAAATAATAACAGCGTTTTTCGTACTCAGGAGGCCCCAATTAACTTATCTAGGCATGTGGCGTTCTTGGTATTTTTTGGATGTAAACCAGTGGAGGTTTATGAGGAGGATGAAAGCGGGTTCGATGGTTACATCTCCTATGACGTTCTGCAAGGAACGAAATATTATAGAAATGATATTTGTAATAATATGCAGAGGATAAATGTGTAAAATCAGGATTAGGTGTAAAAAAAATCTTTCTTAAAAACGATTTTTATTTTATGACGGAAAAATAAAACTCTATTTTTGAGAGTTTTTTTTAACTTTTTTTAACTCTTAAAATAATCATAAAAAAATAGTTTTTGGATATAACTTGTAACCGTTACGGTCCCTGAAATTTTGTGATTGTGTCAAAAATATTATGCAGGATTTCTATCCTGCAAAAAAAAAGAGAAAGAGAAACTGTAACGAAATGTGTAATCGTAACAGTGTAAAACAAAAGAGATGCAATCACAAAAGGTTTGCAATTTGTCTGTTCCACCGCTAAACAAAAACAACTTTAAAGCACAGAAAATACTAGTTTATGAACATCTTCAAAATTTTAACAAATCGGACACACTGTTTTTAATAACTTGTCAAACCTAGGCACCTCTCATCCACATTAACACACTTTCTGAATACACATGAAATGTTTGCCATATTCAGCAACAAAGTCCCATAGTCAGTCCTGTCTTTCGGTTAAATTTTAGTTCTCATTTCAAGCAAAATTAATAGATTTCTTAACCCTATGTCATGAAATTGTTAGCAGAACGGTTATGTTCCATTTGATTAGAAAAATTATTTTAATTCTCCTGTTATACGCTACAAACATCAGCACATACCCAATATATAGCTTAACCACCTACTATAGTGTAGGGTATAATAAAACAAATTTATTACTTGCATATAAAAGATTGCATGTGTACAAAATTGGTGCCAAAATGTCTGCTCATTGACATACAATTAACTTTTATAAAATGTTAACTCTTTTTTACAAAATTAACACACACAAAAAAAATATTTTAAATAATTTATAGATTTCATAAAACAAAAAAAAAGAAGAAAAAAAAATAATTAAAAAATATCGTATAATTATTTTTATTTGAGCATCAACACCTTTTTCATCTAAAGGTGCAGCAGCAGTATCTTCATATTGTTCAATTGCAATAAAACTTAAGCAGGTAAGTGTGTAAGTACGAAACTGAGCTTCCCACATAAAATTGAAATTAAAACCACTTTTTTATTGTTTTATTTACTTTACGAAATTGTTAATAAATGTTGTGTAGTTGTGTGCTATAATAAATTTTATTAAATGAATTCATTAATTAATTTACACATAAAGTGATGTATTTGAAAAAAAAGACTTAAGACACAAACGTTACAGAGCCAAGATTTTAAGCAATGCCAACAAATGAATTTATTTTTCTGGAAAGAAAACACAAGTAATGAATTTTCTGATTTCTAATTTTGTATTAAAGGATGTTGAGAAAAACTTATACATTTTCTGATTAGCCTTAACCAAAAATAGACAAATTTTATTTATTTCTGTTGAAAAAAAAACGTATCTTTAGTTCTTAAGAGATATAATTCAAAATGAAATATTAAATTCTAAATAACAAATAGGTTTTCTGTCTTTGAAAACAAAGAGAAATATATAAAATAAATAATTATCATTCGAAGATCTTCGGCTGGATACATTTGTCATAATTTTTCTTAATTTCAATAAAATGAATTTATTTTGAATAATTTCCTTCGGACATTAATTTTTTTGTGGTTATTTTAATTCTACTGCTTTATATGACTTCATTTGGAAAATATCTTCTAATATTACTAGTTTATGTATTAAACTTAATAGAATACTTAAATTTTCAACCCAAATACTTTTCTTGTACTCGTACATTCTTCTAATCAGTGACTTATCGTTATGTTATCTTTAAATTACTGTTTTATTCTATTTAATTATCAACTTATGGTTTAACCAATCTATTCGATTTACTCTTCACAAGTTGTTTAATTTAAAATAAATTCTTCATTTCTTGCATTGTTTGGTATTTCAACATCATTAACTTGGTTTATTTATACGAGTAAGTATCTACTGAAATGTAAGTCATTAGGTTGCTATTAAAATAAATCTTTCCTAATTGAGGATGTCTTGTAAGAAAAATGTAGTGATTGTTAGTGCGTTTATGATGCTATTACATCTGGTATTACTTTTTTGTTTTTTGTTTTTTTTTTTTCTTGCACTATTAGTTTGAGTGACATTACAGCTCATCAATGCTATTTCATGTGCGCCAACACTTTATTTTATTTTAAGTTTTTTTTTAAACATATTTTGTTGTAATTGTTTTTCTTCTTTTTTCTGTAATTGAAATTCAATTACATATTTTGTAATTTAAAATTAAAATTTCAGATTTATTTTACACAATTTCCTTAAATGTTTATAGCAAGTGTTTACTCAATGGTTGTTTTCAGAGAATTTGTGTTTAAATTGTTGATAAATGTCGCAATGAATGAGTTGTTGTTTTTGTTTTGTTCGTAATAAAATATTTGCTCGTATTCAATTTAATGAACGATTACTTAAAAATTAATTTACGTTCACAAATAAAGTAAAAAAGTATTAAGAAATTCACACAATGATTTTTTTTATTACATATTTTGTTTCTAAATTAGTAATAAAATTGTAAAAATATGTATAAAAAGTTGCATGTAATGGTAGTGCAAGTACAGTATTTAAGCCTTTTGTTTTGTAGATTTTGTGAAGAAAGTAAAACTAAATTCAATAACTAATTAAAAATAGTATTTACAAAGTGGTTTTGATGTATTTGAAAAAAATTACTGAAAATTTACACTTCACGCATGTGTCCTAAGTCTTTTGTTTAAGTATTTATTATAAAATAAATCCACACTGTGGTTCATCCTGAGCAGACCAGTATATTTAAATTTAAAAACTTCCTTAAAGGCGTAGGTTAGTCGTTAAAGCTCTCGCTTACAACATCAAGCAGGATAATTTTGAGCCCCAGCACTAGAGATTACGAAAAAAAAATAAAATAATTTGTGCGACATTTTCAAGGTTTTAAATTTTATTAAAATATGTAAGAGATTCCCCTACCACAAATCAATTCTAACCACCTTTGAGCCATCAAATTAACGATCAGGAGATAGCGCCACCTACAGGAAAAACTAAAAAGCAAAGACCAAAACCTATGAACAACACTCTAGCCAAGATCCTCAACACTTCACAACAACAAAAAAAGAAAATATGAGCAGATCAGGCAATTGCTCTTGATCATTTCAAGTGTCAAAGTATAACACCGGCCTTTGAGTGATCAATTGACAGCAACTTGTCTTATTGACATAAGGCACTTTATAATAATAAAAAAAAAATAATCTATCAGAAAAGAATCTATTCATTCGAATACAATGCTGCTCAGCATGAGTAGGGTGTAGCCCCTTAAGTATTGGTCTTATCCAAAAAAAAAAAAAGAAATTAGCTCTGTAGAAAAATAAATGATTTTTAAAATGATAATTTAGACCATAGTTAACCAAATCTCTAAATTTTTTGTGGAACAATTATTTACAGAAAATGAAGATTTAGATTACATTGATTTAGACTCAAAAAATGTTATAAAAATGCATTTTAAATGCAGTTTTTTCTCTTTGTTTATAGTCAAGCACAAAATTCGTCATTAGATTGTTACCTCTACAAAATAAAAGAATCAAATAAATGTTTAATTCAAATCAGTAGAAGAAATAGAAGAATAGAATAGAACATTCGAAAAATATTCTTACCGTGAAATAGCCACAGCAATGGGAAGTGGTAAGGACTTACAAAAAAGACCTGAAACATATTATAATAAAAATTACAAAGCAAGTACTTCCACAGTATCAAGCAGGAGTAAATGCTATCCCATTTTTAGCAGTGAACCTTTATAGCTGCAAAAACTGAAGACAAAACTTAGATTTAAAACAGCTTTACCAAAAATACCTTGACATGGGATGTTTAGAATTAATTAAGTGATAATGATTGCCCAAATATAATTGTTTCGGCTGAAAAACAAAAATTGATATGAATGGTCGCAGTGGCTATAGCTTTTATTTTCACGATATCCGTAAAGAGAGAAAATTTTCTGAGACGCCATCACAGTAGAGATGCGGATTTTATAGTAAGAGCTGCAGATTCATACTTCTTGTTCGAAGTACCTGAATAACCGGATATAATTAAAAAAAATCATTTGAACAGAATTTCGTAAAACAAAATATATTTTTGAATTTCTAAAGTGCATTTATCAATGTGCTATCCTATACGGCGCTATGAAATGAGGCCCCAAGAAATTTGGCCCCAAAGTGAAAAATGAAAAATGACCCCAAAAATTAGAGGGAAATAATTGGGACCTGTTTTCATCTGGTGGGGCCTGTTTTCATTCTAGCAAATGAAACAATATCCAAAAAAACAGAAATGAAGAATGACCTCAAAAGTTTGGGGTCAAGTTTCATTTTTTATGTATGGGGTGGAATTGCGTTATGAAATGTAGCCCCAATTTGTAGAAATGAAAAATGGCCCCAGTTAGCATGATGTTAAATTTGGGGCCAAATTTTATTTTCATTAAATTCTGTTTTTTAGGAAAACAAACATCCTTATAACGGTATTGGTTTATGATTGTTTTGATTTAGTTGAATTTTTTATAATATTTAATAGAAAAGAATTAGTTTGCTGGTGCAATGCGTTGACAATAGTCGTAAAAAAGTGTATAATAGGGAAAAAAATATAGTAGTAAATTATTATATTTAGTGGCACAAAAAATGATATTTAGAAAGAAATCTAGCTTTAAAGATATTGTGAAATATGTTTGCTGGAATAATTCATATAAAACTGGGATTATTTAATTCTATTTTGATGTTACAGATTTATCCAGTGTTTTATGTAATAATAAAAAATAAATCAAAAAAGGCATATGAAGAATTGCTGATATATTAATAATGAAAGTAATGTGTTTGACTTGAAACCATTTGGATTATGAACATGCTTTGAGAGCATCAATGAGAAGCGTTTATAGTGGTGTGAATGGAGGTGGTAAGATGTGATCGCCTGCGGCGCAAATTTTTACCAAATATCGCGTGATTTTTCAATATTTTGGGGCCATTTTTCATTTCGTTCAGTTAGGGTTATATTTCATTTCTTTAAATTAGGGTTATTTTGCATAATGAAGAAAAGCCCTAAAGTAATAAATGAAAATGTGCCCCAAAATTAATATTGGGGCGAAGCTTCATTCGGTTGGGGTCATTCTTCGAATTTTGTTCGAGTTTAATTTTCATTATGAAATTTCGTCCCAAAAATGGAGCTAATTTACATTTTTAAATTGGGGTCATATTTCTTGGAGCCATTCTGCGCAACGCCATCCTATAGTCACGACATGTTTAGTAAAATCGTAGACTTACCAGCTACAATAATGAGCGCTCTATTCGGCAGACCTTATTATTATTAAAGAAAATGTTTAGAATAATTCGTAAGGTATACGAAGAACTACTTTTTTCTAAATAAGAAGAGAACTGCTAACCGGTTACGAAATACTCGTATCGTCAGCATTTTCTCTAATAATGATTTGATAACTCCTTAACATCTTCTTTATTTTTATTTAAAATATCACCAGTTGTTATTGAGCTAAAGCAGCTTAAGCACCAGGTTATACCAAAAACGAATTATGAAAAAAATATATTTAATTCAGAAGGTCAAAATTTTGTATTAGAAATACTATTTACTAATAAATCATTGTATATATTTTGTAGGTAATTAATAAATAGCAAGAAAATTTTGGTGGAAATATTTAAGAAAAAGCGTTGGTTTACTCCAATTAAAACTACATCTTTTCAACACAATTCAGCAATTAATTACTGCCTTAGGTAATTATCTTTATGCCCCATGCAATTTATCACATATTATCCACCGTTTAAAAGGCCCTTGTGCGCTTTTTGTTAAACGAATTATAAGATTTCTTTAAAAATAAATTAAAACATCATTTATTTTGTATTAATCATAATTATTTAATTGTTGTACAAAACAAAATATGATTAGATATCTTATGGCTATTTAAAAGTATTATTTGTTAACCATAGCAAACTACAAAATAATGCAATATTTCTTTGTTTCTCTAACTGACTTTAAAGTAATTTCAATAAGACTGTAAACAAAATCAAAGTAAATGGTAAAACAATTGAAAGTTAGTACAATATGTACTTAAATAGCACCTTGACCATTCCCACTGACCATCAATACTGTCTTAGAGTAACAAATGCCTAAATAGCTGTGTTTTATATAAAAGTATGTGTTTATGGGCAATGAAAACCCATTTACCCATTAGACAATTTACCAAAGACTTTGTGCTGTTGTACGATTCAAAGAAAACAAAAGCCAACATTACAAATGATTTTGGTATTGTGTTGCAATTGTAAAAAAATCTTTAACTCAAGTCAAGTCTTCACATAAAATTTAAAGTAGAAGTTTACTTTTTTCATCCACTTTTTTAAAGCTCAACTATAGAAAAATGTGGTGTTGCAAATTGTTTCGAGATTATTTAAGTCAGATAGTTGTTATAGTAATGCTTTTAACGCCTAATAAAAGATTTTTACAAATACAGCAAAATAAAGTCAATCCAAAGTTGGAATGCAGAAAGAAAAATATGTAAGTCAACACTGACTATCTTATAACCTACATTCTTTCATTTGAATAAAAGCACACATCAGCAGATGTGTTCAACAGGCTTCTTAACTTACTTTCTACATTATTTTTAATATTTATCAGTTTTAGGAGCACAATGTTAAAATGAGTTTCCACTTGATTAAAAGCAGTAACAACTAAAGCAGACTTTGTTTTTGGACAATCTGATCGTTATAATTGCAAATCAAATATCACGAATTCCTTACGCGTGAAGATTCTACGTGGATGCTTTAAATGAGGTCATCAAAGCAAGACAATCCTTTAAAAGTCTTAATATATAAACACCCACAAAAACCATAATTTTCAACTGCTATGGAAAGTCTGTGGTACTGTATTGATACGCAACGTATATCGCTGTAAACTTAAACTTACTTAAACGCATTACAATTATTTACAAATCAATGTTTTTATTATAGGGCTTAAAGGAGACAACAGAGCTTAAGAAAGCAACGCGCTATACCCCATAGTAATAGCTTAAAAACGACAAAACTCCAAACATAATCACAGAGCCATCAATTTGGCATTTCAGTAGCGGAAATGAATAAATTACAGAATAACCCTTAACCCTTTGAAGCATATTTTGTTATCACGTGGGTGATGTGTTAAAAATAACGCAACGCATTAACAAGTGATTTACAATATAATCCTTTTATTTTCTCTCTTTCCGATAATGGACTCCAAGCTCCATTGGAGGTTGTATGTAGCGGAATGTGTAAAAAAGGCCTGCGTGGCTTTTAATTCATGTTTGTTCTATGTTTGGCCGAAAATGGGTACTAAAACCACGGATGGTGTTTGGCTGCACAACCAGGTGATCTTGCTAATTTTAACCTATGGATGCTTAGTGTGGCGTGTAGCCCTTCGGAAGAGCTATATTGTCACTAAACTGGAAAGAGTGCAGTGGACTGCGTGTATAGTTATTACTGGTGCATGCAAAATTTGCCAAAATGCTGCTCTAAACGTCATAATGCACTTATTGCTTTTCGATCTTCATGCTATGTCGATTTTGACTCAGAGTGCGATCAGGCTGAGAGACCTGGGCCTCTGGGGACGATTTTTAGGTGGCCGTAGTAGTATTCTGGGTCTACCTCCTACCCATAAAAGGGAATTACGTACGGACCTGGCAGTGCCTAAGTTTGGGGGGTGTGTCAGGGTTTTCTTCTCTAGTAGGGAAGAATAGGCATCGGGAAGAATTTGTACAGGTTTCGGTGTTTCAGTCTTCACGGATGATTCTAAGATGGAATTCGACGTGAGGGCTGGTGTTTTCTCATTTAGATTGCCGGATACCTGCACATTTTTCACGCCGAGGTATTTGCAATTATGCAAGCTTTGAGGGTACTGAGGGAACGATGCTTTAAAGGTGAAATTAGGATTGTTTCTGATTGCCAGGCCATTATCAGAGCCCTAGCGTCGCCCGTTGAAAACTTTTCCCTGGTTCTTCGTTGTAAGGAGGAGCTGAACATCCTTGGGAATGCTTGTAGCATATCATTGGTCTGTGTTCCGGATCATAGGGATATCATAGGGAATGAGAAGAAAGATGGGCTTGCTAGGAGCGCCTCTACTGAAGGGGAGTCTGTTGCTTCCTACTCAGATGTCCACTGCCACTGACTGTCATTAAAGAAGGGATATCCAAGTTTTTCCTTGGAAAAGCACAGTACAGATGGAGTTCCATCACTTCCTGTGCTGTTTCTAGGACACTTTGACATCAGTATAAAAGGGGAAGGAATCTTGTGGGCTACTAGTTAGTCTTCGTCCAGACTTATAGCGGTGTATACTGGTCACTGGTTGATCAGTAAACACGCAGAGAGGTTGGGTCTGCCCTTTAATCCGCACTATAGAAGTTGCAGGAATACTTCTGAGAGGGAGACTATTTTTCATTTTTTTGTGATTGCCCAGGTCTGGCAGTCAGACGTTTAAAGGTTTTTGGGGTGCCTTTTTCCGATAGCTTAGAGCAGTGTACGAGCCTAGACCCCCTTGTTTTACTCTACTTTATAGACAGCTCTGGTTGGCTGTAGTTCTTTTCCTATTTTAGGTGATTTCCGTTCGGTCTGCAATGATTTCCAAACGGCACTTTGTGCTAATTGTAGTTGATCAGTTTTTGGTTGACTAGCCTATCTACCTACCTTCTCGCTTCCTTGTTCTTATGCTACTCATGTTGAGACCATTCTAAGGGACAGAAAGAAATGTTTAAATCTCTTTAGCAACCTCGATGGAAATCTTTCTTTCTTTAAAAAGTAATTTGAAATTTATTACAACTTTTGAGTTCAACAAACATTACCACTAACCATGAATACATTTCCTTTAATGTAAAGCACACAATAAAAAAAATAACAAAATTTCTTTATCAAAACATTGTTACATATCGCGACTACAACTTTATGTAGTTCAAACTAAAATATAAAGTTGCTTTAAAACAACAAAAAAGAAAAAGAAAAAAGAAAATGGGAAAATATGTTGCCTCTTTATCTTGCAAAAAACACCATTTGGTATGTGAGAAAATAAGTGCAATTGTCGGGTTTACTTTCGTTTGTGTGTACTCGTATAAATGATGATAGCCAACAGTTACAAGCGAATACTAAAGCATAAATGTTTTTGGAATGTTTTAGGAATAAAAGAAATAGTAAAGGGTACTGTAGGAAGAGGTATCTTCTTTAAAACAGTTAAGAAGAAATCTATTGTAAACAAATTATTTTAAAAAAATATTTATATAAATGCGTAAACTCGAGAACTGAAACATCCTCTGCGAGACAGGTCTTTAGAAGTCAATGCTTAAAACATATTATAAGGAAAGGATATAGAAATATGATTTTCATCGACTTACCTAGACGAATTTGGTATTCAATCATAATTATAATAAAAATCATTTTTGTTATGAAGATGATGTGTGATGGCGAGCTTGATCGTGCCATTAGAACCCCTTAAAATTTTTTCTAGTTAGGGTTTTGTTAAGTCGCAGGTATACACGAATAAGCCACAAACCACAGCGGTCCTCAAAACCAACATAAGTAATGCCATCGATGCAATAGCCTGTTTTATGCGTCAGAATTATGCAAAATTCGACATTTCCAGAGAAGACACATAGATTTCAAAATTTTAATGATATCTTACACAAACTTTGTTTGTTTTATTTAACCCATTATCGCCCAAATGAAAACCAAGAACAATTTTTAATATTCATATTCATATTTATAACTAGATTTAAACAACATTTTTTACAGTACAGTAAAAGAAAAAAACCAAAAAAATATTCTGAGTTGTGTTTTTTCAGGTATACTAAGCTTAGTACAGCAGCACTTAATATGCTATAGCTTAAAAAATTCTATACGAACTAAACTATTTTATATTTTATTAGAATGTGATGTTATCAAGTAAATAAACTGCTATTTAACGTTCTTTAAAGTTAACTGATGTAAAATAAACTACATGACCATTCACAATCTCACAAGAAATAAATCACCAAAATGGAGATTCCTAGATAACTAGCCAAAATGGAGATTCCCATAATTGATATTTTTCAACAACAGCTACGTGGATATTGCATGTACTCTTATTGACTGATAAAAAGCGTTTCCCGGGTAAAAAACTGCATTTTATAATTTTTACTTGAACTTTAAGTTGTGTACTATATATAGTACAGTGGGCGGAAATGGGTTAAATTTAAAAATAGAAAACGCTCAATCAAAAACCTGACATCTATACACACATCTACGCCTTTACATGAATCCGCAAATTATTAAAATCCTAGCAAAAGGATCACAGGGTTTTGTTTTGATAACCCATTAAAAATTAACAAATACGAGTAGTTTTTAAATAAAAAAAAGATATTTTTATGAAATTTTACGCCTTACAAACTAACAAATCTTTTTGTTCCACACTTTCGAAAATAGAAAATTTGTAACGTTACGATTAAATTGAAAGTACTCGTATAGTTTGTACTTTTTTCTCTTTTTTATTGTAAATATTCTTTTTTTTTATTTTAGCAAATTTACGTTTTTGTTCACGAACTGTGGGAAAATCAAATAACTAGTGAACTGCAAATAAATAATTGATGATAATTGAAATATTAGCAGCAGATAAAGAAAGTGATTCTCGATTTAATGGAATATCTCAGCCTTTCGAACAGCAATAAACGACGTTTCTTTAAAATTGCGCATTACAGGTAAAAGTATTACTTTTATCTTAGTATATAATTATAGCAAAAACAAAAAACGTATGATCAGGAGAAAAGCGCCACCTATTGGATAGTAGCAGATAATAGCTAAACCTACTAAGCGAAGACACTCACCACACAATCAACATGCAATGATGAGGCAATTGTTGTTGATCATTCAAGGGTGTAGATATAACACTGGCCTTTGAATGATCAATTCACAGCAATTTGTCTAATTCTTAAGGCTCTAAATAGTAATATAAGAAAAACAAAAAAATTTATGTTCTGTCATAAATGTACTGTCCTTTCCAAATTCCAATGCAATACTCTGTAAATAAAAAAAAAATCTCACACATTGAACATATACAAGTACAAGCAATTTGAGTTAAGCCTGTGTATACCACAAAAAAGATTCATTGGACCTATTTGTGTAAAAATAGTATGAGTCTATTAGACCTGGTGATACGGTAGTTTGGAGTACAAAAGTGATTACACCAAAAGAAAATAGAACATAAAAATTGAACATAAAATACAAGCAAAATAAGCAAAGAAATAAAGTCAAGAAGCGATAAAGCATGTGGATAAATAAAATAAATATAAGAAAAATCAGTTCAGCTCCTTCGGCTGGTTTATACACATTAAGACGTAGCAAGTTTTGAATATATAGCTTAAAGCACAAGGACTTAGGTGACTTTTTTTTATAAAATTGTGTTCACTCATGGAACAAGTAGATGAATTGCAGATAATCAATTACAATTAACAGCATGTAAATGTAAGAACGAGATATTGCGACCAATTTAGTACTTGTCATTAAAATACCTATTTCTATTGAAGCACAGAATTAATTTTTTACTTAAACTTAGTAGGTTAGTTCAGAGAAGTTCTTCTATACTGAAAGCTAATGAGTATTTCTAGAACTTATAAATAAACCACAAATTTCAAATACTTTATGCTATAAACACATTCAAGGCTATCGACCACCGACCACACGACTACAAAATTCGCTGGCTACAAAAGTAGCCAAGTAGCCAGCTACCTAATTGTAATAACTACTACAGCTACTAAATAAATATATGTTTTGACACTTTGAACATAACCTAAACAAAACATAACAAACTTGTTTTTTTAAAGTGAAATTGTGAGAAATCAAAAAAATTGTTGTAGAAAATGTATTTAATTGTATAACAATTATTGCCAAAATAGTCCAAACAACTGCTTCAGTGTATAAATGGTATAATGAATACCACAATAGAAGTAACCGAAGATGATGGGTCCGGCCGATAAATAGGACTCGAGATGAAGGAGGATTTTATCGAACTTGTGTCCATGAGCTTAAAGAAAAAGATGAGGAACATTTGTTTTAAAGCATATCGGATGAGCGTAGCAAATTATTAAATTGAAAATGAATTGAAAACTGATGTAAATAAATAAAAACTAAACTAAAAATGTAAACAAATGATTTTTTTTTTTTCAGTGGTGCAACTTAAATTTTTTTTCGCATTCTTCATGTATACTATATTTTATGTTTTGCGTTTTTTAAACATTTTTTTAGGCACACTAAACTGTTTATTGTCGTCAAGAAAAATAGAAATTAGCCTAAGTTGGCTACGGGCTACAAAAGTAGTCGTGTGGTCGGTATTCGTGTTGCCATTAAAATAATTATTTTCATATGCACACATGTATTCTATTTTTTGACAGCTTATGGTCGTTGGCCTTTAATGTGTTTATAGCAGAGTAGGAAAATAAACAAAACGAAACGTTTGGTCTCATTTTGTTTTGTTCTTTACAATGAGTAAAGCAAAAACAAAACAAAAACACTGAGTGTGATTGTCCCATTTAGTTTTGTATATTGTTTTTGTTTTCAGCACTACAAATACACTAACTGAAATGTGCGTAGGTAGGACAAAAAATTAATGAGAAGAAAAAAAAAAGAAGAAGAGAAAAAAGAGCAAATTATACGAATGTAATGGAATAACAAAGCAAGCAGAAGAGCGAAAAGCAAATTGTTTCGTTTAGAAAGTATTTGTTTTAGTTTTGCTCATATACAATACCATTAAAAAAATGTGAAAAGTTTATGACTTTATGGTAACGTTTGCTAAATGTTTTGTTTGTTTGCCCACTCTGGTTTATAGCAATTGTCTACGTTCCGGAGAATGAAAAATGCCTGGTAGATTCGATAAATTCAATATGAATATGGCAGTTGGTCTCTGTGATTTTCGGGCATATGGTCTTTGTAATTTCCCTCGTTAAGTTACCAAACAATTAAAAGAACATAGATTTGAAATGTAAAAGGTGCGAATAAAAGTCATATTCTATCAAAGGCATTTATAAACAAAAATTAATAACTTTATACTTCCTTAATAGTGTAAAATTAGCACTACCACCAAACAATGTTCTTTTTTTGTATAATAATACACAAATTAAAGGAGTGTATTTGCTTTCATTTAAGTATACGTACAACCTATAACAAGATTATACCAGTAACATAGAAAAATAATAAAAAAAACAAAATAAATTGGTAGCAAACTTGCGATGAAGGCTCATATATTACAATCAAGCAAATTATATTAAAAAAAATAATATTAAGTAGCGCACTAATAAATCTAAATTATTAATTACGCCTTCAAAATTATTTAAAATTTGTCTTCATGTGCCTTATAAAGTTTGCACAATATTACTGCTTTTTGATAAGAAACTTGAGACAAGAAAAAGATAAAAATCTATGCATATATGTATGTATGTATACTTCTATTTAGGTGCATAGTAATGCTAATGAATTGTTAATGTAAGCAATACATATTATTTAAATTTTTATATTTTTTATTAATAAAACAAACTTCTTAAACAAATTATTAAGTTTGGCTTAAACTTTGTTTACCATTTAGGGCAACATGTTGTTACTTCTTAAAAACAAAAACTATAAACGGTCAAACATGACTACTTTATAGCCTAAACGTCAAACCCGCGAAGATTTAAAATTGAATGGAATTTTATTTTGCTATAATTTTTTACTAGATAGAGCTCCGGGTTCAAACCCCAGCTCTGACAAAAAGAGATATGAACAAATGTTTCTTTCGACGACTAGCTCTTAGCAGTCTTTTGGCAAAATCTCTGAGAGTAACTGAATGCCATGAATACGCTTCCCAAGTCTGTCGTTCAATACAAATGAAAATTCGATTTATAAAGCTGCTCTAAATGATGTATTTTTTATGAATATAAACCCATAATTATTTTTAGAAATTACTGAGTTAGTAATTAATTTGTTTTTTTTATGAAAATGGAAGCAACTATTTCTTATTTCGAATAAACAATTCTGAGTCGAGAAGAATAATTTAAATTAATCCGGCCACCAATTAAGATGTTTAAGTGCTGCAAATACTAAAACAAACTCAATATACCCTTAAACACGTATACTGACGTAGTGCGCTAATATAAAGTTTTTTGTTTTCATATGTAAAAAATTAAATCTTATGTACGAGAAGTATGTAGAAGAGAAGAGAACAAAAAATGTACTGTGGGTTAAAAACAAATAGTACTCCATATAAGTATACTCGTATATAAGCATATTATAGATGTGTTTGTAAGTCTGTTTATTTGCTTGTTTGTCGGTCAATCACGTCTCCACGACTTAAGCGATTTTGTGGAAATTTGGAACATAGATAGACTAAACTACCGGAAGTGCAATAGGAGAACAGTTAGAGCTAAAGTTTCGGAACTGTGTCTGAAGGACTTCATGGTCAAGGCATATCATTAGCGAGAAAGTTGGCGGAATTGAACAGGTGGGCAGGACATACACCCACACAAATTAAATACTGATTTTTGTATATCTGGAGAACCATTAAAGCTAAACATTCTAATCTTCGTCTGAAAGACTTCACGGTCAAGGAAAATCATCAGTGAGAAAGTGGATGGAATTGGGCAAGTGATATCTCCCATACAAGTTTAATATTAATTTCTTTATAGCTTGAAAAGTTTTAAAGTTTGAGTTTCTGAATTAGATGAAATTGATTTCGAAGTCATTAAAAATCATTAGTCGAAAAATTTGGAAAAACTGTAGCAGTAGGTATAGCGAAGCATGCCGGGCATATATATAAATATATACTAAAATTATATAAAGAATTAATTGTAGGATTTAAAGAAGAAAAAAAAAGACGGTTGAAAAACTAAGCCTATATAGACCTTATAGACCTTTATTGAACCAAAAGTATTATTATGAATACGGGGGGTAAAGTTTTTTAGTATTATGTTTATTATATTATTCCGCATTTTTATACCAAACAAGTGAGTTTACAAAAATTTTTTGGAGGATTTTAAATAAAATATAAATTGTAATACTTTTAAATTTAATAAAAATTCATTGAGTGGTAGAGCAATAAAGAATTTAATATATTGTCAATATGCCGTTTAAATGAAAAAAATTGGATAATTGCAAAACAAACATACGAGTATATGCGCTCTTCTTTTCTATTATATTAAATCAAAGGTATTTAATTTTTGGTTTTTATCAGAAAACGCTTTAATTAGATCAAATTTAACTGCAATGTTATTTTTTGGTAATTAAAGAAGAAATGATGTCCGTGAAGGAATAGTACACTAGCCAAACTGAACAATTGTTTTCGACTCCAGCTACGGTAGTCTCATCAGAGTTCTTTGTGTCCTGTGCATATTCAAGACCAAACATCAACTATTTAACTCACACTTTTTTGGAAATCGCATACTGAAATTATTACTGTATGTACATACATTTGTATGAGTTAGTCGAAGTAAAGTCACACAACAGTTTATATCATATTCTCCTTTTCTTACCATCATTGCTGTTCTTGTAATTGTCATCTTATTTGGATGAAACAGAATTACAAATTTATTTTGTTTTGCCCTTTATTCTACCTTATCCACATTAGTCGACATGAATGATAAGTACGACGGTGGCTGAGGTGGTTAGAGCGTAGCACCATAGTCGGGTGCCATTTTATGTTGTGTGACTTTACTTCGACTAACTCATACAAATGTATGTACATACAGTAATAATTTCAGTATGCGATTTCCAAAAAAGTGTGAGTTAAATAGTTGATGTTTGGTCTTGAATATGCACAGGACACAAAGAACTCTGATGAGACTACCGTAGCTGGAGTCGAAAACAATTGTTCAGTTTGGCTAGTGTACTATTCCTTCACGGACATCATTTCTTCTTTAATTACCAAAAAATAACATTGCAGTTAAATTTGATCTAATTAAAGCGTTTTCTGATAAAAACCAAAAATTAAATTGATCACACCTCTCCGGAGATTCGAACCCGAGTCTTCGGCTCTTAATATTTAATTTTGTTTAAAAGGAAATCATTTTAAATAAAAAACCGCTTTAAAGAAACAAATTTTGCATTAAAATGTAAAAAATTGTATGAAAAGAACTCCGCTTAATTTCAAATACGAGTATTAAGATTTTATCGATGACAAAAAATTTTTAACACCGACTCACTCTTTTTTATTTTGTGCATACTTTACCTTTTCAGAAATGTGGATTTGTATTTGTCAGAATTTGAATTTATCTCAAAAATATCGATTTGTTTTATTTTTAATTGAGTAATATTGTAAAAGTTCGTTTAAACGAAATAATTTTTCATTTATCCGAAGTCCTTTTTAAAGACAATTTCGCTTAAAAGGAAAACAAATGCTGTTTTTTACATTTTCTTATAACCGAATTCGACTGTAATTGCATACGTTATGAATGCAGCAATACAAATGGTAAATTAATACAAATCAATAGAACCTTAATCGATTGTTTACAATAACCAGTGTTCGTAACAAAAGTGTTCGCCTGTGTACCACTGTGGACAAATATGAGTACGATTTTTCTGAAACGTTCTAAAATTTTCATTCTAAACAATGACTGAATTGATGTTTTAGATGCTGTTTTCGGTAATAAACTTTCAAGCATCAATTATTGCAGGCAACTACTGTTCAAAAACAGTTAATAGATTTTCGTAAGTTTAGCCACAGGGTTGCATATGTCCAAGCTATTTTTTTTTTCTAAAGTGTTCAATACGGTCGTAAATAAACCAAAAAATTTTAAACGTCTTTTAACGGTTACAACATTTTTAAGTATTAAATAATTATAGCAAGTTAATGGACATGTGCAATATCATGTGTCGAATCTGCAATTACACGAAAATTGTCAGTAGTAATGTGTTGTACCACTAATTAAATACTAATTCTACAATTGATTTACTTTATATAATTTACACTGAAAAAAATTACGTATTTGATTAAAGCAAAATTTTTTCCAAATAAATTTTTAATTTAAATTATACCGCTCCAAGTCAGAACCTAACAGGCCTAGGCGTACACTCGTGATTTATCATCTGTTATTCAAATGTATGATTATTTTGTCTCACTCTTTCAGAATATGAGGAATAAACAATTCTTTGAATTTAAAAAAGGGAAATGATATTTGGAGTTCAAAGGTATAATCTATATAATACTTAACGCAGAAAAGTTCCGTCAGTTCAATTGCGGAATAAATGACAGACTACAAGAACGTTTTCATATATTTAAAAGCTCTGAAACTAACTGATTGCCATAAAAAAACTTCTCAAGTCTGTCGTGGGGATTCTACGTTAAACAGTAGGTCCCAGTTCTTATGGAAAAAAATTGGCGCACACAATATATTCAAATCGAAAAGTGCCTATGAAGGGAATAATTCTAAGTCCGCCACTGGCTACACGTCAAATCGAATGGAATAATTGACACTACAAAATCATTAATTGACTCTTAGAGAGCTTGCCGATATTGCTGGCCACTCCGAAAGAGGAGTATAAAAAATTAATTGTAAATTGGAACAAGCATTGCCATAGTTGCATTGCATTAGATTTAGAAGAATAAATACAGATTTCAAAAGCTATAAGTAAAGTCTTACTCATATTTATAGACAGTAATATATTACAGTACTTGTATAAAAAAGAGACAATTGTTACATATTTTTGAGTATAGCGCTGTGGTATATTAAACTTTATTTATTTATTCGTCATAAGTATTTTTCAAATCAAAAGAGTTAAAACGGTGAACTTTTTTCATTTCAATTTCTAATAATGCATTTAATGCAAACTTATTAATTTATTTTTGCTTTTTTAACCACTGTGTTCGTTTTTTGCAAACGTAAAAAAGCCACCTCTCGTATCTACTAGCAATGTTTATTTTTTGTGTTGTTGTTTATTTTACTCGAAGCCACTCCATTATGTACACGGTATGACACTTGTATACAGCCTACGCATCTTAATTAACTATGATTTTATTTTTTATTATTTTTGTTATTTTTTTTCATTTTTTTCATTTTTGTTTAAAGTAAAAAACATGAAAAATTTTGCATAAATATCTTTGCTAATGTAAGAACACACATGTTTTAGAGCTGGTTTTTTCTTTTTTTTTAAATTGGCCAAAACCACCTTTAAGCACATTTATCATAATAACAATTAATCAATATTTTTTATTAGTTTGTCTAAGGTTTTGACTTGTGTGAAAACTTATTAATACAACAAATAGTCGTTAGTTACAAATATTGGCAAAAAAAAATGTGGTAGGATACTTAATAAATAGAAAAATTACCCAGAGTCTTAGTAATTTATTGTA